>CM053792.1:332694246-333894246 GCA_028749045.1 Cupressus sempervirens
GAGTTGGAGTCTACCAATCTAGAAGAGAGTTGTCTGGCCAGTTAGAAGACTTATTAAGAAAGAAGATGACATAGCAAGGTTGAGGTGAAAGAGGTTGGTTTTGTTGACCAATTTGTGGAGTCTGGTATAGAACTTGTAGAGAAACTTGAGGCCATTGCTGAGGATATTCCTAATCTTATTGATGCTAGGATGTAGATTGGTTTTCATGATAAGTCGATTGAGTTTGACATGGAGATTACAGAACACTCAAGCCTGGATGATGTGGTTGTTGTTAGTGGTCACTTATATGTTGCAGAGCATCTTGTGTGAGCAATGAGACAATTAGTGTTGTGATTGTGGAATGTGTTTATGGAGATCCACATATTGTTGTTGATATGGAGTTTATTACTACTGATGTGATGTAGGAGCATCCTGAGTGTAAGGGCAATCTTGCATCACCCAAAAATATTTTCTTTTTAGCCTTTTCTATTTTAATAAGGACAAGTAGAAAGGGTGGTTACTATTTATGGGAACTTGCTATTTTAGTAAGTTGTTCATACAAGCTTGGAATATTTTCATTTATTATAGGAAGGTTCATTTTATATATATAAGCTTACCATACAAATCTCATTCCTCTAGCTTAAGTATTAGAAACGTTATTGCATAATATCGATGGAAAAAATTGCAAAAAAAATCTCCAAGCTCATTGTTGGAGGCTTTAGAGTGCACGGATGAGGTTCGAAAACTCGATAGAAGGGTACTAGTATTGTTCTAAGCCTATAGATCGGGAGTTGGCATTTCCAAAAAGTGGTTATAATAGCCAATCAAAGCAACACTTTGCGAGTTATAGCCTTCAGAAGTTGGGCTGCTGAAATTTCTAGAATAATTTGTCAAAGATGTATTTGGTTGACTCTATGTGTATTGTTAAGGTCTGTCAGCCCTAGGTATTAAGTTTAAGCATCTAGAACCGTCCCAAGCAACATAAAACTGCCTATTTAAGAAAGCCCCAAACATTGTCTAGGGGAGCTCTAGGTGATAGTTCACAGCACTATCTTGCAGATTACTATAATGAAGGCACCCATTTGGGTTAGTATATTGTAATTAAAAATTCTGTAATTCAGAATTTGCGACAATAATGAGAAGTTCATATTTTATTCTTGCATTTTCTATTGCTTCTTTGTTTTTTTTATGAGTTTATAGTATTAAGGGTTGTTCTCGGCATCAAGTGGTATCAGAGGTACAGTTCTTGAGCATGTTGACAGATCGTTGACTATAAGGTAGTTTACACCAAGACCATGGTTTGGGTTGAGTGTGTAGACAAATCACCGATTATGAGGGATTTTTCACTAGGGTTCCAATAGAAGTGTGAAAATGCCTCCACGAAGACAGCGTGTCGAAAGAGCAACAGGTGTGACACCTAAGGGTTTTTGAGCCCTCTAAAGAAAAATGCAAGCATTGGAAGAACAAATGCATAGAGGAATGAATCTTCCCATAAGAGATGAAAGTGAGGATGAGGATGAAGTAGAAAAAAATACCGAAGCAAAGGCAGTTCTAAACACAAAGGAAGAGAGACTTTTTAGGGCCATCTCCAAGATTGGAAAAAAGACCTAAGTTTGAGGTTCCCACATTTTTAGGAAATCTTAACCCAAAAGAGCTAATTGATTGGATCAATGAACTAGAGGATTAATTTGAGTATGAAGATATTGAGGATATGGATAGGGTCAAGTTTGCAAAGGCAAAATTGAAGGGACATGCAAAGATCTTGTGGCAAGAGGTTTAGTTGGAACGAAATAGAAAGGGAAAGGATAAAATCACCAGATGGGATTAGATGATAGCTAAAATGAAGTGACAATTCATTCCTATGGATTATGAGCTTGATCTATTAAAGAAGATGTAAGGAATGAAGAAAGTGAGAAAATTTGTTCAAGAGTATACCAAGGAGTTCTACCGAGTTCTCATTAGAACCGGCCATGCAGAAGCTGATAAGGAGAAAGTCACCCATTATCTTAATGGGTGAAGGCCCAACATTTAGGAAAAGTTGAGTCTAGTTCGAATGAACAGTATTGAGGAGGTATACTAGTTTGACCTAAGAGTTGAGGAGAAACTGAGTAAGAAGTTTGACAGTAAGAATAGTGGAAGAGGTCATGGTGGAAGATCTAGTGGATGATCTTATGGAGGCCATAATGATGATCAAAAGAATAAGGATGAGGCTAGAATTAGCAACTAGAACCAAAAGAGAAACAATTCCAATCATTTCCATGATTCGAACAATAGAGATCATAGAGGAAGAGGTAGAGGACAAGGATCTAGAAGAGGAGGCTTCTGTGGAAAATGTTTTCACTATAGGGAAGAAGGGCTTAGAGCATTTGAATGTACCCAGTGCCAAGAAAGGATAGATCAAAGAATAGAAGGTCAGGCAAGAGATGCACATGTTGATGAAGATGCTAGATCCTCACATTCTAAAGATGCTAAAAGAGGAGAAGTCCTAGTTAATAGAAGAGTCCTGCTAAGTGGTGAAAATGAACCTAATCAAAGAAGGAGTTTTTTTTGAACAAGCTACAGATGTGAAGATAAGTGTTGTGATGTGATCATTGATGGTAGAAGTACTCACAATCTGGTGTCAGAAATGATGGTCACCAAGTTGAAGCTAAACCTACAGAAAAACTTGCATTCGTACCGTATTTCTTGGGTGCAAGATGACCAAAAGGTTATGGTCAATGAGCAGTGCTCATTGAAGTTCAAGATTGGGAGTTACCTGGATGAGGTACTTTGTGATATCATGCCTATGGACATATGTCATATATTGTTGGGTATGCCATGGCAATTTGATAGGCATGCTATACATGATGGGCAAGAAAATACCTATACTCTAACTAAGGATGGAGTGAAACATAAGTTGAAGTCATTGAAGGATAAAGAAGAAAAGGTATGTAGTGCTTCTAGAATATGTTTTGTTGATGGAAAAGAGTTTCTTAAAGGTATGAAGCATGAGCAAATGCATTTTGCTATAATTCCTAAAGATAGTAAAGAAGAAGTAGAGGAGGTACCTGCAAAACTTGTAGATATGTTGGAGGAGTTTTCTGATATTGTATCAGATAATGTACCTGATGGATTACTCCTAGTGAGGAAGATTAGTCCCAAAATGGATTTGGTTCCAGGAGCCAATTTTCCAAATAAAGTAGTGCACAAAATGACACCAGCAAAAAGTGAAAAGTTAAACAAGAAAGCTCATGAGTTGTTGTAGAAGGGGTTGATTCAAGAGTGCTTGAGTCCATGTGTTGTACTAGTAGTATTAGCACCAAAGAAGGATGGAGAATGAAGGATGTATACAGATTATTGTGCTATCAACAAGATCAAAATAAAGTATAGATTTCCATTACCAACGATGGATGATATTATAGACTACTTGAGTATAGCTAACTATTTCACAAAGATAGATCTAAAGAGTGGGTACCATCAGATTCGTATCAAAGAAGGTGATGAGTGGAAGACTGCTTTCAAGACAAGGGAAGGACTATGTGAGTGGTTGGTCATGCCTTTTGGTCTAACCAATGCACCAAGCACTTTCATGAGGCTCATGAATGAGGTACTGAAGGAGTTTTTAGGTAAGTTTTTCATGGTTTACCTAGATGATATATTGATATTTAGTAAGACATTAGAGGAGCATTTGATCCATTTTTGCAAGGTGTTTGAAAAGTTAAGGGAAGAAAACTTGTTGATAAACCTAAAGAATTGCAGTTTTGTAAAGAAGGAGTTGGTGTACTTGGGATTTGTAGTCTCGGGAGAAGGTCTAAAAATGGACCCAAAGAAAGTGAAGGCTATCCCTTAATGGCCTACTCCAAGGAGTGTTATAGGGTTGTATCAGCCATTACCTATACCAAAAAAGCCATGGGAGGATGTCAACATGGATTTTATTCTTTGATTACCGAAGACATAGCGTGGGCATGATTCTTTTTTTTTTGGCGATTGATAGGTTTTCAAAGATGGAAAATTTTATTCCTTGCAAGAAGACTAGTGATGTTGTTCATATTGCAAAGTTCTTTTTCAGAGAAGTGGTGAGACTACATGGTCTACCAAAGAGTATAGTTTCAGATAGAGATACCAAATTTGTTAGATATTTCTATCATACATTATGGAAGAAGGTGAAGACAAATTTGAAGTTTAGTTCATCACATCATCCACAGATTGATGGGCAGATAGAAGTTGTGAATTGTAGTTTGGGAAACCTATTAAGATGTTTGGTTGGAGATAAACCCAAAAGATGGGATATGATCTTATTATAGGCAGAATTTGTATATAATAATTCTATCAATAAGAGTACTGGTGAATCACCATTCCAAATTGTATATGGGAATAGTCCCAGAAATTTTTTTGAATTGAGGAAGTTGGATAAGGGAGAGATAAGTAGTGCTGAAGTATAAGATTTTGCTGAACATTTGAAGAACATCCATGACGAGGTGAGGAAGCGGATCATAAAGATGAACACATAGTATGAGGCTTAGGAAGATGTGAAAAGGAGATATAAGGAATTTCAAATTGGAGATGAAGTCATGGTTCATTTGAGAAAGAAGCATTTTCCAGTAGGTACATATAATAAGCTCAAGATGAAGAAGTTTACACTATGCAAGATAATGAAGAGGCATGATTCTAGAAATGCATATGAAGTGGAGTTTCTTGGTGAATTGAATATTTCACTAGTATTTAATATTTTAGATTTGATAGAGTATTATGAAGGAGGTGATGGAGATGATGTTGTAGAAGCATAGTGGAGTACTCCAGCAGCTAGTTCAACTACCAAGGAGATTGAGTAGATACTAGACAATCGTATCAAAAAATGTACTAGAAATAGAACTTATGAAGAATATCTGGTCAAATGGAATGGGAGACCAGTCGTGGATTCATCATGGCTAGCAAAGGAGGAGGTCAACCATGTTGGTTTTCCTCTGAACACATAAGACATGACAGGGTCACTTCTCAAATTACCTTGGGTGTCTAATGCAGAAGCATCCTGGCTATAAGGGCAATCTTGCATCACCCAAAAATATTTTATTTTCAGCATTTTCTATTTTAATAAGGACTAGTAGACAAGGTGGTTACTATTTATGGTAATTTGCTATTTTTGGTAAGTTGTTCATACAAGCTCAGAATGTTCTCATTTTCTATAGGAAGGTTCATTTTATAGATATAAGCTTACGATAAAAATCTCATTGCTACAACTTCAGTATCAGAGAAGTTATTGTAGATTTTTGGTGGAAAAATTTGTAGAAAATTCTTCAGGTTCATTGTTGAAGGTCTTAGAATGCCTGAATGAGGTCCAAAACTCGATGAAACGGCACTAGCATCATTTCAAGCCTGTAGATTAAGAGCTTTAATTTCCAAAAAGTGGTTATAATAGCGAATCGAAGAAACAGTTCGTGAGTTATGTCCTTCATATGTTGGCCTACCAAAATTTCTAAAATAATTTGTCAAAGATGTATTTAGCTGACTCTATGTGTATTTTTAGAGTATGTCAGCCCTAGGTATTAAGTTTAAGCATCTAGAACCTTCCCAAGCGACATAAAACTGCCTATTTAAGGAAGGCCCAAAGATTTTCTAGGGGAGCTCTTAGTGATAGTTCACAACACTGTCTTGTAGATTACTGTAATGAAGGCACCTATTTAGGTTAGCATATTGTAATTGAGAATTCTATAATTTTGCATTTGTGAAAATAATAAGAAGTTCATATTTTGTTCTCGCATTTGTTATTGTTTCTTTGTTTCTATTATGATTTTATGGTATTAAGGGGAGTTGCCTACATCATAATGTGGATTCACTAGTTTCTAATGTAGATGAGGGTTTTTTGCTAAAACACTATGTTCAGTTTGTTCCTATGACTAAGTATGTTGATTGGATGGTTGAGATTCTGGTGTTTGAGATAATGATGTAGATGTGGATGATTTGCATGTTGTTTTTCTTGTCCTTGATGAAGTATAAACTATTGGTGAAGATGAAGATGGTTGTAGATCTTTCTTTTGGTATCAAAGTGTGAGAACACATTTTTTCTATCTACATGGGGAGTCTGATGTGGGAGCATTTTGCATTAGAAAATAAAGAATGGAGGAGAGAGAAAGTGACAAAAAATAGAGGAAAAATAAAATAAAAATAAAAAATAGAAAAAAGGAGAAAGAGAGGAATTTAGATTTTCAGGGTGCATAAGTGGCATAAATAGAAGAATAAATAGAAAAGGTTGTCATTCCATTTATCGAGGTGTATAGGTGGAATTCTAGAAGTTTGTTGGCATTTCCTTAAATCATGCATTTAGTATTTGTTGGGCCACATGGTGGTGCTTAGTTGTATTTGGGTGGGAATTTAATATTTGTTATAAGATAGTTGTATTTACCTTTTATCCCAAACTGGTTTTGTTTGTAACATCTTGGGTGGTAACTGCCTATTTAAGCAAGGCATATGAGCATTTCTAATCAAGCTTAAATATGTGATATCTTCTTAGTAGAAGCTTGGAGAGGAGGATGCAGAGGAGTAATTTTTCCCGAGTCTGTGGATAGAGCACCAAACGTGAGGCAGTTTACAGAAGGATTGTGCTGGAGTTGCGAGTTTGTGAGGAGGGCTAGTGGTTGTGGTTTAGAAACAAGGACATTGCTTGGTGGGCTTACAATTACCAGTTAGATCTTTTTTAGAGGTTTCTACCAAAGTATGGATATGGACTAGCGAGAATTTGGATTGGATCTTGAGGGATCTTGTAGAACTATTACTTGCTTTGTATTTGATCATAACTGAGAAGGCCTTGTAGCCTTGAACACTGCATGTAATCAATTATATATATGAATAAATTATTGTGATTTGGCTTCAAATCTTCTATTTTTTTTGTGTTTCTATTATGTGGTTATTTTTTGGGGGCTAGGACACCTCCTTTGGGGATTCTCCTGCCTTGCACGACATCAAGGCTAAGGGCATGGAAGAGAATCCAATTAAGAAAAGTGTTACATTTTCTATGAGGAAGATAAAGGTGAAGACTTTTGAAAAAATTCAAGAGGGAGTCAAAGTAGTTGCCAAGAAGATTAAGGAAAAGAAGGAGAACTAGAGCCATCATAATGTTGGTTTATTTGTTTATTCTTTTATTTTTTGGTCTTTTAAAAGTTTTACTCGCATAGTTAGTCATTTGGTTTTGGTGCTAGTTGTAATGTTCCTACTACTAGGGTTAGCTTGGGACAAGTATTGCCTAAAAAATAAATATTAGAATTCAATAATAACACATTTAAATATACTATTCCACCCTCTAATCTAAGCCCCAACATTACAAACCACTCTAGGTTGGGCTTCCTAAACCTCATTTATTTGATAACCTTCCATGGAACTCACCCATTAAGGTTCTTAGACAAAACATTTTCTATCCATGGTTAGTCACATATGCATATGTTGATAGATCATCAGAATATTCTGGTACATGGTGATTATCCATTAGTCCTAGTCATGGTATTCAAATGGAAGCCTTTAATGCCTATCATATCCCATGCTAGAGATTTCTTTAATATCCATGGTTTTAGTCCAATGGCCTAACACAATATTATTTGTTTCTCTTCTAGCAATTCATAAAGGGTTACTCATCTCTCACACTAATACGATAGCCATTTATACAAGTATTTCACTTCCTACACTAGCACTATGAGGTTAAATCAATTACTTAGATCCTGAAATAATTATATTAATATATTGAAACACATCCATTTATTCTTTATATTTACTAAATAAAATATTAAATTATTAAATATAATATTAAATAAAGATATATTTCAAATACTAGAGAATCAATTATATTATTTTATTTATATCTATATTTGTAATTCAATAAAAGAACATTTATATAGGATTATAATTGATCCTCATAAAATTGCTAAGGCAAGGGCTTTACACTTGGAAATGGGTATTGCAATTTCTAATGACATTCGGAGAATCCACATAGAAGGAGATTCTCAAATTATAACTTCAACCATTAAATTAGGACACTTTTCTAGTTGGGAGATCCACTACATTGTCTAGGAGGTGAAGACATTACTTTCTAAATTTGTAAAATTGAAAATTTCACATTGCTTTAGGGAGGTTAACAGATTAGTAGATATTCTTGCCAATAAAGGGGTTTCTTTGCATAAAGGGTCGATTGAATGGGATCCAACATCATTGGCTAGTTCATTGAAATTTGATATAGATCCAAAATGGGTGCTAGGAGAAGTCTCTTCACTTAGTATCTGATAGATGTCTAGGGGGTTATCGACTTCTCATGTAGTATTTTGGCTTTGAATTTGCTTCCAAAAAAAATTTTCTATAAATTCTGGTTGTTTCTCATTGAATATATAATATTTTTTCATCTACAAAGGGAGAGTTTCTTCACTAATTTCCTCATGGATCCTTTTGAAGTAGTTTAGAATAAAATATAATGGCCTTGTCCATTTTTTCCAAGAAGAAAGAAGAAATACCCTATAACTTGAATAGTTATGTCCACCTTTTATGAGTTATCCTTTGACTTTTTAATACTCTTTATTATTTTCCCACTAGACATGTGAGAGAAATTTGAATAGGAATAAAACTATCACCTTTAAGTCTGACTAATTATGTTTCCTTTTACTAGTTTCCATGTTGATTTAGGGGGTTATGTCCACCTTTTATGAGTTATCCTTTGACTTTTTAATACTCTTTATTATTTTCCCACTTGGCATGTTAGAGAAATTTGAATAGGAATAAAATCTATCACATTTAAGTTTGACTAATTCTGTTTCCTTTTACTAGTTTCCATATTGATGCAGGGGACTCCCCTTAATACCATAAACTAATAATAACATAAAAAGAAACAACAAATGCGAGAAACAAAATATGGACTTCTTATTATCACTGCAAATGCATAATTACATAATACTTAATTAAAATATACTAACCCAAATGGCTACCTTCATTAGAGGAATCTACAAGATAGTGCTGCAAACTATCACCTAGAGCCCCCCTAGACAATGTTCAGGCCTTTCTTAAATAGGCAATTTTATGTCACCTAGGAAGGTTCTAAATGCTCAAATTTAATACCTAGGCCAACAAACCCTAAAAATACACATAGAGTCGGCCAAATACATCTTTGACAAATTATTTAGAAATTTCGATAGCCCAACTTTCAAAGGCCACAACTCATGAACCGTTGCTCTAATTGGCTATTATAACCACTTTTTGGAAACGCTAGCTCCTAATCTATAGACTCAAAATTGGACTAGCACCCTTCCATCGAGTTTTCAGACCTCATTTGGGCACTCTAAGGACTCCAATGGTGAGCCTAAAGACTTTTCTACAAATTTTTCCATTGAAAATCCTCAATAAATTCTCTGATACTTAAACTAGATTAATGAGATTTTTATGGTAGGCTTATATCTCAAAAATGAACCTTCCTGTAGAAAATGAGAACATTCTGAGCTTGTATGATAAACTTACTAAAAATAGCAAGTTCCCATAAATAGTAACCACCATGTCTACTAGTCCTTTTTAAAATAGAAAAGGCTGAAAATAAAATATTTTTGTGTGATACAAGATTGCTCTTACACCTAGGATGCTCATGCATCAAACACCTGGGGTAATTTGAGAAGTGACCCCATTATGTCTCAAGTGTTCAGAGAAAAATCAAGATGGTTGACCTCCTCCTTTGCTAGCGATGATGAATCCTCAACTAGTCTTCCTTTCTATTTGACTAGATATTCCTCATAAGTTCTATTTCTGGTTTCTTTTTCAATACGACTATCTAGTATCTCCTCAATCTCCTTGGTAGCTAAACTAGCTACTGGAATGCTCCACTATGCTTTTGCAACTTCATCTCCATCACCTCCTTCATAATACTCTATCAAATATGAAATATTAAATACTAGTGAAATATTCAATTCAGTAGGCAACTCCACTTCATACACATTTCTAGAATCATGTCTCTTCACTATCTTGCATGGTCCAAACTTCTTCATCTTTAGCTTATTATATGTACCTACTAGAAAACACTCCTTTCTAAAATGAACTATGACTTCATCTCCAATTTGAAATTCCTTATATCTCCTTTTCACATCTTCCTTAGCCTTATACTATGTATTCATCTTTATGATGTACTTCCTCACCTCCCCATGGATGTCCTTCAAATCTTCAGTAAAATCTTCTGCTTTAGCACTACTTATCTCTCCCTTATCCAACTTCCGAAATTCAAAAACATTTCTTGGACTACTGCCATATACAATCTGGAATGGTGATTTACTAGTACTGCTATTGGAAAAATTATTATATGTAAATTCTACCTATGTTAAAATCATATCCCATCGTTTTGGTTTATTTCCAACCAAGCATCTTAGCAAGTTTCCCAAACTATGATTCACAACTTTTTTCTATCCGTCAGTCTGTGGATGATGTGATGAACAAAACTTCAAATTTGTTTTCAAATTCTTCCACAATATACACAAGAAATAACCAACAAATTTGGTATCTCAATCTAAAACTATACTCTTTGGTAGACCATGTAATCTCACCACTTCTTTGAAAAACAAGTCTGCTACATGAACATCATCACTAGTCTTCTTGCAAGGAATAAAATGTGCCATCTTTGAAAATCTTTCAACCACCAAAAAAATAGAATCATGTCCACATTGTGTCCTTGGTAATCCAAGAACAAAATCCATGTTGAAATCCTCCCATAGCTCCTCTAGTATAGGTAATGTTTGATACAACCCTATATTCTACTTCACTCCTTTCACCATCTGACATGCTCGACAGCTTTGTAAAAACTTTGTCACATATTTTTGTAACTATGGCTAGTGATAATTTTTAGCAACTAAAGCTATAGTTTTATCTCTACTAAAATGTCCACCCAATCCTCCACTATGCTTCTTCTTGATGAGGTTCTCTCTCATTGAACTTCGTTGAATGCACAATTGGCTTCCTTTGAACAACATATTATCTTGAATCATAAAATCTAACCACTTTGTCCTGTCAAGTGTAACAGGTTCTATACAAGCCTTCCATGCTTCACCAAAATTATGATCATCTGGATACAATATACTAAGTTCCTTGAACCACACCACCGAGCTGTCTACATTTTTGTTAGCAAAAGTTTTCTTCTACTAAGAGCATCTGCAACTTTGTTAGACTTCCCACTTGTGTTTCAAAAAAAATGTATAACTCTACGAAAACTGAACCCAATTTACATGCCTTTGGTTCAATTTTCCTTCACTATTCAAATATTGCAAAGCTTGATAATCAGAATACAAAACAAACTTCTTGGGAAGAAGATAGTGTCTCCACTTCTTTAATGTTTGAACTATAGCATAAAATTCTTGATCATAAACAAAATATTTTATTTTTGTATCATTCTATTTTTCACTAAAATAAGCAATTGGTCTACCTTCCTGGCTCAAAACAAGTCCTATTACAGTACCACTAGCATTACAGTCTACTTGAAACACCTTCCTGAAATCAGGAAGTGCTAAAATAGGCTGCTCAATAACTTTCTATTTCAAAAAATTGAAATTCTTATCTGCTCCTACATTCCACTTAAACTCTTTCCTATCTCCTCTCATTGTTTCAATCAAGGGTCCACAAATACTACTAAAACTTCTTATGAACTCTCTATAAAATGCAGCCAATCCATGAAAAGATCTTACCCCTGTTAGACTCCTTGAAGTAGGCCATTCAAGGATAGCCTTCACTTTCTCTGGGTCCATTTCCAGATCTTCTCCTAAGACTACAAATCCCAAGTACTCCAACTCCTTTACAAAATTGCACTTCTTTAGGTTTATCATTAACTTTTCTTCCCTCAACTTTTTAGACACCTTGTGAATATGAATCAAATGCTCCTCCAATGTCTTACTAAAGTACAATATATCATCTAGGAAAACAATGAAAATCTTACCTAGAAACTCCTT
Organism: Cupressus sempervirens; assembly: GCA_028749045.1. Lineage (NCBI taxonomy): Eukaryota > Viridiplantae > Streptophyta > Pinopsida > Cupressales > Cupressaceae > Cupressus > Cupressus sempervirens. The sequence goes on from CM053792.1 coordinate 332,706,147, forward strand.
TAGTACCTCATTCTCAAGCCTCATGAATGTTCTCAGTGCATTGGTTAGCTCAAAAGGCATGAATAACCACTCATACAATCCTTCCCTGGTCTTGAAAGTAGTCTTTCATTCATCACCTTCTTTGATACGAATCTAATGGTACACACTCTTTAGATCTATCTTTGTGAAATATTGAGCTCTACTCAAACAATTCATAATGTCATCCATTCTCAGCAAAGGAAATCTATACTTGATGGTGATCTTGTTGATAACATAAGAATTTTTACATATCCTCTATTCTCCAGTCTTCTTTGGTGCTAACACTATTGGTACAATACATGGACTCAGACTCTCTTGAATCAACCTCTTCTTCAACAACTAATGAACTTGCCTATTCAACTCTTCACTTTTTGTTGGTGTCATTCTATGCACTACCTTGTTTGTAAAGTTGGCTCTTAGAACCAAATCCATCTGGTGATTGATCTTCCTCATTGGGGGTAATCCATCAGGTACATTATCTGATACAATATCAGAAAACTCTTCCAACATATTTGCAACTTCTATAGGACCTCCTCTACTTCTTCTTTGCTATCTTTAGGAATTATAGAAAAACAAATATGCTCATGTTTCATACCTTTAAGAAACTCATTCCCATGAACAAAACATATTTTGGTAGTACTACATACCTTTTCTTCTTTATCCTTCAATGAATTCAACTTATGTTTCACTTCATCCTTAGTTAGAGTGTAGGTATTTGCTCACCCATCATGTACAACATGCCTGTCAAACTGCCACAACCTAGCCAACAACATATAACATATGTCAATATGTATGATATCACATAGTACCTCATCTTGGTAGCTCCCAATCTTGAACTTCACTGAGCACTACTCATTGACCATAACCTTGGGGTCATCTTGCCCCCAAGCAACATGGTCTAGAAGCAGGTGTTTCTGTCTCTTCAACTTCAACTTGGTGACCATCATTTCTGACACCAAATTGTCAATACTTCCACCATCAATGATCACATCACAACACTTATCTTCACATCTGCACCCTGTTTGAAATAAAATCCTTTGATCAAGTTCATTATCACCACTTATGAAGACTCTACTGTTAACTAGGACTTCTCCTCTTTCAAAATCTTCAGAATGTGAGGATCTAGCATCTTCATCAACATGTGCAACTCTCACCTAACCTTTTTCTCTTTGATCTATCCTTCCTTGACACTTCGTACATTCAAATGCTCTATGCCCTTCTTCTCCACAATGAAAACATTTTCCATAGAAGCCTCGTCTTCTAGATCCTTGTTGTCTGTCTCTTCCTCTTTGATCTCTATTGTTTTGATCATGGAAATTATTGGAATTGTTTACCCTTTAGTCCTAGTTGCTACTTCTAGCCTCGTCCTTGTTCTTCTAATCATCATTATGGCCTCCATAAGATTGTTTGCTAGATCTTCCACCATGAACTCTTCCACTAGGGTAAAAGTAAAACCTGTGCCAACCTTTTACAAAGGAAAAGGCTAATAGAAGTATAATTGTTCAACTTCAATGATGTAAATCTTGTATTATTATTTAGAATTTGAAAATGAAGTAAACTAACAAATAATTTAGAAATGGATGAAGTTTAGGATTATATTTTTTAATAATTATTTGCAAAAAGAAATAATAGATTTTCATATTTTTTAAAGACAAATTTTTAGTTGCTGAAAAACGCTGGAAATTAGGGGTCTAGTTCCCACCACAAAACTACAAGGAAATAAATTTATTTCCTTTTGATCTTAGATTATGATATAGATAATATTTGTTGCTAAAAAAATAAAAATAAAAAAATTGACTTTAGACCTATATTTTCTCTTTTATAATGATTCAAATTTCAATTTATTCAAATTGATAGTATTCATCTTCCACCACATTTTTGAAAATAAATCTATTGCAACCGAAAGAAAAAATATAGATTCTTGAAGAGGACTCCCTCCTCTAGAATGTCATAAAGTTTTTAAATTCTTTTGATATGATTTACTATTTTTTCTTTCTCAAAATTGACATCTTCTTGAGTGTTAAAATGCGTACTTGTAGAATTGTTTAATTACAATATATTATATCTAATTAAAACAATGTGAACTCTATATGAGAATATTCTTGACTTTGAGCTCTATAAAACCGTGTTTATATGTTATTAAAAATATATCATAAAAAATAGTAAGTTATTGAAACATTAGTTTTCTAAACTAATTTAATTTCTTTGGTAATTTGATACTAACTACTATAAAACATGCATTTAATAGAAATTTCCAATTGGAAAAGTGTGAGCCCATATACAAATTAGCTAGAATAAATTTAACAAGATTGTATGTTTGAAAAAAAAAAAAACTTTTTAGATAGAAATACTCAAATTTAGTCATTCTAATTAGTCAACTTGAAAGGTGACACAACTTTGTACTTTCACCCCTATTCTTATTGTCGAACTTCTTGTTTAGTTTCTCCTCAACTCTTAGGGAAAACTGGTATGCCTGCTCAATACTGCTCATTTGAACTAGACTTAGCTCATCTTGAATGCTTCGCCTTAACCCATTAAGATAATGGGCGACTTTCTCCTTATCAACTTATGCATGACTGGTTCTAATGAGAACTCGGTAGAACCCTTCAATATACTCTTGAACAAATTTTCCTTCTTGCTTCATTCCTTGCATCTTCTTTAATAGATCAAGCTCATAATCCATAGGAATGAATTCTCGCTTCATTTTAGCTATCATCTGAGCCCATCTGCTGATTTTTTACTTTCCCTTTCTATTTCACTCTAGACGAACCTCTTGCCACTAGATCTTTCATTTTCCTTTAGTTTTTCCTTCACAAACTTGACCCTATCTGGATCCTCAATATCTTCATACTCAAAGTACTCCTCTAGTTCATTGATCCAATTAATTAGATCTTATGGGTTAAGATTTCCTGAAAATGTGGGAACCTCAAATTTAGGTCCTTTTCCAATCTTGGAGATGGCCCTAAAAAGCCTCTCTTCCTCTGGATTTAGAACTACCTCTGCTTCAGCATTTTCTTCTACTACATCCTCATCCTTGTTTTCATTTCTAATAGGAAAATTTATTCCTCTTTGCATTTTTTCTTCCAATACTTCCATTTTCCTTTCGAGGGCTCGAAAATCCTCAAGTGTAACACCTACATCTCTTCCACCATGCTCTCTTCATGGAGGCATTTTTCACACTTTTACTGATAACCTAGTGCAAATTACCTCACAATTAGTGCTCTATCTACATGCTCAACCCACACCATGGGCCTAGTGCAAATTGCCTCAAAATTGATGATTTGTCCACACACTCAAGAACTCTAGCTCTAATACCACTTGATGCAAGGGACTCCCATTAATACCATAAACTCATAACAAAAACAAAGAAACAACGACAAATGCAAGAAAAAAAATATGGACTTCTTATTATCACCACAAATGTAGAATTACAAAATTCTGAATTACAATATGCTAGCCCAAATGGGCACCTTTATTAGAATAATCTACAAGATAGTGTTGTGAACCATCACTTAGAGTCCCCTCTAGACAATGTTTGGATCTTTCTTAAATAGGGAGTTTTATGCCGCCTTGAAAAGTTCTAGATGCTCAAACATAATACCTAGGGTTGACAGACACTAACAATATAGATAGAGTCAGCCAAATACATATTTGAAAAATTTTAGTAGCCCAACTTTCGAAGGCTATAACTCATGAAATGATGCTACGATTGGCTATTATAATCACATTTTAGAAATGTCAGCTCCTAATCTAAAGGCTCAAAACTGCACTAGTGCCCTTCCATTGAGTTTTTGGACCTCATTAGGGCACTCTAAGGCCTCCAATAGTGAGCGTCAAGATTTTTCTACAAATTTTTCCATCGAAAATCCATAGTAACTTCTCTAATACTTAAGTTGGACAAATGAGATTTTTATGGTAGGCTTATATCTCTAAAATGAACCTTCCTATAGAAAATGAGAACATTCCAACCTCATATGACAAACTTTATATATATATATATATATATATATATATATATATATATATATATATATATATATATATATATATATATATATATATATATATATATATATATAGAGACACACACACACACACACACACACACACACACACACCACCCTATCTACTAGTCCTTATTAAAATAGAAAAGGCTGAAAATAAAATATTTTTTGCTGATGCAAGATTACCCTTACACCCAGGATGCTCCTACGTCAAATGTGAGTATGGAACCTTCTTTATCTGATGTTTTCCCCTTTATTAATAATATTTTCTCTTTCTTTTTATGTTATTAGGTGCATGTCCTACTTTGTCTTGCTATGAATGGTCTTACCATTCAATAGTAATATAGTTTATTTATAGCTTTTATTGAATGAATGGAGATATAAAACTATCTTTTAACACATGACATGACCTCCATAATTTATTATATCAGCCATGTTATTTTCTACTGTAACACTTTTTGTCAAGTAATATATAGGTAATAATTCTATCCAAATTTTAGGAGTTTTCCTTGAATCGTTTGGTTAATTATATTATTTTAAAAATGTTTAATAAATTATGATGGGCACTAATTTCTAATCTATTTTATATGTAAAATAGAATCACTTATTTTACTTCCATATATTTATAAAATAAGAATGTATTTGAATAATATTAATATTAATATTTATTAATTAATTATTATTAGATAATACCATTTATTCAAATAATGAAATATATATATTAAATTATTCATATATTATAATTGATTATTACAAAGTCATATCTTCAAAATATTTGTTGAAATTAATTAAATTTACAATTGTATGTTTCATGGGTTTATCTTAATTGAGGATCATTTCACGAGTTCTTATCTTTATCTTCCGAATAGTTTTTTGTTGTTGTTGGTTGTCCAAGGCTGCTAGTTATTTTTCTAACACTATTAATTATCTTAAAATTTGGCTACTATGTTGTAAAGTCTTTTGGGGCTTTGGACCCCTTGCAAAAAACTTGTTTTAACCCTTCATCGAAAAATATTCAATAAATTGATTAATAGGCAACAATTATATAAACCATTGTAATTATGTAAAGTAATTAGACATTATAATATCTTAATGTTTAGCTAATATCTTCATTCTCCTAACATCTAATTTGGTGATGTTGATGTTTATAGTAAATCTTATTCTTTGTTGATATTTTAAAGAAAACCAAATTGTGTTAAACTACTCTATTTTATAGTTTTGATTAAAATAGGCAAGAAGAGAATCTTGAACCTAGATAACAAGAAAGTAATCAAACCATCTATGAGGTCATTACATCCAAGCATTAGAGAAGTGCACTCTAAGCCCAATGGTTAGAGTCCCACCTAGAAGTTACAAAAAGAAGAGTAGTCAAAATTATCCATGTTCTTTGAATAGTTTAAGTTATCCACACTTATCACTAACTTAAGTCTAAACTTTAAACTACCAAGTTTACTAACCATGTTCAAATATTCACTACCCAAACAGTGGTGAAGATTAATAGAGTAAATAATTAAAATAAACCTCACCATGATCAAAGTTTATAGAGATGTTTGTAAGACAACACATTAAGTAGGAAACCTATAGAGAACCCAAGAGTACCAAAAACACAAGAAATGAAGCTAAGCCTATTAATGTTCTCTGAATCTTCATTGATGTGCTTGGTCTCTTTAGTTTAGCTCTTGATTTGGGTGGCAATCTTTATCTCCTCACAATTCTCTTTATTGGCTTTGCTTGCATTTTTTTCAATTTTCTCTTTCCATTAATGACCCCAAACACAAGCTTTCTTTTCATTTCTTTATGTACTTTGCAACTAGAGGAAATAACCAACCCCAATTCAAGATGAGTAACTACAAAATTAAATTGTTTGTTTATACTTTCAATTTTCTCATTTATTATCACAATTCTTATTGAAGTCTTCTAGATTCATCTAGATATTGGAAAGGGATTTCATTATTTCTCCAACCTTAGATTTTTCACTAATCTTAATCCTTTAATCTTTAGAAATCCCTAAGTCCACCACCACTTTCTACTCTTGAGGAGAGTGAGTCTCACCATCAGCTTCTTTCACGTACACAACAAAATCTTCCTCATTAGAGGAGTAAAATATAATTTTCTTTGGCATTTTCTCCACTTTCATATATCTTCCACTTTGTCCTTCATTTGGGAATTGTGGGATTCCTCCTTGCTTTCTTCCTCATAACTCTTCCCTTTTTTATTTTTTAGCCTTGTGAATCTTCTCTCTCCAAAGCTAGTGTTTCATTTTTTCCTTTTGAAGTCCATAGTCCTATCCTCCTCATTTGTATAATATCTCTCCCCTTCATTTTTATTGATATCAATAATTTCTTCAATCATTTTCCTTTTTAGGGTTACTAGCATGGTTGGAAATCACAGAAACATTTTTCTACTACTTGGGGGCCTCAATCAGAAGGGATTATTGCAAAGATATATAAAAATTCTTAGATTTCATGGGATAGGGTTTATCAAATATTTGAGGTGACTCTATTTAGGACTTATCAATACGGATTTCTTTGATAACCACAGAGGAATTATGAGCTCTAAGGGTTCTAGGGTTATCAATGGGTATAAGACATCTACCAGAACTTGGGTGGTGACCACAAACATGCTGATAAAGACTAAAAATGAGCCCCTGGTGAATACGAGGGTTTTCTCCAAGGAAAATGTTGTTGACTAGAGAGGAATAAAGGAAGAATGAGTTGTTAACTTTTTCCCCATGTCTAGGCATATTGAACAGTGGAAAATGATAGCCATGATAGGTCATGTAGCAACCTTCAAGAGTAAAATACTTAATTAACTAGTAGAAAATGGCACCAAAAGGAATAGGGAGAGATATTCTATCATGTACCATTTTAAGAACTCACATGAACTAGTTCTTTCATTTCATCAAAGAGCTTATGCCTAAATTTATTGTAGTCCAACGTACCTTTCCTTTCCACTTTAAAGGCAATATATTCCAGGCTTGTGCCTTCACCACTATGCCTTCACCAATTAGTTATGGCATCACCATGAATCTAATACTCCCAATTTACATTAGTCCTTTGTTCAAATAATTTGCAAACTTATAAGAGAGAATAATGTTGTGGCCTTTTAGCCCATGGAATATGTACAAATGCAAACCCTCCTTAACAAAATATCCCCAAATTTCTTTATTTTTCTCTAGGTCTTTATAATTTCTTGATTTTACTAATTTTGGTGAGCCTTCCATGGTGTTCTCTTTCTCACACAATTTCTTGGAAATCTAAGTACCTAAGTTCAGATTGACAATACTTTTCTTTGTAATATCACTCATTGTGGAAACTTCCTCCAGAAATTGAAGATTATGGATATTATTTAGGGAGTTAGAGGGACTAGAAGGAAATTTTTTTTCTAAATATAGGTGATGAAAAAAATAAACTATAGTCATTGATAGTTCAAAATCTTGTCACAAATCTTACTCTCAGTCCTTGTAGCATACCACTTCAAATAACTAGGCCTTTCTGTATCATCAATGTGACAAATGTGATGAATCATGATGACATGCCACGTGTATAGCCTTGGTTGGGTAGAGGACTCACTAACTTGCCTCCATATAAATACTTGACATTAGTATTGGGTAAAAGTACAAAGTTTTGTCACCTTTCAGACTGACTTATCAAAATGATAAAATTTGAGTATTTATATCTAAAAAATAATTTTATTCTTGTGAAAATATATTATCTATATAAATTTATCCTAGTTAAGTTATATATATTCTCATACTTTTTCAATTGAAAATGGCTATTAAATACATGTTTTTGTTATAAATTCTATACAATAATTGGGGGCGGAGGTGGGTGAATCAGTTATTCAAGGTCCAAATGTTCTGATAAATTTTTTCACTAAATATAGTGAGCCCATTTGACTAATCATGCCTATAAGCTTAAACTTTCCTACTTAGCAAGTTACTGTAAAATCAACATGTAAGAATAACATTCATGAAGAATCGACACATAACACAATGATTTACGTGGAAACTTAATTTGGGAAAAGCCACCAATAATATGCTACTCAATTCTCACTCTTTTAAAGTGATGCCCTATGAAAGGCATGCCTTATTAAAAGTTACAACACACTATTAAATGTGCTATGGTTAAAGGATTTCGAGCACCCTATTAGAAGTGGGCTTGGTTAGAAGACTTTAGAACATTCCCTTGGAATGCCACCCTATTAAAGGATTTACAAATTGTTGTTAAACCAACCTAAGTCCATAGGATTTTACTCTAATTGATACAATTGTTAGAGAGTAACAACAAGTTCTTTCGATCTGATACAAATCACAACATAACCTGCAAATTTCAAATCTTGATTCAGCTCACAAATTTGCTTGGCATTTAGTCTCTACAACTCTGACAGCTTGTCTTCCTTTCGAGCTTCATCTCCTTGAGTCTTTGTGCTCAATGTACTAGTGCAATCTCCTTTATGGTCACCTATCGAAGCAGAGTCTTTGTACTCTATTCCTTCCTCTCTCTCAATGCCTTCACCTTGACATCCTACCAACCACTTCAAGAACTCTTGCTTCTTGACCTGTAACTCCGAATACTTTTCCCACTCTTAATTTCAGTTCAAATGGATTAGGTAAGATTTAATGAATCTACCTATAATCTTGTTCCTTCCAGAAACATCATGAGGAATCCACCTTTATTTGCCCAAAAATAAATTATCTTAAATTTTGTGCCACCACCTTATCATCCTTATCCTCCATTTGGTTAACAAAATTCAAAGTAGCAAACTTGTCAGCTCAGATCTGGTGAATCTTTGACTTTTCAAATAATGCACCAGCTTGGCACTATTGAAATTCTAATGCTTGACACATACTATGTTACTTGGCACCTACTATGTTTTACTGATGCTCGGCACCTATTACTTGCTTGACACTTGAAGTTTCTTGGTTCCTTTTGTTTCACTTGGCACACACTAAATTTTTCATTTGCTTGACACTTATTGATAATCTACTCAGTATGAGCTAACTTGACCCACTAATGAACTTAGTCAAGCTTTGCAGGTAGATTTGTTACAACTTATTCTTCTAGAGTTTCTAAGTGTAGCTAACATCTATATATTTAAGTATATTATCAATACATCATTTTATCATTGTCTTAATTGATCCTTGTACTTCATTACAAAACCATAACTCAATCTTTCCCTTAGGTACTTTTGTTACATCTTATTGATTAAATCTTCTTCATTAATTAACTAAGTGATAATACTTGGATCTTATAAGCAATTTTCATTCCAAAAAATGGCAGGTTTGACATCAGTGACAAAACAATGATTGAAAACATTCTTTATCAACAATCTCCCTCTTTGCAAACAATCTCTCTTCTTCGATAATGATCTTTTCAATTAGATCTCAACAATCTCCCTCTTTGGCATTGATGACAAACTAAATTGATGAACCAAGTTATCAAAACACTAACTAGGTTTAAAATAGTAAATTAAATGCCAAGAATAAAATTTTATCAAGAAATGTTCATTCTATCACCAATATAAACTAGCTTGTGATTCCTTTTGAATTTTGTAAGTAACTCCCTCTTTCAAAGTATTAAGAATATCTCTTTTGATGATACATCGTATTCTCTTCTTTTATTTTGCTCTCTCTCTGATTGATTCTTGTTTGCACTATTTTCTCCCTCTAAGCAGCTATTTTCTTTTCTCATTTTCTACTATTTTCCTTTTACACATTTCTCCCTCTACATGTCTGATCAGTTTCTATATGACTCCCTCTTTTCTATAGCTTACCACTTTGATCAATTTTTGTCTACCTCTTAGCTGATATTTCTCCCTTTACACATTTCATTCTATAGATTTGACATTTGATTCTGTAGATTTGATTAGTTTTTGCTTTTCTCCCTCTTTAGCAACAATACCAAAGACATTCTATTTTTGCATCTTGTCATGCAAGTGTAGCATTTGCAGGAACTCCAATGTCTCCTTCTATCACCTTGCTTGTGACTTGTTTGGAATTTCAATACTTTGATTACTTCAAGAAAAAACCTAAAGTATGTATCCTCTGCATCAATTTGTAACATTTCAACAATCAACTCATTTGATGCAGGGTAGTCTTGTCAATTTATAACATTTCAACAATCAACTCATTTGATGCAGGGTAGTTTTGTTGCTTAAATAGCTTTGGATATGGGTATCACCCCTAACTTACCTCTAAAATACTCAAATGCATCTTTAGGTAATTCTTTTGTGAAGATGTTAGCAATTTGTTCCTTGGAGTTGACATATTCCATCTTCACTTGCTTGTCTTCCACCAATTCTCTTACATAGTGATACTTAACTGCAATGTGCCTTGTTTTGATATGCATCACATGATTCTTTGATATGTTGATGGCACTTGTGTTATCACAATACCGTATCATAGGTTCAGTTACCTCTTCTTTCATACCTTTCAGCAAGTGCTTGATCCATACAATATTGGTGCAGTTGATAGCAATAGCAACATACTTAGCTTCTATTGTGGACTGTGAGATACAACTTTTTTTTTTGCTAGTCTAAGTAACCAATCTTTTACCTAAGAAAAGTGCTCCTCCACTAGTGTTTTTTCTATCATCAATATTGCTTCCCCAATCTACATCAGTGTAGGTTTTCAATTCAAAAAATTTAGTTCTCTTGTAATATAATCCAAAGTCATCAGTTCCTTTTAGGTACCTTAATATTCTTTTTATTGCGATAAGGTGATTTTCTCTTGGGTTTGCAAAAAATCTTGCCACTATTCCAATAGCTAATGCAATTTCTAGTCTACTATGCACAACATACTATAACTTTCCAATCATTGATTTGTACTTGGTTTGATTTACTTCAACTGACTCATCATTCTTGAATAACTTATGTCCTGTTACCATTGGTGTACTAACTAATTTTGAATCTTCTAAGCCAAATGTCTTCAGTATCTCCTTGATATATTTTGATTGGGTCACAAATATGCCATGATTTAGTTGATGTACTTGCAATTCAATGAAGAATTTGATTTCTCCAAAAATTGACATCTCAAACACATGTTTCATTTGATCAACAAAGTCTTTGCATAGGGCATCTTTTCCTCCAAATATTATATCATCAACAAATATTTTAAATATCAAAATGTCTTTACCTTTTTATGCCTTGATATATAGGTTGTTGTTTTCATCTGTTCTTTAAAATCTTATCCTCATAAGATATTTGTGTAGTCTCTGATACCATGCTCTAACCACTTGTTTCAAACCATAGAGTTCTTTATGCAGTTTGCAAATCATATCTTTGTTATCATCATCAAAAAATCTCTCTCATTGTTCTATGTAGACTTTCTCTTCCAGTATACCATTTAGAAAAGTAGACTTTACATCCATGTGGTAGACTTTAAAACCATTGTAAGCAGCATATGCAAGTAGTGTTCTTACTCGTTCCATCCTTGCAACAAGGGTGAATGTTTCCCCATAAGCTAGTCCTTCTTGTGCATATCCTTTATAGACTAGTCTAGCCTTATTTCTTGTGATCTCACCATTCTCATCTAGCTTTTTCCTAAATACCCACTTGGTACCAATCACATTCTTATTAGCTAGTCTTGGAACTAAAGTCCAGGTTTTGTTCTTCTCTATCTGATCTATCTCTTCTTCCATGGCTTTATGCCAGTTATCATCTTGCAGTGTATCTCTCACTATTTTGGGTTCAATCTTGCTCAATAGACATGATTCATTCCTTAGTTTGTTCCTTGTCATTGGTCTAGCTTCCTTGTCACCAATGATTTCTTTTGCAGGGTGATGTATTCTCACATACTTGGATAACCTTGGCTCTTTCCTCATTTCCAAGTTTGGTCTTTCAGCTTCAAAGTCATTGTGCACATCTCTTTCTAGTATCTCATCATCTCTTTCATGTGTACTAATTTCAAAATCAGAATGTACATTATCTTCATTCTGTAACTCAGCTTCTGAATTTAGCTTGGCATTCACTGGTTGTAACTTGGTGGATACTGAAACTTCTTGTTGATTTCCTACTTGATTAGCAGCATCTTCTTTAGTAGGCATTCCTTCATAGAAGTATACAAAGGATCTGTACTCTTCTAGTTTCTTGATGGGTTCATTATCATGAACTTCTACATGCTCATCAAAATTTACATTTGCACTCTCCACAATCTTGTTAGTGTTAATATTCAAACACTTATATGCTTTACTTCTAGTGGAGTATCCAAGGAATATGAATTCATCACTCTTTGCATCAAACTTTCCATTTCTAGTATATTTAAGAACATAGCATCTACAACCAAATACTTTTAAAAATTTTACATTGGGTGAGTGACCATACCATAATTCAAAAAGTGTTGCATTTGTACCTTTCTTGACTTGTACTCAATTCAGGGTGTAGATAGTTGTACTTACAGCTTCTCTCCAGTACTTTAGAGCAACATTTTTCTCCATCATTAATGTTTTGACACAATCTATCACTGATCTATTCCTTCTAATGCAGGAGCATCCAGAGGTATAAGGGCAATCCTATGTCACCCAAAAAAATATACTCAGACTTAGTTTCTGTTTCATGTGTTTTCATTTTTGGATACCCATTTGGGTCAAATAAAGGTTCCAACTCTCACAGTTCCCTTATCAGTGTTCGTGTAAATCTTGAACAAATAGGAGTATGTAATTGAGCCATTATTTTGGTGAACTAGGAGGTGCAAATTGGCTAGATGAATGTAATTGTAATTTAGAGCATTCTAGAAAAAGAATCAGGTCAAAAGGCCCCACGGTTTGAGAGTTATTGCAGTTTTTCAGGTTGTGGAGACCTCCTAAGAATGCTTCAAAGTCATGTTAGGGGCATTAAATGACCTCAAAAAGGGCCAAAAAATGGGGAACAAGTGAAGCTTGTCCAAAGGGCTATAGAGCACTTTGAGAGCTTTTCGAAAATGTAAACGGTTCGTCAATCAGAGCTACGGTTCAAAAGTTATGCCTCCCGGAAGTTTGGTTACCATTTTTGGATTCTCCTAGATTTGCACCGACTTCTAACGCAGCTTTTGGAACCTTCTATTTGGTCGGTGGATGCCTACTAGCACTTTCTAGAATGTACTCCTAGTCCTTAACCCTCTGGGGTCTATTTAAGGAGATTTTTGGCATTGTAAAAGGCAGTTCGGAGTGGAGTTTGAGAGGAGGTACTGAAAGGAGAAATTATCTCCACATTTATGCTATTGTAAGCCCTTCGGGCATGTTTTGAAGTTTATTTTCTCTGTGCTGAATGTACTAGATTATTTTTTAGTTAATAAAATTTCCCTTTTCTGTTATGTCCATTATGTTCTTGGGTTGTGTCCCCATCAAGTGGTATTAGAGCTTGTTTTCCTGAGTGTGTAGACAGAGAGCCGACTGTGAGGCAGTTTGCACAAGGACTGTGTGGTTGTGGGTTTGAGTTAAGAAGATGCCTCCACAAAGAGAGTGTGGTGGAAGGGCCAGAGCTGTTAATCCTGAGGAGGTTAGAGCCCTCCAAAGGAAGGTGTAATCATTGCAGGAGGAGCTCCGTAGAGGAGCAACTGTGTCCGCAGGAGATGAAAGTGAAGATGACAACAAAAAAGATGAAGTTGGACCAGAAGGGGAATTTGATGGGGAAGTTCTGAATCATGTAGAGGAAAGGCTTTTTAGGGCCATTACTAAGTTTGGGAAAAACCTACAATTGAAGTGGGTGTATTTTTAGGAAATCTGAAACTAGATGAGTTGATCGATTGGATCAATGAACTGGAAGAATACTTTGAGTATGATGATATCAGGGACCCAGATAGGGTTAAGTTTGCAAAGGCCAAACTGAAAGGCCATGCCAAAATCTAGTGGCAAGAGGTTTAATTGGAAAGAAATAGAAGAGGAAATGAGAAGATCACAACATGGGATCGCATGGTGGACAACTTGAAGAAGCAGTTCATTCCTATGGACTACGAGCTTGATTTGTTTAAGAAGATGCATGGGTTAAAGCAAGCAGGAAGATCAGTCCAAGAATATACAGAGAAATTTTACTGACTCTTGATTAGAGCGGGGCATGTAGAAGCAAATAAGGAGAAGGTTGCTCGTTATATTAGTGGGTTGCGACCTAGCATCGAGGAGGAATTAAGTCTAGTAAGAATGACCAGCGTTGAAGAAGCATACCAGTTTGCCCTACGAGTTGAAGAGAATTTGAATAAAAGGTTTGAAGGAAGACAAAGAGGGTGCGGTCAAGGAGGAAGGGGAGGTGGTAGGTCATCTGGAGGCTGCAGTGAAACCCAAAAGAAAAATGAAGATGAGGGTACTAGCAGGAACTAGAGGAATGAGGGTTTCAACCGCTCCCGCGACCAAGACTTTGGAAATCATAGAGGAAGAGGTAGAGGACATGGAGGCTTCTGTGGTACCTATTTCCATTGCAATGAAGAAGGTCATCGTGCCTTTGAATGCCCTCAATGACAAGGAAGGACAGATAGGAGAGCTAAGGGCCAAGCTAGGGTTGCTCATGTGGATGAAGATGCACAATCATCACATTCAGAGGATGCAGAAAGAGGAGAGACCTTGGTAAATGAAAGAGTCCTACTAAGTGGTGAGATTGAACCAAGACAATGGAGGAGTTTGTTTCGTACCAGATGCAAGTGTGAGGATAAATGGTGTGATGTGATCATTGATGGTGGTAGCACTGATAACTTGGTATCAGAAGAGATGGTCTCTAAGATGAAGCTCAAGAGGGAGAAACATCCCCAGACCTATCAGATTGCTTGGGTAAAAGATGATCATAAGGTCCTGGTAAGTGAACAATGTTTAGTGAAATTCAAAATTGGGAGTTACCATGATGAAGTTCTCTATGATGTTATTTCGATGGATGTTTGCCATCTATTATTGGGTAGACCATGGCAGTTTGATAGACATGCAGTACATAATGGACATGCAAACACATACTCTCTGACAAAGGATGGAGTTCGCCACAAATTAAAGCCCATGAAAAAGGAAGGTGAAAAGGTATGTAGCAGTGCTAGGATTTGTCTTGTTGATGAAAGGAAGTTTTTAGATGGCATGAAACATCAGCATATGTGTTATGCTTTGATTCCTAGGAAAGATAAAGAAGGTAGTAGTGAAATACCAATTGAAGTTTTAGATTTACTAGGGGAGTTTGGAGATATTATCTCTGATAATGTTCTAGATGGATTGCCACCAGTAAGGCAAATCAGTCATCAGATAGATCTGATTCTAGGAGCTAGTTTTCCTAAACAGGCTACTCATAGGATGACTCCTACTGAAATGGAGGATCGAAATAGACAGGTTCAGGAGCTGTTGAGGAAGGGCTTGATTCGAGAGAGCTTGAGTCCATGTGCAGTACCTGCAGTACTCACACCAAAGAAGGATGGAGAGTGGAGGATGTGTACAGATTCTTGAACTATAAATAGGATAACCATCAAGTATCGGTTTCCTTTGCCAAGGATGGTTGATCTTATGGATTGCTTGAGTGGAGCTCAGTACTTCACAAAGATAGATCTGAAGAGTGGTTACCACCAAATATAGATTCAAGAAGGAGATGAGTGGAAAATAGCCTTCAAGACCAAGGAGGGTCTTTATGAGTGGTTAGTCATGCCTTTTGGATCGACAAACACCCCCAGCACCTTCATGCTGCTCATGAATGAGGTACTTAAGAAGTTCTTGGGAAAATTTGTTATTGTCTATTTGGATGACATTTTAATTTTCAACAAGACTTTGGAAGAACATTTACTGCATATTTGTAGTGTCCTTGAAAGGCTAAGGGAAGAGAAATTGTTAATTAATCTGACGAAGTGTATCTTTCCAAAAAGGGAGTTAGTCTATTTGGGGTTTGTTATATCACCTAAAGGTCTCAAAATGGATTCAGAGAAGGTAAAAGCCATCTTGGAATGGCCTACTCCAAGGTCTGCTACTGAGGTAAGATCATTTCATGGTTTGGTTAGTTTTTATAGGAAGTTTATTAAGAATTTTAGTGGCATATGTGCACCCCTAACTGATAGAATAAGATGGGATAGAAAAGAGTTCAAATGGACTACAACAGCTGTGAGAAGTTTTGAATTGCTGAAGAAGAAGGTGACAGAACAACCTGTGTTGGCACTTCCAAATTTTAGAAAGGTTTTCTAGGTAGATTGTGATGCCAGTGGCAGCGCTATTGGGGGTGTATTAAGCCAAGAAGGTAGGCCTATTGCATATTTTAGTGAAAAATTGAATGATGCAAAGAAGAAGTATTTTGTTTATGATCAAGAGTTCTATGCAATAGTTCAAGCCTTAAAGAAATGGAGGCATTATTTATTGCCAAAGGAATTTTTTTTGTATACTAATCATCAGGCATTACAGTGCCTAAATAGCCAAGGTAAATTGAATCAGAGGCATATGAAGTGGGTAGAGTTCTTGCAAAGCTATACATTTGTGTTGAAGCATAGAAGTGGAAAATCTAACAGGGTTGTAGATGCACTAAGTAGGAGATAGTTGTTGCTTAGAGTAATGCAAGTTGAAGGAGTGGGGTTTGATGAACTCAAGAATTTGTACCCTGAGGATCTTGATTTATTTGAAGCATGGAAAGCTTGTAAAGAGCCTATTACTGTAGATAGAACCAAGTGGTTAGAATATTTGATTCAGGATGCCATGTTGTTCAAGGGTAGTCAATTGTGCATTCCAAGGAGTTCCATGAGGGAAAATTTGATTAAGGAGAAACACAGTGGAGGGATGGCAGGGCATTTTGGTCAAGATAAGACCATTTTCATTCTGAGAGAACATTATTTTTGGCCTCAAATGTCATAGGATGTGAAAAGGTTTGTACAGAGTTGTCAAGTTTGTAAAGTTGCTAAGGGATTCAGCCACAATACTGGACTATATCAGCCATTGCCTGTTCCATCAAAGCCATGGGAGGACATAAGTATGGATTTTGTTCTTGGTTTGTCGAGGACACAAAGGGGTAATGACTCAGTATTTGTGGTGGTTGATAGGTTCTCCAAAATGGCACATTTCATTCCATGCCACAAAACTCATGATGTTATCCATATTGCAGACTTGTTCTTCAGAGAGGTGGTGAGACTACATGGTCTCCCAAAGAGTATAGTTTTTGATAGAGATACTAAATTTGTGGGGTATTTCTAGAGGACATTATAGAAAAAGTTAAGAACCAACTTGAAATTCAGTTCCATGCATCACCCACAAACTGATGGCCAAACGGAAGTGGTAAATAGAAGTATAGGCAATTTGCTGAGATGTTTAGTTGGGGATAAGCCCAAGCGATGGGATTTGATTCTACCACAAGCAGAGTTTTCTTACAATAACTTTATAAATATGAGTACTGGAAAATCACCATTCCAAATTATATAGGGAATAGCCCAAGGACTACACCAAAATTGAGGAAGATAGAACAAGGGGAGAGGACAAGTGTTGAAGCTGAGGAATTTGCTGAACATATCAAGCGTCTACATGAGGAGGTTCAAGCACACATTACCAAGATGAATCAAGAGTATAAAGCTAGGGCTGATCAAAGGAGAAGACATAAGCAATTCCAAGTAGGGGATCTAGTCTTGGTGCACTTACGAAAAGAAAGATTTCCAGCTGGTACTTTCAACAAGCTGAAAATGAAAAAATTTGGCCCCTGCAAAATTTTGAAGAAACATGACTCAAGAAATGCATATGAAGTGGAGCTGCCAGATGGTATTCACATTTCTCCCATTTTCAACATTGCAAATTTAACAGAGTATCATGATGATGGTACAGATGAGGAGCTGGTGTTAGAGCCATGTCCAATTCCTACTTCTAAGAAGGAGGAAATAGAAGACATTCTAGATCATCGAGTGGGTAGGACCACTAGAAACAACTAGTATGAAGAGTATTTGGTCAAATGGAAAGGATGACCGCTCGAGGATTCAACTTGGATTTCAACAGCTAAGGTTTCCCATTTGGGATTTCCTCTACCATTCATAAAGTGATGGGGTCACTTTTCAATCTACCCTAGGTGTCTGATGCAGGAGCATCCAGAGGTATAAGGGCAATCCTGTGTCACCCAAAAAAATATACTTAGACTTAGTTTCTATTTCATGTGTTTTCATTTTTGGATACCTATTTGGGTCAAATAAACATTCCAACTCTCACAGTTCCACTATCAGTGTTTGTGTAAATCCCAAAAAAATAGGACTATGTAATTGAGCTACCATTTTTGTGAACTAGGAGGTGTAAATTGGCTAGATGAATGTAATTGTAATTTAGAGCATTCCAAAAAAAGAATCAGGTCAAAAGGCCCCACGGTTTGAGAGTTATTGCAGTTTTTTGGGTTCTGGAGACCTCCTAAGAATGCTTCAAAGTTAGGTTAGGGGCATTAAATGACCTTGAAAAGGGTTGAAAAATGGGGAATGAGCAAAGCTTGTCCATAGGGCTATAGAGCACTTCGAGAGCTTTTCAAAAATGTAAACAGTTCGTCAATCGGACTACGGTTCAAAAGTTATGCCTCCCAAAAGTTTGGTTACCATTTTTGGATTCTTCTAGATTTGCGCTGACTTCTAATGCAGCTTCTGGAACCTTCTATTTGGTCAGTGGATGCCTACTAGCACTTTCTAGAATGTACTCCTAGTCCTTAACCATCTGGGGTCTACTTAAGGAGATTTGTGGCATTGTAAAAGGCAGTTCAGAGTGGAGTTTGATAGGAGGTACTGAAAGGAGAAATTATCTCCACATTTATGCTATTGTAAGCCCTTAGGGCATGTTTTGAAGTTTATTTTCTCTGTGCTGAATGTACTAGCTTATTTTTAAGTTAATAAAATTTCCTTTTTCTGTTGTGTCCATTCTGTTCTTGGGTTGTTTCCCCATCACTTTCTCTCTGCAATGCCATTCTGTGGGACAGTTCTTGGTGCTGATATTTGTCTTTTAATTCCTTTGTCATTACAAAATGTCTCAAACTCTTTTGATGTGAACTCTTCTCCTCTGTCTGATCTTAGGCACTTTAGACTCTTTCATGTTTCTTTCTCAACCCTGGCAAAATACCACTTAAAGATTTGAAATGCATCAAATTTTTGTTTTAAGATCATGGCAGTCATCATTCTAGAGTAGTCATCAATAAACAACATTATATATATGTCTCCTTTGTAGAATTGCACTTCTATTGGGCCACATAAATCTATATGGAATAACTCTAATACTTCTTTGAAAGTGTAAGTTTTTCTTTTGAAACTTGACTTGGTCATCTTTCCTAGCTAACACTGTTTGCACATTTTTTTTCAGGCTTCTTCAGTTTTGGTAGACCTCTAACTTTCTTCATTTTACTGATGCTAATCAGATTATCAAAGATGACATGACATAGCCTTTTGTGCCATAACCACACATCATCAAATCTAACAAGAAGATAGGATGCATCTTCCATATTTAGGTAAAACAAATTGCTCCTAGTTTGTTCTCCTTTTCTATTAGATTTTCATTAGTATCATAGATTTTGGTAGTTTTATTTCCAAATTCTACTTTGCATCCTACATTGCCTAACTGTGACACACTCAGCAAATTGTAATTCAATGCTCCAACATAGTACGCATTATCACATGAAATTTTCTTTGTAAGTTTAATAGAACCTTTTCCTTTGATTAGAGATGGAGCATCATTTCCAAATCTAAGACTATTTCCATCATATTGAGTAAGCTAACAAACTTACTTTTGTCTCCTATCATGTGATGTGAGCATCCACTATCTATGATCCATGTATCATTTTTGTTCACATAGGTTACTAGTGTTGTCACCTCATCTTCATCTGACTCATCCTTCATGGCTACATAGACTACCTCATCTTTATTTTCATCAGAATCCTCTTCTTCAACAATGTAGCACTTTTTGCCATTGTCTCTGTAATCTCTTCTATCATCTTCTCTTCTATTCTTATTCTTGTTGCCTTCTCTGTAGTTCTTTTTATCTGTGCATCTTGTAGCATTATGTCCTACTTCATTGCAATTAAAATATATGATGGATAGCTTACCTTTGAATTTACCTTTTCCTTTGTAAACTCTTCTGGCTAGTAGTGCTTCCAGTTGTTCCACATCTTCTTCATCTATGCTGATGTCTCTAGATACATACTTTACCTTTTTCTTCTTCTTCTTCTTCTTTGGTTTCACCTCCTCGGTATATTTCGTTGATAGCTTGGCCTTGATAGCAAATTCAAGATTCTCATGTCTATAGTTATCAAAGTTGGACAACTCAAATGTAGTGAGTCTTCCCACTATACCTTCAAAAGTTAGCATGTTTCATGGTACACATCTTAGTTCTTGCATGGTTGAAACTCTAATAGCATAGATGGGGAGCAAGGTTCTTAATAATTTTCTATTAACAGTGTCATCATCTAAATGACCACCCAAACTTCTTATTGCACTTACTACTTCTTTCATTCTAGAGGCATATTGAGCACTATACTCACCTTCCTCCATTCTCATGTCATCAAACTTTTCTCTAAGGCTTTCTCTTTTTTCTCTTTGAACATTCTGATCTCCTCCATAAATATCAATCAAGGCTTTCCACATCTTGAATGTAGAGTCACATCCCTTGATGTCATCAAATTTAGCATAGTTGAGGGTAGAGGCAATCTCTAGCATTTCCTGATTGTGCTCCTTCAATTTCTTCATATCTTCTGCAATGGGTACAGCAGGATCAACATGTTCCACTTTAATTGAGGTTTGTGCATGTTCATTTATTGATCCAAGGTGCAGCTTTATTAAACTTTTTCATGCATTGAATTTATCTCTGTTGAGCTTGGGAACTTCTCTCTTGGACATTTTGATCTTATTGCTTCTAGTACCTTTAAACCGAACCAGCAGATAACTCTGATACCAATTGTTAGAAATTCTTTAGAATAATTGAGACGGGGTTGAATCGGTTATTCAATGTCCAATTGTCCTGATAAAATTTTTTCACTAAATATAGTGAGCCCATTTAACTAATCAGGCATCCAATCTTAAACTTTCCTACTTAGCAAGTTACTATAAAATCAGCATGTAAGAATAACACATGAAGAATCAACACATAACATAGTGATTTACATGGAAACCTAATTTGGGAAAAACCACTAGTAACATGCTACTCAATTCTCAATATTCTAAAGTGATGCCCTATGAAAGGTCTACCCTATTTAATACCATAGGGCACTCATCTTGGTAATTCAGGAACCTTAATACCAGGCATTTCCAGTCCTACATAAGAGATGATATATATATATATATATATATATGTTAGTGAACAGATTGTTTTCCTCCTTTTAAAGTTAAATAACTTACTCTACACCCAAGGTAGGAAACAAATTAAGCTCACAATAGTTGCGTAAATGTTTCCTTAACTATTTTCCTCTAAATTTTAAGAGGTAGAACTCCCTCTAATAGATTATCAATGAATTTAATTTAACAATGTAGTAAATACATGCACACACTTTTCCTAGAAAGTGCCTAAGGACATCTCTCGTGCTCTTGGGTAGGCAGATGAAATACATAATTTCCAGTGACAAAAGGTAACTAAGAAATAAAAATTCTCATCAATATTGAACATAACTTAGGAACAACTTAGATACTTTAACAACATGAAGTGAAATCAAAATTGAAAGTGAGATGCAATAATTTTAGTTAGTAATCTATGTCACCAATGATTAGCATAATAGTTCACAAAGTAACAACAAGCAACTGAGTTTAAACACAAATTTCTAAACTATAATATGTATTCATAGATATATTTATGGAAATCTCTAAGACCAAAGTCTTAAAACAACATTCACATATTATCCTTACTTTCCACCAATCACTATTCAAAAAGGCCCAAAGTAATACTATTGTTAAAATTCCCTTATCCATAGCTAAAACCTAACTCGTTATTAGTTTTAATCCCCAACATATGTATTTTTCAAAATCTGATTAGCCTCCACCAAAACCAAGCCACCTTAGATACAAATAGTTCTATTAAGCATAAGTAGTTATAATAGTTTTTAAAACAAGATACATAAAAGAACAACTACTTCATAACTAAACTTCTTCACCAAGTTTGTCATCTTTTGACATGAATTGGTATACCAACTTCTAGCTCTGAAATGAGCTCATGAATTCCTGAGTTACATGAGTGTAGATTCTTGAGGCTGAGCAACTTTTATCTGCAAGCATATTTCTCTCACCTCATCTTCTTGATCCTCTTACTTTTCCTAGGTATGAGTTCCCTATTTAAGTACAATGTAGATTCCATGTTAGCCACATTGGTGAAATCTTGAGGGGTAGGACTATTGCTTTCCTTGATCTTGAATAAGGTATCATGGAAACTCTTTGTTAAGGTCATCATATCTATGTTTCCATCTTCAAATTATATAATTTTGGTAGTATTGACTATTTGTATGTCTTTTAGTATCCCTTTATGCATCTCTGTGATCTCACCCTCAATTGCATGCATCTCTTTTGTGGAAGTTTTATATATAGAGTCTTTCCAACTCATGTTACTTTTCAAAATAAAAAGCATGCATGGGTCTATATCCTTCATGGGGTTTTCAGAGAGAAATTTTATCACCCCATATTTCTCTAATTCATGCACCTAGAAGACAATTGCTTGCATCAACTTTGATTTGATTCCCACGCAGGAATGAGACTATGGAAATTTCAAAGTAACACCTCTTCCTCTGCATATGTAGTTGTAAATTCCAAAATGAATTCACTTCTCTACAGATCCAATTCACTTGTTTATAATTGCCTCCAAAAATAGTTTTCTCCTTTGCATCTACCTAACTAACTACTAACTATTAGAGGAGTTTGGGTGAAAAGATTGTGGGGCCTAGATTAAGTGAAGAGCACCAATATTCATTAAAGAATCAATATATTTGGCCATGGTGATGACTAATATTTTTAGTTTCCTCTTTTTCTTGTCATCATTTTCCGATTCACTCAACATGCGCTTAGCTAGGAACTTGAAGATGTGGTTGCCAGTGTCTCTAGTCAAAACCCCCAAATCTATGGTGGTAACCATAAAATCTTTAGCCTCCACTTCACTTGAACCCTCTTTTTCCCTATAGGTAGCAACTTATTGTTACCTTCCCTGTGATAAGATCCTTGGTCAAATGTGCATCACTCTTTACCTTGTTTTTCTTTGGAGTATGAGTGACATATTTGGTAACTATGTCTTCAATGGACATAGATCCAGGTTGAAACTTCTATCTCTTATTCATAGAATTAGACAAATGGGGAGGCTAGCGATTGGCACCCCTTTCTTGGTTCTAGGAGGGGTCATGAAGCTAGACTGAACTACATTTGTAGTACCTATCACCTTCACACCCATCTCTTGATTGTCTAATAGTGCAAGATCTTACAATTTATTTGGATCTTAATCCATAGGATTCTTGCCTTGAACTATCTTTTGAACCAACATTGTAGACTCAGTTTTGGACCTTGTTTAGGGAGCTATCTTTTTATTTGGTGGTACTACTTCTTTCTTCCTCTTAACTTGTTGAAACACAACTTGCAACATCAAATGAAAGGGGGATGTTAGAGGTTAAATATTTAGAGAAGGAAACTGGTTTTGTAGATCTTGCAATTTTCTCTTTGTTGGGTAACTTGGTTCTTTTTTCTCTTAACCTATTATTTCTGCAATCCAAGATGGATCTAGTTCTAAGGTTTATGTCATCCTCCTCATCTTTGTTCTAGTCAACATTAGTTTTAATTTTCTCATTCATTTCTTCCCAAACTCGTTCAATAACATCTAAACTATCTTCAATAAGTCCCTCCAGTTTGAACTTCAGCTTTAATGAGGTGATTTAAGAAAATGTTAGCCTTGACTAGTCTCTTTAAAGACCTCATGTTCATTGGTGTAGTCTTCCCACAAATATTCGATGTGAGGCACTGGTTAAATCTGATCTTTTATACCAAGCACTAGTCTCGTAAACATTTTACTATCAAAGTTTCTCCTTCCTTGGTAGAACCCAAAATTAAAATTCAATAGGTCACTTTTGATTGTTGAGGCATTAATCATTGTGTTTCAAGCTAGGGAGAATATTTTAATGGGGAAACCAAATTCCCATCTCTCTTCAGGGAGATTTTCCTTTACTACAAAGAACATTTGTCTCCATATTGTAGTCATGAAAAAATAATCTAGAGCATACCAGGGAAACTTAATGGATTCTTCTTCAAAACCTCATATTCTGAGATAGGTGAACGTAGGGAACTGGATGTAGAAACTTCCATAGGTTTGAAACAACCTTTGAGCCTCTGGGGACACCCTCTATATAGGAGTTTTAACTCCAGAATTCATGAGGGATAGAGGTGAGATCACTAGCACATCCAAGATAGTAATTGAGATAGAACAACATGTAAAACTCTTGCTTAGATGTCTGTGAGTGCTTGAGTTGGCTTCTTAATGAATTGGCTATCAATTATGCCCAGTCTAGAAATTATTTACTAGTTAAAACGATATCTATATAATGAAACATCCACTCCTTGAAAACCAAAGCATCAACTAACCCATTTGTGATGTATATGGGGTTTGATATGATCTTTAGTGAGTTCCTTAGGCAGATTTGAACCTCCCATATAAAATATTCCTATCCATTTCTTAGACATATTTTTGTGATATTTTGAGGGGTCCTCTCAATATTGAACTAAGGATAGGGTAGGGTTGAAACTAGCAAGGGCACATTCTAGAAACTTCAAGATAGTCAACATAGTTTCTCTGGTGATACACAATAATGGTTCTCCATTTTTGTTTAGGATGCTCTTATATTTTACATCATAATGGTCTATGAAAAATTGGACTAATTACAGACTTAGAAATGCAAGAGGGAAGACAGCTACTTCGAGGACACCACTTGTGAGAACTTATAGAAATTCTTTATCATGATCTTTATTGTAGTTTCTTAATCGTAACCCCCAAAAAATTAGTATCAACAATCACAGGTTTTGACATTCAAGAATAGAGGTATTTTTAAAAGAATGCATGATAGACTTCATCCTTTAAAAAGAAAAGAAATTTTTTGAAACCTTTCTCTAGAAAGAAAAAATGATATTACAGAAGCAGAAAGGAGAGATTTTTCAACTCTCACTTATAAATCACTAAATAAAAAAAAGGTTTTTCTTCCTTCTCTCATTGTTCAACTCTCCATTTACCATGAAGTGGGATAAAGACAAATGTGTTTCATACATGGTTTTAATGAAAAGCTAGCATACTGGGGAATATACAACCAAAAGATTAGGTTTTTATGGTGATATTATTGTGGGCAAGTCTGCATGCTTCAAGGAGTTGTGATGTTTATTTGTTAAATGCTTACTTGAGGAAAGTGTCTTGACAATCATTATTATCCTCCCGACAATGCGATTAATCCTTCAAAACAAAAGATTTTACTCTTTTCACTTCCACTGCCAACCTGTCACCTATATTAAGTGGTCATAATTCAAAGGCAATGCTTACATCATCATCAAGATGTCACCTCACGAATCATCGAGATAGCTATCATGTCAGACATCATTCACCTTCACAAGTTTTGACTTCTTTCAACTACTTTGAACCAAGGTTCAAAGAGGTTTAAAGTGGTTCAAAAGAAAAATCAACGATACACTTGGTAGGTCCCACCTGCAAGACAAAAGTTAATCCAAAAAGCTTTTGTTGAGCCACTTTGAACTACTTTGAACCAAAGTTCATAGAGGTTCCAAAGGACTTCACAAGGATTTCACAATGAGGTGAAAATTTTAAGGCTAAGTTAAAAAAATTTCTTGGGGGGAAACCACACATGACTCAAAAGGAAAATTTTGACAAAGTTAGGAAAAAAATAAAGTATTAATCATGGTGACTCATTAACTAGGGATAACAACAGATATACACACACAATGATAAGGTGTGCTATATCATGTGGATCCTAACTTACAGGGGACTACGACTCCCTCCCTCAATAGTAGAAACACATCAAACAAAAAAGTAAATAATATAAGACAACCATACACATCGTAGTATGGGGTAAGTACCCAAAATTCATATGATAAAATTTAAAATTTTGTCATGATAAAAATATGATCATTAACTAAAAATACATGGTATAGCATCATCATGAACATAAATATAACCATCAACAAAAAATACATAATATATTATTATAATAAGAATATGATCATCACCATCTAGTGACATGATAGAATACAATACCCTATCTATCTAGAATGCATCATGACTTAAGAAATAGCAAGTTCATAGAAAGGGTCTATATGGTCTGACAACATGGCATATTGTAATAGAAAAAGGGTAGGAAATGAGTAAATAGATAAATATAGAGGAGGGTATATATATATATATATATATATATATATATATATATATATGAAGATAGAAACATAGAAATATGTGAATATATGTATAAGATAGATAAATAAATAGAGAGGTAAATAATATTTGAAAGATAAAGATATATTTAGAGGTCTATGAAGATAGATAGATATAAGGGAAATAGAAGAGGAAAAGATAATGATATGTGGATAATGAAATAAAGTGATAGAGATACGTAATGACATATATTAATAGAGAGATATACGTAAAAGGACATGTATTGATTAGAGATTGAAAAAGTGAGAGATATGGTGAGGCAAATATATATATATATATATATATATATATAGGCAAAGAGGAGAGTAGATATGAAGTATAGCAAAAAAGATAGCTAGAGGAGGAGAGAAGATAGGAAAAGAGAAATGAAGGATGTGTAATAGATATAGGTAGAGGGTTAGAGCATTGTCACAAGAATCTAACTCAAACTCAATATCTAGACTTACAAATGATATGACAAATTGAAAATAAGAAATTTAAATATTGTTAAATATTAAAGACTTTATTCATATATCATGTATTCAATTAGCGTCAAAGAAATAATGATTGAGACAGAGAAGCTAGTTTGCACACATAAGTTTTAATGAAGTTCTAAATGAAATAAGTTAGACTGAAATTATGGAACATATGGATTATTTATTATCATCATGTTGAGCATTGCATTCATGTTAAACATTATTGGTAGCATCTCCCATTTTATATTCTTCTACCATGCAAGTTATGTCATAACTACTTCGCTTAAATTTTTGTTCTTAATATGTTAGAAAGATCATTATGAAATTTTGGAATGATATCAAATACATATTTACATAAATTCATTATCATTTAGCTTTTCCAAATGGTCAGTTTAATAGGCCTCTATTTTTTCTATCTTTTACAAACATTAAAATTGTTCTTTTCTTATTTCGGAGATGTTCAATTCTTTAAAAGGATATCATTTTATTTTCTACAATGTTTCCAAATTTGATATTGGCTTTTTTTTTAATTTTAAGTCCTAGCTCATATGAAATTGCTTTTTTACGAAAAACATAGTGAAATCCTATATTTTTAATTTGATTTATACAAAATTTATTATGTTTTATTATTTATACCTCCTACATGCAACGTAGCTTTTACTACACATTGACTTCATCTTTAGGATTTACTAATACACTTGGTGAGAGTATAAGGAGGGATATATTACTTCATCTGTGTGTGTGTGTGTGTGTGTGTGTGTGTGTGTGTGTGTGTGTGTGTGTGTGTGTGTGTGTGTGTGTGTGTGTGTGTGTGTGTGTGTGTGTGTGTGTGTGTGTTTGTGTGTGTGTGTGTGTGTGTGTGTGTGTGTGTGTGTGTGTGTGTGTGTGTGTACATGTGTGTGTGCGCACGCACCTGTGTGTGTGTGTGTGTGTGTGTGTTAAGTCGGAGATATGTAGTAATGAGTGATATATAGTCATAAATATGGATAAAGAATGTTACAAACAGTAGGGAGATATATAAATAGACAAGTATAAGAGGTATAGAAAGAAATGCATGGAAATAGATAGAGTATAACTTGATCAATTTTAAACCTAATAAAATAGTAAGCTTCATGGAATCTTGGTGCTTAACCTAGACCAAATAGAATTCTTAACATAACAAAAATCAAAATTGTAACCAATCAAACTCTAACCAACACTAAACTTAGTTTAATCCTAACCTTTAAAAAAGTATATGCCAAATTATATACTAAAACTAACACTCATCAAAATTGAACACCTAAACCTAACAATAAAATAAATTGAATTGCAACCATAAACATGATTAAACATTAATAAAATTTCTTGAACCCTACCCAAAATCATATAATAAGGCTAAAGAAAACTTAATTATAACTCTACAACCAATTTATTTCCAAATTAAATTGATGTATAACCTTAAACCTAATTAATAATTAAGCTAGATTGAATTCTAATCCCTAGTACTATATTACATCAAATTATAATTCTATAAAAAAATGAATGCTAAATTAAGTTGAAGTATAATCTTAAAAATAATAAATAAATAAAATTGGTTTAATTCTAACCCTAATACTATACTAGATCAACCAATTTAAATCCTAATGCTAAACTTATTAAATACATAGAAATTAATATACTCTTAATCATTACATTGAACAAACCTCTCTATGATAACGATGATCTAATGAATGTATAGATATAGACAACAATTCACCATCACACTAACTATTTAATATTAGTTATTACCATATATATTAATTTAATTATTACACTATATGTTTTAAGAAATTAAAACCTCCATAACTCTCATTCCGTATTTATGCTAATATAGTGATATATTTTTAAGTAAAAATAATCTTATATATTAGAATACAAAATATAATAGTGAAAAAATTTAAACATAAATTGTAGACAAGTAGAATTTAAGTTATTTTTACATAATTTTAAAATTACTAAATTTGATACCATTCTAAAGAAGAAAATAATGTCTATATTGTAAAGTGAAAATTGATGGATGGGTAGAGGCACAAAAAATACAAAACACTAAACAAAATGTGCTACGACACAATAAAAATATATTATATTTCATTCATGGTAAATGAATACATAGTGTCTTTCTATAGGCAAGTGTACAATATTCTATAGAAATCTAGCATTAGCTAACAAGACAAAATATCTACATATTTTTGGAAAATACTACAACCAACTCAAACTTCTAGAGAATACTTCAGTCATCACACCCTAAACCGAAACCTAATAATCTAGAAACATCTAATGAAGAATGATTAATTCTTAGTGGAAATTGATATTTCTAACGCTCCCCCTTGATTTATACTATCTGCATCATGAATATTTATAGTTCCCAATGCTTCCCTCAAAATCTCAAATTGATTCTATGCTAAAGCCTTGGTGAAGATATCTGCAAGTTACTCCTCTGATTTGCAATGTTGTAGATTAATTTCTCTATTATTAACCAGTTCTCTAATGAAGTGATACCTTATGTCAATGTGCTTTGTCCTCTTGTGAAACACATGGTTCTTTGAAAGTGCAATAGCTGACTTGTTATCACTATAGATTGTAGTAGGTCCATCTTGAGCTTGCATTAAGTCTTTCAAAAATCCTTCACATCCATATTGCTTGACATGTTTTTGTTGTTCCCGCTACATACTCTGCTTCAGTTGATAAGAGAGTTAGTACAAGATTCTTCTTTGATGCCCAGGCTACAACACTTGTCCCAAGATGAAATGCATATCTAGATGTGCTCCTTCTATCCTCAGTATTCCCTGAAAAATTACTATTTGTATATCCAACTAATTGAAAATCATTTGAAATAGAATACAAAATGCCATGATTCATAGTTCGTGCAATACATCTCATAATTATTTGTCTTGCCTGCCACTTCAATGCCATGATTCATAGTTCCTACAATACATCTCAAAATTAGGAAAAGAAAATTGCTTTATCATTTTGAGTAACTTCAATGCCAAGAAAATATTTCATCAATTATAGATTAGTCATTTCAAATTCCTTTTTCATTGCTGATTTAAGCATGTCAACAGATAAATTTCCTATGAAGATCAAATCATCAACATATAAACAAATAGTCAAAATCTAACCTTGTTCATTGATCTTGGTATATAATGTAGGTTCATAGGTTCTTCTCTTGAATTCATTATCCATCATGTATGAATCTATTCTACTGTACCAGGCTCTTGGAGATTGCTTCAATCCATAGAGCATCTTCTTCAACTTATAAACTTTGTCTTCATGTCCTCTTATTTCATATCCTAGTGGTTGTTGCACATAGACTTCTTCCAAATATCCATTTGAAAATGTCTATTTGACATCCATTTGGTGAACCATCCATTTGTTCTAATCTGTAGTAGCTAATACTATTCTAACAGTATCAAGTGTTGCTACAGGTGCAAATGTCTCATTATAGTCAACCCCATATTCTTTCCTTATATTTGTCTATGTCTCCACTTAGTCTTATAAACCCATTTTACATCAATGCAATCTTTGTTCTTAGGTAGATCAATTATTTCCCATGTATCATTTCTATCAATTAATTCGATTTCATCATTCATTGCATTAATCCAATGTCTTTCCTTAATTGCATCTTCAAAATATATAGGATCTTGAGCAAATAATGAAAAATTTTATTGCAAATCTACTTTACTTCCTTGATCATAAATCTCACTGAAGCTTCTAATTTTCTTGCTTTTAATCCTTGATCTCAATTGCGCAAGTATAGGGTATGAACCATTACTTACTTATGAATTTGAATATGCTCCATGTTCAACTTTATTTTCTAAGTGATCTCCTTGTGGACTTCGTGGTGGAGTTCCTTCTTGGTCACTTGGTTGATCCTCTTGATCTTCATGATCCTTTTTATCCTTCTCACCGTATGGTATTGTTGCAGCACTTGTAACTATTTTATCTATATTTCCATCCCAAGATTCATCGTCTTTAAATACAACATCCCTACTCACAATGACTTTTCTAGTCATTTGATTAAATAACCTATATGCCTTAGATTGATCATCATAGCCAATAAAAATGCATTTCTCACTCTTATCATCTAATCTATTTCTAGTTTCTTTTGGAATATGTGCATATGCAATACAACCAAATACTTTGAGATGAGAAACACTATGAATCTTACCATTCCATGTTTGTTGTGAAACCATGTCTCTCACAATCTTTGTTGGACTCTTATTAAAAATATAAATAGCACAAGAAACTGCCTCAACTCAATACTCATTAGGAAGATTCTTACCTTTTAACATACTCCTTGCCATCTCCATTATTGTCCTATTATTTCTCTCTGCAACAACATTTTGTTGTGGTTAGTAAATAGCTTTTTGATTCTGTGATCCCTGCAATAATCTAAAAACTCATTTGAATTATACTCTCCTCCTCTATCAAATCTCAACACCTTGATAGGTAAACCACCTTTTTTCTCGAAAAAAGCTTTGAATTCTTTAAATTTTCTAAAAGTTTTAGATTTGTATTTAAGAAATTAAACCCATGTCTTTCTACTAAAGTCATCAATAAATGTTAAAAAATAAATGCTCTCGGCTAATGATGGTGTTTTCATTGGATCACATATATTTGAATGCATAATTTCTAAAAGTACCCTTGCTCTATATGACATCCCTTTTGGAAAACTCTCTCTATGATGGTTGGCCAAAATACAACTTTCACATGGACTTAATGATGCTTCTTTCTTTGCAATAAAGACAATCCTTTGAGATTTACTTGACCATACCTCAAATGCCATATCCATGTCTGATCTTGTCTTGTTACCTTGAAACTTGTTGCAATTTTATCAACCATATTGCTCTTCATCTAAAGGGGAAATATTCTATTATTTGTCATTTCTAACCTTGTAATCACCAAGTTACTAGGAAGCATATCAAATATAGTGCACATATTTTTCTCAAAAACAACTCTAACCTTTTTGACTAAGTTGCCCCACACTTATAAGATTATGCTTCAAACTAGGTACAAAGTATACATCAGAAATAGATTTCTTACTAGGCTTTGTTATGACATTGATTGTACCTTTTCCACTTACTTCCACTATCTCATTGTTTGCCAACTTCACTTCTGATTTAATTGATCTATCCAAGCTTTCAAAATAATCTTTGTTTCCTATCATATGATTGCTACAGCCACTATCTAGAAACCAAAAAACATTTGAACTCTCTTGGGCTACATTGCAAGTAATGAGCAATATCTCAGAACTTCTTTCAGAAAAATTACATTTTTCTTACTCATATCAGCTTGTTTCTTTCTACACTCATTTGCAAAATGTCCAAACTTCTTGTAGTAATAACATTGAACATTTGTTTTATCACACCTTCATGATGTCTGATTATTACTACATCCCCTTGAGTTGAAGTATTGATTTCGTCTTCCTCCTAGTCCTAGACTCTTTCCTTCTTCCTTTTGAAAATTATATCTACTTCTTCCTCTTCCCATAAATGAATAATTTTCTCTTCCTCTAACTCTACCAAATGTCATTTGTGTTTTGAATGAATTCTTCGATGAATTACCATTACACTTATTCAACCTTTCTTTGTGATTATACAAGGATCCAAACACCTCATCTATAGATAATGTTGTTAAATTCTTAGATTCTTCAATTGCAACCACAATATTATCATATTTAGGAGGCAAACTTCTTAAAATATTTTCTACAACTTTCTGGTCAAAAAGCTCATCACCATTCATCCTTGATTAACCACATTCATAACACAATTTGAAAATTCCTCTATAGAGTCAAAATCCTTCATTTTTAAATTCTCAAATTCTCTTTTAAGTGCTTGCAATTTGACAATCTTTACCTTACTTGTACGTTGATATGCAGTCTCAAGAATGTTCCAAGCTTGCTTGGCTATAACAACTAGCTTAATTTTTCCAAGAACCAAGTTATCCAGAGCTTGTCCAATAATCTGCAAAGCTTTTTTACTCTTTTGTCTATTTTCATCAAGTCTTTTCTTTTAATTAGCATTTAAAGTAGACTCATCTATAGGTTTAGCATAACCATTTAAGATTATATCTAATAATACATAGGAATCAAATATATGCTTCATTCTAAAAGCCCCATCATCATAATTCTTTCTAGAAAACATTGAAATTGAACCCTGAAAACTCCCTAAAGCCATGCATGATAGAAACTTATAAACAAAATTCACAGGTATAACAAACCTAAATAGGGTAATAAAAAACTTACTCATCTCACAATAAATTTCTATCCCCTTTCTCTACTACAATCCTCCTTATGCACGATCCTTCAAACTCCTCTTCTTAACCTTGCTCTAATACCAATCTTATGGATGGGCAGAGGCACGGGAAAATACAAAACACCAAACATAATGTGTTGCAACACAATAAAAATATATTATATTTCATTCACGGTGATTTCAAATGAATACATAGTGTCTTTTTATAGGCAAGTGTACAATATTCTATAGAAATCTAGCATTAGCCAACAAGAAAAAATATCTACATATTTCTGGAAAATACTGTAGCTGACTCAAACTTTTGGAAAATACTTTAGCCAACATACCCTAAACCTAAACCTAATAATCTAAAAAAATTTAATGATGAGTGATTAATTCTTAATAGAAATTAATATTTGTAACAAAAATAACATTTATATTGTAAAGTGCAGTAAATACACATACTTTCAACAATGATTTGATCTGTGCAAATATTTAGAAAGGCTACTATGTTAGGAATTCTTTTTTTGTTTTGTTTTGGGTAGAGTGCATATGCACTTTCATATAAGGATATCTATCTAGAACTATACATTCTTCCATGAATTAACAAGAGACACAATGCATCATAGTTCCTACCAAAATGCCAAGAAATTAATAATTGAGAGTGGTTAAGAAGTTAAACACTTGAAGTTATAGTTGTAAATGCATTGAAACAATTCTCTTATACCATCATTTTATTTTGTATGTCAAATATATGAAAACCACTGAGAAAACAAGAATTCTTCCTTCTTAAAATTTGTTCTATGATTATATCATATATTTTAAATTCTTATTAATTAGACAACAAGCAATATTTAGAATTAATTTTATTAGTTTTTATTTAATAATAAATTTAATATTGCAAATATTTAGATTAAAATGATATAATTATAAACAATTATTACTATAAGCATAACAAATTAAATTGAATATTATTTTCCAAAATTTATTGTTTATAAAATATAATATATATTAATAAAAATATATATTTAAAAAATTGAAATCTAAATAGATTGAAATAAGTAAATTTGTGTAACTTATAAAACTAGCTTATATATATATATATATATATATATATATATATATATAAGCTAAGCCAAGAGATATCCTTCTCCAGGTGCCTATTTTCATAATCCCATAATTTTCATCAACGCATATTTATGTGAGTCTAAGAGATGTGAGGAAATGATTTGAGACTCTTGATCTACCTCATTTTTATTTCCATTTCCCCTATACAATTTTCACAATTTTAATTATAATTATATTTAGTCTACTTCTATTTTGTTTTTCTAACATGTAAATGAACGTCAATTTTTTTTCAAAATGGAAAATGTTTACATTGAAGATTGTTGCCACTATAGAAAGCCTCTCAACTTAATAAAAAACACTATATTAGAAAAATTGTTTTATATATGTTTATTATGTTACTATCATTGTTAAGGAATTATTATATGTAGTATTTTCTACATAGTAGATGATGCTTGTACACATGCAATAAATCAAGCTTGTGTTTGATCTCAGTTGTCACATACCTATTAATAATATTGTCACAAAGTGTGATAGGTGGTGCATGAAAATTATTTAAGTATTCAACAGACCATGTGGATAGCATGATTGGGAATGCATTAACAGGCATGATATAGGCCGTTTTGAATAGAGCTCAGCTTACAGTGAAAGTATAACAAAAGGGACATGCAATGTTTTTCTAAACTATTGGATTAATTCACTATGCAGTTGTGTTCGTCATGATTTACCAAATATTTCCCTCGTTTCTCTCTCGCTTTTCCTTTACTCGGTCTTTCTCTCTCACTTTTCCTTTACTTGGCCTTAGACATAAGTATAGTAAAATGTTCCAGTCCATTACATATTTATGTTTCTAAAATTTGATATGTCCAAAGAGTAGCACTGTTGAGACAACTTCTCCACTAACTTGAGAGGTAGTGAGAGTGGCTTTCTTCCTTGATAGCATGCTGCTTTGTAATTTGATGGGACTTCGCATATCATGAGAATAACATCAGGGGGAAGCCAAATATGTAGAGAAAGTGAAACAACCCATTTCTCAAACTTTTATATATGGTCTCACCTCTGTCTCCATAATTGTGTTGTTAATTTTTGTCTTAGTAATTGTTTGGAGTATGTAGCTGCCAGAGATAACTCTTGCCTGAACTATCATGCCCAAAATGTAAGGGAAAAAACACACACAACAATTTTTTTTAATTTGAATCCAAAGTCTAATCTAAAGTTTTAGAATAAAGTTTAAGAGTTATCCTCTAATAATAATAACGTTAATTACCCAACTAAAATTGAATGAATGAAATCTAAACTAAAACATATTATGACAATAATATTTAAAACGTACTTAATTACTTTCCTTACCAATGAGCACTAGAGTTACGCTAATTAAACCTTTACTAACTACTTAATTTTAAACCTAAATTTATTAGAAATAAAACATTTCTAAAGGTAATACAATATACTTAATATAACTACGATTAGATAATAAAATTAAACAAGCTTTCATAACTTACCAATCTTAACATTTTAATTGACAATTAACTCCAACATACCTATACAATCTAGTCAATTCAATAATCTATAAGTTAAATCTAACTCTATTAAAAAAAACTATTACAAAATTAAAGTTCGACATTAATAGGGTTCATATAAAAAAAAATTAATCTGACAAAGCTCATTGTAGTATTTAACTAATTAATAAAACATTAGAATTATTCTAATTAAGATATTCTAATTTACAAGTTAAAACTTTTAAAATAAACTAATTTAATATTAACATCATTTCTTAACAAATAATACATTACCTCCTAATGCCATCAAATTTACTAATCTAGTTCATTGATTAATGGCATACTTAATTTAAAATATAAACAATCTATAATTTATTTGAACATCTAATACCCTAGCATAGAATACTACTGATCAAAATAATAATAACCACTAATCCACATTTAAAATTAGCATACATCTCAAACTAACTAAACATAAAATAAATTAACTTAAATTAAATTTTAAATTAACATAATTTAGTACTAATCTAAGGATATATCAAAACCATATTCAATTATAATTATAATAATACTAATCTAACTAAACTTAATTTTAGAACAAACTTAATACTAATATAATTCTAAACTCTTTATAGACATATTAACTCAACAAGTTAAATCAAATCCTATATTATCAATTAATAACATAACTTTATTAATACTATATCATTAAACCACCCTAATCTAAAAACTAAACTTAAGTTAAAGAAAACTTAACATGATACACTAACAACAAATGATAACTAATCATTCAAACTTAAATCTAAATTAACTTAAGTTTAACTACAAACTAATGATTACCATTAACTGCACCACCACTAACTATATTACTAACCCACACCCACACAAGACTTAACCTAAACTATACCCCACCTACCTTACACGCTGCCCAAACACCAATGCGCTAGCCAAGGTCTGTCAGCGCTGACAAACCTGCCTCCACTATCCCTTGCATGAGTGAAGGGAAAGGCTTAAAAAAAACACATGGGGATGGAACAAGTTGCTAGTGGGTTGGTGGGTAAAGATTAGATATTTTAGTCAATTTTCAACCAAGCCTTCATCATCCCCTAACACACGCAGCCCAAGAATGATATGGGTGCAGGGTACGTTGGTTATGAATAAGGATTGGAAGTTTAAGAGTAACCCAAGAGTCTCTTAATTCAATATTGTAGAGACATGTGATAAGGGTGGTGACATAGAATATTCACCCTAGGATTTATTAATTGTTTTTATATTGCTTGCCCCTTTTTTTGTTTAACTCACACTCCAACTCCCAATCAATACAAACTGACACCTAGGAAGATGTAGTTATGAGAAAGAGGAGAGTAGAGTAATGAGATAGGATATCCTTAGGGTAGTTATTACTAAAGTTTTATAGTTGAGGTAGGATATATATCATATCCAATCTATTTAAGGTTTGAAATTTAAGTCATTGCATTTGTAAAAAAAACAATAATTAATAAGGAGTATCCAAGGGAATATTCTTTGTGACAAGCGGGTGGAAAATAAAAACTTTTCTCATACATTTTCCCAGAGAGGGTTTATTTGATCTGGAGATGCACATTTTTAATTGTGAGTCCAATTGACTAAGTGATGACATAATTTATTTATTTTCCTTGATATATATTTATATTTATCTCAATAGTGCATTATAATCTAATGACAACATGGATTTCTTTAACCAGTATCATGCTCCAAGGTTATGTATAGGGTTATATTTGTGTCTTACATCTTATAATTTATGATTTATTTGTTCATTATATCACAAGGTGAATCTTCCTTTCTTTATGAATTCAAGGAATACATGATCTCTAGTTCAATTGATTATA
This sequence comes from Cupressus sempervirens, assembly GCA_028749045.1. Lineage (NCBI taxonomy): Eukaryota > Viridiplantae > Streptophyta > Pinopsida > Cupressales > Cupressaceae > Cupressus > Cupressus sempervirens. The sequence continues at coordinate 332,743,596 of CM053792.1, forward strand.
TTCAAATGAAACTTAGCAATGAAGGTGTTAACTTTGTGATTGCAAAGTAGGATTTCTAATTCATCTAAATACTTAACCATATATTTGGAACTTCAACATATCAATTTGCATTTTAATAACATAATTGGAAAATTGAAAATTTATAATTTAGTGTCATTATCTATCAGTCTATTTACTCACAACATATGCCACATTTGAAATCACATGACAGTCATACAAGGAGGGTTTCATAATCTTTTCTTTCCTCTATTATTCATCTTGTTTCAAGGCTCCATCAGGAAAGAACTAGTAAGCAAACCTGATGTCTTTGCTGCTACATCAAATTCAATTAAAACTTACATAATATTGCAATTCATTGAGTTTTCTTCAAGGCTTTCACAAGAGAAATTTTATCAAATGTCTTCATTGCATCAAGGGAAAACATGGAAAATACAAGAACCAACATGGAGGTAAACAACACAAGGAGATAAGAAAATTAAATATGTATTCCCACCTGGTTGCACAATAGGTCCAACAATGAACCAATATAGGGGAAAGGTGGATTTTCTCAATAGGAGAAGTCAATCACCATACCATCACACAGCTCTTTCAGGGCTAAACTTCAAGAAATTTCATTCTTTTACAAGGCCCTTTCGAGGCTATATCCACAAGGATTTTCCTTCTTTTCCACATTCAAAAATTCTTAATAACAACAAGGTATGAGACGACAAGTAGGGGCCCATACACCCTACCCTTTTTCCCTCCTCTCACCATGAGAGGAGACTCTACACTATTGAGGTCCAACTAAGGCCCTTTCCCCAAACATGGCCACTTCTTCCCTATCCAAGGGTGAGTTTTTTCCAAAAACATCCCCATGAAAACCTCTCAAAAACAATCAAAACATCAAGAAGGCATATGAATAACATCAAAATAAAACAAGGTAAAATCCCTCCCAAACCACCCCCAACACACAAGCAAGAAATGCATAACTACACAATGTCTCCAACATGATTCAAGCAAGATTCAAAACAAGAACACACATAAAGAACCATTCAAGGAGTGAAGAACTCCTACCTTCATAGAAGGGTTATGGCAATGGTGGTTTAAGAAGAGCTTCCCTTTCTTCCTTCAATCTTCAAGACTTCCTCCAAAACTAGAGGATTGGGTGACAAAAACCAAAACTACCCCCAGAATTCCCATAAGTATGGTCCTTAACTCCACTAGGCTTCAAGTAACTCAAAATGGAGGTTTGGTTTCACTAACCCAAGTAAAGAACAACCCATTTTCGAAGTCAACCTAAAATAGGGTTTTTGAGTGACCCTAAGAGTCAACCTAGGAGGCTAAAGGGTTGGAAAGTACCCCCACCCATATCCTTACCCATAGGGATACTTAAATTTAATGTTTCTAAGCCTTTAAAGACTTATTAGGAACAATTAAAAGTTAGGAGAATAGTAAGATCAAATTACAACCTTTAAAGAATTACAATACAAGGTTAGCACAAAATTAACAAGTAATTTAGCTCCACTTTTTCGTTGAGTTGTCTCGGCTAATTTTCTTGCACACTCGTTGCACACATCAGTAGGTCCAAAAACCACATGCATAATGTGAATTACATATTAGAGGAATTATATAAATTAAAGCATCCATTTCGTAATAAATAGTTGTTTTTTCTAATTCCACTCATATTTCTAACCCTTCAACTTGCATAACCAAAAGTGTTAGTGTTGCATACATTTTCTTCATCATAATACATATTTATAAGAATTAAATGAAAAAATCAAATAATTGAAGTAAAGCATCACACATCGTGAAATAGCATAAAAATGTTCAATGTATCCAATAATGTTCTGACATAACAAAGCATGAGTATCAAAATAATAATGTATCAGTAGTGCTAGGATGGGTCGGGGTAAGGCCTCACATGAACATGATACCAATTTAGTCACCTGCTCAGAGGAGCACAATAGAATTTTAATTCGACCTAAAAGATCTCGTGATTCATGCATGGCCTCTTTATTAGGCTTTTCACAATGAATTTGTTTTAATAGTGTAGGTAATTTTTTTGTATTGAATGGGGCTATGTCTTGGCATGCATAATTTCTACACTGCCGACCCTCAACAACCCACCTTCATAGTGGTATTAGAGCATAGGCAAATTGTGGAATTAGATCATAGGAAAATTTTGGAGTCATAGCATAGACAGATTGTGGAGTTAGAACACAAGTTGATTTTGGAGTCATAGTCAAAGTAGATTGTGGAGCTTAAAAAAGGATTGTGGCTGCAAGAAAGACATATGAGATCAATCCAACAGTAAGGTGTTGCATTTTTGAAGTTGAGGCATGAGTGTGTGCTTATGAGCTGGATTTTATTTCAAGTGATTAGTTTTGTAAGAAGTTGGAGATCATTATTTTTTTAAGATAATCTTATTGATTTTGTTGTCATTCTAGTATTTTAAAAGATGTTACTATTTTTTAAAGTATGGCATCAAGCATGAATCAGTTTATGATTCTAATATTTTCTGCCAAGAATTATGATCATTGGGCATTTAGAATGAAAACAATATTTCATTCCCAAGAGTTAGTGGAGATTGTAGTGAATGGATCTATAGAGCCATTGGATGAATCATTATTAACTGTAGATCAAAAGAATGAACTCAAGGAAAATAAGAAGACAGAGATAAAGGCTTTTCAAATCATTCAACAACGTTTCGATGACACTATTCTTGCAAGAATTAATAGATCTACAATAGCCAAGAAAGCATGGGAGATCCTTGAAACAACATATCAAGGCATAAGCAAGGTAAAAGTATCTAAATTGATGTCGTTAAGAAGAGATTTTGAAAACCTTCAAATGAAAGATACTGAATTAGTAGAGCAATTTTAAATTTGAGTTATGAATTTTGTTAATCAAATAATATTGAATGGTTATGAGCTAAAAGATCAAAAAATTGTAGAAAAGATCTTAAGAAGCTTGCCTATTAAATTTCATAATATTGTTGTGGCAATTGAGGAATCTAAGAATTTGTCAACTTTATCTAAAGATGAATTGTTTGGGTCATTAAAAAACCATGAATACAAGTTGAACAGGTGTGATAATACTTCATTGGAGCATGCATTCAAAATAGAGGAAGAGGAAATCTAGGATTCAGAGGACCAGGAAGAGGACAAAATAATTATCAAAGAGAGGAAAGGAGTTTTGATCAAGGAGTAAGTAGAAATCAAAGTTTAAGCTCAAGGGGGCGCAATAACAATCAAGCATCAGAAAGGTATGACTAATCAAACGTCCAATGTTATTATTGCAACAGGTTTGGTCACTTAGCAAATGAATGTTGGAAGAAGCAAACAAATGTAGGCAAACAAAATGCTAATTTTTCTGAAAGTAGTCTAGGTACATTGTTCATTACATGTCATGTAGCTCAAGAGAACAAGTGATATTTGGTTTCTAGATAGTGGTTGTAGCAATCATATGACAAGAAATAGAGATATATTTGAAATCTTGAATACCTCAGTAAAGTCAAAAGTAAAATTGGGCAATGATAACATAGTGGAAGTAAGAGAAAAAGGTACAATTGTTGTGATGACAAATCTTGGTAAAAAATCTATTCCTGACGTGTATTTTGTACCTGATTTAATGAATAATCTTATAAGTGTGCGACAACTTACACAAAAATGTTATAAAGTTATTTTTGAAAATAACATCTACACTATATTTGATATTTCTCCTAGTACCATGGTTATTGCAAGGGTTCAAAATGACAGACAATAGAATGTTTCCACTTCTCATGAAAAGTGCAGTAATGGACGAGGATGGAGTGAGTTTCAAGGCAATATGTCAAGATAAATCATGGATATGGCATTTGAGGTATGGTCATCTAAATTTCAAGGGATTGAGTTTATTGCAAATAAAGGAAATGGTAAGAGGCTTACCCACCATTGAAGCACCATTTACTTCATGTGAAAGTTGCATCTTAGCTAAGCAACATAGGGAAAGTTTTCCAAAAAAAATGTCATATAAAGCTTGGGCACCTTTAGAAATTGTGCATACTGATATATGTGGTCCTATGCAAGTGCGATCATTGGGAGGTGGGGCAGGGGGGGCATTTATTTTCTAAAATTCATTGATGACTTTAGTAGGAAGACATTGGTTTATTTTCTTAAATATAAATCTAAAACATTTAGCAAGTTTAAGGAGTTGAAGGCATTTTTTGAGAAACAAAGTGGTCTATCCATTAAGGTATTAAGGTTATATAGAGGGGGAGAATACATGTCAAATGAGTTTTTGGATTATTGCAGGCATCATGGAATAAAAAAAGCAGTTCACTACAAGTTATACACCTCAACAGAATGGTGTTGCTGAAAGAAAGAATCGAACAATAATGGAGATGGAAAGAAGCATGTTGAAAGGTAAGAATCTACCAGATGAATATTGGCCTGAAGTAGTAGCTTGTGCTATTTATATCTTGAATAGGAGTCAAACAAGGATTGTAAGAGACAAGATTCCACAAGAAGCATGGAGTGGTAAGCATCATTGTGTTTCCCATTTTAGAGTATTTGGTTGTATTACATATGCACATGTTCCCAAAGAAACAAGGAGTATATTAGATTATAAGAGTGAAAAAAGTATTTTTATTGGTTATGATGAACAATCTAAGGCATAAAAGTTGTTTAATCTTATAACTAGAAAAGTCATTATAAGTAGAGATGTTGTGTTTAAAGAGGAAGAATCTTGGGATGGCAATATAGACAAGATAGTTGGAGGCACAACTCCAATACTATATGATGACCAAGTAAGGACTAGAAGGATCATTAATTTGTCTGTAATATAATTTGATTAGAAGTAAATATTAATTTTGTCATTAGAGAACATTATATGGCTTATGTAATAACATGATTAGGGAGGATCCTTATGTGACTTGCTAAGATTGGTATTTCTTAAATAAGATTGACTTATCTTTTGTAACCATCTGAATATTAGGTGCAAATGTGTATGTGATACTTTTTATAGTAGAATCTTGCTTATTTAATTAATGTGCAAAGTTAGACTCAACTTACGATAAACTATAGATTTTTTACATACAATTGGCATTGATTACAAATAGAAATGATTGGATCTCTTTACATATGACATGATAGATTATGAGACTGGTAGCATTAGACCTAATCCACACTATGATAGAATATCTAATTTATGTTAAAACCTTGATTAGCTAATGTGAGTTACCTTATGGTTAAATACCTTATATTGTTCATCTTACCTCATCATGATAATTAGATAGTTTTTGTAATTGAAATTTTGGCCAACTGAATTAAATAGATATTTTATTGTAATGAATACATTTTACATAAGGTGACTGTGAAAATGGAAATCAAGTTTGGGTTATGTGATTTTTGTTTTGAAGTGAATTATGCATCATTTAATTTAAAATAAAGAAGTACAAAAATGATTAGAATGTAGATAACACAGTGAATATTAGTGATACTCATTATATTATTCTAAGAGATGTTATGAGTTGAATCCTATAATTAGTGGAAGTAAGTACCTATACTTGATGAATTTTTTTAGAAATTGCCAATCAATTTAAATGACAAGATTGTTGATGTGAATAATAATGTAAATATGGGAGTGATTTCACAAAACATTGGTGACTTCTAGGAGAAATTCAATAGAAAAAGGGGTAGTATGTAATATCCCATCTCATTATATATTTAGACTCAATGGTAAGAACTTGATTTAATGTATGTGTAAGGTGTTATGATACATATGTTATGAATTATTAATGTGGCTACTATTCTTGAAAAGGTTGTAATTAGAGAAGTAGTTATAGTAGAATGAATGATACACATTTGCGAATAAATTTTCATAGACATATGATTCTTAAGAAAATGATGTTAGAATATGATGTTGGTCTAATGTGTTGATCTATGGTTCAATCAAGGATATATCTATTAATGTTTACAATTATATATTTATAGGTTTAGGTTACTGATGTTTAATTTGAATTGTGCAGAGGATGATTATGAAGACCTTCGAAGATACTATGCCAACTCCTGTAAAATAATCAAAGTCTATCTCCATGCAAATTCTTGTAAAATCGGATGTAAACTAAAGTTGGACATTAGAGGCATTAAAATGGACCCTAGAGTGCATTTTGGGTTAAAATAACCTAACCCACTTATACTACCTAGGGTTGGGGGTTAGTTGAGGGTCAAATCATGGTCAAATCATGGTCAAAACTTACATTATGACACCTCAAAAGGGCCCCACTTCAAATATGACGAAAATGAATAGTGGGAGAGAATGGGTTATGATAGATTGATAAGAAAGACATGTGCCTTCATTAAAGGAGGAGAGGGTTTTGGAAGAAGGAGGAAAACTTTGGAGGATTGACCATTCACTATTGTTGGAGAGAAAAAGGGGAAGTTATATGCAAATAGGAGAATGGAGAAGGGGAGATGATGGTAGAACCAGTATGAGGAGGAGAAGATCAAGAGGGAACTTAAGAGAGAGATGAGTCTTTCTATCCCTTTTCTTTTGTAGTATTTTTCTTTGAGTTAGATTCATGTAAGTCTAAAATGTGCAACAAGTGTAGTTTAAAATATTATTCTTGAATTAGGAACTCACTCACATGATAACATCTATGATCCTTAGATGCAGTGAATTCTTTCTCGGGGGTATGGCCAGGGCACAAGAGGCCTCATGATGCCATTAATTGGTAGGGTGGAAAATGAGCATTGTTTGAGTATTTTTAGTTTTCTTTGCAACTTATAAAAGCTAAGTCTTGTTATTTGATTCAAGCTTGTGTATATGACTCTATGCAAAAGAGAAGTTTTTAATCTTACATTTGTGATGTATGAAAGGTTTCCTATTTGAATACAAGAAAACAAAAAAAAATTGTGTCTTATTAAGATTTATATTTGAAAGACTTTTAAATGGAAATCTAAATTTAACGCTCTTTCAAGTTGAGATAATTTAGTTAATCAAAGTTTTGTTTCCTTATAGTGCATATTTGAAATTTGTAGTAGAAAATAGTGCTTTCCTTTAAAAGAATCTATATTTTATTTTGGGTATGAAATTATGGGCATGACAGAAAAGACCAAGAGAATCAAGTAGATCAAACAAATGAGAAAGGGGGAACTCCTTCAAGAGTTACACATGGAGATAACACACAAATAGAAGACGAGAAAGGAGAATCTTCAAGTTCACAAGTTATGACTCTAATCCTACACTTGCATCTTTAAGATCAAGGATTAAGAATAATAAAACTGAAATTTTGCAAGAGATTTATGAACAAGGGGACAAAATAGATTTACAATCAAATTTTAATTTATTTTCTCAAGATACTATATATTTTGAAGCTGAAATTAGGGAAAAACAATGGATTAATGCAATGAATGAAGAAATAGAATCTATTGATAAAAATGATTCATGGAAACTAGTTGATTTGCCTAAGAATAAAGAAAGCATAGGTGTAAAATGAGTTTATAAAACTAAGTATACGAAAAATGGAGAAGTTGATAAATATAAGGCAATATTAGTAGCTAAAGGGTTTGCAAAAGAATATGGAGTTGATTATAATGAAACTTTTGCACTTGTAGCTAGACTAGATACTATTAGAATGGTACTTGCTATTGCAGCTCAAAACAAATGGATGGTTTATCAAATGGATGTAAAATCAACTTTTTTAAATGGGTATTTGGAAGAAGAAGTTTATGTGCAACAACCACTAGGTTATGAAATCAAAGGACATGAACACAAGGTTTCTAGGTTGTAGAAGGCATTCTATGGGTTGAAACAAGCACCAAGGGCATGGTATAGTAGAATTGATTCATATATGATTAAGAATGGATTTAATAGAAACACTAGTGAGCCAACACTATACACCAAAGTCAAAAAGGAAGGGAAATTTTTGATTGTTTTCTTGTATGTTGATGATTTGATCTTTACTAGTAATCTTTCCATTGATATGTTCAAATCAGCAATGAAGAAAGAATTTGAAATAACAGATTTGGGTTTGATAAAATAATTTCTTGGTATTCAAGTAACATAAAATGACAAGGGAATTTTCATTTGTCAAAATAAATATGCACAAGATGTTTTGAGATGGTTTAGAATGGTAAATTGTAGTCCAATCTCTACACCTATGAAAATGGGCACAAAATTAAGTAGAGAAATGAATTTGATTCTACTCAATTCAGAAAGTTGGTTGGCAGTTTGATGTCTCTCACAACAACTAGGTCTGATATTATGTATGCAGTGAGTGTAATTTCTAGATTTATGGATTCACCTAAGAACTTAAATTGGCAAGCGAGAAAGAGAATATTGAGATACATTGTAGGGACTCTAAATTATGGCATAATGTATTCTTCTTCAGATGATTTTCACCTAGTTGGGTATACTAACAGTGATTTTGTAGAAAGTATTGATGATAGAAAGAGCACATTTGGACATGCATTTCCTCTTGGAATAGGTATTGTGGCATGGGCATCAAAGAAGCAGCCTATCATGACTATTTCTTCAGCTGAAGCAGAATATGTAGCTAGTACATCAGCAGCATGTCAAGCAATATGGATGCGAAGAGTCTTGAAAGATCTAATGCATGAGCAAGATCAATCTACTACAATCTATTGTAATAACAAGTCCACCATCACACTATCAAAGAATCATGTTTCTCACAAGAGGACTAAGCACATTGATACTAGATATCATATTATTTGAGAATTAGTCAATAATGGAGAAATCAACTTGGAGTATTGCAGATCCAAAGATCAATTGGCATATATATTTACAAAGGCATTATCACAAGAACAATTTGAATATTTAAGAGACCAAATGAATATTGTAAACTTTGATGTAATTAATAGTAGAAAATAAGGGGGAGTGTTGGCATGCATATTTTCTATGTTGTAGATCATCAACAACCAACCTTCACTATGTGTAGACCAAAATAGGAGGCAATGTGTAGAGGAAACCTAGACTGTAGTGGAGCTAAGGAATAATTCATACAAAACAGATATTATTATCTTGAGATATGGCAAGAGGAAAAGGAAATGATATAGTTTTGGAGTTTGCTATGGAAAACTACTAGGAGGGGTTAAATTCACTGGGTTTCCTCGCTTGAAACAATTTTCCATATCATAGCCTCCTGGATTGTTGTTCTTTGTCGAAGAACCCATCAAAGTAATAATATCAGCATGGATTTACCAATCATTTAAGGAAAAAAACTAATCTAAAATAAAAAGAGCAATAAAAGGTTTTACAACAAGGATGTGTGACAACGGTTAGGAAAATGAAATGTCTAAGCCAGAACTCAAAAAAGGGTTTAAACAACATGAAGTAGAGATAAATATTTGCAAAATTGCTTAGGCCAACTTGAAGAAAGATCTTCACGCTATACAAACTATTTCACAAACTGTTTCACTTAAAAGCACAACCAAAAAACAAGGGCTCTTACAAGGCTGTAAAAATTGACAAAATTACTTACTCAATTTTGCAGGCTAAGTCTACAGGTACCAAAAAAAGCCAGCAATTTTTTGAACGAATATTTCTTAGTAAGAAGGTGCCCAAAGGAGTTATTTAGCAAAAAAAACTTGCAAAAGTAGCTCTAAAAAGATCACGGAACGAAATTTAATGAGCACGCCTGAAACTGAATTCAATGAGCAAACCTTAAACTTGAAACTTTTGGTAAAGGTTTTGTCACATTAAAATGAATGGTGGAAATTTTAATGGTTGAAGTATAGACCTCTTCGATAATGTAGAAATTTCTAGAATTGTAGCAGGCAGAAATATCGAGATATGTTTTCCCATCTCGAAACTTCCCTTAATTTTTGCAAATAATGATGTTCCAAAATTCATTTATTTGGTTACCATAAATAGTTGTAGCCAATGAAAAAGTAGAAAAATACAATTATTTTCAATTTTTAAATAAGTGAAAATTCTATAAATAGTTGTAGCCAATCACAAAGTAGAAAAATACAATTATTTTCAATTTTTAAATAAATGAAAATTTTAAAACTTTAAAAATAAATTCTTCAATTTTGGTTAGTTCATTAAAATATTGTATTTAATGTGATCTTTAACTAATGCATTAGTTTCCTAGATGGCGGGAGCTAATAAGTTCCTTGTTGCCAAAAAAATGCTAAAGCTGGACACCTAGGCCGCTTAAAAGGATAACTCATGCATTTGTTTTTCAATCAAACTCTTCCTCTCCCTCGCCGATGCTCTCGCTATCTTGTTCAGCTTCATTTTTCCTCTGCTCATATCAAATCTTAAAAACCCTATCTACCTGCAAAAAACCTTGAAATCCCCGAAAGAATTACATAACACACTAGACTTAAGTCAAAATACTGAAAAATATAAAGTTCCTATGAAATTACACAAAAAATTATTAAAATCGTAGAACTTACGGAAAATGCTGAAATATATAAAGATGTGTAAAAATAACTTATAAATATTGTGTGAATTTACACTTTTTTGTGTAGAAATAACAGAGCTTAAGGAAATTATTGAATAATAGAAAGATCTTGTAAGATTAGAAAAAATATGCAAAAATCACAGAAGCCTACACAAAATATAGAAAAATACGCAGCTTGTAGTATGAACTTGCAAAGAGCTTATGATATTAAGTAGAATTTTATAGAGACTAATTAAATTAAGGGAAATACTGAAAAATAGAAAGAGTTTGTGAAAATAACCTTCGAAGAGTTTGTAACATTAGAAAAAAATTACAGAAATCACAGAAGCCTACACAAAATATTGAAAAAAAACACAACTTGTAGTATGAACTTGCAAAGAGCTTATGGAATTATAGAGAAAGTAATAAACAGGGACTATTTATTATCCCTAACCTCTAAAATGTAGCTCTACATTTTCAATCCAGGTTAAAACACGCAAAGTCCGTAGTTATGTTTTGTCTCTTTTGATGAAAACATAAACAACATAGAATATAATAGTAGCATAGAAAAAAATTAAGAATAGCAATGCCTCAAACAAATTTTTATTCACAAACTAATTGATTACAACCTATACAATGGCCTCTATAGATAGAGAGCCTATGAGATGAGGGCATTAATAGAAGATGTTTCTAGAGGCTAAGATGATAAGGCTATATGACCTAGTATCAAGGATAGCATGCATATCTATTAGCAACATAATAGAAAATGTGTGACAAACTGACAATTCAACTATAACAGCCTGGGTGTAGTTGTTGAATGTGTCTAACATCCTCCCTTAATTTCTACCACTAATGATAATGTGTGGGAGAAATTACAATAAAAAATATAGATAGGATAGGTCCCAACATTGAGCCTTGTTAGGTACCTTTTTACAACATAAAAAGAGAGAGGGGAACATTATATGACTATCCCCCCTTAATGTTCACCTCAATCATGCCTAACATGCCTCGTAATTTCAAAAATTTGGCTTCAAGCATACTCTTAGTAAATATATCTACTATTTGGTTTTCACTTGGACAAAATTGGAGATTAACAAAATTTTCTTAAACAAGATCCCGAATATAGTGAACATCAATCTCAATGTGTTTTGTTTTAGCATGAAAAACAAGATTATTTGCAATTTGGATAGCACTTTAATTATCACAATACAAAGGAGTAGCTGAAATTTATGCAAAACCAAGCTCAAATAAAAGGTTGCAAATCCAAACTACTTCCTTTTCAACTTCTTTTGTTGCTCTATATTCTGCTTCACATGAGGACAATGATGTAGTAGTTTGTGTTTTGCTACTCCATGTAATTGGACCTGACCCAGTCTGAAAAATATAACCACCAATAGATTTCCTATCATCTATATCACCTCCCTAGTCTAAATCTGTAAAACCAATCGAAGAAACTGAGCACTTGTAACTATAATGAATGCCATAGTAAACGGTGCCACGAATGTATCGTAAAATTCTTTTGGCAGCCAACCAATGAGTTTCTTTTGGTTCCTGCATAAATCTAGATACCAAATTGACTGCAAAATGAATGTCTAGTCTAGACTATGTTAGATAAACCAAGCTACCTACAAGCTGTCTATATAAATTAGCATCCACCTTCTTAGAAATGCATTCTTTAGTAACCTTAATTCTAGATTGAAAAGGAGTAGGGGCTGGCGTACATTCAAGCATCTTAAATTTTTTTAAAAGATCCAAAGCATATTTTTCTTGAGAGATAAATAACCCATAATGAAGTCTACTAATTTGCAAGCCAAGAAAATAATTCAGTTCACCCAAATCACTCATATGAAATGCCCCTTTAAGATCTGATTTCAAATCATTAATTAACCCAATATTTGGTCCAGCTATGAGTAAATCATCCACATAAACTGTAACAAGAATAATTTCATTTTACACTCTCTTCACGTAAAGATTTGGATCTGATTTGCATTTTTGAAACCCATGAAGCTGAAAATACCTATCAATCTTCTCATTCCATGCTCTTGGTGCTTGTTTAAGCCCATAAAGTGACTTCTTTAATCTACAAACAAGATTAGGATGTTGCTGATCTACAAAACTTGGTGGCTGATCCATATATATTTCCTCATATAAATCTCCATTTAAGAAAGAATTATTTACATCCATTTGATGAATATGCCACCCAAGACTTGCAGCCAAAGAAAGAATAATTCTAACTATATTTATTTTAATGACAGGAGCAAAAGTTTCTTCATAATCAACACCCTCTTTTTTATTAAATCCCTTAGCAACCAATCTAGCTTTAAATTTTTCTATAGCACCATCTGATTCAAAATTTGTTTTATAAACCCATTTGCAACCAATGAAATTCTTACCTTTGGGAAGTGGCACAAGTTTTCAAGTTTTATTTTTACCAAAGCATCATATTCTTCTTCCATAGTTTGCTCCCATTCTTTCTTCCCTCTAGCTTCTTCATATGATCTTGGGTCACTAACTTGTAATATTTTGGCCATGAGAGCACTACCATTCCTCCCTTGGATCTTTGAGCCTTGCCTATATATTTCTTCAACACTCCTTGTCTTTTGACTAGCTGAAAAATCATCTTCTTCATCATGACTACCTGTAGAAAATGTCTGATTACAAGCATCAGTAGTGTTATTTTCACTAGTATTTTCATCATTTGTAAAAGTGCACAACTCATTATCATCAATGTAGTCTCCATTTCCTCCTAAAATATCTGAAAAATGAGAAGCATTTGTTGTTGTAGAGCGAGAGATTCGCTTTAAGTTGTGAATGCTCATCAAACTTCACATCTCTACTAAAAAAGACCTTATTTGTTGTCAAATCATATAACCTATAAGCCTTTGATTCTTCACTATAACCCATAAAGAAACACTTATGACTCTTTGGTTCTAACTTTTTCCTTTGTGCATCAAGAATGTGTGCCCAAGCAATATACCCAAATACTTTAAAATATCCAATGTGAGGTTTCTTACCACTCCATGCTTCTTCAAGGGTGATATTTGTGAGAGCTTTGGTGGGGATTCTATTTATAATATGTGCAGCATAGGAAACAGCCAAACCCCAAAATTTATTATGCAAACTTTTAAAATGCAACATACAACGAGCTATTTCTAAAAGAGTTCTATTCATTCTTTCATCTAGCCCATTTTGTTAAGGAGTATAAGGAAATATTCTTTGCACCTTAATACCATAATTTTCACAAAATGACTCAAATGCATAATTGCAATATTCACCCCCATTATCCGTCCTTAAACATTTAATTGTTTTGCCACTTTGATTTCAAACTAATGCCTTAAACATTTGAAACACTTCAAACACTTTTTTTTTCCTTTGAAGAAATAAACCCATACTCTCCTACTGTAATCATCAATAAAAGTCAGAAGGTACCTCACACCTAAAAGTGAAGGATATCCTAGTTCGCATAAATCACTATGAATGAGTTGTAGTGGATGATTAGCTCTCCATGCTTTACCTGAGTCAAAAGGATCTCAATGATGTTTCCCTAACACACAACCTTCACACACACCTTCACAAGCTGAATTTTTTTTTAATCCTCTTACCATATCTTGTAATTTTCTATAATTTAAATGTCCAAATCTAGCATGCCAAAGTTGTGACATATAATCAGTCTGAGCAATAAAATCATGAGAGAGTGTATATTTATCATCAAGAAACCCCACAAATCTAAATAGATTCTCTTCATGATCAACTCTACCAATAGAAATTATATTGCTTGGGTCTTTTCTATCTCTAACAATAACTTGATCAGTATTGACAACAAACTCATATCTAGCTTGAACTATTTTGTATACTGAAATAAGATTCACTCCCAATCCTTCAACCAATAAAACATTTTTCAAAGACCAATGTGTTACATTAAGAGTTCTTGTTCCTAAAACTAGAAGTTTCATTTTATTGCCAATAGAAATTTTTTGATCTAAATTCTTCCCTTCATAAAAATCAATAAACAAAGATCTATCCTTAGTCATGTGAGATGATGCCCCTGAATCTAAAATCCATTCTTTATTAGAATCTGAAGCAAAGTATCCCCCTTAACACTAGATATACTTTTGGGTGTAGTAATTACCTCCTCATTTGATTTCTCTTGCCTTTTTAAAGAGATAGCTATGAAACTATGATTATCTATAGTGCCTACCCCTAGGTCGCATTTTTGCTAACATTGTCGACCTCTTTTAGGGCTAGTTTCATGTTGATGATTAGTAGTATTATTTTGAAACTTTCAGATATTATGTTATGGATTCAGTTAATATGTGATGAGATCACTTAGACTTTACATTTCATGTATGCATGATGATTATGTTCAGTATTGCAGTTATTAATGATGATTAGTAAGATGATTTATTGTCCCATGTGTTTTCTTATGGATACTTACCCCATACTTGCATGTGTATGGTGTGTGTCTTTGCTCTTATGTATGGCATGTCTGATGTGGTTAAGGAAGGGACTCGTAGTCACCTGCTAGTCGGGATCTACACGATGCACCACTTCCTGCCATTGTCTGTTTAGTTTAGTATATATTGCTCTTGTACATGCATGGTTTTTATGCAAGTTGCAGGTATCGGGTATTGACTTCCCTGAATTGCCAGGATGAGCATACCCTATCACATTATCTCAATGATAAGAGAGGGGAGATAAATTCTCAAGTCCAACTCCCAACCCTTTAAGCATTTTTTTCTAATTGGAAAATTAGGACAAGTAACTGAGTTGAGCACCCTCTGAATACGTTGAATGATGTAATTCATGATATTAACCCTTGGTTTGATATTGTATGTATTTTGGCTATGATAGGTTTTCATATTTTTACCTTATGAGTCTTTGATGTATTTTCTATTAATTAAGCCTAATTAAAAAATTTAATTAATGGTTTAATTTAATGAAAAATTAATATGATATTTTAATATTTATTTTATTTAATTAATTAGGAAATTAATTAAATAAAATAATTAAATTTGAAGATAAAAGTTATAATTTTAAAAGTTGAAATGTGACAATATTTATTTTAATAATATATATATTGGAGTTCATTTTTAAATAAATGACTAAATAATATTATTATTAAAGCTAATAAATATTTTAGCAATTAAGTTTTGAAAATAAAAATTTTAAAGTGGGAAAAATATATTTAAATTATTAAAAGATTAAAGGTTGCATGATGTGTGCACATGATTAAAATATAAATATATTAAGATAAAACAAGTGGAGATATTAAAGTTAGTGCATGAGATTTAATAAAAAATAAATTAAATTGGAAAGAGTAAAGTAAATATTATATTAATGATTGTGCATTATTTTAATATTTTCTCACATAGGAGTTGGAAAATTTTCGAAAGTTGTCATGTAGACAACACAGGAGTTTGCACTCTAAGAATGCACAAGTTGTCTACACTTAGAAGTTAGCATTTTATTTGAGCACATGGTGTCTACAACCTTATGACTCATCTAGAAGGTTGGAGAAGACTCATGCTTGGTTGTCATGCTTATCTTCTACTTGTTTATAGACACATTCTAGATGCATCATAGAGGCCTTTAAATAGAGGCTCTCTTAGTGTGTTTGGACAAGCTTAAATGGAAGCTTCAAAGCTTACATGCATTTGAGAAGATCATATGCTTCTACATGCTCATATGTTTCTACATGCTCTAATTCTTCTTCAAGCACTTCTAATCATGTGGGAATTTTGGTTGGCTTGGATCTTGGAGGAATTGTGAATGATGAAGAAGGAAGGGATTTTCTATGGACTTCTGAGGCATGGCAAAATTAGCATCAGTGTCCAAGTGCACTCATGATATGCGCATATTCTTCTTGCACTCCTTCTCTTCCTATCTTCATCGTGTCTATTATATGTGCCTGAATCTTCTCTATGATTGAATCTATAATTTGAAATTGGAATCTAGATATTATATTTGGTTGAGAAGAAAACAATAGAAAACCCTAGATCCAATTAAGGAGAAATTAGATCTAAAATGGATTTAGGTTCGATTTAGAATCAAATTGATTAATGGATTTGAAGAAGGTTTCTAATTCTATAGTCAAACCTATTAGAGAAATTAATGGTTAGATTTAGAGAACAATTATGTTAAAGAGAAAATTCTTAATTCAAAGAATTTGAAAACTCTTCTTATTTAAAGTTATATATATGTGTGTTCTCCTTCTAAATATATGTAAAATCTGCATACTTATATATATATATATACAATGTTGTAATACTGATTAACGATTTGTATATATATATATATATATACACACACACAGACACACATATATATATATATACGTATGCACATATATATATATATATATACATATATGCATATATATATATATATATGTGTGTGTGTGTGTGTGTGTTATTTTTTTTAAATGTTGCCTTTTAAACAAAAATCGCGACTGCTGAATACGGGTCGCTTATGATTAAGCATTTTTGAAAAAACATATATATAAAAATATATATATATAATTGGGGTGAGGGCAGGCAGTCACTCCTCCACCCCCACTGGCAGTCACTGTCCACGACAGTGGATCCATCGACAGCCATTAAAGGTTGCACAACGCTCACTATCGTGGCAGTGCCGTGGCAGGCCTCCCGTACGGGATGACACTGCAACCGCGGCTGACGCGGGCTTTCGTAGACACTGTCGTGTGTCCATTAAAGCAGCGACAGTACTATTTGTAACCTGTGCCAATGTTAAGAAAGGCATATAGTATATTATGTTATTTTATTAAAAAAAACTCATATGTTATATATTATGTTTTGAATTCGATATTTATATATATGAAGTTAATAAATATTATTATATGTATATATGTGTGTATAAATGAATACATATATATATAATATTATAATTCAATTTTGTTAGTATAATGAAGTATTAATTATTATTATTATTATAATATATATATAATATTAACAGAATTTTATTTAAGTAATGATTTAGTGTAAATAAGATTAATAAAAATGTTGCAATTGAAATAGGGAAGTTTCCCAAATAGTTTTTGAATTCTCACGAATGAAAAATTGAGAAAATTATATATGATTTTAAAAGAACAATTCTTCCTAGTGATATTAATGTTTACTTGATATTCATTGAATGATTGAATGAACGATGAATCTGATTTAAATATTGATTATTATATTAATGAAATTATTAATGGGATTATTATTCATTAATAATTGTTGAGGTTAGCAATTATTAATGAATGATATGTATAGTTAGTATAACTATCAAGTAATTTGAACAAATTCAATTTGAGATTAGTAATAATTGAAGTATAGCAATAGGTTATAATAATTGGTTTAGATAATCTCAAGGGATATGAGACGAAAGGTTAAAGTAATTATTAGATAATGTTAGTTATCCTTATATTATTGGGAATATAAATGCATCAAAATATAGGTTATGGAACTATGGTTAATTATTAATTAAAGAAACATTAGTATTCATATAAGAATGACGAATGTGGTCATTACAAAATTATTATTAAGATTTCCAATATAGCTTGTTATTAACAAGTTATTATTAATCTATGAATATTAGAGATTTGAGTTATAGTTGACTTTCAATGTACAAATTATATTTAGTTATTAGTCAACTGATATTCATTGGGTTGATGGTATGGTTGTGTAATTATTAATTAAATCAATTAACTAGGGTTAATTGGATTTAATTAATAATTATGTAATAGAGATTTAATTGATATAATTCTTTTAATGAGATTGTAAAACTATTGATATCAAAGTTGATAGGCCTTATTCTGATGACTTGAATAATGACCTTAGATGTTTTAATGGTGAGACTTAGTAATATTGAATTGAAAATTATTAAATGATAAAGGACCATGGATGGTGTACCTATGTTAATTAATTGATTTAATTGATTATTTTAATAAAGTTGTAATCTTCTTATTCGAAGATTGATAATTGGCTATCTTATATTTTAACGAATAATGATCCTTGATTTATGTTGGAAGTTGAAGTAACCTTAAAAGAAGAGTTAATCAATTAGAATTTGGATCATAGTTAAATAAAGAGACCAATTTAATTAAAGGTCAATGATGATCAGTTTAATGAGTAAAGTATATTTACCCTTAAGCTATTCTTAGAATATTATTTTAAAGTAATGGAAGGATAATGCTATCGAGGAAACAAATGGGTTGACACGTAGGTCAAATAATAAAACCTATACACTTGAAGTATACTTGCAAACAGAAAATTGAAACTTCTACACTTAATGATTTTAGTAAACCAAAACATGTGTTTGCATCATGTATTCTCTATGCTTCTTGTTTTGGGTTTTTGGGTTTACTAGTGTTGACCAGTCTTAGGTTGTTACCAAAGGCTTGGGGGTTATGGGATGTGATGGCATGTTGATCTTATTTGGTCTCGATCTTTATAAAACCAACCATGGTGATGTGATTGTATGCTCTATGTAATGTTTGTATTTACTAATTGTTAGTGTTCATCAGTCTTCATGTGTGAGGCTCAGATGTATATGTATGAGACAC
Organism: Cupressus sempervirens; assembly: GCA_028749045.1. Lineage (NCBI taxonomy): Eukaryota > Viridiplantae > Streptophyta > Pinopsida > Cupressales > Cupressaceae > Cupressus > Cupressus sempervirens. The sequence continues at coordinate 332,762,528 of CM053792.1, forward strand.
TTGAGCTAATCATTTTTGAGTCATCGATCAGTTATCCTTGGATTACTTTTCAGTCGCCATGATGGTACTAAAAAGTGGATTTATTTTTTGATGATGTCATGTTGTGACATGTTTTGACTCAACCATTTTTGAGTCTTCCATCAGTATGGTTTTGAGATATTCTTGGTTCCTTGTTGAGAACCAATGGATATTACGATTCATTTTGAGATATATTTTGGTTGTTGAGAACCAATGGATATTGTGATTTATTTTGAGATATATTTTGGTTGTTGAGAACCAATGGATATTGTGATTTATTTTGAGATATATTTTGGTTATTGAGAACCAATGGATACTTATGATTATCAGTGATGCCTTCAGTTGCCAATAGAGAACTATTGTGGTCATGATTTTCTATGGATGCTTTTCAGATGCTCATGGAGATTTGATGATTCTTATTATGGATATTTGATGCTTATATTGTGGATATTTGATTATTCTTTTTATGGATTATCTTTTGGTATTTCTTTCTAGTCGCTTGTATAGTACTGGGGTGATTTTATGATTCCATGAGCTTAGAGTAGGTTATCTACTTGTAGTGTCGGGAAGTGGCTTGCAGTGGGGGCCAGGGCCCTAAGTGGTTGCCAAGGTAACTCATTGTAAGTTTGGTTAATAAGTGATAACATTTACACACTAAAATGTGGATTAAATGAACCTAAAAAGATAATTGTTTTGGTTTTCGCCCATGCCTCGAGTGCTTGTACAGACTAGGATGGGAGTAGAGAGAACGCATGGTTGCAACCTTGCACTCCATAGTATGCCTCGTCAGTATGAGAGGATACTAGTGGCCGCATGAGATCAGTATGGACTCGTGGAGTTTAGCTAACTGCCAGGGTAACTTATATGTGATAAATGCGATGACACATTCTTGCTTGCAGAGTAGGTTTCCTACATGTCATTGTGTGCCTCTGGGAATTAGATGTCAGTTTTGTGTGATGGAATCTTTGAGTTAGTATACTTTTAGGATTCCTAGCTTTAGAGAGTATTTATGCTATGTGATTCTGATAGCCTATTTGGGACTTGAGATTATCTCCTCAACACGGTGGGAGTGGACCATTTAGGTTCCACGTGGTCGGGTGGTAGTGTTTTCCACTCTTATCATTTGAGATCCGTCCGAGACACCGTGGCTGGAGTATTCTTGGTTGTTATTTAACTTCATTATGTTCTTGGATCATTATGATAGATGATATACCTTATGATGGATGTATTTATTGGTATGTTTCTTATATTGATGATTTTCATATGTTAGATGATGTTACTTTATGCTTTACTTTGCATGTTAGTAGGATGTTTTAGGAGTGACATTCCTACTATGTTAATACCGATGATCTCTTCGATGCTTTGGAATGTTACGCATGGAGGGATGGATAGGATCCATGATGGTCTAATGATGCTATTTATGATTAGGAGGAACCGTGCACTTAGTTATGTTTGTGATATATGGTTGTATTATAGGATGGATGTTTATATCTTTTGTGATGATGTATCATGTATGGTTTATGGTTTCATTATGTTATTGCATCATGGATTAGAGTTAGTATGATGATGTACTTTATTTTCATAGATGTATATTCTCTTAAGCCCTTCATACCTTGTAACATGTGCAGTGGATGATTGAGCTAACTAAGATGTAATTACTTAAAGGACACTTGTATATGGTTTAAGAATGTTGGATGTATCCTTGTTATTTCATAAGGATGTGATGTTAGATGAATAGTTATAATTAGATGTGATTCAACGTTAAGGGATCTTTAAAGAATGTAATCTGTTATGTTATGTTATGTTTACTTTCATTTGATTTGTTGCTATTGCTTTCGCTATCATGTGAATGATTTATCTTTCATGTTATTAAAAAAAAATTGTTTGGCAAACTTAGTGAAATTCTTTGGATCCCTTGGCAGGGCATTACATTATCCTTCTTTCCATCCTTAAACCTTTCTTGCTTGGGCTTATATTGCTGCCTTTCATTGTCCCTCTTCTTCAAACAAAACTTCTCCATGTGATTCTCACCTCCATAATACCTGCAAATAAAGGGCTTTCTTCTAGCTTGCTTTTCTGCACTATCATTTCTAGAAAAATGATTAGAACCTTCATGATTTCAAAATTTATTATTTCTTTTCCAATTAGTTTTTTCATCATTTCTAAAAAATTTACTTTTGGTTGTATATGCATGATTCTTCTTAATATGCCCTTCTTTAATAATCTGAACTTCTTCATCTAAAAAACATTTGCAAAATTGATCAAAAGTTTGCTGGGGGGTATTGGGATTTAGTTGAAGAACCCTTTTCCTAGATTCCTTAAAGACTTTATATGGCTAGGGAAGCTTACTTTCAACCATTGAAATCAACTGAAAATATTTTTTTGCATATTCAGCACCTATTTTTTTTAGCTGGGCATTTAAAAAGGTAACTTCATTGAAGTAATCATACATTTTTCCAAAATTAGATGGATCTAAATTCATCAATTTTTCTTCTATACTGAACATGCTAGCAATGTCTGCATCTTTATAATCTTTTTCTAAAGTCTCTCATGGCTCTATTGGGTTATTAATATCAACAAATCTTCTATTTAGATTGGGGCTCAAAGCTTTACCAATAATACCTCTAGCTTGCTCCAACTTGCATTTCCACAACTCCTTTTCTCTATCAGTTTGTTGAGGTTCCCCAATTTTTTTATTTACTATCCTCCATAAAGCCTTCTCTCTTAGAGCATTCTTAACTGCAATCTTCCAATCTGCAAAACCACTTCCATCAAAGATAGGCAAAATTTTATTTGAAGAACCCATGTTAGCAAAAAAATCAGCTTTCAAAAAAATCTAGGAATACTCCAAAAGCATAACAGCCCTACAACAAATTATCAGTCCAAAAATATATCAGCCCTGCAAACAAACCATTTCCAGCAATATATTTGCCTGCAGCAAAACCCTCTAGCAATATTTCTAGCTGAATTTCTAAATGAATCTCCAGTTGAACTTGGCTAAACCTTGCTCTGATACCATGATGAAAACATAAACAACACAGAATATAACAGAAACACCTCAAACAAATTTTTATTCACAAGCTAATTGATTACAACCTATGCAATGGCCTATATATATAGAGAGCCTATGAGATGAGGACATTAATAGAAGATGTTTCTAGAGGCTAAGATGATAAGGCTACATGACCTAGTATCAAGGACATCATCCATATCTATTAGCAACATAATAGGAAATGTGTGACAGATAGACAATTCAGTTATAACAGCCTGGGTGTAGTTGTTGACTGTGTCTAACATCTTTCATGAGGTAAAGTCCATAGTAGTTCAGCAGTTGCTTTTGGGAAAAAGTTTTTAGAAAATAATAATTGGGCGTTCAGTTTTATCTTTTAGGGTTGCACCTAGTGGGCTCAAAAAAATATCTTTTTAATTCTAATATAATTTTGGAGTGTTCCATTTATTCTCATGAGAGATGGATTCATGTTGAATCACTACTCATGAAACATGGGTCAATAAGTTTGACTCAAAATCACACAGTGAAATCCTGATAGCAATATCACAAAAATGTCTGTATTAATTTTCTTATAATTAGGAGAAAAGCTTCAAATGTGTTCTATTAATTATATACTTCATATAAAATTTCAATCTTCCAAAATATTCATTGAAATGGTTAATAATTGGTACGTAAGGGATCTAATATATAATTGCACCAGATACCCTAAAATTCATAATTATATTATGTATAGTTGATCAATGATATTGAATGACTACTAAAACATTATAAACACTAAGTTGGACAGAATTTCTCACATCTTCATGAACTGGATTGACTATTAAGGTTTCTGTGAAGCACAATAGACATAAATCCTTTTGCTCAATTTGAGAAGCCATTATGAAATAAATGGTCAAAGAACTTAAAAAGGAACAAAGTGGTCGTTCACTCCAGCAAGGAATCCTCATTGCTAAAAAGAAAGGTTCAAATTATTCATTTTAATCTAAACCGGCGCCATTGAAAACTTATAAGAAAATCCCTTTCATTCTGAGCTGGAGACATTGAAGACTTATAGAAAATGCACTTCGTAGGTACATAATGTTCTACCAGAAGTATTGTAAAATTGTGTGTGCACTTGGTAGGTACATAGTATTTTATCAAATAAAATACTTTACACACAATTGTTTATTGGGGTAAGAAAGCTAGATGAGATTATGTGAACCCCAAGAGTATGGTACTGAATATCAAAGTTTTTATGATATGACCATTTGTGCTTTTCGTCCAAAGAAAATTCTAATTCATAGTTTGAAGAAACAAAAGATCAGCCTTTTATTTCTTACTTTGGTGAAGGAAATTCTAATGTAAGGATGCTACAGATTAGATATATAATTTTATAATGAGTTGCTAGTATCAGTGTAGAATTTTTGGCATTGGCATTATTTATAGTTTAAAGTATTGTAGATAATGATTTATTCACTATGGAAAGACAATGAAAACAAATTCTATTATTTTATAGGTTTAACATTAGTCAACTTCAACAAAAATAAGAAATGTTACCTGGTATTGAAATGGGTGTGGCCATTTCAACTTTATGCAGAGTCCAAAAAGAGATGTTGTGGAAGGTTGTCTTTGGTATTGTTATTAATCATAGAAAACTTAAAAAGTTGGAATGTAGAAGAACAATGTTCCAGTGGAAATGAAAAGCACACAACTCGAGGGAAGACTATAGGTACCTGGTTGAGGACAGGGAGAATATAAAGCACGCCTAGCTTTCTTAGCCTTGGGTTTCTCGTTCTCTTTTTTTTAATATTTTGTTTGTTCTCTTTAACTTTGATGTGGGTTACTATGTCCCTACTCATAATCTTGGGACAATACTGTTATGTTCAAATTAAATTATGTTAATCCATAGTACTCTATGACTCCTTTTTCTTGTGATTATCAACAATATTTTGGCTAATAAGTTAGACTTTAGCATTTGTAGTTATAACTCTAGTTTTTAATTAAGTTTTGTATGTTGGTGATTCTCTAACACAAAGTTTTAGGATGGTCTTGTCTAATGCTTGGTTATAATGGCTCAGAGATGAGACGATCTATATTCTTTTGTTCCCTAGGTTTAAGACCCTTTTCCTCCCTCCTTTAATCAAAAAAAAAATAAGAAGTCACCCTTTCGATACGCTAAACCAACAAAATAGTATTAAACTATTTATTTTTCTCCTACTATAAACTAGTTATGATGATCTCTACGAGTTCAATATGTGTGTTATAATATTTCATAGATAAATTCACTTAAGCATTTGAAGACCCCTAAGGGAAATAAGAATACATTGTGTAAACCAGTGTTAGTCTCCAATTTGTGCAATTGAACCATATATATGCAAAAATAAATCTGTAAGAATGTGTAAGCTAGAAGCTGGTACACACACTTAGATGGGCGTAAGTGTATTGATATAGAAATAGATGTATTCTTGTTAGAGAATCAAAATAAAAACATGTCATTGTGCATAAATGCACATGTAGACCCACTAAATGTAGCATATGCCTACTTGAACAGTAGGAAAGAGTTCTAGAAATTGGAATTTTTCTTTTAATCTAAAGGCTGACAAATCACATGGAAGAAAACTACAAACAAAATGCTCAACTAACATAGATACAAAGATTAATACAAGTTATAGTTTTGTGCAACAACGGCGGGAGAATAAAAAATGAGTGAGGGGATATGAAAATTTAATAAGTGTCACATAGTGGCATGTACTTGTCGTTAATTATAATTATAGTAGAAAAATTATTTATAATAAATAATTTATTATATAATTTTGATTTTGTTTTATAATACTACACTAATTAAAATAATAATATAATAATTTAAATAAATGAGTCATAGACAAAATTAGGTTTTGTCTTTGATTTCGTTATTTGAATATTTTGAATATTTAAATATAATTAGGGTTTCTATTTAGAATTTATAATAGTATTAAAAGGTTTTTTAGAATTTAGGATGAGTGTGTTAAAAAACAGTAAACTGTAGTGTTAGTATTTAGTAAAAAAAATTGAATAGAGGTTTAATGTGGAGAAAAAATATCAATCATATTAATTCAATATACTGTTTGATTTTGTGCAAAATAACTTCACAATTTATAATAACCATGTAATCTATCATTAATTTTAGCCGAAAATATTGCAATATGGAGAACCTCTAAAAAAAGGGCTCCTATAACACAAAATCTATTCAACCAATCATAATTTATTTATAAAATATAAAATATATAAATTATTAGCAAAGCTTTAGAAATATTTTAATAATTAAAAAAATCATTGTTTGTGATTGGTGGATTGATGTTAAACTAATTGAAATCTTCTCCTGAAAAGGTTAGCCATAAAGCAATAAAATTAATGAGTATAAAGAAATGACCTTGAAATAATTATGGAATTGTTAGACAACAATAAGGTGACTCACCGAACCACGAACCAATTGTTGAATTTCTTCTATGTCAAACTAATTTATGATTAACACTAACGGACCTGAGAAATAATAAGCTTCTGACGAACATTTTCAAAAAATCAAAAGGAGATGAGCAAAATTAAAGGAAACAAGTTAAAAGAAGAAAGAGTTCACAATATTTTTAAATTATAACATGTACCTGAGTAATAAAACTGTACAAACAATAACAATCTTGTCCACGTTTCCCTAGAAAATTATTGCACACAATCTAGGTCTCAAAATTGCTCTTAACAAAGGTTTTAAACATTTGATTATTGAAAGTGATTCCTGATTATTATTCAAGCCACCATTTCCAGATCTTGTCCTAATAGAAAGTTGCTTTATGTTCTTCTAAAAGCTTGGTTTATGTTACACCAAGTTCATGACTTCCATATTTGTAATACTTATCAAGAGGGTAATGCTTTGGCTGATATGTTTGCCAACTTGGCATGTGATGGATATAGCATTTCACTCTTTCAGGATTCTCCTGATCTGACAGAGTTTCATGGTATCTCAAAAGTACTAAAATTGGATAAAGTTAATGTATCTAAATATTGACTAGATGATGGATGTTGTGAATGCTAATGCATATATTACTAATCTTACTATTTCTTCTCTTCACAGATATTGATGGCTTTGTTGCCATTTTCTCTTATTGTACCTATCTTTACTTTTTTCTTTTCGTTATATACTTATATATACACTTCTTGCCTTTTGTTTTTTTGTTTTTAATTATATTTAGTAATCACTCTAAAAAGTCTAAATTTTCTAATTCATATTTTAACAAGTTGTATCTAATATGAGAAACCACTAGACATGAATATTGTCTGTGTGTTTTCTATGGAGCACCGAAAGTTGTTTCCTACTATATAATAGATAGCACATGTAGCAAAGTTTAGCATACTTAGCTTTAAAATTTTGAAAATACAAACTTGTTGTAATATCCCATTTTCGAGAAAAAAATTATAATAAAAAGAATTAAGTATAAGATTACATAATCAAAGAATGAAAAAATATTTATAATTCAATTGATTCAATGAAACAAAAATACATATATAATAAAATAATTAATTACAAATAGTTATTATTACAATTAAGAATATAATCATCAAATATTATAATTGAAATTATATTATTTATCTTAATTATATATTATAATATTATAAAACAATAATAATTAATATTTAACCAAAATAATAGCATTGATAATGATCATCGATAATATAAAATTTTTTTTTATCAATTAATATACTATTATACTAAAGAACATTAAGATACATGACTATAAGAACAACTTAATATTGACTTACCAAGTCAAATAGAAAGGCCACAACACTGGAGAGAGAAAACTTATTAAAATATAGAAGAATTAATATCATCGAATGGATGATATATTTTCCATTGAACCTAAAGTGCATACAACAAGCAACACAAGTGCCAAAGTTCCTACCTTTCCTAAGTTTGAATAATAGTTAAGTGTGACGGGAAAAATTGTCAACTTATTTGAGGAGTTTTGGTGTTCCATTAGAGGCTCTATCTTGTAGCACTCTGGCCTAGTATAGAGAATAAATATACAAAAGCATATATATTAATAATTTCAATCATTCTTTTAAAATTTGTTATTTTCAAAGACTTTTTAATATTATTTTGACTTCCACTATGAAAGATTGAAAAATGATCTCTAACAAATCATAAATTTTACTTCATATAGTATAAATAAAAATTAAACATATATTCATATAATTTATTTATTTTTAACAAAAGGTTACATAGCCACTTAAATATTATATTTATTAATAAACTAGTTCAAGGGCTCATTAAAGAAAGAACTATCAAGAAAACTTTGAATCCTTGCAAAAGTACAAAAGTGCTAAAGGCTAATAAGTTATACCAGGCATACCTATAGTGAAATACAATTACTCTGCATTGAGCAAGAGTTCCCAAAACATGGTATATACAAATACTTTGCAATGAACAAGGTCCAATTATGCCAATGAGCCTCTCCTTTTGAAAGATTTAACTAAAATCAACAGAACATTGAACTGCTTATCTAATCAGAGCATTTGTGAAATAGAAAAATACCATGCAAATCAACATTTGGGACATGAACCATGAAGGCCAACTCCATACTTTCCATTTTCAGCAAAGAGATGAATCCTCATGCACAAAATGTGTGAAAACTAATAGCCAAATAACTGATAAGTGCATCAAACAACCATTGCACTAGTTTCTATAAAGCTTCATTCATCTTCTCTGTGTCCCAAATATGACACTCTGCTAAGCATGGGAATTTCAAAAAAATAACCTTTGAATGACAAGATTCAAATATGGAGCCTTCACAACCAAGATTAGCTAGGCAATTAGGTAGTTTATTGCCCTCCCTCAAAGTACCAGAGAAACAAGTAGCATGAAAAGAGTCAATTAAATCCTAGCATTGTTTAAGGATATAGGTTAGTTTCCAGGCATGAGAAGACAGCGAGAGGAAAAAGAATTTATAATTACCTAAGAATCACCTTTGATATGGATGGAGGAAACATTACATCTCTTAGCCAAAACTAGACATGCCAATAGGGCTTGAGCTTTTGCAAGGTTGTTAGTGCAATTTGGTAAAACATCGACTTCGATTGCAACTACTTCACATTGCCAATTCCTAATGCAACCACCCAAGCCTAACTTACCAGGGTTCCCATGAGAGCAACCATCAAAATTTAACTTTAGAAAATTTCTATAAGGTGGAGACTATTTGATATGTAGTCGATTAGATTGATGATTAGAATTCCAGTTTGGGGAGAAAATTTGAGGCAACTTTATTTTTTTCCACAATTTTAAAAGTAGATAATCCCAAGAAGATACTGAAATATTATTCACACAATTGGATATATTTGAACTCACTTTTTCTGAAATTGCATTCAAAATCCATAGATTCTAGGTATAATTTTTCATTACAAAAAATGATCTTGTTGTGCTCCCACCAGATGGCCCAGACCACAGCAATCGAGGTGCACTTCAAAATACATGTAAATAGAGATCCCAAAAACACATCTGGCCAAGATTGAAATAGGACCCAAAGACTTTTTGGAAGAGGTAAAGACAGTTGAAGCTTGTTCAACACAAAAACCCAACATTGATAAGCAAAAGGACACTGAAGAAGAAGGTGATATGTAGTTTCCAGCTCCTTGTTACATAATTTGCAAACAAAAGATTCAACAATACCTAGCCTGAACGACCGTTTGCTAGTGAGTATCATTTTTCTAAGGGCTAGTCAAGCAAAACATCTAGCCTGCGGCAACACAATAGAGTTCCAACAAAAGGAAAAAGCTCTAGACTTCCTGCTTGAATTATCTATTTGTCGAAGATAATAATAACCTTCCTAAATTGAGTAATCACCACCTTTGGATGGGGTTCATCTAACTATATCTTCCCTATTAGAAATGAAAACAATTCTTTCAACAAGAAAGTCCCTCAAAGAAAGAAGACTTGGCTGAATAAGAAGATGTGTTGGAGGTTCTTTACACATAACACTTCTTGAATGAATTTCAACTACCAAAACATAATCCCAAAAAGAGGAGCCGCACTCAAAATTTAGGACTTGGTGCGCTTCATCCAACTTTCTTGTCTACATAGAGGGGGGAATCCATTCCATGAATCTTCCCAAAACTTTACTTTCTCCGCACCATGAATTTCCCAAGTAACATAATTACAAACAATATCCTTTGAAGACATCATAAAATTCCATATGGCTGAACCTAAAGGAGGATTAGACAAAGTAAAGACTCTGACAGGACTTGGAGGATCTAAGTATTTTTCTTGCATGATTGAACACCATTTTGCATCAGATTTCATATGCACTTGCCACACAAGCTTGCCTCCAAAGCCTTATTTCTAGTAGTAATATCATGCAACCCAACACCCCTAGATGCCTTGTCATGATCCATTTCAAGCAAAGAAACAAGAGGAAGCTTCTTTTTATCTAACTAATTTCCTTTCCATATAAAATCTCGAATAATCTTTTGGATTTGCAAGACTATAGAAGAGGAAGCATTAAGAATTGACAAGTAATAGTTTTGGATAGTTATTAGGACAACTTTAACTAGAAAAATATGACCTGACAAAGATAACCATCTAGCTTTCTAGGCTTAGATCCTAGCCCCAATTCTGTCAGTGATAGGAAGCCAAAAAGTCATGTTGTTGCTTCCCATAAAAAAAGGAATGCCTAGATAAACTGACGGGAGTTGATCCACAAAGAAGCCCAAAGTTGAAGAAATCCTCTAAGCTACTACATCATTAGTGTTGGAAACGAAAATTTTAGATTTGTTGGCATTGATTCTCTAACCATAAACTTTTGAATATAGATCCAAGGCATACTTAATATGGGTAGCTTCCTTTACATTTAACTTACCAAAAAGAAGAGTATCATCAGCAAAACAAGAATGGGTAACTGTAATAGATGTATGAGGAATCAAAATTCCTTGCCATAAGCCCAATTGTGAAGATCTATTGATGAATCTTCTGAAACCATCATCCATAAGAATAAATAAAACTAAAGATATCGGATCACTCTGATGAATCCCTTGAGAAGAGGGTAAAAAACCAATTGACTTGTCGTTAATAATGACTGAAAACTAGGCACCAAAAATACAATTTTTGATCCTCATGTATATAGCTTTGGTAATCAATTTATAAATCATGTTGCATAATGAGATAGGCCTAAAATCAGAAAAAGAGGTCGACTACTTAACTTTTGGAATATTAGTTGAATTGAAGCTCCTAATCATCTTGGCATTCCTTCTCGACTCTTTTACCACTGCTAATAAATTAGAACGAATAAAATCCCAACATTTTTTATAAAAAAGACCTGTAAATCCATCTAGACCTAGGGCTTTGTTGGGTGGGAATGAAGATACTACTTTTTAAATTTCTTTCAATGTGAAAGGGGCAAGTAACATCCTATTATGATCTTCTGTGATAAGAGGGGGAATACAACTAATAAATTCATTAATCAAACTATCATCCATAAGATCCAAATGGGGGTGAGCCAAGAGATTTTTAAAAAAGTGATTACCTTCCTCCTTAATACCATTGTCTTCTTCTATAAGATGACCAAATTTTGAGAGCTTAATTGAAAAATAAGTATTAATAGCCCTTTTAACTCTTCCAGATTCATGAAAAGATTTCCTGTTCTTATCTCCATCTTTTAACCATAGTTCACGAGACTTTTGTCTCCAATAAATCTCCTCCCTTTTGCAAAGCTCCTCTCATTCTTCTTTCAAGGATTTTTGTTTATGGTATAAATCCAGACTAAGAACTTTTTGAATGATGACTGAATTTAGCTTCTCAAGTTTTGTTGAGACATCTTGTTTTTATTTGAACATATTTTTGGAAACCTTCGCACTCCACTCTTTGATCATCCCTTTCATGTAATGATGCTTTTTAGAGAATTGAAGCATCTTAGGATCCCTATAGGTTAGAGAATTTATCCACCATTGTTTAAAAGCATAATAAAATTAGGATGCCTGAACCACATGTGTTCAAACTTAAAAGAACTAGATCAATAAAAACCTTGCGATATGTTGTTCTTTGATATCAATAACTGAACTAGAAAATGATTTGATACAATAAAAGGTAAGATTTTAGATTTAAAACTAAAACTCAATAGCTTCCATGATTGTGAAAACAAGTACCTATCCAATCTCTTAGCAATTTCTAAAAACCAATATGTCAATTAATCCATGTATATAATCCATTCTCAAGAAAAATTTCACTTAACTTATTATCTTCCACAAATGAAGAAAAATCTTGGATAGTTTTAATAGGCAAATAAATTCCCCCTTTCTTTTCAGACATGGATAGTAGTGTATTGAAATTTGCACCCAAGATAAAATGCATCTCTCTTTCTTGCTAGATAAAATCCATCAGTACAACCCAAAGGATCCTCTTATCATTTGTACACGTGGGACCATATATGTTGAAGAGAAGAAATTTCAAATCAAAATGTTCAACTTTTAATAGCTGCCAATTAGAATCTTGCCCAATAAGATGACCATGAATACTTTAGCATTCCATAAAATTTCTAAACCCCTAAAGGCCCCATGCCCCACTACATGAACTGAAAGCCAATTAGTCCATTTAGACAATATCTTATCAAATTTTTTCTCTAATAGTTTAGTTTCTTGAAGAAAAATAATATCTCCTTTTGTAGAATTGAGCAACTGCTTGATTCTACCTCTTTTGTCAGAGGCATTGATGCCTCTAATGTTTCACATAATGATCTTCATTGTTGACAAGGAGAACCTCTCATTCTCCTTGTCAAATATTTTGACTAATGAAAACTTATCATCAAGAGTGGATTGAATACCAACATCCACTTCCAATATTGTCTTTTCATATTTCAGATTTCTACCTCTCTTTTTTGGAGTCTTCTTCACTATGGTGACAATAGTAGGGGATTGATATAATGACAAATGAATTGAGAAGCCAAAATACTCTCTATCCATGTTATTACCATTTTGTTGACTAATTTCTAATTCTTTACCAGTCAGATCCATCACATCTGCATATTCAATTCATTCAAAAGATGGCCTTCTTTAGAGAGATTACTTGTCTTCATGTGAGGTTCTACAAACTCATTGATCTAATAGTACTCTAAAGGAAGCTCCAAATTATTCATATCATTCAAATTTTGAACTTCTTCAAGATTATTACATGCTAAAAATTTAGGTTGGATGAGAGCATTCATCTGACAACTATCGAATGGTATTGGATATAAGGAATCAGTTGTTCCTTCCAATACTACATTTAAACCCTAGGTATTTTCCACATTCACCAATTGAGTTCCATTTGGAAAATTATATTGATTAATAGACATTACATTGTCCAAGTGAATAATTTTCTTTATATAAACTTCTTCCTCAATTGCAATTTTATCAATAAAGTTCGATGCAAAAGTTGTTGACAGAGTTGTGGCCACTTTTAAAAGTTAATGCTGGGGGATCTTCTTACCTTTTAATTCATTGAAAATGTGTAAGAAATGAAGAGGTTTGTTATGATAGATGAGGTCATGCACTATCATGTCTAGTAGCAATGAAGGGATTTCATTAGGCTCTGAATCATCTAGACCCATCAACAGTAATGTAGTCATAGAGCTTGTGCTCACATTTGTGTTCTTCCTCCAATAGTGCCTAAAGAAGCACAATAATGCCAAAACTTGAATTAAAAAACTAAAATCATTAGTGGGAATAAAATCTTTTTGAAAAGAAACCATGCCTTGACTAAGAAAAACCTTATAAAAAACCACTGAATCCTGCATATATGCTTGGAAGAGTTTTGCATTTTCTCATGCACATTTTCGGGGATCTATGGAATGATCAGAACATAGCTCAACATTTGGGATTTGATCTTGCAAACGGTCCAATGTAAAGTGACCTAAAACAGTCAAATATTTGTCAACAACCTCTGGACTTTGAACCACAATGAGCTGATTCAAGGCATCCCACTTAGATTTGATCATGACACCTATCAGTTTGGGCTTAGACATGTTAAGTAACAAACAAACTCAAACATCTCTCTAAAGATTTTCATAGGAGATTAAATCATGCTTGATAAAAATTCCAATCTGATTGGCTATAATTTCAATAATGTTGGGATCCTTGTACTCCAATGGTAAAGCCAGTAGGCAGATCCAAAAGTGCTTAAATTGGCCTAGGGCATCATTAGATTTGAAATTTGGCATCCAGGAAATGGTGAATAATCCTTGCCCTTTATAAAACAAACACTAATGTTTATGCATAGAGTCCATACATGCCATTGAATCAAATAAACTTATAAAGTAATTGCATTGCAAATGAATGAAAAAATCTTCCTTGACTCCCTCTTAGATGGATCTAGCCCAATCCAAAATAGTTGATAATGGTAGCAGGTTACGGCCAAACATACCTATTAATGCAATGTCTTTAAGGAGAGCAATATGCACCTCAAGGTAATGATCAAAAAAAATATTATAGACAGAAATGAAGGCTTCATGGGGGAAGCATTGTTTTATTCTAATTGAGATTCCTTCTTTCTCCATTCAAATCGGCAATCCTTGCCCGAGCTATTTTTTAGATAATATCGATCATGTTCATGTCTATGTCAGTTTCCCTTAAAGGAATCAACAATACTTGTAACCCCAGATCCGTGCCATGGCATCCCAGAAGAGTCCATCCCTTGCTGCTTCATTGGATAGTGCACTTGCTTTTTCCTTCCAATGGAGATATTATTTGGAAAAGTTAAAAGCCTAGGTCTTTTAATAGATCTATTACTGGGAGACGAAATGAATGAGAGTAGCCATTCTGCATAAATTGATTTGGATGGATGATGATCACTTGGCTCATAAGGCAATGATCTAGATGAAGAACCTGAGGCTTGGGAATCTCTGCAAATGTCAAAGATCTCTTTACTCCTAACTTGATTAAAATCTGCATATGGGAGAGGTTGTTGGTGGAACCTATCCCCCTAGTGTGAATCTTTTGCCTCTATTACCTCTGCTAAACCCACACCCTCCTCTACTATGAAATCTCGCCGTTTTGAAAATTTAATAACTTGATTTTTATTTAATTTTTTAATAATGTAAAAAAAATAATATGATCTCCAAATGGATAAAATTTTTCTATAATTTATGAATTATTATCTTATTGACCATTACTAAATGTAATTGAAATAAAAATAAATGAAAACTAAAATCAACCAATAAATTTAATAAGAACAACTTATAAAACTAAACCAAAATTAAAACAACATTATTGTTTGTAAAAATAGATAATTAAAATGATGTATTATACCATATAATAAATATATACACAAAATTATAATATTAATTTTATAAAATTATGCAAATAATAATGTCAGTTAAACAAATAAAACAACTGTTCATGGCTTAACTTCTGATCTATCAAACTTTTATGACAAAAGGATTCATTATTTCTTTTGTTAGTAGATGTTTACTTTATCTCTAAACAATTGTCCCAGTTTGGCATAGGTTTTGAAAACCTTGCTTCCATTTAATTTTTTAAAAGTCTCACTCTAGAAATCTATGTTTCTTTTAGAAGTCTTGGCAGATAGTCTGCATGCCCTATATGTGCATAGAGTTTTGCACAAATGTCTGCAAACATGCAAGTACAAACATGCTTGACATTTTTGTTTCACTTATTTTTGTCTATATATATATATATATATATATATATATATATATATATATATATATATATATAGTATTTTCATCCAACTTTAGGAGTAGGAGATGGGAGTGAAACAAAGTTTTTGTATCCAATAATTCATAGCTCATAGTAATTGTATTTGCATGTCGTAAGAGGATCAACAAACTCTTTAGAAATGGATTTCCATCTTAAGCCCATTATAGGGCAAGCAAGGAGGATGTTGGCATAATTTTTGGATGGTGATGCTACCCATAAAAATCACATTTTCTTCAAAGCTTCTCTCATATTTGCAATTGTAGTACATATTCTGCAAGTACTTCCTACTTTCCATCTGCAAACACCATTATACATATGTCCGATTCTCTAACTTATACGTTTTTTTAAAAAGCTTCACAAGTTTTTAAAAATAGTTTGGGTTGTTATGTAGCAGCTTTGTTTTCCTTTAAATTTCAGACTAATTTGAAGTGTTTTCTGATTGAGAAATGAAAATGGGATCACATTTAAGTTTTCTACCTTCTTAAAGGTTTTTTGGTCTCTATACTACAATCCAAAATACAAGTTAAATTGAAGAAACAATGAAGGAATTCTTGCTGGAAATACAATTTTGTTGCATGATTTAAAAAATCCAACTAACACACACTTTAATTATAGGAAGTCTTATTTCAGGGCACAAAGATTTGCAATAAATCATCTTTTTGGTTGTATGCAAGACATTTTCTTGCAGTTAAACATGTTACTTCTCTTGGAAAACGTCTACCTCTATTAAAATTGTGGAGAGATCCATTCGATGGATTCTTAGCTGGACACTTGATATTCTTTCTAAGCAAACATCAAGTGTTTTGAGTTTTCTGAATAGTGGGCATTGGGTTTTTGTCTATGTACTTGTATGCTTTTATCCGTAGAGCAATAAAATTCTGCGCAAGATTCAGTGACCCCAAAGATTTTATTGGAAATCATATTATCCATCTTGACTAGAATAAAAGAAGAGGAGAATCACATACTATTTAATGAGGATTAAAATTGTCAAGATCTTAAGGTAATTAAAAAGGCTACCAAGTAATCCCCCAACAACCTCCAAGGATTGCCATAGGCAGTTCGTCCAATGGAAATTTTAAGTGACCTGGTATCAAACATTATAAGGCCACATTTTTTAGTGTCACAAAAATCTTTGAGTTCCCATCGAACCTCTGCAACTGCTCTTTTGAAAAAAGAGCTCTAAAGAAGAGCATTCTACCACCTGAACAAAGGAACTCAATCAGAGCCTTTACCAACACAAATTCATACTAATATCTTCCTATTAATTCAAAGATAATGACATGTCCTACTCCAAATCTGATCAAATATAATAATAGATAATAATAAATCCATATAATTAACTCTGCAAAGAGACATACAAAATGTTCAATAACTTTGCTACTTGCAATCGTCTGCATCAAGTGTCTGTCTCTGTGACTTGAAGTTAACATAGCAAGTGTGAAGAAGCTCATAGGTAAATCCATGATAATAGAAAATTCAGTCTTATAGTAACCATTTTTAATGCAAAATTACAACAAAATTGATCAACCTACAAAATCTCTGTAGCAAGGGAGGTACGAATACAATTATTGTTTCGTTATACCGACAGGTATAAGTGTCATTGGATTATGTTGTTTCAACATATACCTTCACTATCTGTGTATTCGGTGGTAGAAATTATGGATTTTGAGGGTGGGTGGACAGGACATTCAGGGTGGAGTTATATTTATTTTTGTGCAATCAAATCCCCTGACTGTCGATAAAAATGATTTACATTCTATTTGTTTGGCAAACTGTTGTACGATTTGTAGAAAGAATGGATCACAATCAACAGATGGAGTTGAAGGGAGCGAAGAGAACGAACATATGACTATGGGCTAGGGCATGCATATATGGTTTTTTTAAATTATATACATTGTGCAATTACATGTATCCATGCTGTCTGGATCAGGTTAGAGGATATAATAAATGAATACGTTAGTAGTTCAACTAAGCATATCTTGACCACGAAATTATTTCTATTTTAAAATAGAAATTAGAAAGTTGATTGCTTTCTGTGCAGCCCACTCAATCCTACGCTTCTTAAAGAGACAAATTGAGATGCTGAATCAGCGAATTCCTTGGCTGCCAAATGTTTGTCCGTTTTATCTTTCTTCTCAACGTAGTTTGGAAATTTGGTAGGCAATATGACACAGGACACATCCATTATAGATAAGATAGTGTATTTTTTATGCTCGAGATGCGTTTAAATGATGAATTTTGAGGTAGATAGTAGGGCTCGGAGTTTTGGTGGGGAAGTAAACTAAAATTTTGTTTCGTTTTGTTTTGTTTTAGTGCAGGCTGACGCGTAGAGGCCCCGACTGGAGTGGACAGTACCAGAATAAAAATGCCTTAATTGCTCACCAAAAATTGGCCATTATAGACCCTTCTTCTGCCCATGGAATGGGCATTTTGTACAGATAGGGGAAGGGGGTTTTGTTTGTGCTGCAACTTAGTGCTGAGAGGAAGTTGTTGGAAATTAAACGTCAACGCCTGTAGATTGTCCTTGAGCCCCACGCCCATCTACCCTGTCAAGTCACCGCAGGCATCCATGAACAGTAGGCATTCATTTTTGGTAGGTGAGATTTTGAATTTGAACGTGGAGAGGGAAAGGAACAATGTGACAAAAGGAATGTTTCAACATTCATTCATTTAGTAGAGTGCAGATCAAGCAGATCAGAGAGAAGTTGCAGAGCTGAGCAGAGAAGGAAGAAGGAAAGAAGTAAGTGCCTGCAGTTGCACGTGCTTCCCTTTGTTCACTCTGTAAGTTTGTCATTGTTAGATTCGCCCTGTAGAAGCAGTGATTGCTCCAGGCACCATTGTATGCAGCCATTAGAGCTCTAAGTTTAAGGTTTAAAGTTTAAAGTTTATTGAAAGCTTGAAGTTTTAACTTTTTAGGATTTTTTGGTTGAAGCCGAATGCTCCCAGATTTTGTAATAGTTTAAATCTCAGTTGAATAGAAAAGAAAGTAGGCATACTTGAATTTATTGATCTTCTCTTGTATGTTGCATTTGAGTAATTTGTTTGAAAGCTTAAAGCTTTGGCTCTCTGGTTTTAATGGTGAAAGCATTCACGTTGAAATCTCTTAAGTTATAATTTCTTAGTTGGAGCCGAGCTCACTCGGCATCTATTGTTGCCAAGCATTTCTTTTGGAGCCAAGCATACTCGGCATCTATTGCTACCGAGCTCCTCTTTGTGCCGAGTTCACTTGGCACCTGTTGCCTATCACTCGGCACCATCAAGTGCCGAGCAAGTGCCAAGTAAATCTGGCACTCGGCACCTTCCTGTGCTGAGCACTTTTCTTCAAGTGCCGAGCAACCTACCACTCGGCACCATCAAGTGCCGAGTAAAACTGGCACTCGGCACCTTCATGTGCCGAGCAACTTTTAAGTGCCGAGAAAAGTTTTTAGGGTTAGGGTTGTGAGTTTAAGATTGATTTTGATTGATATTTCTCACAGAAGTCATCCCAAAAAAGTCGGTGCCACAAATTGTGCTGCTCAAATGTACGCATACTATTTGTATCTAGATAAGCATGGCGTGATTGCGTGGAAGGAAGAAGAATATCTCCAGGCATGAAAAATGCTAATAGCAGGCACTTAAATGGAGAGGGAATGGCTAGCTCCTGCAGAAGATTTGATTAATATTTCCCCAACATATGTATTTGGAAAAGCACAAAATTTGAAATAGAAATTGTTGAGGAGAAAACATTTTTATCAGCATAAGCAAATGGTAAATCCCCAAATATGAAGCCATCACTTTTGCAGTTTTAAGAAATGATCGAGCTATCCAATTGCAAGGATATGGGTAGGAATATCTGCAACATCCGTGAACGGCTAATGCGTCAATGGAAAGACAAATATATACTCTGAAAATTTGAAATGGAGAAGAAATGCTGACACTATTGAAAATTAAAACTAAAAAGAAAAAACATGGTGACAGCAAATCACAAGAAAATATAACTTTCAATATTCATATTGATCTAGCTGCCCACAAACAACCAATTACAGAACATCTATAAATAGAGGACTTCCAACTGTTTAGAGCTTACATGTGGATCATCTAATGTGACAGCACTAACACTTCACTTAACAACCTTGCCATGTGTTTGGAGACAAATTCAATTGTGCATACCTGTGGTGGAGTTAACTACAGTCCTACAAAACTGATGGCTAGAGAATAGGGAGCAACAGTCAACTGTTAAACAGAATAGCAGATTTGGTGCAACAAACTATGACTTATTCCAACACCCTCCCTTAATTTCTACCACTAAAGACTCTTTCAGTGGGAAAAATTACAATAAGAAATTTAAACATGATAGGTCCCAGCATTAAGCCTTTTGAGGTACCCATTTACAACATAGAAATTTTTAGTTTCCTCTATCACTATCACTATGGAAAATTCATTTTTCTTGTTAAGTGGTTTTAGCTTACCACAAACTCTTCGGAAAAAAATGCTTAAGGATCTTTCACCCAAACAAGTGGTTTTGGTTTACCACAAACCCTTCAAGACTTTTAGGTTTTTCACCTAAACAAATGGTTTTGGATTACCACAAACCCTTCAAGACTTTTAGATTTTTCATCTAAATAAATGGTTTCGGATTACCACAAACCCTTCAATAGATTTACTTAAACAAATGGTTTTGGATTACCACAAACCCTTCAAACTTCACAAAACCATTGATCCAATGATAGATAAACCAACTCTAAACTTTTCTCTAGCATACTAATATTGAGTCCATATGAAAAATAATTCATCTACTGAGTCACATGGGTACCTAGCCGCTGTGCTCGCTAGTTCTCTAGGAATATTTTTCAGATACATGGTTCATTAATATAGTAAAAAATTTTGAAGTGTCGGGTACAACCGATAGTACACCTCTTGCTACAACCATCACTATTGTGATCTTCATATTGCAAACATTGACTTCAATGATCAGCCTTTCTTTTCATTTGACAATAACATATCTTCTCTAGCTTGCTCCAACTTGCATTTCCACAACTCCTTTTCTCTATCAGTTTGGTGAGGTTCCCCAATTTTTTTATTTATTAACCTCCATAAAGCCTTCTCTCTTAGAGCATTCTTGACTGCAATCTTCCAATCTGCAAAACCACATTTCCAGCAATATATTTTCCTTCAACAAAATCCTCTAGCAATATTTCTAGCTGAACTTCTAAATGAATCTCCAGCTGAACCTGGCTAAACTAGGCTCTAATACCATATTGAAAATTAAAACTAAAAAGAAAAAACACGGTGACAGCAGATCACAAGAAAATATAACTTTCAATATTCATATTGATCTAGTTGCCCACAAACAACTAATTACATAACCTCTATAAATAGAGGACTTCCAGCTGTTTAGAGCTTACATGCGGATCATCTAATGTGATAGCACTAACACTTCACTTAACAACCTTTCCATGTGTTTGGAGACAAATTCAATTGTGCATACCTATGGTGGAGTTAACTACAGTCCTACAAAACTGATGGCTAGAGAATAGGGAGCAACAGTCAACTGTTAAATAGAATAGCAGATTTGGTGCAACAAACTATGACTTATTCCAACAGACACAGCTATAAAGGAACAAGAGAAATCATTAGTGTCGATTATCACTCACAAATTCTACTGTTTGAGCCACAACAACAAATCCAACAACACTAGAAGAATGGCACTATCCCTTTCACTGCTTCGTTCTGCTGGTAGTCACCCTGAAAACACCATTGACAAAGACCAAATGCCTGTAATGAGAATATAAAGAACTCCTCAATTGCGATGGTTATTATTATTATTAAATTTAATATTTGTATCCAGTAATTACATTAATGACATACTGCAGTACTGCAGGACAATTAATGACAAGTGGTCATGTTTGTATCTTTACAATTTTATTGAATTTTTTCAAACAAAAATTATTTTTTCATTTCCTTTTCCCTCATAGTGAATAAGATTTTCAATATATAGTATTTTTTAAATTTTACAAATATGTTAAAATTATCAAACACTGGTTAATACAAGTAGACTTAAAAAATTTGCAAATCTGATTGGTGCCTTCAAACTAATATTCGATCAAACGAATCCAATAGTTACACCAATAATAACTAAATCTTTAAATTGAACCATGGAGATCTATAATCAATCTCCAACATCCAACTATAGATGCCCCAAACTCAATACAAATTAGTATATATATAACTGATGTGTCAATTTGAGGGGATCGATAAACATAACATCCTAGTAGTAAATAACAAATCAACTCTATTTGATTATTGCTATATTGAATTATCTAATTGTTCGATAAGGAGAAGTGTCTCTAAAAGGAAACCTTTTCATCTTATACAGCATTCAAACTCATTCCGACAAAAGGGGAAGAAAAATCTATAGGTCTACAATACTAATATTTTAGGAATTGTTAATCACAGCAGACAATACTTTCAAAGTTTGGCAATATTAAGTTTGCTAATCATTGGGTAATGCCCCTTGTACGATCCTTCTAGTGTACCACCATATATCTTTTCTGGTGATCGTGCTCCTTGAAGTCAATGGGAGAGGCCAAAATAGTTCAACACGACACTCACATACTCCCATGTTGTAGTCTTCTTGGCCTCGCCTCCATAAAGGATGGGTTTGGGTTGGTCCCTAGTGGCTCTTCTTGCTACCCTTGATGCACACTGACCTTCTGTACACAAAGACCCTAAATGGTGTTTCCCTTACCTGGATTTAGCCATTTCTCTACGCAAGTCAGAGGGAGTGAAAGTGACAGATGATGCTACTAACACCTTTGCTGATGGTTGGGCTCTTCCTAAACCATCTACCAAACCCACAAAATTCTGGGATTCCGATAATAAAGACTTTGCCTCGACTAGCTTGCAGCCTAAGGGCTTTATTTATTTTATTAAAGTATTTTTTGATGGATAGTTGTCTTATCTGATTGTCTGTCGATAGTGGCCCCCTTTTTTGTATATATGTATTTTTAATATGTAATTAATAGGAAAGATCTATTGATCAAAAAAAAGTCTAGCAATAATGTAGAAAAAATTATATAATATAGAAGATATACAATTAGCATTTATACAACTCTAATTAGCAAAAGATAAGAATAGTGTTGTCAAAAACTATTGCCTTATAATAAATTTTAGAATTCTTAGAGCCCAAATCAATAGAAAGAACTACCAATACATAGGGTCATAAGTATACCAAGAGATTACATTAATAAGGACTTAGAATCGTATCGGAAAATATATATCTTTCATTCCCTACATGCATTCAACTACTCAAAATGTTGAGAAAGAAAAGGGCGTCATGCATAAGGAGAATAAAAAGCCCAAAATGAAGTGGACATTGTGAAGAATACATATGTTACATTCAATATTGAACTGCATGAGTAAACTAGCTACAAACGCTCAAAGCCATAGCCATATCTAGATAAGAACATTGACTGGAGAGAAGAACACACATATTTTAGTCATAAGTAGGAATAGATATATGTTCAACGAAATATATAAATGAACATAGAGATACAGGCAACATATAAAATGAAGGAAGAGTATAGAGCATGTATTGTGAGTGGAAGGTCATCAACAGGTTTGACGACAAAGATTAGAAAGATTATTCAATTAACTTCCATCGTATATGAAGAGGGTTAAAGTCAAAATGAATCATAATAGAACCGCTGACATGATACTTATCCCAGTCATCATTTACATAGAAAACATCTCAACACAAGGCTATAACTCAACATAGGGATATCATCATTAGCGATAAGATAGAGTTATGCTTACGATAAAACTAATAATTACTATCATAAACCAATATAAAGATTCGTCGTCCAACATATTGGCTACAGGAAATAGTGAAGACAAAAAAAATATAATCCAATAGTAGAGATAAAAAACTTGAGAGATTTTATCATCACGGATTGACCTAAAATACTTATACTGAAACATCAAAAAGTGGGACATATCATCAACAATAAATAGAATAGAATACATGATGGTAGATATAATTGTATCACTCTCAGTACACACTGAGGTGGTAACAGAAGTACATACTCAAAAGGTCAAAAACAACAATGATTTGATTTATCTATTTGTTCACTATATCTTCAAAGAAAGAGAATATATACAAGTTTATAATACTAGGTAAGGATTAGAGAGCTACCAAGTTAATACCCTTCTACAACTCATTCATATAGTCATCCAATATTTAGAAGAATATAATTTTGAGAAGGAAACAACACAGATAATATCGATCAACCTTCCATCATAAGCTATTATATTAGATAACATAAGAGTGCGAAATTCAAGTAATTTAGCTAATATAGTGAGAGGGGATATTACACTAACTAAATGCCATGTAGAAACATACCAATAGAATCTGCAATTCTGTTAACTAATAATCCACCTCTTCGCTTTCCCTTTCCTATTGATTTTTACCAGCATAAATAAGAATATTGTATTAGAATGCCACAATGGAGTTAGGGTAGAAAATGATAATGTGAACCAAGTACTCAATATTACGTGCAGTTAAAAATTCCAAATTCTACCAAAGGGTTTTAAATGCATATAAAAAGAATTCACATTTTACAATATTTTTGGGGTTCGTATCTTGTGTGGATAATATACTATAAGAACAAATGTAGTATTAAAAATAGTAATTGTTTTTAGATTATTAGGTTTAGGTTTAGGTTGTGTTGGCTTAAGTATTTTTCAAAAATTTGAGTCAGCTGTAGTATTTTCCAAAAGTTCGTAGATATTTTGTCTTGTCCGCTAATGTTAGATCTCTTTAGAATATTGTACACTTGCCTATAAGGGTGAATTGAATACAATATATTTTTATTGTGCTGTAGCACATTGTATTCTGTGTGTTCTTATTTTTGTATGTCTCTGCCCACCCATCAAAGTGGTATCAAAGCCCAAGGTTAAAGATCATGGAAAGATAAAGATTTCAGAGCACAAGGGTCAAATCCTAAAGAGTTGAAGACTACAAAGTCAGTGGCTGAAAAATGCTGGTAAGATTTGAGCTTGTGTGAAGCTTTGTTAATATTTTGTCTTGAGAAGTAACAATAGCAAATGGAAATGTAGATAAGGCTGAAAATGAATGGTTTTTTATAGTTATAATTTTATGAAGAGGAAAATGCGTGACTCGATTTGTTTCAGATGTGTTATTATACTAGTTTGCAGAAAATGAATGAAGGAAGTTTCATGTGTATTAATTTCTAAAAAGGGTAAATATTTATTTGTGACAAAAGCTTTGAAGAAGTTCATAAATAAATCTTGAAAGGATACAATAGTGAGTTGTTGAAAAAGGATAAAGTGTGTTTAATCTCTTTTATTTCAATGGACAAAAGGGTTAATGAAATATATTAGTGTAACAACACATGGAATATTTTTCCATTTTAGTTTATTTTGTCCATCCACCTTTCACAAGGTGTATCAGAGTTGTCCTAGGTTTCTATAAGTGGTATTAGCCAACATAAGACAAATAGAATTTTCTAAAATTATCTAAACATAAATGTCTTCTATAACCTAACCCTATTTAGTAATCCTCTTGAAATTTCTAGAATCATCTATTATGCCTTTAGATTTCATTTGAGGGGAAATCACACATTCCAACACTCCCCCCTAATTTCAACCTCAAATGTTGTTGGATACAAATCCAAATCCTTTCTTTTGCTTGATGCCAAAAGCTAAAAGCTAATTTCCAATAATTTTCTTATCCATTAATGCCTTCATGAATAGTGTCTTCCAAGGTTGCGGCCTTTACCAACAATTTCCTCTTTTCACAAGATCCATTGATAATTTTTCGTCATTTGTCACAAATGTTGATGACAGGGTTCACTAACAACTTTTTGCCTCTTTGATGCCTTGCTCTAATATGTTTCCCAATGCTACTGCATTCTTTCTTACACTTGAACATTTGTACCTAAATAAGCCTTTGATCACTCCTGTAATTCTTTGCCAATTTGATCCATAGCTCCATCCACAATCTATTTCTATAAAATTTGACATAAAATCTTTTTGCACTCTCTATTCAAACATGTCTTATAATAATGATTTTTGAAGCCACAAATATTACAATGATGTATATCCCAACATCTATCCTTTTTATGCCCTTTCCTATTATAGTGTGAATATTGCACAATCTTTTTGTCTTCAATAAATTCTCTTGAACCTTTATTCATCTTTCCACTACCTGCATCATATCCAAGACCTACACATTTTGGCCTAACTATCATCTCAATTAGATTTATTAATCCCTGTTCATCCTTTCCTAGATCTTTACCTTTGAAATTTATTCTTTCCATAATCTTCAAACCAATATTGTCACTATAATAGCTAGAAGTTCTATCAATACAATTTTCATGTTCATCATTACACTCTGTTTTGCAAACAACTTCACCAAAATCACATTTCTCAATCCTATTATCACTCAAAATCATTTGTGTCATATGATACATTGCATACAAATGGTTTCACATTCAAACATTCTTTCTCTTGCTTCATAATAGATAATTCCTTCTTTAACATACTATTTTCCTCATCCAATTTCTTCACATTATCTTCTAAAACTTTTTTGTTTTTCTTAGCATCATCAAACAAATTTAACTTTTCTTCTAATTCTTTTTTTTCTCTAAGCTTACATGTTTCTTTCACCTGCCAGTTATGCAATTCTTCCACAAATTTTAGCCTATCCTCTAGCTCTTCAATTGCCTCTATATGGACACTAATTTCATTTAACAATTTATATTTTTCTTCTCTCATTTCATTTCTTACTTTTTCAAATTCCTTTTGCAAAATATCTTTTCCACAAAATAATCTTGCATTTTCTTTCTTCACCATCACTAATTCTTCTTCGAAATTATTTCTCTTCTATTTCTGAACTCTACAAGTTTTTCCCATTGAAATCAACAATTTAACACACCTTACTCTTTCTTTTAGATAATTCTAAATGTCTTTTTACTTCCAAATTTTTAATTAAATCTTCAAACAACTTGAAACAAACTCTTTAAATAGCTAGACTCCTCACAATATTCTTTAGCTATCATAATTTCTCAAATGCCATTAAATAATTATAAGAATTCACACCATACCTTTTATTCTTTCCTCTGTCATTTCTTCCTTTAACAAATCTTTCCACTGATTTTGTTGTTCTCAAGAATGTGCTTTCTTGCCGACTTGCCCTCTTTCCTGCTCAATACTTGATGTGCGATCTTCTTCAAAACAACTATCTTTCTCACGACAGAAACAATCCTCCACCATTTAGTAGCACCAACACACCACTTGCTCTTTTATCACAATCTGAAAAGTTGGTAGAGTTTAGAAAGAGAAGACAAATAAGTTAGAAGAAGAATTAGTGATGGTGAAGAAAGAAAATGCAAGATTATTATGTGAAAAAGATATTTTGCAAAAGGAATTGGGAAAAGTAAGAGATGCAATGGGAGAAGAAACGTCTAAATTGTTAAATGAAATTAGTGTCCATATAGAGGCAATTAAAGATCTCGGGGATAGGCTACAATTTGTGAAAGAAGTACATAATTGGCAAGTGAAGGAAACATGCAAACTTAGAGAGTAGAATAAAGAATTGGAAGAAAAGTTAAATTCGTTTGATGATGCTGAGAAAAAAGAACAAAGTTTTGGAAGAAAATGTGATAAAATTGGAAGAAAAAAATTATATGTTAAAGAAGGAACTATCTACTTTGAAACAAGCAAAAGAATGTTTGAATGTGAAACCATTTGTATGTGATGAAAAAATGATTTGAGTGATTATGAGATCGAGAAATGTGATTTTGTTAAAGTTGTTTGCAAAAAGTAGTGTAATGATGAACATGAAAATTATATTGATAGAACTTCTAGCTATTATAATGACAATATTTGTTTGAAGATTATGGAAAGAATGGGTTTCAAAGGTAAAGGTCTAGGAAATGATGAACAAGGATTGAGGAATCCGACTGAGATACAATTAGGCCAAAATATGAAGGTCTTGGATATGATGCAGGTAGTGGAAAGATGAATAAAGGTTCAAGAGAATCAATTGAAAGCATAAAGATTATGCAATTTTCACACTATAACAAGAAAGGGCATACAAAGGATAGATGTTGGGATACACATCCTTGTAATATTTGTGGCTTGAAAAATCATTATTATAAGAGATGTTGGAATAAAGAGAGCAATAAAATTTTTATGGCAAGTTGCATCAAATTGGATTGTGGATAGAGCTATGGATCAAATTGGAAAAGAATTTATGAAATGATCAGAGGTTTATTCAAGTACAAATGTTTAAGTATGAGAAGAAATGTAAGAGCATTGGTAAACAGATTGGAGGAAGGCATCAAAGAGGCAAAAGGTTACTGGCATTTGTGACAAATGAGGCAAGATTATCAATGGATCTAGTGAAAAGAGGAAATCATTGGTAGCCAATCGCTTACAAAATATTTGTAGAAATTAAAGGCTACAACCTTGAAAGACAGTACTCGTGCATTAACAACTATGAAGATTACATGGCACATTGTAATTTGTATGCAACAATATTTGATAGTAGAAATTAGGGGGGAGTGTTAGAAATAGTAATTTCTACTAAGAATTAATTATTTGTCATTAGATGTTTATAGATTATTTGGTTTAGGCTTATGTTGTGTTGGGTAAAGTATTTTATAGAAGTTTGAATTAGCAGAAGTATTTTCTAGAAGTTTGTAGATATTTTTTCTTGTCAGCTAATGCTAGATCTCCCTATAATATTGTACACTTTCCTACAAAAAGGTACTATGCATTCATTTGAAATCACAGTGAATTGAATACAATATATTTTTATTGTGTCGTAGCACATTGTGTTTTGTGTGTTTTTATTTTTGTGTTCCTATACCCACCCATCATACAGTATATAAATTATCTTATCAAATATCTGAAAGTAACTTCTTCAATAACAGTTGACATTGTGAGTTTTTTTTTTAATTTAAGAAACATTAGAGTTTTACTCTAGTTTATTGTACTATTGAGGCTATTGAAAAAATTTTAAAACATTTTTTATAAAGTCATATGTAACTAATTGATGTAATCTACTAATTTAATAAATGAGAATATCTAGAAGCATAATTTGGAATAATAAGAAAAGAGGGATATTTGGATAAATCTTTGTTAAAATATTTTTCTTGCATTTTTTCAAATACATATTCAAGGCACAATGTGGCGCAACTTTTTTACAACTTTTTTTATCTTCCAAAAATTAATTCGTAAAAACTAGTTTTAAATTTTAAATAGTGTAAGTGACTACCCAATGAAAGCTCATATTATTCTAAAGCTTGTGATAAAGACAACAAATTGTGTATTAAATAGATGAAATAGTTTTTTTCAACACATTAATAATAAAAAATAGGACCTCAAACCTCTTTGACTTAGAGCCAAGGATTGAGGGGCATCCATGCCGTCAAAATTGTCTATGTGATGGCCTTTGTTGGTTGGTAGCTGGTAGGCTTCATGCCTCGCTAGGTCCCCTTGCATGTATGAACCCTCCATAAAAAATAAAAAAGAGGAGTAATAGATAGGTTAGGTAGCAGATGGTTCAGGCTTGACCTAATCTTTTTCTTTATAAAGAGAATCATTTTTTTTTGGCAACCTTCATGGTACCAATACTTCTTAGGCCTAACTTATTAAGTTGCCTATATCCATACTATGCTAAGTCACAAGGTTCAAATTCAAATTTGAGTTCATCATAAAATTCGACAAGAGTAAAAATTTGGCAAAAATCAAAACTAAATTTAACTTATACAAGTTTATTTATTATTAAATATAAATAATATATCCACAAAAGTTGTCAAAATAGTTTGTCATTGCTACACAATTAAACTAAATAACTCCATATTATTTAAAATAAAATAGTATTGCTATGAATAATAATATTATATTAAATACCATAAAATTTGGATGGAGTTTGAAAATACTAAAAATTCACTAAAAATTGAACTTCATGGATGAAATTAGGCATATCACATGATTTAGAGACTATGTAATTTGCGAGCAAGACATCCTTAAAGAAGAGTGAATTTGATTTGAAAATTTTAATCAACCCCTAGGTGACACTAAAGTACAAAGACATATCTTCCATCAACCAAGCAAAACAAGTTTGAAGTACAAAGGTGTTTTTTTTTTTTTGAAAAACACCTTTGTTAAATTTATGTACACTTATATATCATGGATTGTGATAGATTGCAAAGCCTGAGTATGCATATAACTATTGGAATGTCTTAATGGGAAGAATTCTTCTGAGAGGGGGGGTGAATCAGAAGTACTAGCCTTTAACCACTTTTAAACCCTTAATAACATATAACTGAAATTAACATGCATGCATATAAACATTAAACAATCATGAGAAACAAACATGCATCACCACATAACACTTGAGATTTTGGTAACACAGAAACCTTCCAGGAATAAGAAGGTAAAATTGGGATACCCACAAAATTACTGTAGCAATTGATTTCAATCACTTCTGATGGTTTGCCCTATTAAAGGCTACAACACACTGTTAAATGTGACCCTATTAAAGGATTTGTACACCCTGTTAGGAGTGTGCCTTGTTAGAGGACTTAAGAACATTCAACTTAGAATGCCACCCTATTAAAGGATTTACATAAGGTTGTTAAACCTACCCAAGTCCATGGGATTTCCAAGTTCCTAATACAATTGTGAGAGAGTATTGAGTATTAGAATAATACACCTAATCTAATGCAATCTCTAATGCTGATCTCAGGTACTTAATCTGCTCTACTATTAACTAATCTCTACTAGATTTGATTTGCTAATTGTGTTCTTTGTTCTGTTCTGATCAATTGGATGTGTAAATGTTGTCCTTTCCTCTAAATCTTTGACACCAATGTGCTGCAACGACCTTTATAGGCTCTGCTTTTTCTTCTTCTTATGATTCCTTTCACCTCGACATGTTCAATGACATCAAAACTCCCTTATAAAGATTAGTGGTCCATCATGCATCCTTGATTAAAATGTTCCCGCTCAAACCCTTGAAATTCACCCATTGGCTGCATGCAATCTCCAATTTTTTGATTAGTTGCATGAGGATTGCATAGGTGATTGTGAGGATTTGATCTTATCCTTTTATCCTGTCCATGAGTCATGCATAACAATTTTTTAACTTGGCTTGTGATTGCACAAACTTTTATGTTGATCCTACATTGCTCAGCACATGAAGTAATACTGATGCTCGGCACCATCTATTCTAGATTGCTCGACATCTATTGTAGTTTTTGCATTACTTAGTTTCTACTAATTCGTGAATTACTTGGCTCGTATAGGATTACTATGTCACTCAGAACCTATTGAATTCCTGCTTTGCTCGACTCCTGTTGGATCCTGAGTCACTCAGCACATAAAGAAATTCTAGCTCGGCTTCCATTGTACACTCGACATGTATAGTGAAGATGATTAAGTGTGTTGACACTCATTTGTCAAACTTACTTATAGATCAACAATAACATATTTCAACATAATACATCCAATTTATATTTACTAGAGAAGGCATTAACATTTTTTTCAAAAGCTTTCTTATAGCTATGTTGCTCATGAAAGGGGACCAGGGGAAATATGGATAGAAACTTATTAAAATATTTGATGTTGTTAATAGCATGGAATAAACATTTTGTAAAGAACTCTTCCTAATCCCTCACAAAGACAAGGAACAATGAGAATGTTACAAGTTTAAAAATTGAAAGAGAAACTCCTACTATTTTGGCATCAATTTTATAGGGCTATCTATAACTTCTATGAGCTTATTAGTGAGATAAAATGCCAATTCCTTGCAATGGATATAGCTATTGAAAGAAGTGTGTTGTGTGGAATCATGCCAAATATAAGCGACAAACCCTGTTTCCTAAACAAGGGTAGAAGATAGCATAGTGGAAATTATGTTCAAAAGAAATACCTATTCCAATAATAAATATTGAGGGACACTATGTGAATTGTGAATTAGAGAGTTTCGTCATAAGAAATAGAGCCCAAAAGAGTGTCAATAATGTGCTCAGCCTTATATTTTTTGAGAACAAGAGTCACTAATATTAAACAAAATTGTAAGATGAACCTTGGTAATTAGTCGTATTGCAGCTGATGGTATTCGTAAAACACTCTGAGTAGCTATCAATGTACTTTAGGTTTTTAAGGATTTCACATTCTACAAAATAGTCACTATCAAAGACTTAGAATATGCATTGTCTTTAGTAGTGCTAGAGGAATTGAGATGTATTGTTGTGATGAATGACACAAGTATTAATATAAATTGAAAATGTTGTAAATGATGTAGGATAAAAACAATATAACTAAACAAAGAGGTAGTGTTTACTTCAAACAAGAATAATATTGTTATAACTTACAATAATATTGGTGGTAGAAAACTAAAATGATAAATATTATCATCAAATATTAAAAAGGATGTGCCCTAGACCAAATACAAAACATATAGAATTACACAAAAATATTGGTGGTAGAAAACTAAAATGATAAATTACCCATAACATAGTCAAATAATGGAAAGGATGTGCCCTTGACCAAATACGAAACATATAGAATTACACAAGTACAAGTAATGTATTGCTAGTGAAAGTAGGAAAAAACTTTAATAACATAGCATAAAACAACTCTGAAAGTAAGAAAAATGCATACATCCTAAATCGTGCCTTTGACTCTCATCCCTCAAATGCTCTCATCCCTCCAATGCTCAATTGAAGCAAAAACAATCCTCATCATCTAAGAATTCTACGAATAAATTTTAGCAAGTGCCAATGAGTTTAAAAAAATTTACTACCTATAGTTTAGGGTTTTAAAATTAGCAATGTAAATACCATGATACAAAAAAGAAACTTATATGACAAGGGGAAATGGAAAATGACCACAAACTGATCATGAAATAGTTGCAACATCTACCCTCTCTTGAAGGTGACTACTAATAGGTACATGCATCAAACTTGAAGATGTCTCAAGCATGATGGATATAATTATGATAATTATCTCTGGTTAAAATAGAAAAGATTATTAAAAAAAAAAAAAAGTAGAAGTAAAATAGAAATTTTCTCTAACAATTTTCAATTCCATAATAATATTGCTCAAAACTTTAGATTTATAGTGACTGCATATAGAGGTCATAAATTTTGGAAGTATTTTCTTAATGTATTGACTAGTATCGTGAGAAGTGTATAATTTTGACTAGGATCGTGAGAAGTGTATAATTTGTTCTAAGTAACTCTAGTGCACACCTCAGAACACCTCAACCAAACTTAGAATATTGCTAGTGAAAGTACACCTCTAATTAACTAGTGTATAATTTGTTCTAAGTAACTCTGGTTGCATGTTCTGAGGTGTACTTTAACTCTAGTGTACTTTCACTAGGAAATGTTTTTTGTGATTGTTTTTTTTCAAGAACTAAGGGAAATGTTTATGCACAAAACTCAGAATTGTAATGGAGCACTAAAATTGTTATTGGTAATGTGTTATTTCAAATGCTAACCTACACTAAGATTTTCAATTATGTTCTTAATGTGTTTTTTAGTACTAAAGATTTTTTTTAAAGCTTATAAAATGTACCTATGGCCTCCTAAGATTGCCATGTCTCAAAAAAATGAGTTATGTTAATTTTATTATCAAAACCTACTGTCATCTTAGAAAAATAGATATTGCATATGAACTGCTTTATGAATGCTGAAATAGGGATGTTATCCAAATGAAACTACATGTCAAATATTAGGAAATCAAAATTTTGGCTACCTGCACAATGTCTCTGCCTCTCTTTCATCAGTCTAAAGATTTTTCTTGCAGTAGGCCAAATACAAAACAAGAAAAATGTTTAAGAAGCGAATGTAAAATCTTGACTTTTTTCTCTCGTGCAGTCCTATTATAAAAAAAAATTTCACAAATAATCAATCTCTCTCATAGTAGAGGATCATTGTATTTCCTACACAGATTTCTATAAATAAAAATTTATCTAAGAATGTATGGGATGTGCCTTAATTAGCGTTGTACTACCAAACTCAATTTGATGCAAGTACCAAAAGTAGACCATAAGCAAAATGCGAGGTCAGATATTTAGAAAAAAAAAACTCACAGCATTTTAAATTAGTACAAACATTGAACCAACCCCAACTCTTCTATGGTTTCTAAGTATTCTATGAAAATTAGCTTAAAAGACCTTACATGATGATCTATGCACTAAAATCTTTTACGAATGTAGACCTCAGAACATGCAACCAAACTCTAATTGCCAAATTTTCCTCTTTTCCATGCTATGACATGAGATACACAGACAGGTGGATGCCCATAGCAATATAACAACGTGGAGAAACTTAGGGAAAAAAAAAATCTAGAAATCTCTATGAAAACCCTCCTTATAGAAGATGTGAATAAATACACAGGGCAAGTGGATTGTCTTAGAAATGGCATTTTTCAAACCTTTGTTAATTTCTCTAATATTTTGATGAATAGATAGAAAAGACAACTACAAAAAAAGTAGTAAGACAATGAGAATAAGAAACTTAAATATTTAAAAACTATTTTAATACAATTATTTCATCAGACCATTGTTTAGGTTAATAGTGCACAATTTTTGAAGAACAAACTAATATTCAAATTGCTATCAAAACCTTTAATCTCCTGCTTAACGGCAGGGCTAAATATCATTAGATTTAATAGTTCAAACACAAATTATCCAAAAAATAAATAAAAATTACTGAAATCACTTATGAATAATTTTGAAAAGACTAATTTTGATACGAGTATGAAGAAGGGAAAAACCCGAACTAGTCTAAAAGTGCAGAAAATCTAGTTGCTTTGTAGGGTGATTAATGTGAGCAAATATTTAGAAACGCTAATCAGTCGGGAATTCGATATCTCCTGGTAGAGTGCCAACGCACTTCCATACAAGTAGATCTATCTAAAAACTGCACATTTTTCACTGAACAAATAAACTCGGGGAAAGAGAAAGAGAACTCGAAGAATCAAAGATACAAGATGATGAACAATTATGGTATAAAGATAAAAAATAAAAAATCAAAGAGTCAAAGTACACAAAACATAGAATATATAATAAAATAAAACAAATTAATTAAATTTTATAAAATAAATGAAAGGTTTTTAGAAATCTTAAATGTATATAAAGTATTGTTTTATTTAATAATATATAAATAATAATAATTAAATTTTATAATATATTGATAATAGTGTCATTATAAATATAAGAAATTATTGAAATTTTTTAATCTCCCATTCTTATTAACATATTCAATTTTTTTTATAAATAATTTACTTATTTAAAATCAATCTTATTTATCTTATTTCTATATTTTATAAATTTAAAATTTACATATATATATATATATATATATATGCTTATCTAAAATAGAAAATAATATATATTCTAATATTACATACTTAAGCGTTTACAAACAACAAAACAGTGTAAACATCCTAATAATAAAAATGATGTAAACCGTCTAACACCTATCGGTACATGTCAGAGATGATGTACAAGGCATCCGGCCGGTGCAAATATGTTGCACCGTAGCCGGTGCCTTACACTGTTTTGTTGTTTGTAAACGCTTAAGTATGTAATATTAGAAAAATATTATTTTCTATTTTAGATAAGCAAAAAATTATATATATATATATATATATATATATATATATATATATATATATATATATATATATTTTATGTAAATTTTAAATTTATAAAATATAGAAATAAGATAAATAAGATTGATTTTAAATAAGTAAATTATTTATAAAAAAATTTGAATATGTTAATAAAAATGGGAGATTTAAAAAATTCAATAATTTCTTATATTTATACTCACACTATTATCAATATATTATAAAATTTAATTATTATTATTTATATATTATTAAATAAAACAATACTTTATATATATTTAAGATTTCTAAAAACTTTTCATTTATTTTATAAAATTTAATTAGTTTATTTTATTTTATAATATATTCTATGTTTTGTGTACTTCTGACTCTTTGAGTTTTTATTTTATATCTTTATACTATAATTGTGCATCATCATGTTAAGATATTAGATCATGACCATTAGCTATGCTAATTTGTTATGTTTTTATTCAATTTTTTTTAAAAAAAAATTATAAATAAATTTATTTAAAATTTTATTTCTATTTTTTGAATTTATTAATCATTAAGATATAAATGAAATGATATATATATATATATATATATATATATATTAGAGTTAGAGCATTAGAATTACATTGAAAAGGGTTTTCATATATTTTCTTGTAACTAAATCCTACTTATTGGATTTTCTATCACAGAACAAATAATATGGACAAATTGATGGATACATAGGGATATATTGATTAGATTGGGTTAGTGGTTTTAATAGTAGGAGACATAAGTATTTATATGTTTACTTTGTTTAGAAGAACTATCAATTTGAGGTGTAAGAGTCAAAATATAGACACCTTATCATATAAAGAGCCAAACTATATGACTACAATATTTGCATGTGAGGAGGCATTGTGATTGTAGAGATTGCGTTCAACTATTAACTTTAAGTGGAAACAGATCGAATTGGATATGATAGTTAGAGTGTCATATATTTGGTAAAGAATGTGGTGTATAATGATTGTAGATTATCTCACTAAGGTAATAAACACAAATACATTTAGTTGGTACATAAAGGTCACATGTCTTACATTTTATAGCTTATGATTTGATTTTAGTCTTCCTTTCTATATGACAATGTAAATTTCAAGTGAAAGTGTCAAGATTAGAGGTGGTATTCCCCTAACAGTATTAAGTGTTGATTAATTGTATTTATTTAATATAGATGACACATAATATATAGTATCTAAAGATGTTGTAATGGGCAAACTAAAATGCTCATTTGTGAATTATGACATTATTTATTTAATATTTTTTTTCTAGAATACTTAGGATACTATGTAAGAAAACATTGAAATTGGAAGTTACATTAAAAAGGGTTAAAAATTGGAAGTTATGAAGTATCTTTATTGTTTGTTTTGTGATGATATCAAAAATATTAAATACCCTCAAGGAACACTAAGATTGTATTTTAATTAATTCAACCATAAAAACATAACTTATAAGACTTAAAGATGCCTAAGAAATATACGAGACATGGTAGAGGAGTTGCATGCCAATATAAGATGATATGAAGTATTGAACTATAATAATAGGGGAATTGTTTTTTCCACTACTGATAGCTTTGAATACCACTTAATCACTCTTGGATTTTGAGATTTTATATGTTAAAAGCATGTGATATCAGATTGCATGACTCCTTTGTTATTAGTCATATGTTGATGGACTATTCTCAAAAGACAATTGAGCTGAATGATTGTACTACACTCTTCAAATAATACAAAAAAACATCCCTTTGAGTTTGAGTTTTTTCCAACAAAATTATGTCCACACATAGCCAACATTTATAATGATTTTGTATTTTATGAGTTTGTTGCTTTCTAAAACAATTAAGTGGGTTCACCATTTTTTAGAGTTTTAACTTATTTTTGTCCTTTAAGCTTAAAGAGGAGTAGAATAATGAATGGATACGGCTGCATCTTTGATAGTTGAAAAGTCCAAACACAATCCACCTGCAATTTGTTTTATATCGATGGTAAATTCTGAAAATTTAATAATAAAATGTAAATTCTAACTATAACCATAATAAAATTGAAAATAAATTTATTTATAATTTTTTTTAAAAAAAAAATTGAATAATAACATAACAAATTAACATAGCTAATGGTCATGATCTAATATCTTAACATGATGATGAACAATTATGGTATAAAGATATAAAATAAAAAATCAAAGAGTCAAAGTACACAAAACATAGAATATATAATAAAATAAAACAAATTAATTAAATTTTATAATATATTGATAATAGTGTGATTATAAATATAAGAAATTATTGAAATTTTTTAATCTCCCATCCTTATTAACATATTCAATTTTTTTTATAAATAATTTACTTATTTAAAATCAATCTTATTTATCTTATTTCTATATTTTATAAATTTAAAATTTACATAAATATATATATATATATATATATATTTTTTTGAAAATAATATATATTCTAATATTACATACTTAAGCGTTTACAAACAACAAAACAGTGTAAACATCCTAATAATAAAAATGATGTAAGCCGTCTGACACCAAATAAAGGATCCAACTCTCATTGTTCCACTATTAGTTTTTTTGCATTAGTGTTTTTTAGCACCTTGGGATATGTGCTAGTGCAAAAAATAGGTTGTTTTGTAATTGAGTCATTATTATGATGAGTTTGTTGAAAACATATTGATACAAGTATGAGAATGTGTTTCAATCATTGTTTTGTCACTGATGTCAAACTTGCTACTTGTTGGTAAGACAATTGCTTAGATGATTTGAGTACTATTTTTTTTTTAAATTAATGAAGAGGATTTGATCAAATGAGGTAACAATAGCACCTAAAGGATAGGTTGAGTTATGATATGGAAAAAGAGTACAATGATTAGTTAAGACAGTGATATTATAGTGCATTGATTATCTACTTAAGGTTGCAAAGGATGGATACACTGATTAAGTTCAGAAGAACAAGTAAAAAAAATTATGTCTGTTAAGAAAAATAATCTGCATAGTAGGTGCCGAGAAAAGTTAGTGTAATTTGAGCAAAAACTTAGTTGGAGTCGAGAAAAGTCAAATTTCAATGCATGCCAAGTGATATAGTGTTAGCCAAGTAAACTTTAGTTGATGCCAAGCACCAATAAACTTTAGTTTGTGTTGAGTGATTTGATAGTGGATGTCAAGCAACACAATATCTATCGAACATCAAAAGTAAGTTAATGCCAAGTGACAACATTATGAGAAAGATCATGAACTCAATGAATCTGAGCTAACAAGTTTGATTTCTTGGATTGTGTGAACCATGTGGATGATAAGCTCGATGAGCTGGTGGCACAAAATTCAAGATGAACTGTTTTGAAGCAAATTCAAAGAGGATTGAAGGAGAAGTTTCTAGAAGGGAATAAAATGAAATGATAGGTAAAATTGAGTCCTAGCTAATCCTACCTAACCCTAAAATGGATGATAGAGGATGAATGATAAATTATCTAAATTTTCTATTTGTAAAGATGATTGGTTAGAAGCAAAGGTTGTCATGTGCCAGGATTTAAGGAAGACAGGAAGTCTAAGGTATTGCTTCATTCAGCGACCAAAGAGAAGAGACTGATATTGGCAAGCAAAGTATGAAGGCTTAAGGGTTAGGATGCTTGAAGGGTGGAAAAACTATCAGAACTGAATTGTCTGAAAGCCAAGCATAATGGAGGATTGAAATAGACATCTATAATCTACAAAGTGAAGTTCTAAGTTGTTATCAGATCAATCCTTAGTGTTAGTTTCTAATCATTGTATCAGTCTAGGGTAAATGCTTCGGATTAAGGTTGACCTAATAGTCATTTGTAAATCCTTTAACTAGGTGATGTATTCCAAGGGAATGACCTAATGTCTTATAAAAAGGCTCTCTCCTAATAGGGTGATTTGAATCCTCTAACCAGGTCACATTTAATAGTGTGCATTGTAACCTTTAACAAGTTTGTGTTTCACAGGGAATCACTTCTAAAGAGTGAGAATGAGTAGCATGTTACTAGTGGTTTTTTTCCAAATTGGGTTTCCACATAAAATCATTGTGTCAAATATATCATCAAATCTATTATGTTTCATGCTTACATTTCTGTAAAGTCAATTTCATAGTAACCTACAGAGTTTGAGTGACCGTGTGATCTAACAAATGCATTCTTGTATGATGAATATGTTTTATAGATATAGGTTCACCAAGCTATGAAAAGTTTTATTTGTACATATAAACCTTGGATAACCGATTCACCCCTCTCTCAGTTATTCTATAGAATTCTAATAATTGGCATTAGAGAGAGGACTAGTTTGAAGCTACTAAAAGTAAAAGATCAAGATGTCAAAAAGAGAGGTGCCCAAGCTTAATAGAGATAACTTCCATGCAAGGAAAAGTCTAATGAAGCTACACTTAGGAGGTCTTGGAGATCTTGCACAATCTACCATCACCATAGAGCATGTTGATCTTGTTGCAACCCTAACTATTGAAGAAACAAAAAAGAACACAACCAGGCAATGTTGGAGATTGCCTCTACCCTAAGATATGCCAAGTTTGATAACATCAAGGATTGTGATAATGCAATGAAAATTTTGGATGCTCTTCACACTATTTATGAAGGAGACACAAATGTTCTAAGAGTCAAACTTGAAATTCTTAGAGGTAAGTTCTATGATATGAAAATGCAAGAAGGTGAAAATATTGCTCAATGTTGCTCTAGGATAAAAGATGTTGTTAATACAATAAGACGAGCTACTAGTAAGATAGATGATGAGATTGTACTATGCTAAGTTTTGAGAACACTCTTTCCCATTTATGCTATTAGAGTTTTTGCAATACAAGAACTAAGATGCATACCAGGTTCTAATCTGGCTCTTGAAGGTCTAGTAGGTAGGGTCACAAATTTTGAGCTGTATAATTTTGATAATTTCAAATATGACAATGTTGAATCTACTTTCAAAGCCAAGCTATCATTGAAGGAACCTAATGAGAAGAAGAAGAAAAAGGTAAAATACGTTTCCAGTGACAATGATACATATGAGGAAGATGTAGAACAACTTGAAGCACTACTAACAAGGAGATTTCATAGAGGTAAATAAAAATTCAAAGGTAAGTTACCTATCACATATTTCAATTGCAATGAGGTTGGTCATAATGTTGCTAGATGTCTAGAGAAGAAAAATTATAAAGTTGGAGACAAGGACAAAAGTAGAAGAGATGAAGAGAACAAAGATTACAAAGACAAATGCAAGAAGTCCTTCTACATTGTTGAGGAGGAATCTAAAGATGGATCTGATGGTCATGATGATGAAGTATTTTATGTTGCAATGAAGGATGATTCTGATGAGGATGAGACAATTGCACTGGTGTCCTATGTGAACAAGAATGACAAATGGATCATTAATAGTGGGTGTTCAACATCATAGGACTAGAGCTAAAAGTAAGTTCATTACCTTGAATTATTATGATGGAAATAGGGTAAGGTTTGGTAATGATGCACCTTGTCTAATAAAAGGAAGAGTTTCTATCAAACTCATGGAAAATATTTTATGTGAAAATGCTTATTATGTTGAAGGACTTAACTATAATTTGTTGAGTGTGTAATAACTGAATAGTTTAGGTTGTAAGGGTGAGTTTGAGAACAAAATGTTGCTAAGATATATGATATTGATCAAAAAATATTTGGGAAAGGTGATCAAATTAGAGGTAATCTATTCTACCCTAATATGGAGAATGCTACTTATTTAGTTATAAAATTTGATGATGTGTAACTATAGCACAAGAGGTTATGTCATGTTACTTTTGATAACTTGGTTAGTATCAGTAATATGAGAAGAGTCAGAGGTTTTTCTAAGATGAAGATACCTGACAATATAATTTGCAAACAATGTCAGTTAGGTAAAATAACAAAATCAAGTTTTAAGAGGAAGACCCATACCTCTAAAGAAATATTAGAGATTGTTCATACTGACTTGTGTGGACCAATTGATGTGCAAAGCTATAAAGGAGATACCTACATTATGTTATTTGTTGATGATTATTCTAGAATAATGACAGTTATGTTTCTAAAATAGAAATCGGATCCCTTATAAATGTTTAAGTGGTGCTTAGAAATAGTTGAGAAGGAAACATGTAAAGGTTTAACGTGTTTGAGATCTGACAGAGGAGGAGAATTTACATCAAATAGGTTTGAGATGTTTTGTAATGAAAAACATCTGACTTTAGGACCCCTCCACAAAAAGGAATTGCTAAAAGGAGGAACATATTTGTCATGGACTGTGATAGGAAACTCATGATGGATAAAAATGTTGCTTTGAAATACTAGAGAGAAGTTGTAAGTACATCTGTCTATACCTTGAACTTTATGAAAGTCAAGAAAGATACTCATTCAACACCTTTTGAATTGTGGTATGGATAGTCACCTAATGTAAAATATTTGAAGGTATTTGGAAGCAAGTGTTATATTCTCAAGGGTTTTAGGAATGGCAGACTAGATGCAAAAAGTGAAGAAGGTATATTCCTTGGCTATTCTACAAGAGACAAAGCTTATAAGTGTTTAAATACTAACATTAACAAAGTTATTGAAAGTGCAAATGTGAAATTTGATGAATATATAGAAGTACATGAAGGTAAACCTATCAAGGAACCAGAGGAATACAAATCATTTGTATATTTTTATGAAGGTATGTCTACTAATGAAGATGTTGTAAATAAAGTTACAAATCAATAGTAAGTTCCAGTGATTGTTAAGTCACATATTATGAATGTCAAGCTACATTTAGGAACCGAGCTACATTTAGGTGTTGAG
The DNA here is from genome assembly GCA_028749045.1 of Cupressus sempervirens. NCBI lineage: Eukaryota > Viridiplantae > Streptophyta > Pinopsida > Cupressales > Cupressaceae > Cupressus > Cupressus sempervirens. The sequence continues at coordinate 332,804,714 of CM053792.1, forward strand.
TTACATAATGAAGTTAAGGCACATTTTGATTTTGAGATTAGTGTAAATACAAGAAATGTCAAAGTACCTAATATAGATGTACATAGTGATTTAGATGTTGAGAGACCAAATTAGGAAAACTAAGCAGAACCAAGATTGTCAAAGTATGTCAAGAGACATCACCGTCCAACACAAATCATTGGAGATAAAGATACAAGACCAATGACAAGGAACACGCTAAGAAATAATACATGTTTTCTTAGCATGCATGAAATAGTGAAATGTTCCCTAGAAGATGTGGACTGGAGTAAAGCTATGAAATAAGATATTAAACAAATTGAGAAAAATGAAACATGGACTCTACTTCCTAGACTAGGAGATAAAAATGTGATTGACACCAAGTGGGTGTACTGAACAAGTTAGATGAAAATGATGAAGTCACAAGGAACAAGGAAAGATTATTTTGTAAAAGATATACACAAGAAGAAGGGATAGACTATGGAGAAATATTAGCTTCTATTGCAAGATTGGAAGGAGTAAGAACTCTTCTTGCTTACTTTGCATACAAAGGTTTAAAAGTTTATCAAATGGATGTCATATCTACATCTCTAAATGGTATCTTGGAAGAGGAAGTTTATATAGAACAACAAAAAGGATTTGTTGATGCTAACAACAAGAACATGGTACGTAGACTACACAAAGCTTTATACAGTTTGAAGCAAGCACCATGAGCATGGTATGAAAGGCTTCATAATTATTTTGTGAAAATTGGAATTGAGAGGACTAATGATAATAACAATTCTTACTTGAAGATAGAGAAAGGAAAAGGTATTTTACTATATGAATTTTTTGTCGATGATATCAAATTTGGAGGTCAAGATACTTTATTTAAAGCTTTTGCAAATAAAATGAAGAAACAATTTGAAATGTTGTTATTTGGAGAGATGAAGTTCTTTGTGGGTTTGCAAGTACATCAAATGAAATATAGTATATAAATCACTCAGTCAAAATATGTAAAGGAGATACTAAAAACTTTTGGATTGGAGGATTCCAAGCCAGTAAACACTATATTGGCCTATGATTAAAAATTACAATATGTAGTACACATCAGACGTGATATTGCATTATTTGTTGGAATAGTTGCAAGATTCTCTACTAATCCCAAGGAGAATCATTTGATGGTTGTTAGGAGAATAATGAGATATCTAAAAGGAACAAAAGACCATGGTCTATACTATAATAAAAATGAGAAATTTGAATTGAGAGCCTACATTAATGCTGATTGGGCTAAAAATATTAATGACAAAAAGAGGACTAGAGGAGGAGCATTTTTCTTAGGAAAAATATTGGTTAGATGGACTAGTAAGAACAATAATTGCATATCTCAATCTATTGCTGAAACTGAATATGTTGCTATTGTAGTAAATTGTATAAACATTGTATGAATCAAAAAACTACTCAAATGTATGAAGGAGGAAATCACTAAACCTATGATACTTTATTGTAATAATACAAGTGTTATAAACATATCAAAGAATTTTTTGATGCATACAAAGACTAAACACATTGTGATCAAGTAATATTACTTGAGAGAGATAGTTCAAGATAAAGAGGTGAAGATGGAATACGTTAACACAAAAGAGAAAATATTTAATATCTTCACAAAAGAATTCCCTAAGGATGTTCATGAGTATCTAAGAAGTAAAGTAGGGGTGATACCCTATCCAAGGCTACTTAAGAAGCATGACAAATGGCTTGCATCAAATAAGATGATTGACATATGTCATACATTGATGTAGTGGATCTTACTTTAGGAGATGCCTAAAGTAATTAAAGAGTTGGAGCTACAAATTAGTCACAAGCTAGGTGACAGAGGGAGAAACTGAAAATTTTAATATTTACATATTAAGATGACAAATCTTTGGCATTTTTGTCAAAGAGGGAGAAAGACAAATAAATGGAAAATCCAAAGAAATCTAGCAATCCAGAAAGAGGAGATTATAGAAGATATAGGATGATAGTGTTAAGGTAGATATAAGAAGTGATCAATAGGGAGTCATAAGGATGAAGTTGATTGTTTTTTGATCAAAACATAATTATGTACCTTATATAGAAGATGAAATTTTCTAATAGAGGGAGATACTTCAATACAAGGAATTACAATACAAGGAATTATTTTCTTTTTTGTATTATTGTTGGTTATATTGATTAAATTTGATTTATCATCAATATCAAAGAGGGAGATAGTTGAAAATAGATATATACTGGTATGAAAATGTGTTTCAATCATTATTTTATCACTGATGTCAAACCTACTACTTCCTTGTAAGACAATTGCTTAGATAATTTGAGTGTTATCATTTGTTTGATTAATGACGAGGATTTAATCAAATGAGATAACAATAGCACCTAGAGGAAAGGTTGAGTTATGATATGGAAAAGGAGTACAAAGATTAGTTAAGATAGTGATATTATAGTAGATTGATTATCTACTTAAGGTTGAAAAAGATGGATACGCTGATTAAGTTCAAATGAACAAGTAAAATGAATTATGTCTATCAAGCTTAACAATCTGCACAAGTAGGTGTTGAAAAAAGTTAGTGTAAGTCAAGCAAAAAATTAGTTGGAGCCGAGTGATACAATGTTAGCCAAGAAAAGTTTAGTTGATTTTGACCACCAATAAATATTAGTTCATGTCAAGTGATTTGATAGTGGATACTAAGCAACACAGTATGTGCCAAGTATTAGAAGCAAGTTAATACTGAGTGATGACATTATGAAAAAAATCATGAATTTGATGAATCTGAGGTGACAAGTTTGATTTCTTAGATTGTGTGAAACATATTCAAGATAAATTTGATGAGCCTATGGCACATAATTCAAGATGAACCATTTTGAAGCAAATTCAAAGAGGATTGAAGGAGAATTTTGTAGAAGGGAACAAAATAAAAAGATGGGTAGATTCATTGAATCCTACCTAATCCTAAAATGGATGATAGAGGATGAACGATAAAAGATCTAAATTTTATATTTATAAAGATAGTTGGTCATATGCAAAGGTTATCATGTGTGTGAATGTAAGGAATACAAGAAGTCTAAGGTATTGCTTCATTTAGTGACCAAAGAGAAGAGACTACTATGGGAAAGAAAAGAAAGAAGGCTTAAGGGTATGAATGCTTGAAGGGTGGACAAGCTATCAAAGTTGAAGTGTTTGAAAGCTAAGAAAAATGGAGGACTGAAACAAACATTTGTAATCTATAAAGTGAAGTTGTAAGTTGCTATTGGACCAATCCTTACTATTACTTTCTAATCATTGTATAAGTCTAGGGTAAATCCTTTGGATTAAGGTTGACCTAATAGTCATTTGTAAATCTTTTAACTAGGTGAAATTCCAAGTGAATGATTTAAAGTCCTCTAACAAGACTCACTTGTAAGAGGGTTATTGAAATCCTCTAACTAGGTCACATTTAATAGTGTGCAGTGTAACCTTTAAGAGGGTTGGCCTTTCATAGGACATCACTTCAAAAGAGTGAGAATAAGTAGCATGTTACTAATGATTTTTTCCAAATTGGATTTCCATGTAAAATCATTATGGCAAAAGTGTTATTGAATCTATTATTTTTCATGCTTATATTTTTGCAAAGTTGATTTGATAGTAACCTAAAAAGTTTGAGTGATTATATGATCTAATGGATGCATGCATGATGAATATTTTTTATTGATATGGGTTTACTAAGTTGTGAAAAATTTTATTTGTACATCTAGACCTTGGATAACCAATTCACCCCCCCTCAGTTATTCTAAAGAATTCCAATAGAGTTAGAGGGTGTAAGTTGGAGGGATTGTACTTGTAATTTAAAGCATTTTAGAAATAGAATAAGGTCAAAAGGCTATATAGTTTGAAAGTTATTTTCATTTTAAGTTGCCTAGAGACCCCTAAGAATGCTTCCAAGTTAGATTTGAAGCACTAAACAACTTTGTACGTGCCAAAAAATGGGGGACAAGCTAAGCTCGTACATTGGACTATATAACACTTGTAGAAATTTTTGAAAATATAAACAATGCATCAATCAGAGTCTTGGATCAAAAGTTATGCCTCTCGAAAGTTGGACTACCATTTTTAAATTATTCATATTTTGCACCAAGTTCTTACATGTCTTGTAGAACCTTCTTCTTTGACAATGGATGCCAAATGGGATATTCTAAAATGTATTCCTAACCCTAAACCTAGTTTAGGTTACTTTAGGTCATTTCTTGCATTGTAAAGGCAGATTTTGCAGAGTTTGGGAGAGGGTACTATGAGAAGGATTTTTCTCTAGATTGTGATAGCATTCTAAGCCTATAAGGTATGTAGTTAAGTCTACTTACACTATATTGAATTTAATAGCTTATCATATTTGATAATAAAATTATCCTTTTCTTGTTGTGTTCATTTTGTCTTGGGTTGTGCCCTCATCAAGTGGTATAAGAGTCGGAGGTCCCTGAGTGTGTAGACAGAGTGCTAACTGTGAGGGAGTTTGCACTAGGACTATGTGGTTGTGGGTTTTAAGATAGTGAGAAGATGCCTCAATGAAGAGAGCATGGTGGAAGGGCTAGAGGTGTTCCACTTGAGGTTAGAGCCCTACAAAGACGATTTTATGTATTGCAATAAGAGATCCATAGAGGGATGAATCTTGTCATAATCGATGAAAGTGAGGATGAAAATAAAGAAGATGGAAATGTTGTGTAGGAAGGGGAGGGTAAAAGTACAAAGCCATGTCACCTTTTAGGATGACTTATCAGAATGATTAAATTTTTTTACTTCTATCTAAAAACCATTTTTGTTCAAATATATGATCTTGATAAGTTTATTCTAGCTAAATTATATATGGTCTCACACTTTTCCAATTGGAAATGTCTATTAAATACATTTTTTTATACTAGTTTGTATCTAATTACTAAAGAAATAAAATTATTTAAGAAAAATGATATTTCAATATCTCTTACTAGTTTTTATGAAAATTTTTAATAACATATAAACACCATTTTATAGATCTCAAAGTATAGAATAATTTCATATAGACTTTATAGTGTTTTAATTAGATATATTATATTGAAATTAAAAAATTTTGCAAGTGTGTACTTTAACACTCGAGAAGATGTCAATTTTGAGAAAGAAAAAATTAAAATTATTTCAAAAATAAAATAAAATAATATAATATTCTAGAGGAGAGAGAGTCCTCTTCAAGAATGTATAATTTTTCTTTTCGTTGCAATAGATTTATTTTGAAAAATATGGTGGCAGATTGAAATTATTGATTTTAGGTGAGTTGAAATTTGAATCATTATAAAAGAGAATATATAGGTCTAAAGCCAATTTTCATTTTTGATTGTTCTAGCTACATATGTTATCTATAACATAATCTGAGATCAAAGGGAAATAAGTTTATTTCCATATAGTTTTGTGGTGGGAACTGGACCCCTAACTTTCAACATTTTTCAAAAACAAAAAAGTTATCTTTCAAAAATAGGAAAATATATAAAATATTATTCCAAATAATTATTAAAAATTATAATCCTAAACTTCTTCTATTTCTACACATTTTATTAGTTTACTTCATTTTAAAATTCTAAATAATAATACCAGAACTATATGTCACTGAAGGTGGACAACTATAGTTATGTTAGCCTTTTCCTTTGTAAAAGGGTGATGCACTTTTGTGCTTTTACCCAGGAAGAAGAAGGAGAAGTCTTGAACCAAGTAGAGGAGAAGCTTGTTAAGGCCATTACCAATCTGGGCAAAAGACCTAAACTTGAAGCTGGAATGTTTCCAAGAAATCTAAACTTGGATGAGTTGATTAATCTGATCAATGAGTTGAAGGAATATTTTGAGTATAAGGATATAGAAGAACATGACAGGGTTAATTTTGTGAAGTCCATGCCAAAATCTGGTGGAAAGAGATTCAAATAGAAAGGAATAGAAGAGAGAAGGAGAAAGTAACAAGATGGGATTGCATGGTGGACAAACTAAAGAAGCATTTCATTCTTGTTGCCTATGTGCTTCATTTGTTAAAGAATATGCGAGGGTTAAAGAAAGAGGGAAAATATATCCTGGAATATACAGATGAGTTTTAACAAGTCCTTATTAAGATAGGGCATGAATAAGACAACAAGGAGAAGGTTGCATGTTACCTTAATGGGTTAAGACCAAGCATTCAAGAGGAGCTAAGTCTAGTTAGAATGACCACCATTAAAGAGGCATACCAATTTGCCTTGCGAGTTAAGGAGAAGCTACACAAGAATTTTGATGGAAGGCAAAGAGGGCATAGTCAAGGTAGAAGGGGTGGCGATAGGTCATTTAAACACTCAAATGAGGACCAAAAGAAAAATGAAGATGTCGGTACCAGCCAAAACTAGAGGAATGAGGGTTTCAACTACTCCCATGATCAAAACTTTAGAGACCAAAGAGGAAGAGGTAGAAGATGTGGGCAAGGTTTAGGAGAAGGAGGTTGTTAGAGTAATTTAATATTTTCTAATTAACTCTAGTCTACTTAAGCTAAATTTTAGGAATCTAATAATTAATTCTTTTATTAATTATTTTGATGCGGGCTAGGTTAAACCTTTTTAGGGTTTCAATCTCCATTATAGGGATGATCTCTCATTGCAAACATTAAAAAATAAATAAATTGAAATTGAGCTTAATTCATTGCTGATTATAGAAATATACTTTTTTGCTCATTAAGAACATCTCATCTATGTGTATGGAAATTTCTGCCTCCATAGCCTTTGCTTCTCTCTTCTATAATAGGTGTTTGCATGTAGGGGTTTCTTACGAGCTATGGGGTAGATCTTTCATCAACTTCAACATGGTATTAGAGCTCTAGATCTTCATGCCCCAATTTTGTTCGTGAGAGATTGAGCATCGGAGTTGGCATCAACTTTCAGATCTGAGCTTTTAGCATTTTTTATTGGATCTAGGGGTCATTGATTTTTGATGCACTTTGAGAAAAAATGGACATCAACATTGAGCTTAGCGCACTTGAAAAACCCCATTTCCATAAAAAATACATCCAAGTTGGATGACGTTGAAATTTGAGGCAAATTTTTTTTGTGCCTAGGTCATTTTCCTTGGGTATACAAAATGGGGCGATGATATTTTTTTATTTAAAAAAATATATGTCAAATGTTTTTTAATTTTTTTAAATCAAGATCTATGGAGTCTTTTATGAGAGAAGCTGTCAGATCGCCATTGAAATTGTTCAAGCTGAGTTCCATCTACTTGAGAGTGTCCAGGCATGAGAGGAAGAATGGTGTCGCATGGCCATTTGGGCTACTCATGATTCCTTGCTTGGAATTTTTTTGATGGGTTTGACACTTATTTAAAGGCTTGGATGGATATGTTTCAAATAGTGTTTTACATCAGTGTCCTTGCTTTACCATTTGGTGTTTTGCATTGGTGTGATGATGTATTCCAAACTAGCAAATTTAAATTGTGGTAAATCACATTGTGAGAGGGTAAATTTTTTTTCAGAGACATACCATTATTGGGATGGATGCATTTTTTTGGGGAATGTGCACCCTTTCTTAGGCAATATTTTTTCGTTGATCAAATAGCGGGTTCCATTATTCAACAATGCCCTTGAAAATTGCATGTTCTTACCATTGACTTCAACCTCCACAAATATGTTGTTTGGAACTCAAGTTATTTTTGGGAGGTCTTTTTTTTGGTGAAGCACAAATCTTTTTGGAGGGGGGAGATTTTCATGCTCCACCATCACAACCACACCTAGTTTTCAAGTTTTCTCATACCCTTTCAGTGGGCTCTATGAAGTTTATGTGACTTGAAGGCTACCTAGCCCTTGTCATTACTGACTTTCAAGAGTTTGTATTACTTCCTTGAATCTTGCCCTCTCTCAGCTCTTGGACAAGCACATTATGGTGGTTTCTTCCATGACACATGATAATTTTTGTCATTTTGTTTGTTGTGACTGAGCCTTTTTGTATTTTGGAGGAGTTATTTGGCAAGATTGGTGGAGGCCCAATAAATATTTGGAGTGAAATTCTATCTTGGAGGTTTGATCTGCCATTTGGAGGGTTGGCACCTCGGGCTCCATGTGAAAGTCTATGTGCTCCAAGTCAGTGACCTTTGCATTTTTGATTGACAGTTCATTGGAGGACATGATGCTACACTTGACACTATTGAAAAGGTTTTGGTGAAGGTCTTTCGAAGTTAGAGATCTTTTAATATGCACATGCCTTTAATCTAGACCAGCCAACAGGCCTTGTGCTATATTATTGGTGCTTGCTCTTTATGATGGCATGACAATGTTCATTAGTACTACCTACCAACATGAACCTTCAATGCTTCTTTGTGCTTTAGACTTTGAACTTTTTTATGGGAGATGGTTTGTGGAGTGGGAAGGATCCCATGTGAGATGGTTTCGAGTAGCAATTTGAGGTCCATATTTATGGCCTTTACCATTCACTTTGCTAGTATTTTGGCAACACTTCTCAGTGGTTTGTAATTCCACTATTGGTTTCAGTCCCAGTTAACACCTTCATTTTTTAAACACTCTCCTTTTGGAAGGATTAATAGTAATGGTTTCTTTGAGGGCTACATACATTCATCCACTCATCTTGGGCCACCCATTTTGTGGTCCCCATGACTTATCGCTCCCTATACTTGCACATGGTGACTTTTTGGATATTCATAGGTAGAATTTTCTTTATCAGTGGTGTTGTGAAAAAGATTTTTTGGGTCCCATTAGCTCTCAATGTGCATGCAATCTCCTTGGCCTCATACACTTAGTCAACGACCACTCGTTCTGTCACATCATATGTGATTTCCTTTCTTTAGCAGATTTTAAGCTATTGATTTGGATTTGCATGGTGGATTGTCATTTTTTGGCAATATTATCACAGATACATTTTTTATCACATGCTTATTTACTGGCCATAATTCATTTCATGACACCTATGTATCTGTTCTAACTCTATTTTGGCCACTAGTTTTTAATTTGGCATTGGCCCTTTGCCTAACTCTATGTTTCTGGTGATCAGTAATTTTCTTAGATAGGGGTCATTTTCTGGTATTTTTTTCCTTGACGTACATTTGAACATCAAATTTGGGCTTGTCACTTGCTAACATCATCACTGCATCAGCATATATTGTCACCTCGTCAGCCTCTGTTTGGACTTACTGTCACATTTTTGCTCATATCTTGGGCATATAGACTCCATTTTTTGTAAACAAGATATTTCTGGAAATCTAGTTCTAAGGCCATTATAGTGGTACAATTAGTTTTTAGTTTTGATACAATTTTATGGCTTTTTCTACTATCAAAGTTTAGAGTTCCTTTTTACACTCTGGGAGACCTATCTTGATCATCCAATCTCTGATTTGGGAATTCTCTATATCATTGAAAAGGTCTTTCTGACTTCTTATCAATGATGTTGGTTGTTTCTAGAGTCTTCCTTAAGCACATTCTATTCAAACTTCTACATGTTTGCATTCTAGTGGATAACTTCCAAGGATCGATTTGTTTGCTTCAGATGATTCGTCATGACTTGTACTATCTATTTTATCATTCTTATGTCTCTTTTGGTCTATTTAGACATCATTTGTGTGCATTATTGCAAACACACTAAGATAAAGTGCCATATTGCATTTGTATTTTTGTTTTAGTTATTTTTCCTTATTTTGCCTTCTACTTCGAGTAGTGTCATTTGAGGGCACTCATGTAGATTATTTTATTCTTGGGATTAATTATACCTTGTGCCTTATTGTGCATGCACTATTGCGATAAAGTGCCATGGGGGGTTGATGTTTTGCCTTTGTTTTTCGTCTTCCTTTTTTCTAGTGAGTGTCCCCTTTGTGACATTAGCCTCATGATGTGTCTAAGATTGATCACCTCAGTACCCACACATATACTATTTTGTGCATCTTTATCATGGTTCCTTGACATGCAATTCTTTTGGCCCACTTTTCCAGTTGCCGTCACCTCACCCTTGTCTACATTAGTGGTGATTCTTCTGTTGTCTTTCATGCTTCCTTGGTTTGATTGATTAGCTCTTTAGGCTTTGGTGTTTCATGCCATCTATATCTTTGAGTTTAGTTTTTTTCCTTTGTGTGCCTCCTAATTCAATGTAGATTATAGTCTTCTCTACCTAGTCAGGTTTTATTTCAGTGGAGGTTTTTTCAGATCAGCGATTACTATTGACAAAGCTTTGCAACTTCTACATGCTTCAGTGATGTTCTTCATGATCATCTTTTGTTCCCATATTCTAGGACATTCTCTAGTTTGGAGGCTTCTTCAGTCCTTCACTAGTTCTTTTAGCATTATTTCTATCTCTTTTTGGAGTAGGGTTTTTCCCATGTGGTTTTCTCTATTTCTCCTCTTTTTAGAGATTTGGTTATGCTTGGGTACCTCATCAAGCATTGTTTAGCTTGACCCAATTTTACTTTCAGTAGTAGTTTCTAGGTTTTTAGCTACTCCCTAAGATTTTCTTAAGGGGTGGGTGCTAGAGTAATTGGATATTTTCTAATTAACCCTAGTCTGCTTAAGCTAAACTTTAGGCATCTAATAATTAATTCTTTTATTAATTATTTTCATGCAACTTAGGTTAGACCTTTTTAGGGTTTCAATCTCCTATATAAGGATAATCTTTCATTGTAAACATTAAAGTTTTTTTTGGGAAACGAGATTAATTCATTGTTGATTATAGTAATCTACTTTTTTTCTCATCAAGAATGTCTTAACTATGGATCTGGTGATTTCTACCTCCGTAGCCTTTGCTTCTCTCTTATGTAACAGGTGTTTGCATATAGGTGATTCTTGGGAGCTATGGAGTTGATGTTTCATCAACTTCAATAGAGGCTTCTGTGGTATCTATTTTCATTGCAATGAAGAAGGTCATCACTGTTATGAGTGTCCTCAATTGTAATGAAGGAAAGATAGGAGAGTTTATGTTCAAGAAAGGGTTACTCATGTGGACAATGATGCTAAGTCATTACATTCAGAGGATGCAGAAAGAGAAGAAGTTCTAGTTAATGAAAGGGTCTTGCTGAGTGGTGAGACTGAACCTGAACAAGGAGTTTGTTTTATACTAGGTGCAAGTGTGAGGGTAAATGTTGTGATGTGATTGTTGATGGTGGGAGCAGTACCAACTTGGTCTCAAAGATAAGATTGAAGAGGGAGAAATACACCCACCCATATTAGATTGTATGAGTACAGGATGATCATAAGGTCTTGTTTAGCAAACAATGTTTGGTAAAGTTTAACATTGGGAGTTACCATGATGAGGTTGTTTATGAAAGAGGAGATGGTCTCAAAGTTAAGGTTGAAGAGGGAGAAACACCCCTATCCATATTAGATTGCCTGAGTGCAGTATGATCATAAGGTCCTGGTTAGCAACTAATGTTTTGAACAAAGTTCAAGATTGGGAGTTACTGTGATGAGGTTCTCTATGAAATCATGTAGAAAGAGGAGAAGTTCTAATTAATGAAAGGGTCTTGCCAAGTAGTGAGACTAAACCTAAACAAGAAGGAGATTGTTCAATACCAGGTGCAAGTGTGAGGGTAAATATTGTGATGTGATTATTGATGGTGGGAGCACTAGCAACTTGATGTCAGTGGAGATTGTCTCAAAGCTAAGGTTAGAGAGAGAGAAACACCCCCATCCATATTACATTGTTTAAGTGCAAGATGATCATAAGGTCCTAGTTAGTGAACAATGTTTGGTAAAGTTCAATATTGGGAGTTACCATTATGCGGTTCACTATGAAATCATCCTAATGGATATATTCCATTTGTTAAATTTGGAAGGTCATGATAGTTTGATAGGCATGCTATGCATGATTATCATACAAATACATATTCTACGACAAAGGATGGAGTTTTTCACAAGTTGAAGCCCTTGATAAAGGAGGGTGAAAAGGTATGTAGTAGTGCTAGGGTATTTCTTGTTGATGAAAGAAAGTTTCTCAATAGCATGAAACATCAACATGTGTTATACTTTAATTCCTAGAAAGAATAAGGAAGGTAGTAGTGAAGTTTTAGGTCTATTAAGTGAGCATGGACATGTAATATCTGATGATGTCCCAAAAGGGTTTCCACCAGTAAGGAAATTCAATCATCAAATAAATTTAGTCCTTGGAGAAAGTTTTCCTAACAAGGTTTCTCATAAGATGACTCCTACTAAGACTAAGGAGCTGAACAGATAATTTTAGGAGCTATTGAGGAAAGGTTTGATTCAAGAGAGCCAAAGTCCATGTGTAGTACCTATAATATTGGTACTAAATAAGGATGGAGAGTGGAGGATGTGTACACAATATTAGGCTATAAACAAGATAACTATCAAGTACTAATTCCATTTACCAAGGATGGATAATCTTATGGACTACTTGAGTGGAGCTCAATACTTCACAAAGAAAGATCTCAAGAGTGGCTATCACTAGATACATATAAGAGAAGGAGATGAGTGGAAGACTACATTCAAGACCAATGAGGGTTTGTATGAGTGGTTATTCTTGCCCTTTGGATTAACCAATGTGCTAAGAACCTTCATTCTACTTATGAATGAGGAACTAAAGAAATTTTTGGGAAAATTTGTTATTTTTGTATTTGGATGATATTTTGAATTTCTGTAAGTCTCTGGATGAAAATTTATTGCACATTCATAGTGTCCTTGAAAATTCAAGGGAAGAGAAATTGTTGATTAATTTGAAGAAGTGTAGCTTTATTGAAAATAAGGTAGTCTATTTGGGATTTTTTGTATTAGTTGAATGACTCAAAATGAACCCAAAGAAAGTGAAAATCAACCTAGAATGACATACTCCAAGGTCTAACATTGAATTCACTAACAACAAATTTCTTAATTCTCTCTCCAAACATACTAAGATGACTAATTGGGATGAAAGGATGATATGCATATGGATTGGTCTCAAAATTACTTCCTTTTTGGGTGATGGAGGGACTCTAGGTAAATTAAAGAGATTAGAATGTGTTTGGTAGGCTCCATAGGATGGCTAGTTCAAGCTCAATTTTGTTGGAGCCTCTAGACGAAATTTGGGTCAAGTAGGTATAGGGTGTTAAATTTATAATGATCAAGGGATTGAAGTAGCTAAGTTATCCAAATACATAGGTGAGGCTACCAACAACTAGGAATAGATTTATGCTCTAATGGAGGGCCTTTGGTTGTGTAAATCCTTCTTTATTAAATTTTTAGAAGTTGAAGGGGATTTCACCATCATAATTAATGCACTTTGAAAAGGTTCCTTTCCTAACTAGAAAATAGATCATTCTAAATTATCTATAGCTTTAGAACTTTCCAAATATTTTGACAAAATTATTTTCAATCATATCAGTCAGGAAGGTAATAAGTGTGTAGATGAGTTAAGTAATATGGGGATTAATGAATTTCTAGAATTGAATGCTTAATTAATGCCTCATCTTCCTTATTAATTATTAGTTACAATTCTTGAAAAATCTAGTAAGTACAAGTTGTCTTTTATGTATAAAAATAGAGATTGTAAGAATTTGCCTTAGGGAAGAATTCACCCAAGACTAAGGAACTCAAACACGAGCACAATAGTAGACCAAAAGAGAGTATGATCAAAATGATGATATATTCATTCAATATTCAATGTGAAAGTACACTAGGAGTGCCTATATATAAAGGCCTCTAGAAAGCTTCTAGAATGTATAGAAGTTAGCAACATGATAAGTCATACAACCAAGCACATGTCCACCAGATATGGATTATCCTCCATTAAGCATGGGAGTAAGTGTGATGATGAGAGGATAAGCCTACAATGGTGTAGCATGCAAAATAATGTTGTAGACAACATGTGCTAAAATGGGAGTGTGACTAATTGTGTTGTCTACATGGAAACTTAGTGAATGATGCAAACTCCAATAATATAGACACCATGTGCTGAATTAGAGTTGCTTACTCCAGTGTTGTCAACATGATAACTCATGAGAGTATGCAAACTCCTAAGTGTCTCACCTAAATAAATAATAAAATAATGCAATATAATAAAATAATGCATTAACCTAAGTAAACTTAAGTAAAGTGTAAATAGTAAATACTTAATTACACCAACACGCCCCTTCAGTGCAACTTAGGGGAATGCACTTAAGTTCAAAAGAACTAGGATGAAATGCATAATGGGTCCCGACAACTAGGCCATGTTAGGTACCCATGTAAATGATGAAATGTAATCTCTGATAAAGTAGAAAAAGAGAGAAAACCTCATGGGCAAAACCCTTCCCCAAGAAAGGAGATGAAAAAACTAGATGCATGGATGGATAGAGTAATCAAGACACCCCCATTACGACATACATCAAGTATATACAATAGAGAAATGTGAGAAGAACACTATCCCAAAGGAAAAGGTTCCCCACACAAGAGAGAAGAAGTAGAGAGACATGATAGTCTCCCTCCAAATGAAGAGTGCCAATCAGTGATAGCTGCTTCAATGTAGAAGCTGATCCAAGACTACAAAATAGTGTTCCTCCCTTTTGGAAGAAACAATACCCTAGGTAAAATTGAGATGCTTTTGCTATGTGTGGAAAGAATCCTAATAATCACTGATGCCTCTAAAATCTATTCAACTATCCTTGTGAAGGATGAATGTAGAACTTGTCTGAAAGAATCTATTGTCTCCTCAATTGATAAAGGGACATCCTGCAACTATTGTACATAAGTATCCACAATCATATCAACCTATGAATATGAAGATCAATTGTGCAGAGAATGGACATGAGGGTTAGAGTGAGCCCTCACAACAACTATAAAAGGATCTTCTCCATTAAAGAGAAGATGTACATCATCAATGATGTCCCCTAAGTTTTCAATGTGTGACTCCATGAACAAACTTGAAATGTCTACCAAGAAGTTATCCCCTGTTGTTGGAGCTGGAAGACTAGGTATACCCTACTTTACTAGACCTATCACTGTGGCTATTTATGCATGTGGAATATGCTAATGTCATGACCTCTCACCACTACTATCGATAGAACCCCATGTATCTGAATCTGTTGAAGTGCTATTGCTGGTGTCACTATCAATATCCACAATGTATGATGTGCAGAGAGGAATAGAGGATAAGTTGGGTGAACTTTCCTCAAAGTGTACATCCTTCTCCACAAAGATCTCATTTGTCTCTAGATCCATAAGTCTGTATGCTTGCACACCGTCTTCATATCCGATGAAGTTACAAGGCCTAGGTGGTGGTGCCTTGCATCCCCTAGAAGAAATGTTTTCCCATGCTAGAGAATCGAAGACTCTAAAGTGTATCACTACTAGTTTTCTGCCACACCATACCTCAAAAGGTTTCTTTCTATCTAAGGCAAGATGAGGAGACCTATTAAGTATGTGATTGGCACTACTGATTGCTTTGACTTCAAGTGATGGATCTAGAGACTTGTCTCGTATCATGCAACTTTCCATAGACTTAAGAGTTTGAATCCTCAATGCTGCAATATCTGTCTTGTGTAGACTGAATGCTTGTGGATTTTGAAGGTCAATTCCCTCAACTTTGCAAAAGTCTTTAAGTCTTTTGGTCACATATCTGCTTTCATTGTCAATCCTTAGAAATTTGATGGATTTCCTTGATTTCTATTCAACATAAGTCTTGAAGGCTAGAAACTTGTCCAACACTTCATTCTTGCTATGAAGAAAGTAGACCCAAGTATATCTAGAAAAGTCATCAATGAAAGTAAGTATGTAGTGACCTTGGTTGACTGATGTCACTACAAAAGGACTTGCTAAAACCATGTGAACCAATTGAAGAACAACTGGTGCTCTTGAAGACTTCCCTTTATGTAACTTCTCCTCTAGATGCATATCTACTAAACTTGTTGAACATTCACCTTGGGAAATGTTGATTGTAGGTAGACCTCAGACCATTTTGTTTGAGAAAAGTTTTTGAAGAGAGTGAAAGGCAAGATGACCAAACCACTCATGCCATAATTGGATGTGTGAATTGGATTGAGTCAACAAGGCTTGTGAAGGAGACTTGGGCACAAAGTGGGAGAAAGAAAACAACCTTTTGTCATGATTAACTCTCCCCACTATAACCAATGAATCATCTTTTAGATTGTGCACCATTACTGAGTCAAGAAGGAACTCAACTTTATGACCATCTCCAAGGTGAGTGATTTGGTAAATTGAGAGGAGATTAGAACTTAGGTTTGGAACATAGAGGACATCTTTAAACTCTCCATTTCCTTTTCCTTCAACTTCCATTTTTGTATCATCTCCCACAAAGATGTGTGGTACCATAGACTCCTTCAATGAAGAAAAATATCCTTTTGAAGAACCCATATGATATGAGGCACTTGAGTCAATAATTCATTTTGTTGAAGATCTTGAATTTACCATGAGTGCTTGCCCTTTGCCCTTTGAATATGAAGAAGACCCTTTCTCCTTATAAGCATTATATAGTGGAACATTATGGATTTTAATGATGGTCATCAACTCATCAATATTTTTATGATAACACTCATGTTCTTCATGACCCAACTTCTTACAATAAACACACTTTTTCTTGTCCTTATTATTGTCCTCATTCTTATTTGAATTTGAAGACTTTCCTTGTTTATTTTATTATGGTGTTGTGTTTTCTGCATTCTTTGATATGTTATTCTTCCATTTCTTATTTTTGCCCTTTCCTTTATTTGAAGATTGACTAGCTAAATGTTGAGAACCCTCATTATTGGCCACCAATGCCTTAGACTTTGGTGAATTGAGAATCCCCATTGATTTCAATTTCTTTTCTTCTTTATCCAACAAATCAACATAATCATCAAAAGAGGCTTTCTGATAGGCAGACCCTAAAGTAGTCTTTGAGGTGTTATAAGTAGAAACAAATGTGGAGTACTCAGATGGCAACTTATTATGAATGAGATAGATTAACCTATCATCTTTAATATGACTCCCACAATCATTAAGTTTTGTTCTTAATTCATTTACCTTTATGATAAAATCCTATATGGAATCAAATGTCTTAGGATCTAAGGAGACAATCCCATCTTCAATTTTGAAAACATCTTCTTCAGACACTTTACCATATAGGTTTTGGAGGGTATCCCGAGCTTCCTTGGATGTATGAGACTTTTGGATCTAATAAATGATCTTGTCATCAACACCCAAACAAATATCACCTAGGGCTTTCTTATCCATAGTTATCCAATCAATGATTTCATTGGCAGATACTTGATCACTTGTTGGTTTAGGAAGGGTACCATCTACATATTGAGAAACTCCTTTATGCATCAAATGACACCACATTTTAATGGGCCATATAGCATAGTTATGTGGTGTTAATTTTGGAAACTTAAAATGTCCCATGATGCAAAAGATGAAAGAAAACTGCAGAAAAAGGAGGAACATAGCACTAAGAACACCCCCTATTTTCACTCAATTAAGAAATCGCCCCAACAAATATGCTTTTTGCACTTTATATGTAGTGCGATTACAATGGTCACTTGCCAATTTTGGCCTTAGTGGACATTTGATCTTTCCTTTTACAACCTTTTTATGTAGTTCAAAACTGGAATATTACAATGTATCTCAGATATACAACTCTGAAGATATATCAAAGTATTACAATGCAGAAAAGGACCTAATTCCAAAAGTGACACTTTTTTTCACAAAACCCTATAATCTAGTTGCATATTTGGAAAGTAGATGAAAAATAATGCACTTTCAAAAAAAATGGAACTTGTTTTCATGTCTAGATGAGCCCGTACGAAGCATTTGAAGTTGTAAAATGCAAGATTGGACAGGTATAGTCACCAAATGATGCAATTTTTGAGAAATCCATGCACCAAACTAGAAAAGAACTATACCACTAAAAGGTTCAGGAAATTCTACCCAATTTCAAAAAAATCACACCTAATTTGGAGTTTGGAAGACCGAGATATGGCCTCCCAAAGTTAGACAGCAAAATTAAAAACTAATCTAAAGAGGGGTTAGATCAGCAAAAGACAGGGTTAAATTTGATGTTCATATGGTCACCACAATAGTTCAAATTTGGCCTTGAATGATAGTTAGATAGCTATCAAATTTAGGCTCAGGAACCAATGATGTTAGTGTACCCACACCTTATGATGATGTCAGCATAACATCATCATGTACAACTCTGTACATATGGGTACAACTGTATAGACAATGCTAACTATTTAAGGTATGGCTCAGTAATATGGATTTGCTAAAGTGGTGTATGGATCTATGTAGGTGGATGTATAGTCACTGGCTAACTGTGTACACTATCACCCTACCACATGGCAGACGCATGTCCCAGTGAACTAGCAATGGGGAGAAGTACTGCATGATGTACTGCGAGTGGGCCACATGTCAGCAAGAAGCTAGGGATTCACTGGGCTAGAATCTTCTCTACAGTTATTGGAAACTTTAAACACTATCGCCAAGAAACACTTTTGTGAGGACTAGTAAGTTTTTATCGGTGGCCAAGGCTTTGTTTTAATCCCACATTCGTGGGTAGGAGAGTTTGCATAGTGTATAAAATAAAAAAAGAACATGAACCAAATAACAAGCCATCAGTGTTGTATAGTGGAAGTCGAAAGATGGCGGGGTTGTGGTCAGATTTAAAAAATCAGAAGCTAGAATTTGTGAGCCAAATGTTGCTGTTAGAAATTTGTAAAGTGTTGCCCACCAACTGATCAGGAATATAATACCTGCTAGCCTAACTGGGTGTAAAAAATATCAAAAATAAAAATTAAAAAAAGAAGAGAATTATCAAATTCAAAAAAATAATTAAATAGATCTAAAAATGACCATAGTTGGTTTGCAAATCAGTGCCTTTGGGTGCTAGTTTGCAAAACAAAAATTTCTCACAATTAAATTTAGCCAGAGATAGGAAAATTTATAGCCAATTTTAACCAAATCGACATTCTAGATGCAATGGCAAGGTCTGCTTTGACTCTAGATGCACCCAATTTTTGCAAATTCTTTAGATTCAGGTTGAGGTGCTGAAGCATGAACGGTCTCGAATGGCTATGTGAAGAGAATCTCCAATGGCTCTAATACCGTGCAAGAATTTTCCTTAGGGAAAAATTCACCCAAGACCAAGGAACTCAAACGCAAGCACAACAGTAGACCAAAAGAGAGTATGATCAGAATGATGATATATTCATTCAATATTCAATGTGAAAGTACACTAGGAGTGCCTATATATAAAGGCCTCTAGAAAGCTTCTAGAATGCATAGAATTCAACAACATGATAAGTCATACAACCAGGCACATGTCCACCAGCTATAGATTATCCTCCATTAAGCATGGGAGCAAGTGCGATGATGAGAAGATAAGCCTACAATGGTGTAGCATGCAAAATAATGTTGTAGACAATATGTGCTAAAATGGGACTGCAAATAACTATGTTGTCTACATGACAACTCAACAAATGATGCAAACTCCAATGTTGTAGACACCATGTGCTGAATTAGAGTTGCTTACTCTAGTGTTGTCAACATGACAACTCATGAGAGTATGCAAACTCCTAAGTGTCTCACCTAAATAAATAATAAAATAATGTAATATAACAAAATAATACATTAACCTAAATAAACTTAAGTAAAGTGTAAATAGTAAATACTTATTTACACCAACAGAAATACCATTAGTTTTTGTGCTCTTCCCCTTATTGAGTCATGATTACATCCACAAGTTCTAACTCTTTGTAAAATTGGAAATATGAGGTCATAAGAGAGGATTTTATTACTCCATTCAAGTAATTGGTAGAAGCCTCCCCTCTTTAAATATTCCTACCATTCTTACTCTCTATCTGATAATGTTTTGAGATGTATCAGTCTGATTGGTTTGTAGAATTCTTTTCAAAGGATATTTCTTGATGTTATTAATAAGCTTTGGGTGTGTTGAACTTTATTCTATTTGATGTTTCTTTTCTATTTAAATACTCCTTTAAGACTTGATGGGTTTCTTCTCCTCAATTTGTGATTGATAGCCTTCTATAGTTTCTTGTTTTAATCTTTTTAATAGTATATTTATTTAAGTTTTTTGACCTTTAGCAAGGAGATATGGAGTTATCTGTTTCGGTTAATGTTTCTATAATGTTTCAGGTAATTTAAGACACAAGAGTGGATCTCTTTGGAGAAGATGAAAAAATATAACCATTATATTTGGAACAAAGGATATATTTTGAAATTGTGAAAAATATAACCATTATATTTGGAACAAAGGCTATTATTAATACATGTATTAACTGTCATGTATGTAATTGGTCCATACAATATATATTACATCAAGTATGGTCTCTTCTTGATTTAGTCTTTGAATTTTGCATCATGCATACTTATAGAGAGGCAATCTTCTAGCTAATTGTCTGGCTAATTTGGGTATTGATGGGGTTTATATTAACTCTTTACTTTCCCCACTTAACCTCATTGATCTCCCCAATTTGGTGAATATTATGACAAAAAAATATGTTTAGAATAAGGCTGAGTCCTCCTCATTTTTTATTTGATAGTAAAACATGACTTCTCTATGATTTCATATGTTTTTTCTTTATGGATCTCATTTTCTCTTTTAAGATATTATATGTAGGTCAAGGTCTTGGATCACACTTGCATCAAATGGCTTTCTAATATCATGGTCTTAATTGAAGTTTTGGATGTAGCATAGGGATGGTAATCTCTGTGACATTTTTCGTTGGGCTCTGGGTCTTGTCTCTAGCACCAATTAATGAATTGTATTCATATGAGTTTTTGGCTCTTTGTAGTTACTATATTCTCGATCTGAGAATCTCTATGACAAGATTCATTAGTGTGGATATATACTCTCTCTTGATGAAGTATTTCTTCTTTTGCATTCCTTTTTTTGTATCAGGCAATGATCAGAGTTTTTCTTTTCTGGTTCTTTTCTTCGGGAGCTCTTTTGAACCAGTTATTATTATTATTATAAATATAATGTTTCTCCAAAAAAAAAATTATTATTATATTACTAATATATTATTATTTATTCTTTAACCGATCTATATTGGTAGAATTATATTTATTAACAATGAACTTATAATATGATTTATGTATAGTTATTTACTCCTAATAAAATTTATTATCTAATAGTTATTATTAGATATAGAATCTCATTATATATTCATTAAAATGATTTTTATGAGTATTTTTCCTCATATATCTATTTATCTATATTGTCACACTTATGGGACATGACAAACTACCCTTACTCTAATTCCTTGTCCTAAAGAAATGAATGTTTACACCTAAGTCTTCTTGTAAAATCACATACAAGGTGTAGAATAAGATTTAAGAATCCATCATGTGTGCATGTAGTTTATATATTAATGAATCAAAATGCGAAGTGTACACAAAGTAAATACATGAGCACTTGCATATGCAAAACATACATGATGCATACACATAATACACGTTTTATTCTATCAATCAACTTTTATAATCTAATAAGATAAGGTTAATGTCCTTAAGACAATCTCTATTAAAATTCTCATTTAAATATGTTTTCTTTTATTATTTCTCATTAATAGATGTATGCTATGCTCATTATATCTTTCCATTTTTATATGTATTTTCTCATCCACCTTAATAAGGTATGAACTTCATCAAAATTCCTTCATATTATCCTCCTTTTTTTGCATATATCCCCTTGATGTGTAATCTACTCTTGATACTTATATCTTTTTACCCATGAGTCATGACTCATCATGATTTAATTAATATATTTTACAATATACTTATTATCAATTAAATCTAATTATTATATTAAGATATTTTTCTTTTACTAAGATTGAAATATTATTAATATATGCAAAATAATGGTAATCTTGATTATTATTTACTATATTATATCTTTACTTATTATTATAGTTAATTGACCTTATTATATTATTTATAATCTATAATTATTATTATATTACTAATATATTATTATTTATTCTTTAACTGATATATAATTGGTAGAATTATATTTATTGACAATGAAATGATAATATGATTTATATATAGTTATTTATTCCTACTAAAATTTATTATATAATAGTTATTATTAGATATAGAATCTCATTATATATTCATTAAAATAATTTTTATGAGTACTTTGCCTCATACATCTATTTATCTATATTGTCAGACTTAGGGGATATGAAAAACCACCCATTCTCTAATTTCTTTTCCTAAAGAAATGAATGTTTACACCTACACCTTCTTGTAAAGTCACATACAAGGTGTTCACTAAGATGGAAGAATCCATCATGTGTGCATGGAGTTTATATATTAATGAATCAAAATGTGAAGTGTACACATAGTAAATACATAAGCACCTATAGATACAAAACATACATGATGAATACACACAATACAAGTTTTATTCTATCAATCAACTATTATAATCTAAAAAGCTAAGGTTAAGAAAATGAAAAATCCTACACAAAAGCAATTCATGAATGTTACTATACTTTAAATAATTTTAATATTGACAGCTATGAAGATCAAAGGTAGAAATACTTATTTCTCTATTACTTCCATTTCTTCATTATGAGATCAAAAATATCATAATATAATCTATATTTATAAGGCTTATAATGTGTTCATGTTAGATATAAGATCATTCCTTTATCAATAAAGGTATATGTTCTTATTTATTTCTTATAAGCTCACTATGTATGTATAGGCTAGGTCATTTGGTGATTGTAGCACTCCTCTCAAAAACCCATGAGAAGTTAACCTACTATTTTACAATGTTTTAGTGAACATTTCTTTTAAAGTTTATACAACATAAGATAACAATGGAGAAGAAACATGTATATGCACACACATCAAATACACATAAGAAATTACAAATATAGTTTCTTTTCGTCAAGGGTTCCTTAATGTTGAGTCACATTTAAGAAAGTTTTATTAATTAGTTTTGATCTTAAGTATAATGTCCATAGCCATGATCAAAACATAGACATAATATCATAAGAAGATATATAAGTACAACTAACGTAATGGAGCACATCCAAATAACCACATCCACTAGACATGTTGTAGTGTATGTAATAATAAATATAAATACATGAAAATAAAATAAATCATCCCATATAATATCAACATGCAAAATACATGAATACATAGATACAACACATGAATAAAAAGTCTCTAAAATAAGAATAAGAATGATAATGGTATAATTGTGTTAATGAACATCAAACATTGGTGCTAATCCAAGGGGGACCCAAATGGTAAAAAGTCAGTACCTCATGACCACGCGATCCCCTAGTTAGGATCCTACTCCCACTATGTAGGGGAGATAATGTACAATCCACACACAAATAATTAAACCAAAAAATAAACAATACAAATCTTAGACAAGGATCCTAAACTACAACAAGTGGTACTACTCATACAAAAAAATGATCCCAAAGGCAACCTCAAACAAAAACAAAAAACAAAAACATAAATATAAATAGGAAACCTAAGATGCATATAGGGAAGTGTCATCACATGAGTCAACTCCAGGGTTACCCTAATAGTCTCTTTAGAGTCTGTCCCTCTAGTGACTCTATATGGAATCAGAAATCCTTCTATATAGAAAAGGAAACTAATAACTATGCAAGATCATAATCAAGTATCTTCTCCCACTCCAATCCTAGCTTGTACTAGCACTCAAGGTACATATGATGAACACTTAATCTTATTAGTTTATTTTAAAACCATTCATTTAATGTGTAGTATTATCATTTACTTAACTTACTTACAATGACTTAATCTACAACCACTTAGAGCCTTGGGCTCCATTGCAAGTCACTCCCCCTATACACCTTGATAACCTATCCTAATGATCCATTCAAAATAACCAAAAAATACCAAAAATATTCTCATAAACCATAATCATGAAAGTCACCAAAGTAAAATAATGGAGCATAGGAAAGAATATCACATCCACATAAGGATTCATCATCCATCTCAATATAACATCTCAAAGAATCATCCATCTCATAATGGACATCCCATAATCATAGTAACAATCCATAAAGTCTCATAATCATGGGAACAATAAATCAATATCAATAACATCCATCTCTATAAAAGAGTACACAACACATAAAGATAACCATTCAAATTATAGAATAAATCCTAGAATAAGATACTCCACAACACAACTATCTAGAACATATATCAACATCAATGATAACATAAGGTGACCAAGTAAATTGGACATAACAAAAATAATGGTCATTGCCCCCTTTGGTTAAAAGACATAATGATTAGATCAAGAATGATTACTCACATTTGCACTCCTAACCATCCATGGAATAATCGAGACATAAAAATGGTTATATCATTGAACATAGAATATATAGTCCCATAGCCTCTAGTGTGCAATACTAATTGGCCAACTAAAACCCTTGAAGTATCATAAAAGAAATCACAAAAAAATCATAATCAACCACATACAAAAATATACATTACCATCTATCTATTTCAATATGGTAGATTTCCTAGAGTTTTACTACATAAATAAATCGTAGTTGTTTTCCATAGTTTAGTTTGACCATAGATTTATTAGTGTGAACATCATGATGTGGTTTTATTCATGCTTTGCCAATATAAAATTTCCATTGAAAGTAACCCCTATCAAGATAACTAACATTAACTTTGCTATAAATTTATATAGAAACTCATAATAATTCATTATTACATATAACTAGATTTAATGTGGTTAAATTCTAGATCACCTTAATAATGAAATAAACATAATTTAAATTAAGTATTAAATATTTAAATATAAAAGTAATTCATATTTTATTTAAAATATAAATTATCAAAACTGATTGCTAAATAAGAAAATAATAGAATGTTAATTTTTAAATAATATTAAATTCTAAAATATAAAGTTATTATAAATTTACATACTTTATTATTAAAAAATTGAATGAAATATGACAAGTTGAAAGGTGAATTTCAGTAAATGTGAAAATATTTCTAGGAACATAATCTTTATTCCAAATTGATTTTGATTAAGGAGGTAAAATCGATTCATACGTATAAGAAAAGCTTTTCCTTTTAATAGATACCTACTAATACTTTGACATGCAAGTCAATAGAAATTAAGAACATTTAAAAATAAAAATAAAATATTAGAATCCCTCTATCATGCATACTTTATTTATTAGACACAAGAATCTATAAGCTAAGTTAAAGAAGGAACTTTTGTTGGTGAACTACATGGAAAGGCATGGTACAATATTTTTTTAATAATAGAAGAAAAAAAAAAGACGGCATGGTACCATCAAATTTAAAAAGAGTTAATAAATAAAATAAAAGATTGAGTGCATGCTTCCATAAAGATGGTTAGACCACATAGAAAATGACATTGAGAAATCGGTTAAAGTTCCACTTCTTTTTTAATAATCAATTTAATGTAATCATGATATAATGACAAAGAATGGTTAAGACTGAATAAGAGGAAAAAAGATCCATACATTATTGATTTTATTTGTTCATATAAATAAATCATTTACTAATTTATTTTAAATAAATGATATGCATTTCTTTTTCTTATAATAAATGATATTTTCATTGTGGGATGAATTTATCCAAATTTTTATTCAAACCATACTTGATTGTCTCAAGATATAGGTTTTAACCATAATTTCACACAAATAAGAATGAAAAAATCTTCTTCCTAGTTTTTCAAAAGATAAGTAACTCAAAACTTATTTCTCTTTTGAATTTCATAGATAGATTCATTCATAATTTTCAATGATAAAATTAAGTACAATTGACAAACACAAAGAAGCCAATCTTTTCAGAAGGAGAGATTTTCAAGGTTTTCAAACACTAACTCAAATCTACAAGAAGAATTTCTAAGATAACACCAACCCAAAACACGCAAGCCAAGAATGCTCCCAAACTTTGAAATTTATCTTTTCAATTTTGACCCCTAATTTTCTCTCCCCAAGACATATGTATTCTTAAATGACTAGAAAAACTCTAATAAAGAGCCCAACCCTAACTAGGTTTACTAATTTGTAATTTAATAAGAAACTGCTTATTTTTGATTAAATATTAGATAACTTAATTTATTAAATATTTTCATAGATACTCAAAGAACTTTTATTTTATTTTTAAAAAAATCGATGAAACTTTATATTTATATTAATAATATTAGTTCAAAAAAGGCCTCTCCAAGAAAAAAAATTAGAAAGAAAGAAAAAATTGTAACACAATACAATATAATACAAAGTGCAGTATAAAAAAAATCTATATCAAAACCTATAGGCTACCCAAAATGGCATATGATTGTGCTTAATGTCTAGATCCTATGAGATAAATCACAATAGAAGCCCCTCCAACCCAATTGCAAAGAGGCTAAAGAAAAAAGAGTCTTCAAATGATAGTGCCTAGAGCATATGACCAAATGTGTTTTCCAATGAATAGAAACATAGTATATCTTGTCATGAAAAATTTACCTTCGCAAGAATGGTACAAAACCATAAGATAACCTATCAAGAAACCATTCACTACAAAGTAATAATTGAGAAGGAAATGTAAATTCCACACAATAAAAATCCACCTGAACATGCCATGCTAAAATGAATCTGTCATTGATTATAAGAAAGCACATTAAAACATTATTGTTTAAAGGAAGCCCATATATAGACATTGGATATCATAAAAAAAAATAGTGATTTGTGAGGCATGATTATGCAAATGACCTTATGAAGCCTAAAAGCAAGATACCAAAAAATACAGAAGGAGAAAAAATGTCCATTAGTCCATATGAACCACAATACCCTTATTATCAAAAAATCAAGATAAAGACATCTATTTTTTAATGCATCATCAAAACCTAAAATAATTCAACACTCTTAATAGGGACATGGAATCAAAGGCCAATTTCATAGCATCAGATAGTTAGTTATAAAAATTGGCATAACATATGAGAACAAAACACTGTCATTGAGGGGGGCATATACACAAATCAATCACTTTCCTTAGTGATAATTTTAAAAATATTAGGTAAATATTGAGGGTTTAAGGAGGTAATTAGGGAATAAAAAAAGACCCTATTGGTACCCAAATTAGCAAGATGATCAATCAATAAATTACCTTCTCGATATGTATGTACAATATAATATCTAGGGATTGAATCTAATAGAGACCAACTTGATGCAAAATATATTGAATTTACCTATTATGCATATTTTGTTTAATACATACATTTACAATTATGGTTGTCCCCTTGAACATGTGATTTGGATATAGATATTGATTTTGCAAGGTCCAGTCCATAAAGAAAAGATAATGCCTCAGCTTTATTGTTAGTACCCTAGGGGAGAGGGGAAGGCTTGACTACAATCACATTTTCTTTGAAATCACTAATGACAACTCCAAACCTAGATTTCTTTGGATTTCCCCTAGAAGCTCCATCAAAATTGAGCTTATAATACCCCATACAGGATGGATTCCATTTTATTTGTGTTCAAATTAAATGAACCTTGGATGGGCACAATGGAGTAGGGAGATGGGGAAATTGCAATCCCTTCCACTCCTGACTAATAAAATTATCCCAAGGAGTAAATACATGTTGACCCTTATATTTACTCATAGTAGTATTACTTAGTTCTAAAATTGTACTTACTAACCTTTCCAAGGCCAGGGAGATTGGAGATCTGGTGTGCCTTAATATCTTTTTATTTTATTCCCACCAAATAGCCCATTATAGAAGAGGGAATGCACATCCAAATACATGAAAATATTGAATCTGTATACAAGATTTTTTATGAGTGGAATAAATTAGATATAGATAGGTAGTGGCATAGAAAGATTGAGTTTGCTAAGAAAAAATTGCCAACATTCTTGTGCAAAAGTAAAATTTAAGTGAAGGTGATATGTTGTTTCTGTGACTTGTTGGTAAAGCATGAAATTAAAATAATTAGCAATGTTTAGTCTTTAAAGTTTGTCACTAGTCAAAATTAGATGTTTTAATGTAAGTCATGCAAAGCATCTTTCTTTTGCTAAGACTATGTTGTTTTAGCAACACTTGAAAGCATGATGGTTGACCTGATGATTATTATTATATTTAAGAGCTAAATAACCTTGTTTGATAGAGTATTTATCAACTTTAGGTGGGGCCTAGATGAGGCAATTTGGTTGATTAGACATGAAGACATCCCTCTCAACAAGTAAATGTAAGAAAGAGACAACCTAATTTTGGGGAATGAGAAGGGTTGAAGGGTCTTTCAAGATGACCTGACCTGTAAATCTAGAGATAGCTACAAGATAATTACAAAAGGATGTACCCCAAGCTTGGATCATCATGACTAAGATATCCCTCAAAGAATCAACTAAAACAAGGTGGGTATTCATTCCAAGAATTAAACCAAAAGTTTTTAATTTCCCTATTGTGCACTTGTCATGAAATGAAGGAGGTAATAAGATCTCAAGAGGCCATCATAAAATCCAATATAACAGAACCTTTTGGTGGGTCAAGAGTAGTAAGCACCCGAGAAGATTCCAAGCTATCTAGATACTTTTTCTTGCATAAGTGTGCACCATTTTGAAGAAGGTTTGTGGGTTAAAGTACAAAGTTGTGTCACCTTTCAAATTGACTAATCAAAACAACTAAATTTGAGTATTTCTATTTAAAAATCAATTTTATCCAAACATATGATCTATACAAATTCATTCTAGCTAAGTTATATACGGTCTCACACTTTTCCAATTGTAAATGTCTATTAAATGCATGTTTTGTACTAGTTTTTATCTAACTACTAAAAAAAAATTTATTTCAAAAAATTGATGTTTCAATAACTCTTACTATTTTTAATGATATTTCTTTAATAACATATAAGCACCATTTTATAGATCTAAAAGTCAAGAATATTCTCATATAGAGTTTATAGTGTTCTAATTAGATATAGTATATTATAATTAAAAAATTCTTCAAGTATGTTTTTAACACTGGAGAAGATGTCAATTTTGAGAAAGGAAAAAATATTAAATCATATAAAAAAATTAAAAATCACATGATGTTCTAGAGGAGAGAGTCCTCTTGAAGAATGTATAATTTTTCTTCTAGTTAGAATATATTTGTTTTGAAAAATGTCGTGGGAGATGAAATCTATTGATTTCGGGTGAGTTGAAACTTAAATTGTTATAAAAGATAAAATATAGGTCTAAAACCATTTTTTATTTTTGATTGTTCTAGCTATATATGTTATCTATAATATAATCTAAGATTGAAGGGAAATAAGTTTATTTCCATATAGTTTTGTAGTGGGAACTAAACCCCTAATTTTCAACGTTTTTCAACAAGTAAAAAATTATGTTTAAAAATTAGGAAAATATATCAATTATTATTCCAAATAATTATTAAAAATTATAATCCTATGCTTCATCCATTTCTATACATTTTATTATTTTACTTCATTATCAAATTCTAATTAATACTACTAGTTTTACGTCATTGAAGATGAATAGTTATACCCTTGTCATACATGTTCCAAAGTAATTTGTCATCAAAATCTTTATTCCAATTGAAGATGTTATTCAAACATGCCCCTTCTATCTTGTAAGAAGTTGACATATTAGGAATAAAGAATAGCCCACCAACTTCACTTGTCCACTTTAATTATTTTGCTTGACACTTTTAGAATCATAATTTTTTATTTTAATTAATAATAATTAAATCCCATTATTAATTAAATCCCATTATATAAATGTAACTCTAATTTCATTTTATTAAATAAATAATTATAATAAATCAATATTTACTCTTTAACATTTCTTAATTCTCTTTTTATTGCTTTCTATTTCCCAAATTATACTTATAAAATAAGACTTTAAATTCAACCAAAGAAAATATTTAAATAAATTTTCAATTAATTACTATCATCATACTTTAATATTTTTTTAAAAATAATTAATATTTAATAATTCTATTATCATAAGATTAATCCAAGCATCATAATTAAACTATATATAAAACAAATCACATAGTCAAACCCCCATAAAAGCAACATAAGAAAATTTGACAAAGTCAAAATCAAACAACACACAAAGAAAAAATCACTGGTTTAAAAAGGGTAATTAGTTAGATAAATTTTGTCCTTCTCAAACAAAGTAATTAAGCTTTGGCTAGGATCAAACTGGAACATTATCTCCCATTCTTACCATTGAGTTATTGTGACAAGGCATGCTTATCCTGACAATTCAGGGAAGTCGATGCCTGATACTTGTAATCTACATAAAAGATGAGCATGTATATGTGCATATATATCTAAGATAAACAAACAATGTAGGGGAGTGGTACACCATATAGATCCCGACTCATAGGTGTCTATGACTCCCTTCCTCAACTACATCAAGCATGTTAGATATAATAGTAAAACAAACACACACCATACACATGGAAGTATGGGGTTAGTACAATCAATAACTCATAAGTATAAATATCATCATGTTGGAATATAAATAATATATCATCATCATTTGAAGGTATACCATATGACATTATTATGGACACAACTACATTTACTAACTCAAAGAAATTAAAGCATCATCATTACGAAGGTAATCACAATCATCAAATGAACATGTGAAAGTATCATCATTGCAAGTAAGTAACCATTAATATCTAGTATAATCAATTACCCTATATACCAAAGTATCATATTTCAAATATCAATTAAGGGATAATATATCCATAATGGATTGAGGTATAACTTTAAGAATGATAGTGAAGGAGGGATATTACAACCTCCTTCGTTAAAATAGGCTGACACCTTGAAGCTAACTATCACTACTAAGATAATCAAAGTTAAAAGTAATATCTAAAATACCATAAAAAAGGGTCAAATAGGAAATTATTACAATCTAGCTTACTAAGTATAGACATCCAACTACTATGAGCAATATGATTATGGGGTAAGCATAAATTGAAAACCACATTGATCAAACATTCTTCCTTTAACAATTTCTTAAATAGGTTTAGGTTTTCATTAAATGGGAATCATAAAGGACATACAAAATGTTATGTTACATTTGAATAATAAGTTGAGAATCCCACAAAATCCTAGTTGATGGAACATTTAACTAGTCATTAATTAATCTGGCATCAATGCAATCCATGTGATCCAAATGACTATCTATACTACATAAAGTCAAAATGCAATCTCATAATATCCTCCCTTATACACAATATCAGAGCTTCATAATGAACATGATAGAAACAATACTTGTCACATATTAGGGCTAATGATATCAAACATTTTGATAGTCGCCATAGAACTCAAAAGGAAAACCTAAGTTGGTGAATATCAAGATTAACAATAAATTAAAAAAAAGGTATAGATGATTTTTGATAGTAAAACAACTATGACCAATGCCAAAAAATTAGATAATGAAAAGAGAGTGAAGTGACATATTGTAACAGCCCATGAGGGAACTTAAGAGAAATTAATCCACAATGTCACCTAGTTTGCTAAACATTTTTTAAGGATTAAAGAAAAAAAGAGATAACATAGTGGAAGCAATAACACATTACATACATAAGAAATACAATAAGAGTTACATGATGAAAAATATATATACAATTACATAAGATACCACATGACATAGCCAAAATGTATAATCAACCTCTATACAAGTCACAAGGTATGAAATGCCAAAATGATATACATCATGATGAGATACAACATCTCATATGATATAAAATAATCAAAGTACAATATACCAAAATATGACTATAGAACATAATCAAAAGAACAAAAAGATAGGACAACAATACAAGGTACATCCAACATCGACATCCAACTTTTAGATCATAATGGTATAAGAAAAACTACCACCCAACCTCATGGAACCAAAATGGCCCACTCTTACCATGCTAAGGAAATAATCTCAAGTCCCAAATGGATAACAATCCAAAAGTCATTACAAGAATCTAGGTCAAGGAATCCTGAGAGAAATATTTCTCAAAGGTACCAAGCACACAAGTAATATCTAATCCAAGAGGCAACAAAGACACTTAGGAAACCTAATATGCATGTGTGCAAGTGTCATCACATGAGTCAAATCTAAGGTTAATTTGGCAGTCTCCCTGGACTCCAACCCCCTAGTGTCTCTATGCAGAATCAATATCCTTTTTTATAGACAAGGAATATGAACAAGGCAAGGTCATAGCCAAGCATCATCTCTACTCCTATTCTAGCTTATACTATCACTCAAGCCATGGGTGAGGTAATACACTAACTCTTGTTAATTTATTTTAACCCTATTAATAAACTATTATGACTTATTAAAACAACTTACAATGGCTTACCCAAGAAGTCTCTTTAGGGTTCTGACCTCCATTGAAATCCACTTTCTAGGATACACATAGATAGCCTACCCTAATATCATAAAAAGTACATCCTATAAAATTATAATAAGCACATCAGTCATATACAAGCAATTGGAAAGTAGAATAGATAACTAATCAACCCTTAATGGTTATATCATAAAATCACAACATGAGATTATGTAAAACAACTTGCTCTCACCATAGAAATACATGAATGCATTACAATGGTTGGGGATGAAATAATCATGACTAAAAATATCACATAACAACATCATAAAACAATCACTTCCCAAGCCTTTGGTAACATTCATATTTCTCTAAACTACTAAGTTTTCCCAAACCCTAACACAAAATAAATCATAATGTTCATCTCTTCATGCAATTAAAACAAGTGTATATATTCAACTATTTTAGTTTTCCGTAATAATTCTCTAAAGTTTGATTTGAATAATAATTAGATTTTTTGTTTTCCAAAGTTCTCAATTGATAAAATTCTCAATTTTAGTTTGATAAAAAAAAGGTTTGTTTTCATAGTTTAAGAATCCATATTTTTTGAATAAACCATGTATTATCCTCTAAGTACAATGATAAAAAAACTTTATTAGAAAACATCCCCTTTTTAAAACAATATCAAGTATAAAAAGAAACTTATTTTAATATCAAATATAATTGTATTAGTTAATAATTAAACTTAACTATCTAAATATAAACTAGCATTAAATAATATTTAAAATCTAAATATCATTAAATTTAAAACTAAATAATATTAAAATAACCTAATTTTTGCATATAAAATAAATATACTTTTACCTTTATTTAATTAATTATATATATTAAAGCAAATAAAATATATTAAAAAAAGAAGAAGTGTTAACCCCTAATTAAGGGGTAGGCCACCGCTTGACCCAAAGCCAACACATCCTTGGCTACCTTGGCAACCTTACTATCATGGAAACCTTGGTTGCCTTTTTAGTCATGGCCACTTTGGCAACCTCCTTTGTCGTAGTAGCTTGTGCACCAATGATAGCTTTGGGTACCTTCACAACCAACCTGCAAATCACAATCAAGAGGGTGGTGATAATGGTCCACCTCCCAATCCAAAAAAAAAATTGTTTTAATAATATTTTTTAAAAATAAGAGGCCAAAGCCATGATTAATTATTATGTGTTATAATTAAGTTTTTTTTTTTTAAAGCACTTGAGTAGATTCGAACCCAAGACCTCTCAAATAAGAGGCTCATAATTTACCATTGTGTTGTAGGCTCTTGCCTATTATCAGAGTAATTTTAATTATTATTGTAATTAATTATATTTCTTCATGTATTTATTTATAGATCTGATAGGAAATATAATTTGAACCATTTAAAATTACTCGATAAATATTCTTTCTTGATTTGAAACCCTACCAATGAATTAATTTTCTTTAAACTTTCTAATAAGGGTTTTCAGTTTCATTTCTTCTAGATGACTAAATAACGAAGACTGATTATTTCTTAAAATAAGTGTTTTGGTTTAAAAAACTTTTTCCATAGACACTATCCATATAACAGGCACAACCAAGATAGAGGTATATCAAGAGATTTACTAAAATGAGTTCTACAAAAATCCTACCTTGATTTGATGCTACAATCCATCAAAAGGTTAATGCTTGTGAAAATTCCTGTCTCCCAGATCCTTCTGAAATATCTCATCTTCCAAACTTAGAAGAATTTGCTCCTCTAAACCCATGTGTGTAGAAATAATCACCAATCTCTTAATAAAGATTTTAACTCCTCTTAGGGTCTTTGAATTTTGACCATGCAAAGTCATCTCATTAAAATAAAATTTTATTAATTTAATTTAATTAATTCTCATGTGCATTTCCTTTAGTTAGAATAAAGTCTATTTAAATTATTCACACTTCATTTTTATTAAATAAGAAGATGGTTTTTGAAAACATATTTATTAATTTAACTAATAATAATGTTTAATGATCATTAAAAAATTATTGATCAATAACAATGCAAGAGTAATATCAAGATGTGAAAAAAGAAGAACACGGAATGCACAGGAGATATGGAGAAGCAGATGCCTGAACTGGTCAATGGACGCAAGAGATAGAGAGATGATCGGTAGGTGACGAGAATCACAAATTAAATCTAGTTGAAGACAGAAACTGTCGATGATCCCTTGTTTTGTGCACCTTCTCGAGTGGGAAGTCAATTTAGGGTTCAATCATGGTCACAGTCGCTGCACAGAGATACACATGAAGAATCCATAAACACAGCGGATAGTTTTTCCTTCAAGACCATTGCAACAGATTCCACCCCTACAATTTAAACAATCACTCTTATATTTATGTAGTAGAATAAATCTAGGGTTAGGGTTTCAGATCATAATGGATCCACTTCAAAATTTTCCCTCCACACCTATTGTTCAACTAGCTAAGGCTGTCATGCATTCTTCCCAATTTCAGAGTTGCAAATTTCCTGCAAAGAACTTAGGTCAGGGTTTCAAGTCTATTTTTTGCGAAATGGCAGTCGTTCAACCTGCAAAGCCTTTTTTTGTCAATCCACATTTCATTGATCATCGAGGTAAATCTTCTGAAAATGGAGTTCCAGATTCAATGGTGAAGATGAAGACTCCACCTATTGATGAAGGATGTAACAAATAGAACTAGCAAAGTTTTTCCTCTTATGAATGTGGTGAGACATCTTAATGGGTCATGCAAACATTTTCGAAAAAGAGGGGCTTCAAAAATTTTAGGCCGAATACCACAAATTCAAATCAATTTCATCTAGGGCATCATTTGCAAGATCGCAGTAGCTGGAAAGGAAGTCATTCTTCATCAGGGCCCAGGCATTTTGACAAGCAACCTGTCCTCGACATTTGTTATGGAACTCCACCAGGGTCCCCTATTCACATACTAAATGCCAAGCCCTCAAATGAAGGGATTGTTCCTAATGAAGTGCTTGGTAAAGAACCTGTTAAGTCGGTTGATGCCACTATTCAAACTTTGCATTTAGACTCCTTGCCTGATTCATACCGAGTTCCCTTCGAACAAAAAAAGCAAAGGCTAGTTTGGCGAAAGAAATCATGCCTAGATAGTACAACACATGAAATTCAGCAACATAAAATTGATCACTTGTCCATCACATTTCCAAGTCACATGTTGCAAGAATCGATTGGTGTTCTCTGACAATCTGCTCTCATTAGTAAGATCAATTCGGATTCCATTGACATTTCAGATATTAAATAGTGGGCTTTTAAAAACTGGATAGGTGTTAAAGATGTGTTTTATATAGACCAGCAATCTCAATTTTTTGTTGCAATTTTTGAATCTAAAGAAGGTAGAGATTGTGTGCATTGATTAAAGGGTGGTTTTGTTTGGGGTATGGCTTGTATACTATGATCTGGATTCCAAATTTTAACCCAGAATCATTAGAGATTCACTTCTATCCATTCTGGATTTCCTTTCCACGATTGCCTTTAGAATACAGGGATTCGAATATTATTGTAGCTCTTGCAAATAAAATTGGCATCTTCTTGAAGCATGATCTCATCCCATATGATCGAACATATCAGTGTGTCAAAGTCTGTGTGCTTCTAGATATGAGAAAAAACATCCCATCTAATATTCAGATTAATTCTCTGTGGGGGTTTTGGAATCAAGCTATTTTAGTTCAGGATGCAGACACAATTTAGAGATTCCAATATACTCTTGGGCATTTTAACACCCAATGTCTAAATGGTGTTCAAGATTCAATAAAAGTGTGCTCTGATCATACTATAGATCCAAAAATTTGCACATTTCAGAGATTAACAGAAGATCCTAAAATTTCTTCTGGAAAAGGTCCTATAGTAGAAGATTTTCGCACTCCACATCATGATACCATTCCAGACACATCCAAATCTTCTGTTCATTAAAAATTTTCAGATGCAATGTTCTCCTATTTGTTAAAAATATTTATGCCTTCTATTCTTTGTCTGATGGAGCATTCTGATAGGACAGCTATTGTTCCTTTCAAGAGAGATGCTTTGATTACATATCATTTGAATATTCCAAACATACTATCTTTATTGCCCTTTCAACCATCAGATCTTGACATTTGTAAAGGATTGGCTGATTGGAAGACTTGTCAAATTGAAGAACAAATTGTTTCAGAAATAGCCCCCAACATAATTTTTGATATTGCAAAAGAGGAAGGCTTTCCAGGTGTTAACCACAACAAGAAATAGTTGGATGATTTATTTCAGCAATATCAGTTTTGGTTTCATAAGTCTTCTCATTGTTTACAAGCTAGTAAGAACTCATTTATTACAGGGAATATCTCAAATTTTATTGCTTCTCGGCCTGAGGAAGATATTATAATTGCTAAAGATCCATTGGGAATTGAAGAATCCATATATAACAACATACAAGATTGTGTAACTAATCAGTCTTCTCTACATGAGGATACTTATTTGGGATAGACTAAGAATAATAAGGATTCTTCGCAAGATCAGACAGATGAAATTTCTTTAGAAATTCATTTAGACCTTTATGATTATAATCAAACTCTCTCAATTGCTCAATATATTTCCTTGAAACAACAAGTTATTAAAACTCCAAAATCAAGAGGACAACCTAAAGGATCCAAGACTAGAATTGAAATTGCCTCTGGTATTCAGACTACTTTGGATGACAATTTTGTGGTTTCTAAGAGAGTGATAAGGAGAATAAAAGGTTCTCCTTGTCCACAATGAAGATAAATTCTTGGAATGTCAGAGGTATTAATGCCTCTGACAAAAGAAAAAGGATCAAATGCTTAATAGATGATATGAAATCAGATATTGTGTTGCTTTAAGAAACAAAATTTTTCCAACAATCATATGAAAAGACATTATTCAAATGGTCAAAGTGGTCTTCCTTTCATTCATGAAGTAGCGGAGCTTCGGGAGGACTTGCAGTTTGGTGGAATCCTTTGTTAATTCAAGGCCAGCTCATTCATCAGCATCAAAATTCGCAAATGGTGCAAATCTCAAATTTTAAAATATCTTTTCTCATTATTTATGTTTATGGGCCAAATTCTACACAAGATAAGTTAAAACTTTGGGATACCTTGACTCAGAAAATACAATCACAGCAAACTCAATTAATCATTATCAGGGGAGATTTTAATGCAGTGTTGAGTCAAGATGAAAAAATACGTGGTATCTCTCCTCCTCTTCGAACAATTGAAGATTTTTCCAATTTTGTTGATAATAATGGGCTTATGGATATTCCTCCAACTCAAGGAAAGTATACTTGGTCAAATAGGAGAGATGGTTTTGCACAAGTTGCTGTTCGGCTTGACAGATTCTTGTTGTCTCAAGAATGGAAATTGCAGCAATTTCAGATTAGTTCAGATATTTTACCATATCCAGAATCAGACCACTACCCAATCACCTTATCACTTACTCGAGCTATAGATATCAAGCATTATTAGGGTAAATCCTCATTCAAATTTGAACGTATGTGGCTTCGACATCCTCATTTTCTCCAGCATCTTAAGCAGTGGTGGGTTAGTGCACCTTTTGTCCTAGGTTCTAAGATGCATCAGTTTGCAATGAAGATGAAACATATTAAAAAACACATTAAACAATGGAATCGTGATATCTTCAAAAATGTCTTCATTCAAAAAGAGATTGTCAGGGTACAATTGGAGGATATTCACACTGACATCATTCAGAATGGGATGACAAATGATACATATATTAAACAAAAAAATCTTCAGAATGAGTGGGAAGAGTTGTGTGGTAGAGAAGAGGAATATTGGCGTCAAAATTCTAGGGAGCTATGGCTTCAACAAGGGGATAAGAATACTAAATATTTTCATGCTTCAACACAGCAAAAAAGGGTAGCCAAAACAATCTTTAATACTAAGGACTTAGTAACAGGCAATGTTTTAACAAATTCGCAGCATATTAAAGAGGAAGGTGTTAGGTTTTTTAAGAATCTTCTTGCACCAGCTGAATTTCCAGCACCTTCCCCTTCACAAGTGGCAGATCTTCTTGAAGCCATTCCAAAATTGGTGTCTCCGGAAGATAATAATATGCTTATGAAACCGATCTAATTTCAAGAACTTCAAAAGGTTGTCTTTTCATTCCCTCTAGACAAAGCTCTAGTTCCTGATGGATTCACAGTGCTATTTTTCCAATGTAGCTGGGATTTTATTGGTTTTGATCTTTTGGCTGCAGTGGAAGAGTCTAGAAAGTGAAAATCAATGCTTGAGTACTTTAATACCACCAACATTGCAATTATTCCTAAGTTGAAAGAGCCCAAAACATTTGCTAATTTTAGGCCTATCTCTCTTTGTAATCTTACATATAAGATTATAACAAAGGTAATATACTCCCATCTTTAGTATCTTCTTCCAAAGCTAATTTCTTCAGAGTAGGGAGGTTTTGTTCCTGGTAGGGAAACTATGGAGGGAGCAATGGTTTCTCATGAAGTTCTTCATTCTATTAGTATGAATCAGTCTCCTTCTTTTGTAATCAAGCTAGATATGATGAGGGCCTATGACAGAGTTTGCTGGTCATTTCTTCTTCAAGTCCTCCAATAGATGGGTTTTTGAAATCAATGGTGTAAATGGATAAGAGCATGTATCTCTGGGGCTTGGTTTTTAGTCATAGTTAATGGGATAGCTTCTGGTTTCTTCTCTTCTACTCAAGGTATTAGGCAAGGAGATCCTCTTTCTCCAGCTTTGTTTATCATCATGGCTGAAACCTTTAGTAGAACCATTAGGCACTATCATCTTTTAGGAAAACGGAAGGGAGAAAACATTACTGGCACATCTATTTCCATTACACATTCTTTATTTGCAGATGATACACTCCTGTTTGGTATATCACAAGTGTCAGAAGCTAGACAAATAAAGAAGATTTTGGAGTTGTTTTCAGATGTCTTAGGGAGAAAAATCAATTCAAATAAGTCAAAAATCTTTCTTTTCTACACCAACAAAGTGATATCGGATAAAATTGTTAAAATTTTGGGATTTTCAGAGGACTTTCTTCCATCAACATATCTTGGAATTCCATTTTTCATGGGATCAAATAAGACAAGCTACTAGAATTCAGTTATTCAAAGAATTGAGTCTAGAGTGGTAGCTTGGAAAGCCAGATGGCTTTCTTTAGTTGGAAGAATTCTACTTATAAAATTGGTACTTTCAAAAATCCGAAATTACTATATTGCTATCCTTAATACGCCGGCATCAATCTTATTACAAATTCAAAACTTGATTAGAGGTTTCCTTCGGGTAGGAAATATGAATGGGGATAAAAAGATTCCACTTGTATCACCTCATGACATGGCTCATATTCCAGCCATTGGTGGAGCAGGTATTCATGATTTTACTAAGAGAAATGTAGCTTTTGGTGGGAAACTCATTTGGCATATGTACACTAAACCTCAATCAACATGGTGTCAGATAATGCAACAAAAGTATTTAGATAATAATGACCCCACAAGAATTTTTTCAATTCTTAATCCCCATAAAGGCTCCGTGGTTTGGGATTTTATGATCTCTTCCAAAGATATTGTTCTTAAATATATTTCTTGGGAGTTGAATAAGGGAGATAGAGTCAACTTTTGGAGGGACTCATGGAATGGATTTCCACCTCTTCATACTTTGCAGTTTTCTCAGAACATAATGAACATTTTAGAATCAGTTTGGGGTAACAGAGTCATTGATTTTATAGATAAAATTTGTCCCTATTCTAGGAAAGTCACTTCGAAAAATCCAGATCACCTACCTTTGCCTATTCAAGAGAAAAAAATGTTTAGGGACTATTTAGACAAGAGACTTGTTTACATTTCAGATGGGGTAGATAGATTGTTTTGGGCTCCAGCTAAAGATGGTTGCTACTCAGTCAAAGAGGGGTATAAGTTGTTACAGAGAATGGTTGGACAAAAGAATCCATCTAGAGCTTATAAATTTTGTTGGAACCATGTTGTTCTTCCAAAAGCTAGATATTTTGCATGGATTGCACTTAAACACATAATTCTTACAAGTGATAGATTGACTAAGTTGAATATTGCTCCTCCATTTAAATGTGTCTTATGTAATGAAGAATATGAATCAATGGATCACTTGTTTGTGACCTTCTCATTCGCATATGATTGTTGGGTTTTTGTTCTGAGAAAACTTCATTATTACACTCCTCTTCAAAATAATCTTTGTGAGATTTTTCAATCTTGGCCGCTTCTTTTTTTGAAAGCTTTATTTGCAGGAATTTGGATATGTACTCCAGCTTTGGTCATTTGGGCTATTTGGTGGGAGAGGAACAAGAGGATATTTAGAAATGAGTTTGTAGAGAAAGAAATAGTGTTACAAGGCATGAAAAGTCTATATCGGAAGTCACTAATGCAGGCCTTTTTAGATGCAAAATCAATCCTACAATTTTAGTTTGGGATAGTTTCATCATTCGAGAGTGGAAATCTCTTCTTATTCCATGGTGGAGTGGAATTAGCAACAATCAACATTCCAAGATAGATAGAGCAATTGTGCAATGGCTACCTCCTAAGTTAGGTATAGTGAAACTTAATTTTGATGTTGTTTCAAGGGGAAATCTAGGTAAATCAGGTCTCGGGGCATGTGTCAGAGATAGTAAAGGTATAGTTCTAGCAATTTCATCCTCCCCGCTGCCAGATGGGACTAATAATTCATCAGAAACACAAGCTCTCTTGGCAGGCCTAGTACTGCTTAAAACAGGTAATTTTCACAGAGTCCATATTGAAGGTGATTCTCAAATGGTAATTAATAGTTGCATTAAATGACAATCCTATTC
Source organism: Cupressus sempervirens (assembly GCA_028749045.1). Lineage (NCBI taxonomy): Eukaryota > Viridiplantae > Streptophyta > Pinopsida > Cupressales > Cupressaceae > Cupressus > Cupressus sempervirens. Next base: position 332,845,810 of record CM053792.1, read on the forward strand.
ATGGCATTTGCAATATATCTTCAACCAAATTTGGTACTTGATTGATCAATTTTTAGAAGTTACCATATCACATACCCTGCGAGAAGGAAATAAAGTAGCAGATTTCATATCTAATCTTGGGTGTGATGATGTCGTTGTTAACACACATCAACCCAACTCATTTATTGAACAATTCAAACAATTACATTAATTGATTGCATTTGAAAGCTGTTTATCATGCTCATAAAATTCAGATGTAAAGCTTGACTTAGGACAAAGTTCTCAATGGTATAGTTTTATGAGCCTTGATTTTGTCGATATAATATCTATTGTAAATATCGACAAATATCTTTATGTAGATTTGTATACAAGCAACTATTCCAGGTTTTCTTTCTGGTTCTTTCCTGGTTGAGCTCTTTGAACCAGTTTTATTAATAAATATATTCAGTGGCTAGCCCACTTTTGCCTTAAAAAATAAAAATAAAAAATGTTTAATGATCATTATTTAAACATAACTTATAAATTAATTATTATTAAATTAAATAAATATAATTCTTCCAAATTTAGTCTATTAATTAAATCTTTAAATTTAATTCTCTCATTTAAATAATTTATCAATTAATTAATATAATTTACACACACACACACACACACACACACACACACACACACACACACACACATATTGAAATTAAATCATTTAATAATATTTTTTGTTGATTTGATTATATCCAAGAATCATAGTAGATCCACAAACGCAATAAGAAAACTCATCTAAATGACAATGTACAAATCAAACTCAAAGGTTAAAAATCTTCAATTCACATCAATTTGATGAATTTGAAAAGGAAAATAATTCAAATACTTGGCACATATTTCAAGAGAAATGGCTTAGTTTTAGGATTTGGACATAAGAACTAACTTCCCTCTTTTACCATTGAGATGCTATAATGGGACACTATCATTTTGAAAATTCAAGAAAGTCGATGCCCGGTCCCTACAATCTGCATTAAAGTTGAACATGTACAAATACAAACACACACACACACACACACACACACACACACATACATATTTATATGTACATATACATACATATATACATGTACATATATATACACATATATGTGTATACATATATATGTACTTATATAGGTACATATATATGTACCTATATATGTATACATATAGATATAGATATATATATATACATATATATATATATATACATATATATATATATATACATATATATATATATATATACATATATATATATATATATACATATATATATATATACATACACATATATATATATATATATATATATATATACATACATATATATATATATATATATATATATATATATATATATATATATATATATATATATATATATATATATATATATGTAGGTCTTGACTAGCAGGTGCCTACGAGTGTTTCCCTTGATGTACCACATCAGATACTTCAAAAAAAAAAGTACAATATACATGTACACAATATACATGCAAGTATGGGGTAAGAAATCATAAAATTGGATATAAATAATTCGTATAGCCATTATATTGAAAGAAACTAAAATCACTATATGAAATATACAAAGCATTGCCATTAAAGTAATATCCATGAACACATGAAATATTCAACTATAAAGTAGCTCATTAAATATATAATATAAGTATGTAAATAGCATCAACCAAATTAGGTAACCAAGTACCACTAAATCATATCAAATAGCCATGAAAGATGGCTTAAAAGAATTGTACAATATAAAATAAAAATAAACTAGGGGTAAGCACTATATCCACCCCTCCCCCCCCTCTTCCAAGACTTAGGATTACTCCTAGAAGCCTACAAAAAAGTAGGGATATAACTCCTGTAATCCAAATGCATCCTCCCATATAGGTGATGACTCATCAGTAGGGTCCCATTGGACCATTACCTATTCTATGATTTGACCTTTGAGGGTCAAATCCATTGTTGAAGAATGTACACCAGCTCCAAAGTCATTTTGTCATCCTCTACCTATAAAAATTTCAACCAAGAAGATGTATTACATCACGAATATACTATCCTAGAACATAAAAATGGAAAACATCATGTACACAAGTTATGTTGGGCAACAATGCAAGACAATAGGCATCTGGATCTATCCTCTCAAGAGTATCAAATGACCCCACAAATCGAGGTATTAGCTTCGAACCCTTTCCATAACAGATTGGACTCTTTCACAAATGCACTCTCATGAATACCTTCTCTCAAACTAAAAACTTATTATCCATCTTGTGAGTGTGTGCATATTTATCCTATCTATCTTGTGATGTAAACACATGGCCATAGATGCACACTACCTATTGCTCCATATCTCAAAGCTTTTAGAGTTTGTATAAAGTAAATAAAAACAAGAATCTAGTGAAAGATATAGATTAATCAAAGAGGAAATAAAATTGCTAAAATACTAATACAAGAACAATCTCTAATGTAAATGCTTGAAGGCATAATATCATGAATATTTCCTAATATCTAATACATAAGAGATAGCCTATTTATATAGGCAAGAGGTGGGATGATACTTGGACATGATTGAGACAAGTGTTTCAACTTGGAGGAAGTAGAGTCCTGATGGAATCAACCATCTAACATCTACATACAATCTAGAAGGTTGGTGTCCAAATTGGAATTAACCACATATGATATCTTATGCTTAGTTGGGGTCAAAAGGATGACTCACAATATCCTGCTAATAATAATATTCAAGAACATATAATTTCTCTTAATTTATGAGCACGCCTAATTAAAATTAATATAAGAGTGAAATGGAAAAGAACCATTTACTCTAACACCCCCTATTAAGTATAAATGAGGGAGTACTATAATGCAATATATAGCTGATAGGTCTTGGCATCAAATCTATGTTAGGTACGCATGTACAACTAAAAACAATAACCAAAGAAAAAAGGAGAAAACACAATGGGATGAAAATCCTCTCCAAAAGAGAGTATAAATGAAGCTAAAATGCTCTAAAACAAGACATCTTGCATACCCCAAGTAAGGCATACAAATCAATGAAATTTATCTTAGTGAAGGTTTGGTGAAGATGTCTATAGACTGATCAAAAGTCTGATAGTACTAAAGGTCAAGGACCTTCTCATGAATTAGCTCCTAGATATAGTACATATGAATCTCATTGTGCTTTCCCCACTGATGATGGACAAGATTGTGAGAAATTTCAATAAGACTCTATTTGTCACAAAAGATGATAGTTAGTTGTTGGAAAGGAATGCCAAATTTGGTAAGGATATGTTGAAGCCAAATATCCTTAGTGGTTGCATTAATTGCTCCTCAATACTTAGCTTTGGTGGATGAAAGAGCAATAGTAGATTTCTTCTTGCTTGACCAAGAAACTGAACCAAAATCAAGAGAGAACTCAAAAGTAGACTTATGATATTGAGAATCGTCTGCCCAATCTCAATGTATAGCCCACCAAGTCAATATCCAAACCCACTGCATAATGAATCCCATAACTATGAGTACCTTGGATGTAATTAAGAATCCTTTTAGCTACTTTCCAATGTAGTTCGTGTGGTTTCTACATACACTGGGAGACCATGCTCACAATATATTAAATATTAGGCCTTGTGTGAATCAAGTATATGAGGCTTCCAACCAATCGACAATACAATGTTCCATCAACCAATGATGAAGAACAAGAAGCCTAAATTTTTATCCCTAATAGAAATGGACTTGGTGTAGACTTGTAGTTGGCTATGTGAAATATTGAAAACATATCAAGAGCATACTTAGGCTAGCCAATAAATATATCAGGTCATGAATAAGAGATCTCAATCCCTAATAAGCAATGAAGAAGGCCTAAGGGAGACATTAAGAATTGATCATGAAGGGTAGTTTTGACTATCATGATGTGAGATGAGTGACTCCCTATGATCAACAAATCATCAACATAGAGAAAAAGGAGGCTCAGAGTATAATCTTGCTATAAGATATGGACATTTAGATCATAATGGCACCGAGTGAACCAAAATAATAGAAGGAAGGAGCCCATATTAGTATACCAAGATCATGGAGCTTCTTGAGGGAAATATAGGGAATTTTGAAGATGACAAACAAGTGTATGATCCTTCATAAACCATTGTGGTTGCTTTATATAGATTTCTTCCTAGAGGTCATCATGAAGAAATGGACTCTTCACATTCATCTAATGAACTTCCCAACATTGGGATGCAGTAATGGAAAGACCAATAGGTTTTTATTGAAATGCCAGACATTCTCCAAGTTTTTGTGCACCACGATAAGAAAGTTTTCATGGCTCGCGGGCCCTCTACTATGTGTCACCAAGATTTGCAAACCTGCCTTGCTCTCACTCCTAATAGGCTTTCTCTTGAGAAATATCTCTTTTGTGAGAAAAAGTTAATGCTTGTGAATCTGATGGAAGCTATTATGTCTATGATTGATGAGAAGGCCAGTGGTTGTGATGGTTTTCCTTGTGAGCTCTACAAAATCCTATGGGATGATATTAGCCTTGATTTTCTTCAAGTTTATCATGAAGCATATAATTCTAATCCCCTAGGGAACATTATAAATAAGGGTAATATTAAGTTCATACCTAAAGCTAGTGATCACAAGGAAATCTACAACTAGAAGCCCATCACTTTGTTGAATTTCTCGTACAAGATCATTGCCAAAGCTCTCTCTTAAAATTTGACATTTTCTCCCGTAGATTGTTCACCCTAAAGAAACTAGTTTCATCAAATCTTGATATATTTTGGATGACATCATTATTGTTTAGGAAGGTATGGAATGGGCCCAAAAATCCAAGAAACAAGCTTTATTTCTCAAGATTGATTTTGCCAAAGCTTATGACTAGATTGAGTAGCCTTTCATCCTGGCCATGCTTCAGGCTCTGGGATTTGGTTCAATTTTTCTGTAGTCTGTACAGATGCTTTTTGGTGATGCCTCTTCTTTCATCACCATTGATGGGAGATAATTTGGAACTTTTGGGCTCTTCAAATATATTTGGCAAGGTTTCCCTCTTGCACCCTTGTTCTATGTGTTGGTGGATGAAGGTTTTGGCTATCTTCTTGCCATCACCATCTATTGGGGTCTAGTGCATGGCCTCTCACTTGAGATGAGGCCTAGAAAATTTTATTGCAGAATTGTATTTCTTGAAGATTTCAAGTTAATTGGCCTGCCTAGAAGGGAAATGGCTTTTAGACCCTTCTTATGACTCCTAAATCTGTTTGAATTCAGGGCACTTTTTTTGTTAAGAGGATTTGGAAAGCTTAGGAAGCCCTCAAACCTTCACTTCACTTGGCAGGTAATGGGTTCAGAGATGGTTTCTTAATGAACCAACAAAACCTTTGGTGGTGTACCTTGCTTGTAGCTCAAGGTGTTCCTTTAACCAAGATACAAGGAGCCAGTACTCTATGCTTGTTTCAAATGGGTATTAAGACTCCCAAAGATTTATTTTCCTAGGTTACTATGAGCCTTTGTTGATGGGAGGACCTATAGGTGCAATTTAAGCTTATTTATGTAGATGGCAGGTAGTTGATCTTCTAGTTTCTATGGTGCCTCCAAATTTGTTACACAAGATTGGTATTTACTCATCTCGCCCATGAAGCAAAGATTCAAAGTGGTATCATGCCACTCTTATGGCTAGCCACAAGCCCAAGCTAGGGTATCGGTGGCTAGTTCCCCATGTTTTGATGGTTGATACACTCAATCAATGTTGTCATTTGCATTCTTCCTACAAGACTTGGAATAATAGATTTACCACTGTTGGCATTCTATTACAGAGTTGAAGATTGCTCACTTTTCCTATGCCTCCTCTTCTAAGGCCTACCTTTGGTCCTTGATCTCTGACATTTGGGAATCTAGGATCTTAGATGCCCTTTTTGTGGCCAGTCTGAAAGTTTCCTATACATCTTCTGGTTCTATAGAAGAGCCCAAAATTATTGGCTTTGGATCCATGACCTTTTCATGCCTTTTCATCTAGACAATTTCACTTGGCATATGGTTGTGCTGGGAGATCCACCCATGCTTCTTTATAGATATGCCCAACTTTGACATGCTTTCAGAATAGATATTTTGTTTAATATTTGGAAGCATCACAATGTTATTTTATTCTCTCATAGTTTTCTTGATATTCATGTTGTTATGTACTCTAAAGTATGTATCTATAATAATGACATGATGCAGATTCAAGTACAAAATGATAGAGTTAGGCTCAAGGTTGCTCACCTACAAGAGTTACTTGCTCATTAGGGAAATGTGCCTTGTACGGTTGCCCACGTGGCTCCAGATGCTTTCTCTAGGGACTGCACTTCTCATGGTCACTGGCTAGGCCAAATTAGATCTACATGTCGCTTGCATACTCCTCAATCTCAACTTCATCACTGCTCTCCTAGTGATCTTGGTGGTTGTTGTCACTTGGCCTTTCCTCCATGGAGGTTGGGTTTGGGCTAGTCTATGATGGTTGCTCCTACTGTCCTTGATGTGGGCTGGCCATCTTCGTAATGTGACCGAATGGGTGTTCCCTTGGCTAGACTTAGCCATTCATCTGCCCAAATAGGAGGGAGATAAAGATGTTGATGCGACTACTAATGACTATTGAGCTCCCCTTGAGCCAAGCATCATCCCCAAGGACTTTTGGGGTTATGATGATAAAGACCCACCCTTAGCTAGCACTACTCTTGTAGCCTGAGGGCTTTATGCTTTCTACCTTATATGTTTTTTTTTGAAAAGTTGTTAATCTGACCTTGTGTCGTTTGAGCTTGTGTGGTGATTTTGTATCCTTGACCCCTTTTTTGTGAGTATGTATCTTTAAATTTTACTTAATGAAAAATGTCAATTAATAAAAAAAAATACTTCAAACACAAATTATAAAAAAATGAATTTAAATAAGTTGTAAATTATTTATGATAGACTAAATTTGATACGAGTCTCAAGAAGGGAAAAACCTTCAATAAATCTCATTGTTTCATAGAGTGAATAATATGAGAAAATATTAAGAAACACTAATTCGTAGGGAATTCTATATCTCTTTCTAAAGTTCCTACGCACTCCCATATAAGTAGATCTATCTAAATAGTTGTACATTATTCCCTAAACAAAGAAACTCAAGGAAAGAGAAGAGTACTACAATGCATAGTCAGTATTAGAGAACTTGAAGAAAATCCTTGATGTATAGAGAAAAATTAAGAAGCTCGACATCTGCACTACATAAAATGAGAGTTCGTGCACTTTTATTTATGAATATCCTAACTTGCCTACAAAAAACTTTGAAGTTACAGAGAGATTTATAGAACACAATGGACCGAAGTCAAAATAATGAAAACTATGAAGAGCCTATGAAGTCACAAATTGTAGAACTTATGGAATAAACTAAAAAATTGAAAGATGTTGTGATAATATCTGTGACACCCCACCAAGGGATCCAAAAGAATTAACCTAAAGTTTTACTAAGTTTTCCAAACAATTTTTTTATTTAAAAAATCATGAAAGATAAACCATTCATATCAAACACATAGTAGCAGAAGCAATAACATACAATCAACTGTAAGCATACATAACAAGTTACATTCCTTAAGGATCCCAAGACGTTGAGTCACATTCAATTTAGTTAAAACTAAGACTAACAACTACCACATCCACATGAAATAATAATGAAAATTCCAAAGTTCATTTCATACATTTGTTCTGAATGCCTTTTGGCAAATTAAATTCAGAATGCTCAATCATCCATTGTACATGTTACAAGGTATGAAAAGCTTAAGAGAATATACATATGTAAAAATAAAGATACATCATCTTCATCAAATCCATGATACAAGTGCAATAAAGTAAATGAAACTACTAACATACATGATACGTCCATCCATCAATAATGATATAACAACCATCATAAGAGATATCCATCCAACATAAAACACAACTAATCTAAGTGTGCGGTTCCTCCCAACTATCAATAGCATCATTAGATCATTGTGGGCCCTAGCCATCCCTCCCCACATAACATCCCAAGTCACCAAAGAGATCATCAATATTATAGTAATAGGGATGTCACTCCTAAACATACTACAACATATGCATAAAGAAAGCTAACATGCTACAACATATGCATAAAGAAATCTAACATGCAAGAATAAAACATAAGATGATCCTACAAAGTATATAACATCGTCTATCACATGCTAATCATCAATATAAGGATATGTACTAGTAAATAACATCCATCATAAGATCCAGGAATAGAATTAAGGTAAATACCACAAAGAATGCTCTAGCCACAGTGACTACAAATGGATCTCAAATGGTAAGAGTGAAAAAGCATTACCACCCAACCACGTGGAACCTAAATGGCCCACTCCAACCGTGCTAAGGAGATAGTCTCAAGTCCCAAACAGGATGTCAAATCACATAACACAAATACTCTTTAAGTCTAGGAATCCTAAAAGTATACTAACTCAAAGGTTCCAACATAAAAGGGTTGACACCTATACCCAGAGGCACAACAATGACATGTAGGAAACCTACTATGTAAGCGAGAAAGTGTCATCACACGAATCACACTAGAGTTACCCTGGTAGCCTCTCAATAGACCCCAACCCCCTAGTGATCCCTATGCGGCCACTAGTATCCTCTCATACTGACAAGGCATACTATGGAATGCAAGGTTGCAACCAAGTGTTCTCTCTACTCCCATCATAGTCTATACTAGCACTCGAGGCATGGGCGAGAACATACAATTATCTTATTATGTTCATTTTAATCCCCATTTAGTGTAAATTTTTTCACTTATTAAAACAACCTACAATGAGTTACCTTGGCAGCCACTTAGGGCCTTGGCTCCCATTGCAAGCCACTTCCCGACACTACAAGTAGATAACCTACCCTAGGCTCATGAAATCACAAATCACAAAATCACCTCAGTCCTATACAAGCGACTGAAAAAATACCAAAAGATAATCCACAATAAGAACATCAAATCTCCATGAGCAACTAAAAAGCATCCATTGATAATCATGACCACAACAGTTCTCTATTGGCAACTGAAGATACTAATGATAATCACAATATGCATTAGTTCTCAACAAGCAACCGTAAGGAATCTCAAAATAAACCACAATATCCATTAGTTCTCAACAAGCAACCAAAAAGGCATCTCAAAGCAAATAATACTGATCGAAGACTCCAATATGGTCGAGTCAAAACATGTCACAACATGACATTATCAAGATCAAAACAAACACTTTAGTCCCATCAAGGTGACTGGAAAGTAGTCCAAATATAACTAATCGATGACTCAAAAATGGTTAAGTCAAGTGTCTCATATACATACACCTCAGCTTCACACAAGAAGACTGGAAAGCAATAACAAATAGTAAATACAAACATCTCATAGAGTGTACCATCACATTACAATGGTTGGGTTTAGAAAGATCAAGATCAAAAACATCAGCATGCCATCACATTCGCATAACTCCCAAGCCTCTGGTAGATGTCCTATGACTGTTCAACAACCTAGTCAACCCCAAAACCCCAAAACACATATAGCATAGAGAAACAAGATACAAACACATGTTTTGGTTTGTTTTCGCAATCACATAGTTTAAGACAAATATGAGGTGTCAGTTTTTCATTTTCAAGTATACTTCGAGAGTATAAGATTCTTCATTTAATCGCCAAGTCAACCCATTTATCTCTTCAAATTAAACATCGAATTATCCCTCCATTATTTTAAAACAATTTTCTAAAATAATTAGAAGATAATTATTTACTTATTTAAATCATTGAACTAGTTCCCATTGACTTTTAGATAAAATCATTTGCATTATTTCACTAAAAATCAATGTTACTAATAATTCAAAGAAGTGTCTCCCATTATTCAAATTATTAGAATAATACTTATCAACCTTCAAATAATTAGTTTACAATTTCCTTAAAACACTTCAAGGGAAATTGTTTACTTAAAATAATCTTCCTTGATTTTTAAATAAGGTAATCGTCAGTGTCATTAAAGACAATCCTATTAATAATTCAATAATTATAAAATTAAACTAATTAATTAATCTTAATTAAAATTATATTAAGCTAATATAACTAATAAACTAGATTCATCATTAATTATATTTAGTCAAACTAATTTTTAACTAAATTAATTAATGAATACTAAACCCTTATATTAATATCTCTTTTCTTTTAATTCACCCTCATATAAATTCCATTTATTTGAGTTATTAAAATAATACTCTTTGATCTTCAAGATATTCATATTGAATCTATCAAATCAATATTATAATAATTTTTAGACTTAAGTTAACAACTTCCTTCATTAATTAATCTTAATTAATTAATTAAATTAATTAATGAAACATATAATTTGTCATTTACAAAACCAAATTATGATAATAATAATTCAATTAAAACTGGGTTAAATATTACCATAATCTAAATCACTTAATTGAATTATTCGCAATAATAATAACTCATTCATATCAGTCATCAATACTAATAAAATTACCAATAATTTTTATTAATTAAAAATTGACTAAATATAATTACACTAATGTTTGAGTTAACAAATAATTAAACGTGTTTAATAAATATTATTAAATCATGTAATGCTAAACCTTATTATAATATCATTAAAAATAACTATTAATAACATTAAAATTGGTTTATATATATATATATATATATATATATATAGACATTTAATAAATTACAACTGATTAATGCATGTTATATAGCATTTTCTTATTTAGTAATAACATATATTAATAAAAATATATTATTAAATATAAACTAATGTTAAAACTTAATAACATCAAACTTTATAATAATAATAATTTAAAAAAAAACAAACTTTAAAAGTGAATTTGGATATCGCCGCAGGACACTATTATATGTGTAGCTTGCTGATCGCAAGTACCCTGCGACTATGCGGACCAAAGCAAGTATGCCGCCGCCACCGCTGGGAATGAGGTAAGTGGTATGTAGGGTAAGGTAAGTTGTTTTTTTGTTTTTATTTTATTTATTTTATTATTACATATATATGATATAAGAAAAACTTCTTTATAACAAATTTCTTCCTCCCCCTCACATAATCAAAAAATAATAATTTTAATTTTACTTTGATTAATTTTTTATTTTTTTAAAAATAAATGTTTACAAATATAGCCTTATAGAGAAAACATCTCTAAGCATCTGAATTTCCAATTTGAAAGTTATTCCATTTTCAATTTTAGACCCTTGTTAAATTAAAATTTCTCAATCCATTTTAATTTCAAACCCAAATCTCGATTTAAAACTAATTTCTTTCATCAATGGAATGAGGGTTTTCTAATTGAGTTTTTCCATGATTTCTTCACACAAAGAAAAAAAATCAACATGCATACCCAAATTTCCACAATATAGAACATTCATCACAAGAATTATCCAAGCAATCATCTAGCAGAAACTATGAAGATAGGAAGAGATAGAGTGTAATAAAATATAATAAAATATGCAAAATAAATACAAGTGCCTACCTAGACACTGATACTAACTCGCTACACCTCAAAAAATTGTAGAAAAGCTCCTCCTCTTAGAACCTTCTCCTTTCCGAAAATTCCTTCCTTCTCCAACATTCGCAATTCCTCCAAGAATCAAAACCCCCAAATGACTAGAAGCATGTAGAAGCATATAGAAGCATGTAGAAGCATATAAGCATGTCGAAGCATACGATCTTGTAGAAGCATATGAGTATGTCCATACACACTAGGAAAGCCTCTATATAAAGGCCTCTAAGATGCATCTAGAATGTGTCTAGAAAGAACTAGGAGATAAGCATGACAACTAAGCACATAACTTCCACGATAAGAAGATAAACATGATGAGGTGTGTAGAATGTTGTAGACAACATGTGCTCAACTAATGCGCTAACTCCTAAGTGTAGACAAAACCTGCATAATTAGAGTGCAAACTCCTATGTTGTCAACATGACAACTCCCAAGAGCTCGCATACTCCTATGTGAATTAAAATAATGCACTTTACTTAATTAATTAAATTTCTTTATTTAATATTCACTATACTCCTTTTTAAATTAATTTATTACTTTTAAATCTCATGCACTCACTTTATTAAATCCACTTGTCTTATCTTAATATACTTTAATCACATGCATGCATCATGCGATCTAGAATCTTTTAATAATTTTAATATCTTTTCCACTTTTAAATTTATTTTCGAAACTTAATTGATAAAATATTATTTAGCATTTATTTAAAAATGAACTCTAAATATATTATTATTAAATTAAATAATTATTATCACATCCCAACTTTGAACTTGTAACTTTTATCTCCAAATTTAATTCCTTTATTTAATTAACTTCCCAATTAATTAAATAAAATAAATATTAAAATATCATATTAATTTTCTATTAAATTAAACCATTAATTAAATCTTTTAATTAGGCTTAATTAATATTAATTCACTAAGAAAGAGTTCAGCAATGATAGCAAAAATGCAAACTAGGGCAGGCACTACATATCAAGAGGCCAATGGTACTTCTAGAGAAATGACTATCATCTCAAACGTGAACAAAATATCAAGTGTTCTTTTTTATTCTGATGCGAATTCCATTATTTTAATATGTGATGACATTATTACTAGTTGCTAATAGAATTTGGTGAATATGTATAATTTGAACTCAAAAGGAAAAAGAAAGAAATAATGGGACTTCCTTGAAAATATGATGAGTAATAACTAGAATGTTAGATGGATGCTAGCTAGAGATTTCAACACTCTTTTACACACCTCAGAGAAAGAAGGTGTGTAGTGCCTGCCCCTAATTTACATTTTTTCTATTATTGTCAAACTCTTTTAGGCTAGTTTTAGGCTTGATTATTAGTAGCATTGTTTAGAGATTATCAGATATTGTTTTAGATTCAGTTGATATATGATGAGATTACTTGGTACTCTATATTTCATGTATACATAATGATTATTTAGTGATTTCAGTAATTGATGATGATTAGTTAGATGGATTATTATGTGTCTTCTTATAGATACTTACCCCATACTGCATGTGTATGGTGTGTGTGTATGTTTTCTTTATGTATGGCATTTCTGATGTGGTTAAGGAAGGGACTCGTAGTCACTTGTTAGTCGGGATCTACACGATGCACCACTTCCTACCATTATTTTTTTAGCTTAGAATATTGTGTTTGTACATGCCTGAATTTTATGCAAGTCATAGGTACCAGGTATCGACTTCCCTGAATTGATAGGATGAGCATACCTTATCGCATTATCTCAATGGTAAGAGAGGGGAGATAACTTCTTAAGTCCAAATCTTAAACCTTTAAGCCATTTGTCCTAGAAAATTAGGACAAGTATTTGAGTTTGACTACCCTCCAAATGTGTCAAATGAAATTAATTTGTGATTATGACCCTTTAGTTTGATTTTGTATGTATTTTTCTATGATGAGTTTTGCATTTTATTTTATGAGTCTTTGGTGAAATTCTCAATTAATTAAGTCTAATTAAAAGATTAAATTAATAATTTAATTTAATGAAAAATTATTATGGTATTTTTAATATTTAATTATATTTAATTAATTAGGAGATCAATTAAATAAAAAGAATTAAATTTAAAGATGAAAGTTAGGAGTTTAATTTTAGAACATGATAATATTTATTTAATTTAATAATGATATATTTAGAAATCATTTTTAATAAATGCTATATACTATTATTATTTAAGTTAATAAATATTTTATCAATTAACATGTCAAAAATAAATTAAAGCATGAAAAGATATTAAATTATTAAGAGTTTTAAAATTGCATGCATGAGATTAAAATATAACAAATTAATTAAAAAGTGAAAAAGATATTAATTTATTAAAAATTTAAAGATTGCATAATTCGTGCATAAGATTAAAACTTAATAAATTAATTAGAAGAGAAGTCAAGTGAAATTAAATAAATTTATTTTATAATTCAATAATCGTGCATGGAAAAGATAAAGAAAAGTTAATAAGGAGTTAAAGTCTGGTGAGGAAGGAGTCCTCTTGGGTGAACACACAATTAGTGCCCCAATTTTAGGAGAGAAATCCTTATCACCAATAGAGGGTTCATTTTCAAGGACAAAAGTTTTGGGAAGGAATGGCAAATTTTGGAAGAGGAAGGAATTTTCAAAAAGGAGAAGGTTCTGAGAGGAGGAATTTATCTACAATCTTCAAGGGCAAAGCGATTAGCATCAAAGTCCAAGTAGCGCTTGAGATTATTCGCTCAATTTATTACACTCTTTCTTTCCCATCTTAATCATGTCTAATGAATGGTTATTCAAAGATTTCTCTATGATGAATGTTTCAATGTTGCAAAATTCTAGTATGCATGATTAAATCTTCTAAATACATAGAGATTGATACATCTTAGAATCCTCATCCATTAAATTTGTAGATTAGTTATTAAACTAGGGAAGGTTTTGAGATTTAAAAAGAAAATTTTAATTTAGAAATTTGATTGGTACTATAATTATAAGTGTTTATAAAAAAAAAAATTTAAAATATTATTATGGGGGGGGGGGGGGGGGGGGGGGTGAGGAATATTCTTGTATGCATTTTTAAGATATATATATATATATATATAAAGGAGGGGGCAGGGCTATTAAACCCCACTCCCCAACCCCTATCCGCAACCTTTATGGCTGCACGCGATAGGTACTATTACTGTGCAGTAGTAGTACTATGTACTATTACCTATGGTAGCAATCGTACCTAGAGCCGTAGGGTGATAGGCTGGTGGGCCTCTAAAAATGCATAATGATATTTTTTATTAATTTTTATTAAAATTAAAATGTATTTTAATTAAAATATTATTTAATAAGAATTATTTGATAAGTTTTTAATAAGTTTTAATATAATTTGTTTAGTGATACTTTTTAATTTTATTAATGAAATTTAATTATTAATTTTAATAAATTAATGATGAATATTAATATAATTAGTTTTGGTATAATTATTAATTGATTTAATTTAATTTAATTGTATTAAGCTTATTTAATAATGGAGGTTTTATAATAAAGTTGTAAAATTCATTTAATTATTATTCATAACTTTGATTTTAAGAAAATTATGAGTTATTTTATTTTAATTAGTGAGTATATTTTAATAATTTAAATAAATAATTATCTTGGAAGTATTCTAGAAAATTATTTTAAAATCAAATAGGCGTAATTTTTGTATTCTATTCGAACATAAGAATGGGTAAATATAAGGATTAATATGTTAATATTATGTACTCAAAAACTTATACTGAAACAAAATTGAAACCTTACTATAAACTGAGACTGTGTTTTCAAGACTAAACTAGACTATGACCAACACTATTGTTTGTTTGATGTTGTGCTTTGGGTTTGGGTTGATCTAGCTTTGACCAATCTTAGGATGTTACCAGAGGCTTGGGGGTTCTGTGATTGTGATGATATGATGATTTGTTCTCGACCTTTCTAAACCCAACCATGGTAATGTGATTAGTATGCTCTATGATGGGATGCATTTATTGTTTGTTATTGATTCCCAATCTTCTTGTGTGAAGTTGAGGTGTATGTTTATGAGATACTTGACTTAACCATGTTGAGTTTGTGATCAGTTATTTTTGGGATGTTTTCTAGTTGCTTGTAGAGAATTAATGTGATTATTATGAATTATCTCTTGATGCTTTCCAGTCACTTGTATAGGACTGAGGTGATTTTTATATGATTAATGATTTCTGCTTTTATGAGCCTAGGGTAGGTAATCTCTATGTAATGTCAGGAAGTGGCTTGCAATGGGGGTCGAGGCCCTAAGTGGTTCCTAGGGTAACCCATTGTAAGTTGTTTAATAAGTGAAAACACTACACTAAATGGGAATAAAATGAACCTAATAAGATTCTTTATATGTTCTTCCCCATGTCTCGAGTGCTAGTACAGACTAGGATGGGAGTAGAGAGAATGCTTGGTTGTGACCTTGCATCCGTAGTATGCCTTGTCAGTATGAGAGGATACTAGTGACTACATAGGGATCACTAGGGGACTAGGGTCCTGAGAGACTACTAGGGTAACTCTAGTGTGATTCGTGCGATGACACTTGCCTGCCTACATAGTAGATTTCCTATGTGTCTTGTGTGCCTCTGGGATTAGATGTCGATTTATATTGGAACCCTTGAGATATAATACTTTTAGGACTCCCTATACTTAGAGAGTACTTTTGGTATTTGGTTTGATATCATGTTTGGGACTTGAGGCTCTCTCCTCAGCATGGTGGGAGTGGGCCATTTGGGTTCCACGCAATCAGGTGGTAGTGCTTTTTACTCTTACCATTGAGATTCATCTGTTGATACCATGGTTGAATTTTCCTTGTTTGCATTTGCATTTCCTTTCATTCTTTATTGTATTGTACTTTGTATCATGGACCTAAGAAGGATAATGTAATTCCATTTTTATAATTGTATATTCATTTAGCCTTTCATACCCTATGACGTGTACAATGGATGATTGAGCATTCTGAATTTTATTGCCAAGTGGCATTTAGAATAAATGCATATTATTTAAATGGACATTGGAATTTTAATTATTCTTTCCTATAGATATGGTATTTGTTAGACTTACTATTAATTAAATTTAAATGTGATTCAATGTCTTGGGATCCTTAAGGATTGTAACCTATTATGTATGCTTATTGATGATTGTATGTTATTACTTCCACTACTTTATGTTTGATGTGTATGTTATTCTTTCTTATTTAAAAAAAATTGTTTGGAAAACTTAGTAAGACTTTAGGTTAATTCTTTTGGATCCCTTAGTGGGGTGTTACAAGGTGGCTCAGAGGAATTCTCTACTAGTATGGCTAATCTTGAAGATTTCTTCCAACCGACCAGTTTGTTATATCTAGACCTCAAAGGGGCAAGGTTTACATGGTCCAATCAGAGATCGGAAAAAAGCCTCATCTAGGTCAAATTGGATAGGTTTTCACTATCTTCCAACTGGAGTAATATTGATGATTTTATTCTAGAGGCTAAACCTAGAATGAGGTCAGACCATAACATCATGCTCATGCAATGAAAAGCTAGAAAAAGAAAAGTTGATCCTTTTAGATTTGAGATAATTTTACAATCCAATAGCAAGTTAAGACGCCTGATATATGGATGGTGGAAGACCCTAGCCAATTTCTCTCCTCTATTAAAGTTTAACTTAAAGCTAGAAGTTATCAAATATAAGGTAGATAAGTGGAATAAATTGTCCTTAGGTAATATATTTGAAAATAAAAAGGACTTTGAAAGTAAACTTCTAATCTACTAGAATAAAGTTGGAGATAATCTAAATGACCTAGACTCCCAAAAATTAGAAAGATCCTATAGAGATGAATGACTCTCTATCTCAGCCTAGGAAGAAACCTTCTAGAAGATTTTTTTAAAGATCCAATGGCTTATAGAAGGTGTCAGGAATACTAGTTTCTTCCATCATACCACTTTGAAACACAAGAGAAGAAAAAAAATTAGGTCTCTTAAAGTGGATATTGATAAGGTGGTTACAAATGAAACTGATATTAGTACAAAAACCATTAACTAATCTTGTCAAACTAGACTTCTTGATGATGCAGTTGAAGACCCTCATGATCTAATCGAATGCATTCTTAAGTATCTCTCTCCTAAGGACAATTCTTTGACCATAAAGATTGATAAAGAGGAAGTTGGAATTGCTTCTTTCTCCTTTGCAAGGCTTCAAATCTCTAGCCTCCATGGGTTCCTTGAATTATATCCAAGAATGTTGGGACATTGTGGGGGAGAATATTTTCAAAGTTGTTTGAACCTTTTTTGAAACTATAAATATGACAAATAAAACTAATCAAACCTACATTGTGCTCATTCCTAAAATAATTGACTCCCTACATATTGAAGAATTTCACCCTATTAGTCTAAAGTAATACTATTTCCTAAATCATAGCCAAGGTTTTAGTGAACATGATGAAGCCAATGTTGGAAAAAAACATTTCAAAAAATAAAGAAGGCTTTTTTGGTGGGAGGAATATTATGGGTGTGGACATTACAACTCATGAAACCTTCTGTTCTATGAATGCCAATGTTAAACTGGCCATGGTTGTCAAGCTCAACATTTCTAAAGCTTATGTTTTATCTCTTTCACAAGGTAAAGTCCACACTATTTCAGCAATTGATTTTGGGAAATTAAAAAATAAAATAAAATAATTGGGCGTTCAGTTTTATTTTTTAGGGCTGTAACTTGTACCTAGTGGGCTTAAAAATATTTCTTTTTAATTTTAATATAATTTTGGAAAAATGTTTATACTACTTATTTTCTTATAATAAGGAGAAAAGCTTAAAATGTGTTGTATTAATTATATACTTTACAAACACTTTCAATCTTTCAAAAAGCTTCATTAAAATGCTTAATAATTGGTACATAAGGGATCTAATATATAATTGCACCATATACCCTAAAAATCATATAATTACATTATGCATAGTTGATCAATGAAATTGAATGACTACTAAAACTTTATACACCAAACACCAAGTTGGATAGAAATTGTTGGAATTCTTCACCACAAACAAGTGACTCAAACCTGACTATATATTATATTTAATTACCAATGTGCACTATTATAATCTTTATCTCCTCCTATCACATCTTCATGAACTGGGTTGATCATGCCATCATACAAATGTCATCTTCATGAATTAGATTGATCATGCCATCATACAAATAAGAAATAAATAGGAAGTGAGTTTAGCCTGAAATGGCTGATATTTCCTCTTTATCACAATTAAAAATGAATGACCACACATTTACTCTAGTCTCACTCAATATCCTCTACATATTTTAAATTTTCTAAATTAATTTTCTACATATTTCTAAGGACCTTTTTAGGTTGGTACATTATATATTATTTAATTTACATTTTCATATGTTAAACTATTATTCAGTCATTCTTTTGAATGTGTTAATCTTATATATTAATAAGAGAAAATCTATTTTTTGCTAGAAATATATGATTGGTTGTTTGTTGTCACTATGTCAAACACAATGTTCTATATTCAAGTTTATGTTTGTATTTTCTCAAGATTTATGGTTTGAAAGTTTGATATTATTGGAGATGTGGGTTTGTGTAGCATAGACTTAAAATGTAGTGGAAGACATCTATGGATTTTATGTTGTATCAAAATAATAAAAAATGTGTGTATTCTTTATAGTTTCGTAATAGTATAAGACATATGTATCATGCAATCATAATAGTAGAAGACATGTATGTGTACTTTGATTTCATAACATGCAATATTGTTATTTTTAAAATGTTGAAGATGATAAGGAGGATCCATGTGTAGGGTTCAATTCATGGGAAGACGTGATGAAAGAAAGTATTTTCTAATCTTGGTAAAATTGTCAATTTATATAGGCAAAAGAAGGTGATATTTTTCTATCTAATATGACAAAGTCACTAAAATTATGTAAAACATGCAATTGACTCTCTACTAGATGTGGTAAACTATTTTTGTGACATCATGACATCTAGTAACTTTCCATGTCTTAAATAGTTCCCATTCTTCCTTTCTGACATTCATTCTAGTCTTCCTATGGCAACAGAGTCTACTTCTTGTTGGAATGTGCAATTTCCCCCTCAAATGAAATACTAGAGGATTCTAGAAACTCTAGCTTAAATACCAAATAGGGTAGGTCAAATTAATATATAAGTTTGTAAATTTCTAGAAGTTATTTATTTTAGATATTTCTAGAAAAGTCTATTTCTATGTCTATTAATTTAGATGTTTTAAAAAACAATCAAAGACCTCTATAGAGAGACACAATGTAATGTTATGATCAGGCAATGAAATGATTTTAAAATTTCTATAAGTTCTTGTAGTGTGTATTCTGTGCTTAATTATCATTGTGGATACAATCTATCCACATCCATCAAATTGGTATTAAAGCCAAGTTGGATAGAACTGTTGATAGTGATAAAAGAGCAAGTGATGTTCAAGTGCTGCCAAATAATTTTGAGGGATTGATTTGTGATTTGTGTTATAGAAAAGACAATTGTTTTGAAGAGGACCACACATGAAGTGTTGAGTAGTTGTTAGAACAAGGAAAGAGGGAAAGATGACAAGAAAACACATTATTGAGAAAAATAGAATTAGTGAAAAGAAGAATTTTCATGAAGATTATGAAGGAACCAAAGTGTTTATAAAGTATGGAAGAAAGGACAAATGAAAGAACAAAAGGTATGGTTATTTGAGAAATTATCCTATTGTCATTAAAACAAAAAAAAGGATATGACATCGAGTCATGTTTGATATTTATGTAGGGTTTGTTTCAAGTTGTTTGAAGATTTAATAAAAAAGCTAGAAGCAAAAAGGCATTTAGGAATTTTCTAAAAGAAAGAGTAAGGTGTATCAAATTGTTGATTTTAATGAAAAAAGCTGGTAGAGTTCAGAAAGAGAAGACAAATAAGTTAGAAATTTTTTTAGCGATGGTGAAGAAAGAAAATGCAAGATTATTGCATGAAAAAGATATTTAGAAAAATGAATTGGCAAAAGTAAGAAATAAAATGGGAGAAGAAAAGTCTAAATTGTTAAATGAAATTAGTGTCTACATAGAAGAAATTGAAGAGCTGGAAAATAGGTTAAAATTTGTGGAAGAAGTACATAATTGGTAGGTGAAGGGAACATGCAAACTTAGACAGCAAAATAAAGAATTAGAAAAAAAGTTAAATTTGTTTGATGATACTAAGAAAAACAACAAAGGTTTAGAAGATAATGTGAAGAAATTGGAAGAGGAAAATAATATGTTAAAGAAGGAATTGTCTACTATGGAACAAGAGAAAGAATGTTTGAATGTGAAACCATTTGTACGTGATGTATCTTGTGACACAAATGATTTGAGTGATTATGGGATTGAGAAATGTGATTTTTCTAAAGTTGTTTGCAAAAAGGAGTGTAATGATGAACATGAAAATTGTATTAATAGAACTTCTTGTTGTAATTCTTTTAGAATAATTGAGAGGGGGGGGGGGGGGGGGGGTGAATTAGTTATTCAAGGTCCAAATGTCCAAATAAAACTTTTTCACAATTTAGTGAACTCATATAACATTCTTAACCATGCATGCATTCATTGTGTGTTAACCAAAACTAATATGTTACTATAACATTAACATGCGGAAGTATAAAGCATAAGACATAACACATCCATTAATACACTTGACACAATGATTTAATGGGGAAATCCAATTTGGGAAAAAACACCAATAACATGCTACTCCTTTTTCACTCTTCTAAAGTGATTCCCTATTAAAGGCCAACCCCATTAAAGGTTACAACACACACTATTAAATATGAACCAATTAAGGGATTTCAATCACCTTGTTAAAAGTGAGCCTTGTTAGAGGACTTTAGTTTATTCACTTGGAATGCTACCCTATTAAAGGATTCTCAAATGATTGTTATGTCAACCTTTATTCAAAGGATTTACCCTAATCTGATACAATTGTTAGAGAATAACAGTAGAGTTTGATCAGATACAACTTACAACCTTACTTGTAGATTACAGATCACTATTCAGTCCTCAACTCTGCTTGGCTTCCAATATTTGAAGTTTCGATAGCTTGTTCCCCCTTCAAGCATTCATCCTTCTCTAGCCTTCTTGCTTAGCTCACCATTGCAGACTTCTCCTATTGAGTCACTTGATGAAGTAAACCCTCTTCCTTCACCCTGTCAAATTTTTGCATCCAAAAACTCTTTGACCTCCAACCAACTTTGCTTCATGGCCAGACATCCCTACATATAGGGAATTAGAACTCTTTTCCTACTCATTATCCATCTCAAAAATTTGGGTTCTTGATGGATTAGGTAGGGTACAATGTATCTACCCCATATCTTGTCTGCTCTAGAAAATTCTCCCAAAAATCCATTTGAATTCGCCTCCAAAATGGTTTGCATAAGATTTTGTGCCTCCAGCTCATCAATCTTATCTTCCTCTTAATTTACAAGTTCCATGAAAACAAACTTGTTGACTTTTATTTGGTGAATCTTCGATCTTTTTCATAATGCAACAACTCGACATTATCAATTTACTGATGCTCAGCACATACTGTGTCACTCGACATCTATTGTAAAATTACTTAGCATCAACTAGATTTTACTAGTCCTCGACATCAACTAAAAATCACTAAGCATCAACTGGATTTTATTGGTGCTCAACATCAACTAAAAATCACTCAGCATCTACTAACTTGCTTGACACCTATTAGTTTTCTTGACATCCACAAGAAATTGCTTTTACTTGGCTCCAATTCAATTTATGCTCAGCTTGCACTAACTTTGTTGGGCACTTTCTATCAACTTGGTCAAGCTTAGTAAATGAACTTTGTCCAAACTTTTTCTTCAAAACTTTCTAAGTGTAGCCAAATATTTTGTAACCTTAAGCATATTATCAATACATTATATTATCACTATCTTAACTGATTCTTGCACTTCAATAGATAATCATAACTCAACCTTTCCTCTAGGTACTTTTGTTACATCTTGTTGATTAAATCCTCTTCATCACTCAACTAAGTGATAGTGTTTGAAACATATAAGTAATTGTCTTACCAACATATAGCAAGTTTGACATCAGTGACAAAACAATGATTGAAAACACTTCTTCAACAATAACAATCATTCTACTCAAATGATCTTTTCAATCATATATCAACACTTCTGTCTATTATAATGACAATATTGGTTTGAATATTATGGAAAGAATGGGATTCAAAGGAAAAGGTCTAGGAAAGGATGAACAAGGATTAAGCAATCTAATTGAGACTATAGTCAAGCCAAAATATGAAGGTCTTGGATATGATGGAGACATGGGAAGGATGAATAAAGGTTGAAGAGAATTAATTGAAGGCATAAAGATTGTGAAATGTTCACACTATAATAGGAAAGTGCATACAAATGATAGATGTTGGGATTTTAATCCCTACAATATTTGTGGTTTGAAAAATCATTTTGATAAGATATGTTGGAATAGAGAGTGCAATAAAGATTTTATGGTAGGTTATATAAAAATGGATTGTGGATGGAGCTATGGATCAGATTGGCAAAAAATTGCAAGAATGATCAGGGGTTTATTTAGGTACAAATGTTCAAGTGCAAGAAAGACTGTCGTAGTAGTGGGAAATAGATACAAGGAAGGCATGAAAGAAGCAAAAGATTTTTGAAGTCTATAAGTGTGGATTTGGACATGAGAAATATTCAAAAGAATGCAATAATATTGGCACAAATAGAATTCCTATGCATCAACATTTGAGGTTGAAATTAGGGGGAGTGTTAGAATGTGTAACTTACCCGTCAAATGAAATAGTATAGGATTCTAGAAACTCTAGTTGGATTACCAAACAGGATTAGGTCAAACTAATATTTATGTTTGTAAAGTTCTAGACTAGATAATGTTATGATTAGGCAATGAAATAATTTTATAATTTCTATAAGTGCATGTTGTAGGGCCCATTTGCCGTTGCACCAAAAGCCATGACTTTTAGTGAACATGGAACACCACATAATTAACCACCTGTGGGTAGGGGAGTGCATTGCATCACCCAACAATCTCCCCCTCGACACGCATACCAGGTGCTTACGCGAGTCGGGAAGGCACCGGGGAGATTTGAACCCATGACCAAGCCAAAACCAGGCTCTGATACCAATTGTAGGGCCCATTTGCCATTGCACCAAAAGCCATGACTTTTAGTGAACATGGAACACCACATAATTAACCACCTGTGGGTAGGGGAGCACGTCACATCACCCAACACATGTAGTGTATATTTTGTGTTTAATTATTACTATGGATTCAATCCATCCACTCCCATCAATTCTTAGAGATCCAATCGCATGTATTAAAGTTTTGGCTCTTTCGTTGATAGTTGTTGTACTAAGATTTCTTCATCTAATTTCTCATGGCTATGACCATTGGTAGAGCAGAACTATATGAGATCATTCAAGAGTGTTTTGTTTAGCTTTAAAGAGTTGGATGTCTCCTTCGAGCTATGTGAAAGTCTAAGGGGCTATACAATCAATCTTTGCAATCCATTTGAGAACTACGTAAGTGTATACTCAAAAGTAATCTAGCATTTTAAGCATATTGTACATTGGTATCATTTGCATTGTTAAGGTGTCGGTGAAGAACAATAGACATAAAATCTTTTGCTCAATGTAAGAAGCCATAATGAAATAGATTGTCAACAAACTTAAAAAGTAACAAAGTGGTCATTCACTCCAGCGGAGAATCTTCATTGCTAACAAGAAAGGTTCAAATATTCCTTTGTGTTATGAGTTGGGGGCATTGAAAACTTTTAAGAAAACACCTTTCACTATGAGTTGGAGGCATTGAAAACTTATAGAATTGTAAAATTGTGTGTGCACTTGTTAGGTACATAATGTTTTATCAAATAAAATATTATGTGAACTCCTTGAGTTATGGTACTGAATGTGAAAGTTTGGTTATGATATAACCATTTTTTGTGTAAGAAAACTCTATTTCATAGTTTGAAGATAAGTAGAGTCAAACATAAGATTAGTCTTTTATTTCAAGTTACATTGTTGAAGGAAATTCTAATGTAAGGATGCTACACATCAGTTATATCATTATTTTCTAATGAGTTGTTAGTGTAAGTGTAGAATTTTTGGCATTGGTGTTATTTATAGTTTAAAATGTTGTAGATAATGATTTATTGACTATGGAAAGACAATGAAAAAAAATCTATTATTTTGTAAGTTTAACATTAGTCAACTTATAAAAAAAACCACAACCTTTTTAGTACACTAAAATAACAAAATAGTATTAAGTAATTTATTTTTCTCCTACCATAAAATTTTTATGATGATGTTTGTGAGTTCAATGTGTTATAATATTTCATAGATAAATTCACTTAAGCATTTCAAGATCAGCTCTAAGGGAAATAAGGACACATTATATAAATTAGTGTTACTAATCTCCAACTTTTGCAACTGTACCATATATATGCAATAAAAGTTTTTGAAAAAATATAGATGCTTTGTTAATGCTTTCATTCATTTAAGGATACTAAAAAAATGAAAAATAAAGACATGTTGAATTCCTTGTATTTACTTATGAGTTAGAGAATGCAATTATAATAGAAGAGTAATGGAAGTAAATTTGATGGGATCTTGGTGAATCTAGTTTGATAGAAATTTGTAAGATAAATTTGATCATTTTCTATCTCTGTATAAACTATTTAATTCAATTCTTATGCTCTGAGTGTCCTTAATGACACTTCTTAATGATGTAGTTTATGTGAGTGGTCTATAAGAATGTATAAACTAGAAGCTAGTACACATAATCAGATGGGTAGAAGTGCATTGATATAGAAGTAGATGTATTCTTATTGCATAAATGCATGTGTAGACCCACTAAATGTAACATATACCTTCTTGAAAAGTAGAAAAAAGTTGTACAAATTGAAATTTGTTGTTAATCTAAAGGCAAACAAATTACGTGGAAGAAAGCTACACGCAAAATGATTTATTAACATAGATACAAAGACTAATATAGGTTATAGTTTTGTGCAACAAGTATACAATAATAAAAAATATGTGAGAGGATGTGAAAATTTAATAAGCTAAATCATGTGTTACTTGTTTACCATCAAGCATACCGATCTTCTCCTTAAAATATTAGCCACAAAAGAAATGGCATTGAAATAATTATAAATTTGTTAGACAATATTTAGGTGACTCAGTTTTTGAATTTCTTCTATGTCTTGAATTTCTTCTATGTTAAAACCAATTTGTGATTGACACTTACAAGCAGAAAAATAATTATTGTTTGACGAACATTTTCCAAAAAATCACAGGGAGATGAACAAAATTTTATAGGAGAGATCTCAAAAGAAAACATAGTTCACAATATTTTTAAATTATAACATGTCTATGAGAAAAACTATACAGACAATAACAACTCATTTAGAGCTATCAAATTTCCTCAATCGATCAGTGTTGTAATTTGTTTTCTAGATTTGATTGTGTGAACAATTTTTTACATCAATGTTTTATATCACACTCCATGATAACGACCCTATCCATATTGCGTTCAAAAATAATTGTACACAACCTGCAATATTGTAAATACATGATATAAAATAATCATCTTCTGATCTAGTCTTTCTCTCTAGAAAGAGGGTGTTCAATAAAAGGCTTTTAAGCATAATCAGTCGTATCAAATGAGCACAAGTTTGATGAACCAAAAGTAGCATTGAGGAATAACACACCTAAAACCCTTGAAATTTGGGAAATTATAAGTATAAAGTAAAATAATAAAATAGTGCTACAAAGTTATTAGTTTTCAACAAAATAAAACTAAGTTAATTGACAAACTTAGATATTACATTGTAGATCGACAAAGTTCTTAGCCCCCTTGCTATCAAAAGAAACCCTTTTCTATGAGAGTGGACAACCTAGTCATGGAGATCTCTAACCCTTAGATAATGTCAAATGTCTGGAGTGTTACATACTTTTTAAAGTTAGAGGATAATATTGTTGTTAAAAGTTTGGATTTTTTTTGGTGATTTTTATTTGGAAAAATCATTTCCTTTCTTATTATGTTGTATTAAATCAATGAAATTTTAGATAAATAGATTTATTTTATTTTAAAAAGGTTAACAATTCAATTCAGTAATATTGGAATGAAATGTATAATAATTAAATGTACTAACTATTATAAATCTATTAAACATGTAAACAATTTTAGATTAAAATAAACTATTAATAGAATAAGAATTAAATAATAACAATCTAGAATCAGATTCTTATAGCTGACAAATTCTCTCAAATGGGATTTGAAGGACCATCTAGATGCATCCTATGGAAAAACAACTCTGAAAATATGGAGCATATTTTATTTAAGTGCCCCTTTGTACAAGATTGTTTTTATTGGGTTAAGAATAAATTGAATATACCTTAGGATATTGAGGGACTTCTTAGGGGTTTGTCTATTAAGAATGGGGTTAGCGTCTATGAGATTATGGAATATCACACCTGCAATCAAATGTGGGAAATATGGAAGGAAAGAAATAGATGAATATTTTAAAATTTAGAGCTTAGTAAGACAACCTTTTTCAATAAAGTTGAGGCAGCCATCATAGAAGTTATGAATTGCCATCTCAGGAACACACCCAAAGTAGAAGGTACATTCTCAGAATGGGATGAGCATATGAGGAAAAATTGGTTACATTTGATTAATCCTCCCCTTGTTTATCCTAAAAAGGATAAGATAGCCAGAAAAGAATGTAAATGGGTCGCACCTTCGATAGGCTGGAAGAAATTAATTTTTGATGGAACATTTGTAGGGAATCATGGGAAAGCATGACTAGGTTGTATAGTTAGATCTAAAAATGAAGATTGGATATTAAAATGAGCTAAACCATTAGGTAATGTAACTAATAATATAGCTGAACTAGAAGCATTAAAAGAAGGTTTAGAATTAATCTTAAAGAAGAATATTACAAAGTCAATCATTGAAGGTTATTCACAAATAATCATAAATGCAATTAGGAAGTGATAAACACCAAATTGGATCTTAAATGCTAAACTAGAAAGTGTACTTTACCTTATAGATCAATTTGAGGAGATTAGAATTCAACATATTTATCGTGAAGGTAATTCAAAAGTTGATAAATTGGCAAATGAAAGAGTGGAGGGAGAAGATTTTATACATTTAGCAGGACAAAATTAAATTAAGTAGAATACTAAGGATTAGAGTAAAGGATAGTTTAGTAGAATTATTACACACCTTTATAAGTAGCAATTAGTAGATAGACATTCATAGCAAGAATATCTACTTATATTTATAAGGTATATGAGATATAATCATGAAACATTATGTCTAATCTTTTTTAGTGTCTTTTAATAATCCTACACACATGTGAGCAGACATCAATCAATGCATAACAACTCGAGAGTCATCATCTATTATATAACGTACAATATTCTAATTCTTTTTACGGCTCTTCTTTCTTAACAACCCCTATAGTTTCTCTATTAAGCATGGAGTCTTCAATTTATCTCTTTCATGCTTTGGAAGTGATGATAGTGGTGTTTAGAGGGCCTATCAAATAGGAGAGGTGGAATAGGATCCTTAATCCAGTAGATGATGTTTCTAGGTTTGCAATCTCCTAGACAATTGGGGAGATGTTGTTTAACTATGATTATACCTGACATACCAATAGTTCTATCATAGGTTCTTTTATAGGATGTTTGGCTAGGGCTAGAGTCAAGAAAGGGGAAATTGTCATGCTCTGCTATAACATCTTTGTCATCATCTGGCTTGTGGGTTTGGAAAATACTATCATGAGCATGGATGAGAAACTATGAATTCTACTCTCTAAGGTCTACATGGCATATGAACAAGAGGAGCTTCACCTTGTTAATGTTGCTAGGAGGCCATCTTTGTTTATTAGAGACAACATAAAGCTCTTAAATGGACGGTCGAAGATGGAGGCTAGTATTAATTTTCTACCGAGGTGGAGAGGAGTTTGTGAATACCCTAACAAGGATTGGTTGATCAACTTTCTTCAAGTGTTTGAAGCATATGTCAAACTAGATATCAATTTTGATGCTCTAGGTATATTGGAATTTATAATGCCAAACTATATTAAGTCTAGTAGAGAGCTTATGGCATATGTATTTCCACCAAGATCAACAACTGATGAGGAGGACAAAGCTAAGGATATTGTAGTGGTGTGTTGGAAGAATGAGGAGGCTTGGCAAAAAAAGTCGTATGATGGCTCTGCGTTAATGACATCTCATTTAGGCTAAGGGTTGAATTACTAGATTAATAGTATAGAAAGGCCCTAGCAATTACCCTTATGGTTATTTTCTATATTTTCTCACATGGGAACTATCTCTTCTATTTTAGGGCTCCTTTTAGATTAGCTATCATAGTATAAGGACTAATGGTTAGTATATAGGTAATATGAATCTAGTTTGGAAGTTTTTATATATTTTGGCATTTTGAGAATGAGCCATGGTTATGTTAGTATGGAGCATAAAAATGGTTTTATTAATATATAAATGGTTTAGTTATTATGGACAAACTTTGATCTGTGTTCTATGGTTTTATCTTGCAATTAAACATATAGGAGGCCAAGATATAGTAGCATAAAGTTAGGTTCCTTAAACGTATAGCTGAAATATTATATGGATTTTATGATTACTTTAGTTATTGCCTTAGCCTAGCTTGGGTGGAAGCCTCTCATGTTCCTTTTTTATTTATTCTTTCTGGTCTTTTAGAATGGAGCTAGATCTTTGTTATTGTAGATAATACATATTAATGAACAAATGTTGCTGGTTTTCAGCTACTTGTGATTATCTATGATGTGCTATTTATTTGGTTTTATTTTCCTAGTAATAATTAATGAAGGAGGCCTAGTTAAAGTATAAATGGTAAATTAAAAAGGTTGTGGGATGAGATTCTAGATAAGGACACACTTAAAGCTCCTTTGATAAACAACATGGGTATTGCTTAGGATATTTATTGTTTATCAATGTTTAGTATACTTCTAATAAATGCCTAACATTAGATAGGTTGAATTTATGTATTCTAATCAATAATAATAATTTTCTTAAACTTTGAATTTGGAGTCTTGAGGTGTGGTAAATTTAGATGAAATAAAATGGAATCACTTCTTAAGAGCTCTATTATGAAGAGCCTCTTAAAATGTTGACTAGTCTTTTTTCTCCTCCCATCTTTTTTCTTGTCACATTGACTTTTGTACTAATTCCCAAATGGAAGATAGTTGTATTTTGTCATGCAAATGGTTGGTAGATCACTTCTTTTTGGCAGAATCCTTGATGCATTAAGTTCAGAACCTTACCTTTCTATAGCTCTCTGTTTTTCTTTTTGAAGGAACTCTATTTGTAATTAATTGTTTCATCAAAATATGTATAAACATGAATGAAGCTTCAAGCTTCATATATACTGGGATATGCCCTTTTTAAATCTATATAATATAGGACTTCGGTGTCGGGCAAGACTGAAGGTTTTCTTATCTGTTCTTTCCTACCAGTCCCTGTTTGAACAAAAGACTGTAATTTCTTGTTTATTCATCTAATATAAAACAAGACCTCCATCGTTTACCAATAAAATAAATAAATAAATAATAACTTTGTTTCTTCTACAAATCAAACACTAAACAATGTTCTTTCAAATAAAACAAAAAAATCTAAAAAATTAAAATACATAAATATCAATAGTGAAATAGTTCAAACACAAATTATCCAAAAAAAAAATTAAAAAAGAAAGAAAGTAAAAGTAAAAGCTCAATTAAGTCACTCGTGAATAATTTAAAAAAGTTTAAATTAGATACTAGTGTGAAAAAGGAAACAACCCTCAATATTCTAAAGTGCAGAAGATGTCGTTGTTTCATAGAGTGATTAATGTGAGCAAATATTTAGAAACGCTAATTTTTCGAGAATCCGGTATCTCTTGGTAAAGTGCCTATGCACTTCAATTTTAATTAGGATCTATCTAAAAAAGTGCAAATTTTCCCCTGAACAAATAAACTCGGGAAAGAGAAGAGCATTGCAAAAATAGAAGAAAATCCTTAATTCAGAGAAAAATGATGAAGGTCAACATTTGCGCTACATAAAAGGATAGCTCGTGCACTTTTATTTATCAAACCCTTCCTTTTCCTGGCCATCGCTTTCACTATTATGTTTCGATCTATTCTTTCTCTATGCATCCAAAATCTCAAAATCCTAAACTACATCAAAAAAACTTCTAAGTTACAGAGAGATTTACAGAACACGATGAACCTAAGTCAAAATAATCAAAACTATGAAGAGCCTATGAAGTTACACAAACCATAGAACTTACGAGAAAAATGAAAAAATTGAAAGATCTTGTATAATAACTTTCAAAGACCTTATAAAATTACACATTTTTGCGTAGAAATCACAGAGCATAAGAAAATTACTAAAAAATACAAAGATCTTGTGAAAATATCTTTGAAAGAGCATGTGGATTTTTTTAAAAGCTTCAGGATATTACAAAGCCAGCCTTTGTAAAATTCTGATAAATACAAAGAGCTTGTAAAATTAATCTTCAAAAAGCTTATGAAATTACACAGAGTTCTACAGAGACCGCTTAGCATAAGGAAAATACTAAAAAATAGAAAGAGCATATGAACATAACCTTACAAGATTTTGTAACATTAGAATCCTTACAAATGCTGAAAAATACAAATAGCTTGTGATATAAACCTACCAAAAACATGTGAAATTACAGAGAAATTTAAATAAATTGCAAAAACCAAGTTAAATATAGGGACTAGTTATGATTCGTAACCTCTAAAATGCAGCCCTAAGTTTTCAATCAAAGGCTAACATACTTAGGTGTTCTCCCTCTCAGAGAGTAAAGTTGCCCCAATTTGCACTCAAAACTGTTGTGATGAAAACTGGAATCTTGAGGTCTACAAAAATGGACTCCAAGCTCTCTGAATTGAATCATAACCTTCCACGATAGGAAATGGGCTCATTCAATTGACAACTGAAAAGAGAATACGTGGACTGAATTGATAGTTGAGAAGAAGGTGAGCTACGAGGGAGGCTTTATCTGTTAATAGGCGTAGTCAGTATACCCTTAAAATAACATTGAATTAATGGTTGAGAGGAATTATTATTACTCATCAACAAGTGCACGTACGGATGAAATGAATGTGAAAGCCCTTTGGGGAACAGGTGAACCATTCTGATTAGATGTTTACTTCGTCCATTGATTGTCCTTTCATGAAGAACATCATTAAAGAAGCCCAAATTGGGACCAATCTGAACGCTCTCTAAGAAACAATGTGGAATGGATCTTAAATGATTCCTTTTCCTCTTGTTATACGAATGTTTTGCCTATTACTACTAGTTATGCAAAGGCTTCGGATAAAAGGTTTGTCAAAAATAATAATAGGGCGTTTAGTTTTAGATTATAGGATTGTAGGGGTCTTAAACAATCTTATTTTTAATTTATATTTTATTGCTTATGGATTCATTTAGTCTTAATATAATTTAGGAATATGTTTGTATTACTTATTTTCTTATAATTAGGATAAGGGCACATACATTTCATAAACACTTTCAATCTTCTAAAAATATTGTTTAGATGTCTAATAATTTATTAGATAGTAGACCAAATACATAGTTGTATCATACACTTTTAACTATTCATTGTGTTATGACATAGTTGAACAATACATTGGTGTTTATAATATACACCAAGTTTGATTCAATTATTCAAATTCTTCTTCAATAAAGATGTTTAATGTTTAGAAATGACACCACAAATAAATGTGCACAAATACTACTGGGGTGCTTGTTACAAAAAAAAAAAAGTGCCACTAAGTGGCTTAGTGTAAAGACCAATTTTCCATACACAAGCCACATAGACACAATTCCATCAATCACAGAAAGTCAAAGTAAAAATTTTGACAACACATTTTGTCAAGTCAACATTTTTTTTAAAGCTACTATTTGAATGAGTAATTACATATGAATTCAACCTACTTGTCAAAACATTTTTGTTTAGATCATTCACAATGAAAGATAAGATATTATGAGATAATTGACCAAATTGTCGAACTAGCATGTCATCACATGACGAGACAAATATGTAATACTTCCAAGAAGAATGTTGAGCCACATGTCCAACATTTTGGAATGAGTATATCATATAAATATAGGATCATGAAATAATCATCAAACACATAAATAAAATATGTCATCGGACCTCTGTCCATCTACATGTAAACTCTATCTCCAAAGCCATCAGATTAAAGTCCATCTACAATCGTGAGATGGGAGTGTGGCCCAGGCACTTTTACCACTCAACGATGAAGTGGTTAGCTCCTGTGAGGTTCTTCCTAAAATGAAGAACTCCCCGACCCTAGTATGAGAAGCCTACTAACTCGAGACAATTGGATCAGATGGATCTGGTGCAACCATGTGACTGATCTATAGTGCAACCCTATGCCTAAGTAACATCAAAAAATGGATGTGGAAGAGGGAAAATAACATTTAACCATGCATTTCAATCATACACATATATTCTTCTTTTGAGCTTGGCCAAGAAAATAACCAGTGTATTGCAAAAGAAATGGCAGGTAGCAATGAAAGAATATTCAATAAGAATTTCATTTTTCTACCCTCCCCTTTTTACCCACATTCAGCACCCCTCCCATTCTTTATCAACTAAAAGATAATCATAGTCAAAATTTAATAACACACTTTTGAAAAATAGTGTACTCAAATAAGCAAACAAAAGAAAAGCCCCATTTATGAAACACATAAAAAAATCCTAAGAGTTTCATATGTATTCCCTTAAGTTTACTTCAACAAATTCATTGGTAACACTAGAACTTTACAACAAGTATTGCATAGTAAACTATTCACCAAACTGCTTCTTCCTAATTAGTGATTTTCATTGAGTGAAAATAAAATAAAAGAAGATATCAAGCTAATATCATATTATTCTTCAACATTCTTTATTTTTGTCACTAGTAAATAAGGAATAATGATCGAGAGCAGATTATAGTTTCTAAAGTTAAAACATTTACTAACAGATAGTAAAATTACTGGCATCATTTATTGATATATTGAAATTCATACGTTTAACTACCTCAGAGAAAATCTGAAATGATTATTCATTCTATCAATTTATCAAATCAAAATAAAGAAAAGAACTCTCACTTCCATTTTCATAGAAAACATGATATTTCAAATTAAAGCTTACAAATTTATAATGCTAACTAATCCTAGGGGATATCTTTAGGCTAATTTAATTAGGAAGTAGTTTTCCACCAGTTTGATTATGTAACGATTAATATAGTTTTTCTCAACTACCTGTATAGTTTTTAGGTTGTATATATTCAATTTTTATTATAATAAATTTTGTGTGTGTGTGTGTGTGTGCATTTTCATTTCACATTCCTTGGGCCTATTATAGTGGTATTAGAGCCAAGTTGTTGGAGAAAAGGAATTTAGATTGAATTGTGATTCCAATGCATTCTTTAATTTTAATCATTGGAATAGTTCTTTCTAGAAAAGAGAATTATCATGAATGGTTTCGAAAAAGTTAAAAATACTCTTATTTTTAATGATTTGTGAGATGATATTTGTGAAAGTAAAGATGAATATGAAGAGCCAAAGAAGGCTATAGATGAAAATGAACTCGTCATCTAGAAGGGTAAAGACAAAAAGGCTTATGCTCTCATTGCCACCTCCATTACTGAAGAGGTAAGTAGACATATAATCTCTTGTAAGAGTGCATTTACAACATTACAGAAACTCAAAGATCTATATGATTCTCATTCATAACTTGAACTCATTCAATTATTAATGAAGTTATTCAACTTACAAATGAAAGATAATTATCCAATAAAGTTAGCCTCTAAAATTAGGGCTTTATTTCATGATATTGAAGTCACATGTGTAAAAGTAGATCTACAACTCACTTCTTTTATTAAAGCTCTTTATCCTACATATTCACACTATCTTGAATATCTTCAAGCTAGTGAAATAATGAAAGATATAACAATTGAAAAACTTGTGGAGAAGATTGCGGAGAGGGGAAATGCATTTGGGAAGAAACAATCACTTTCAAATGTTGAGACCTTGTGTCTTGTACAAAAACAATAGGGGCAACCATCCAAAGATGAGCCTTCTAGACATGACAGTAGCAACAAAGGTTGTGGAAGAAGATAGTTTAGAGGAAGAGGGAATAAAAATGATCAAGGTGATAGATAATATTCTCAGCCAGAACACCAGCATAGGGATTATCAAAAAAAAGAGAGGCAATCTATACAATGCTATAGATGTGGAAAAATGGGTCGCAGTGCCAATCTTTGTCAAACTCCATGGGAGAAGATTTGTGACAACAAGGAGAAACCACTAGATAGAGGTAACCCTCCTGAATCTGCACATTATGTTATAGCACATTGTAATGTTGGGATTGGAGAAGTTTTTAGTACTTCAAATTCTAGTTTGAATGATACTTGGTTGTTAGATACTAGAGCAACATGTCATATGACATTTAGAAGAGATTTTTTTTGAGACATTCAATGATCAAGTGGATGTAGTATATTTTTCTAACAAATCTGAGTTAAAACCTTCAAGCATTGGGTCTATTAGACTTAAGTTACCAGGTCTTGTTGATTACATGCTTTCTAAACTTTTATATCTTCTATAATTGAAGAGAAATTTAATATCACTTGTGCATATTAGACAACAAGGTCATTCAATCCATATGTTTGATGGTATTATTGAGATTAGAAGAGATGATGATCATGTGATTGTAATGACTAGAGTTGAAGATGACAAACTTTTTCACTTGAAAGGTACTTCATCAAGTGCTCAGAATTATGCAAATTTCTCATAGCGTGGTGGTAATATTTCTTCCAACTTGTTATGGCATGCAAGATTTGGTGACATTAACTATGATAGTGTCAATTATGAAACAAAATGGAATTCTAGGAGTTCCCACTAACCTAAAACAAATTTATCAATGTGATGCTTGCACTTTAGGCATACACAATAAACAACCTTTTCATGATTCTATGTTTAGAGCTTCTAGAACGTTGGGTCTCATTCACTCAGATTTGTGTGGGCCTATGCCTTTTCCATCAGAAAATAGAAACAAATACATAATGACTTTTATTGATGATTATACTAGGATGTGTTGGGTTTATTTATTAAAAGAGAAATCTCAAGCTTTTGATACCTTCAAAAATTTCCATTTTTGGATTAAAAATAAGACTCAACTTAATATTGGAACCCTAAGAAGCAATAATGGTGGTGAGTACACTTCTAAAGGTTTTGAAAAATATTTGTAGGAAAATGGTATTAAGCATCAGACAATTGTTCCTTATAACCCACAATAGAATGGTGTAGAAGAATGTATGAATCAAAAAATCTTGAATATAGTAAGATCTATGATGTTTTTAAAGTATGTTAAATTAATGTTTTGGGGAGAAGCAGTTATGTATGCTATCTACATAAAGAACATAAGTCCTTCTACTGCACTACAAAGTAAAACTCCATATGAAATGTTGCATGATCATCTTCCAATTGTCAAGTATTTTAGGGTTTTTGGTTGCACATGTTATGCTTTAATTCCTACTTAGTTGAGAAATAAATTGGAAGCTTGGAGTAGAAAATGCATTTTTTTGGGATATTCTACTACTTCCAAAGCTTATCGTCTATATGATGAGGAGAATAAAAAATTTATTATTTCTAGAGATGTTATATTTCTTGAATTTGAAAAAGATGCACACAATATTGACAAACAATTTTCTCATCTTGATAGGTTTCAATCAAAAAAATTCTATCATGAATGGGATAATGAACTTCCAACTCTTGAAGGGGGGATTCCCTTTCCAGGTCAATCTTTGAAAGTTAAATTTTTTGAAGAATCTGAAATAGTTTGTGAAGAACTCGTTGAAAGAGAAGACAACAGTTTTGAAAAATTAGAAATCATTTGTGAAGAACCTATTGAAGAAAAATATGAACTGGCTTATGAAGAATCTAATTCAAAGGTTTTGGAGATTAATAAAACATTAGAACAATCAATCCGTAGATCAATATAGACCAAGAAAATTCCTAAGAGGTACACATATTTTGAATTAAATTTTTCTATTGTTGATGAACCTTTTTCATTTCAAGAAGCAACAAGAAGTGATGCATGGAGAACTTCAATGTAAAGAAAGTACGATGGTCTCATAAAAAATAGAACTTGGAGGTTAGTGGATCCTCCAATTGGAGCCAAACCTATTGGCTGCAAGTGGGTATATAAGAACAAATATAAAGCCAATGGTTCACTTGAAAAACACAAAGCAAGACTTGTAGCAAAAGGATATGCTCAGAGAGAAGGTGTTGACTACACCGAAACTTTTGCTCCTACAGCCAAATGGGGAACTATTTGAGCATTGTTTTCTTTGGCAACACAAAAAGGATGAAATGTACATCATATGGATGTTAAAATGACCTTTTTGAATAGAGATTTGAAGGAAGATGTCTATATGCTGCAACCTTAAGGTTTTGTTACCAAAGGCCAAGAACAAAAGGTATGTAAATTGGTAAAATCTTTGTATAGTTTAAAGCAAGCACCACATGCTTGGTATGAAAAATTAACTGACCGCCTCCTAAAATTAGACTACAAGCATTTTAGTCTGTATGATGCAACTCTTTTTTACAAGAAAATTGGTAGATTTATTGTGTATCTAGTTGTATATGTTGATGATCTTCTCATCACAGGGAATAATGATGATTATAGAGAATCCATTAAGAGAGAGTTGAAAAAATGTTTTGATATGACTGACTAGGGATTACTTCATTATTACCTAGGTGTTGAAGTCATTCAAAATCCTAAGTTCATTTTTATTTCTTAGAAAAAATATATTTGAGAGTTATTATACAGATTTAGCATGAAAGATTGTAATTCTATTTCCACTCCAATGGATAAAAATATGAAGATTTCATCCAATGAAGGAAATTCTTTTGAAGATCCAACCAAGTACAGGCAGCTTGTTGTAAGTTTGATTTATGTCACCACTACTCACCCTGACATTACCTTTGCAGTAGGAATTTTATCCAAATTTATTCATAAACCATGTGAAGGGCATTGGATTACAGCACAACGATTTTTTAAATATTTAAAAGGAACTCAAACTCTTGGCATAAAATATTCAAAAGTTTTTGACTTCCATCTTACTGGCTATTTAGATTTTGATTTTGATGGTGACAACAAGAATGGGTTATCTACTTTTGGTTATTTGATGACCCTAGGATCAGCTGTTATTACTTGGAGATTAAAGAAACAAACAATTCTCGTTGACTCTACAAGTGAAGTAGAATATGTAGCAACAACTCAAGCTACGAAAGAAATTGTGTGGCTCAGGAAAATTCTTGATGACTTGTAGGAGAAATAGATAACTTTAACAACTTTATTTGTTGATAATTATCCTACAATATAGTTGGCCAAGAATCCTTAATTTCATGATCAACCAAGCATATCAATACAAATTATCACTTGATTTGACATCATGTTGAGGCAAAAACTATACAATTGAAATATTGTTCCATTGAAGAAAAAATTGCTAATATTTTTACTAAAGCACTGGGACATGTTAAATTTGAACAATTTCTGATGCTATTTGGCATGAAAAGTATCCCTTCAAATTAAGGGTAGAATGCTAACTAATCCTTTGGGATATCCTTAGGTTAATTTATTTAAGAAGTAGTTTCCTGGTAGTTTGATTATGTAATGATTAATATAGTTTTTCTCAATTGCCCGAAGAGTTTTTAGATTGCATATATTCACTTGTTATTATAATAAATTTTTTGTGTGTGTGTGTGTGCATTTTCATTTCACATTCTTTGGGCCTATTACATATAAGAATTGTATGAACAACATTGTTAACTCAAGAAATTTAACAAAATAAGAAAATGGTAATATATTTACATATATATCAACATCATGGTATCTTTTCATAATAATTAAATTTAGATTTACTAGATTTACTGTTCTTCCATGAAAGAGATGTGTACAGTATTATTATAACAATGATTATCTAAGCGTGTACTCATTCTATATATAAAAAAATTGCAATCTAATTTAAATTTGAACATATTTATATGCAAAAAGTTACATTCCATTACTAATAGAATTCTTGTTTCTATCTTTAGTGAGTTTTTCATAAAGTTTAAAGATCAATTGTGTTTATAATATGTAAGAGAAAACACATTTTCCTCTTATATTCTTCCTAATCCAACTCTAATATTTTAGCTTATCCTATTCATTTAGTTGGATTCTAAAATTTGATAAATTGTATAAATGTCACATGAATATGGCTCAATCTAAAATTTACTTTCTATTGGATAGAGATATATATAAAATAATAATAACTTAGCTATTTGAAAAGGCAGTTACTCATTTAGAGTAGCCCACCTATAGAAAACTAGGATGAAGAAATAGAGTAATAGACAATTAAGAGCTTTTGAATCATTTCCATCATTGATATCTTAGATAAGAAGAACATTTAAAGTAAACATGTAACATGGGAAAAAAATCAATGACTACATTCTTGTGAAAAGGTTTTTCTAGAGAAAAACTATGGATGGAATGATATATGGTAATAGGATAACAATGTCCTTTACTAGTATACTCAATCTGTAATATGTAATTGAAATAGACTTAGATTTAGATTGGATTGTTGTATATGTTTTTTTTCATACACATGCACTCTTTTCTTATGCTAAAAGGATAAGAAGACAATAACAGTTCAATAACCAAGAGCTTGAAACCAGTCATAATATAAGTAAAAATTTAATTTCTCTAAATGTAAATATTCCTTTCTCACTAGTACATTTTGACTCGTTTTTTGACAAAAATTGATCAAATTTTTTATTCATGTTGGTCAAATTTTTGGCAAACTATTTTGTCGCTATTTTTGTCATAAAAACATCAACAAATTCTTCTCAATGTCAGAATTTTGATGGTGTATTT
Organism: Cupressus sempervirens; assembly: GCA_028749045.1. Taxonomy (NCBI): domain Eukaryota; kingdom Viridiplantae; phylum Streptophyta; class Pinopsida; order Cupressales; family Cupressaceae; genus Cupressus; species Cupressus sempervirens. The sequence goes on from CM053792.1 coordinate 332,885,399, forward strand.
GGTTAAAAATGGTCTCTATTGTTAATGAGACCATTCAAGTCAAAAATTTTACTAATGCAAATACTGATCGCCATGACTTATAGCAATATCTCCTCCTTTTTCAATAGAAGAGTTTTCTATATTCTATAGCGATATCTCTTTTTTTATCACAAAAATACCCATCACCATGAATTAATATAGTGATATCTCCTCCTTTTCGATACAAGAGTTTGATATATTCTATAGTGATATCTCCTCCTTTTCAATCATTGAAAACAATCATTGCCATGACTTATAGTGATATCTCTCCTTTTCGATAGAAGAGTTCAATATATTTTATAGTAATATCTCCTCCATTTCGATCACTGAAAGAACTCATCACCATGACTTATAGTGATACAAAATCTCTATTGCTCATCATTGTAATGATTATATTTATTTTCTATTTGCCAATGATTGGTATATGTTATAGTGATAAGCCTCCTTTATTGTTCATGGCTATATTGTTTTTGTAGTTTCTTTGCATAGCAATAAAAGGGATCGCTATATGTCATAGCAATATACTTTCTACATCTCTCATCGCTATATCAAGATTAGGCCTTTTCTGATAGCGATAGAAGAGTTCTCTATATTCTATAGCGATATCTCCTCCTTTTTTATCACCAAAAATACTCACCACCATGACTTATAGAGATACAATATCTCTATCACTCATCATTGTAATGATTATATTTTTTTTCTATTTTTCAATGATTTCTATACGTTATAGCAATAAGCCTCCTTTATCGATCATCACTAAATTATTTTTGCAGTTTCTTCACATAGTGATAAAAGGGATCACTATATGTCACAGCAACATACTTTCCTCATCATTCATTGCTATGTCAAGATTAGACCTTCTCCATATAGTGATAGAAGAGTTCTCTATATTCTATACTCATATAGTACTCAAAATCTCTTTTGATCATAATGTGATCGCTATAATGTATCCTGACTCATGAAGCCTAATCATTGTAACTATAGAAATATGTGAAACATCAAATGAAGAAATGCTATTTCTATCAATTGAGGTTTTTGATGCGCCTGTGTGAAATAAATCTCATTAAATTTAATCAAAATATTGAATGATAGATTCCAATGCTTATTCAATGGTTTGAGTGAGGCAGGTCATCGAAGAAATATACAAAGAAGTCAAGGTAGGGTTTGGATAAAACTATTATGTGTATATATGTATCAGATTACATAATAAAAATATGGATGAAACTATTATGTTTTTTTGATATTATGACTCATTAATATCAAAATATGGATAAAATTGTAATGTAGTTTCGACATTACTCATAATGACTAAAAACACTCATCAAGATACTAACCCTAACCTAACTTCCCTATAACAATATCAAAAACTTATAAATCACCTGCGACCATCCCACCTACAAAATTTAAGTTATTCTATAGGGGACAGTACAATAGATGCACATTACCAATTTCTTTTTGCATGTGAGGATGATTAGACTTAAATTGTAGGAACAAAACTATGAGAAGTATCCTGCCATACCAAGGTTATTTAATGTGTTCTTTACTATGATGTGGACTAGAGCCTAATACTCTATGATGCCTCTTCACTTGTTGCTATCAGTAGTTTTTCTATCACTATCTTTTTTGGACATGATTCCTAAATAACATGATTGGTATATTTACTAATTTGTCTAGCTTTCATACAAAGTTGTTGATCTAAAAGGAATTAATATCATACTATTGTAGGAAACTGAAAAAAAAAAGAAGAATGTATCGGCATAGGTCCACATTTATAATTAATACTAATAATATAGTATTAAGGGATACAATGCACCTACAGAGAGCCATGCATATTGTTTTAGCTTAAGGGAATTCCCCTAAGTTACACTTAAGGGGGGGTGTTGGTGTAAATACATATTCACTATTTACACTTTACTTAAGTTTACTTAGGTTAATGCATTATTTTATTATTTTTTTGGTCAGACACTTAGGAGTCTGCATAATTTTATGAGTTGTCATGTTGACAACATAGAAGTAAGCAACTCTAATTCAGCACATGGTGTCTACAACACTAGAGTTTTAATCATTAACTAAGTTGTCATGTAAAAAATATAGTTATTCGCACTCTTAATTTAGCACATGGTGTCTACAACATAAATTTTCATTCTACACCTTTGTAGGCTTACCCTCTCATCATCACACTTACTCCTATGCTTAATGGAGGATAATCCACTTATGGTGGACATGTGCCTAGTTGCATGACTTATAATGATGTTGATTCCTATGCATTCTAGAAGCATTCCAAAGGCCTTTATATACATGCACTCCTGGTGTACTTTCACATTGAATCAAATACATATTTATATTCTAATCATACTGTTTTTGGTCTACTATTGTGCTTGTGCTTGAGCTCTTTGATCTTGGGTGAATTTTTCCCTAAGGAAAATTCTTACAAAAAGGAATGATTTTTGATAGAAAGAAAAAGCCAAATTATTCTTTGCATGGAGTCAGAACCATGTGAAATAATAGCAGAATGAAGATGAGGTGACAGAAGAGTAACTACACCACCTCTACCAATTTCATTCTAAGAAGAAAGCATAATGCCATCCAGCCAAATGATGCAACATGTAGAGGAAAGCATGAAAATGGAAATTTTAACCTCTAACATGCAAAGAAAATATAAATTACCAAGTCTATGATGGGTATCTTTGACATAGTACTTTCTGGAGAGGTCTATAAGACCTCGCACATTCCATGATAAAAAGTTCATGAAAAATATTCCATATCTTCCTTGTCCTCAAGAGAGGAGTAACTATTTTTTAAGAAATTTGAAACCATGTGGAAGCCAAAAGGAAACTCCTATGGACTAGTAGCCCATTGTTTCTCCTCTAGTTTCTCAGCACATCTAGGAGGACTATGAGAATGTCAAACATTCTGCGTTGCAATGGAGAAAGAATAAAAAGGATATGAACCATAGAAGAAGTGGTAGAACTTGTAGATACATTGAGTCCCTATGAACTACCAGGGTTTGAAACCCAAGAAACACCACAATTTGATTCTGAAAAACTATCATTGACCCTACAGTGGATGGGGTTTTCACTCCTGTTGAAATAGGAGGAACTAAAATGATAGTCACATATGACTATTTAGGAGCCGAGGGAGTCTTTCCCTTGTGTCCAATAGTAGTCCATTCTTCTTTTTGTTTCCCTTTTGCTAGTTCTATAGAGGCCTCTTTAGGAGGGGGTTTAACCCTAGGCATAGCCAAAGGGAAATCCCTTATTTTGTGTTCCAGTAATTGGTACCTATAACATGTGTTAGGAAGGTTCAAATAGAGCACCCTCTAAGAGAAGGTTTGAGAGCCAATATCTATCTCCACATGGTCCTTGAGATCCTTGGAGTGATCAACCTCAATGCACACATGTTTCTGAGGATGAGCATTGAAAAAAATTTCATGTTCCTTGGTAATAACTTTTCCAAGAGTATTGGCAATGGACTAAATAAAAGGCCAAAATAGAAAGGGTAAACCCTAGAACTCAACCCACAGAAGAACCCTAAGTTTTTTGTCGTTAGAGATAGTGAATTCTCTTGACCATCTTTGAAAGACTAGCAGGGGGAACACATTGACCAAGGGCCATTGTTAAAACCATGTCTTCCTAAGACACGTTGGAAAAATGAAATAAAAAAGCCTTTGGTAAGGTTTTGCACAACATCAAGGTGGACTCCATGAGGAGTCCAGCTCTTGTTAACCCATTCTTGAAGCATAGCTTCATGAGGAGTCCTACCCACAAAATACTCTATCAAGGTATGTTGTTCTAACCAATCACAAGTAGCACCAAATTCAAGTGCCAAGGAAGGATAATATCAGGATTACCTTGTGAAAGACCTCCAGGATGAATTTGTGAGGAAGTTTGTTCAATGGAGGCACCATGGCTTTCTAAACTGGTAGCATGAACACCAATATAAACAACTTGGTCATGACTTGCTCAAGCCATTATAAACTAGCTTAAAAACACTCACACTAAATGTGGGTTGACAGTTGGTAAATACAGGAGAGCTCAGATAGAGAGTCATATGCAAAGAAACTTAAAGAATGCATGATACCCTAACAAAGTGAAAAAATCCCTCAATCTTAAAACATGTCTCAATAATTTTTAAATTTGGAAAAATAAGACTTTTAGAAATTCTTAATTTCAAATTTACCAATTTATATATTAGGGAATAATTATTATTTTGTTTTAACCATAAACATTAAATTAAAAATATTAAAATGTCTTATAATTTTAAATATTAAAATTCCTTTAAAATTTTAAACTTCTAATAAATATATATATAATAATAATAAAATATTTTAAAATATTCTTAATATTCTTATAATCAATATAATATACTTTTTAATTTTAAATAAAAAATAATTTAAGGGCTCCCCGAGATCCATCTAATAAGACCTCAAATTAATTACCCAAACACAAGAAATAATTTTTTTTTATTATGTTATAATTTAAAAAAATGTCATATACACTTTAGAAATAATATTGAAAACTTGAATGGTAAATAATGCTTTATTGTGATCGATCAAAATTAAAAAAACTTAATCATATGTCGAATGAGTAAGTCAAAATATAATACAATAGTACTTAGCCTATCGACAAGTACTAATAATGACAAATTTTAAGTACTCTCATGAGTACATCCCCACACACATCCTTACAATGATTATTGAAATATATGGTACAATATAGAAAAATAGTAGATTTATCTATATTCTAGTATATACATTCTCGCACATAGCTTATCACATCTTCATGCATTTTCAGCGATAAATAAATAAACAAAGTTAACAATTAAATTTAGAACTCAATTGAATATTCCATCATACAAATGATTAATAAATGGCCAGTAAATGTAGCTTGACATGATGGATTCTTTCCCTCTACATATTTAAACTCAAAATAAATAACCACAAATTAATGTATTTATTTTCACATTTAATAGATTTTATAATGGGTGATTTCAATGTCAATTTCATTTAAAACTATCTTTATTCATACTCAATATTCTCTACATATTTCAAAGCTATGTAAGGAAATATCAACACATTCTTGATATGAGGGTGCCTATATAGGTTGGTATCTTAGTATACTATTTAATTCATATTTTCATAAATTGAGCAATTATTCCTACAAATGTGTTCATTGTCTCTACTTTTTTTGTCAAATACTTTTTCTTGTCATTGATGTCAAACATAATGTTATACATGAGATGAAGTTTGTGTTTACTCTATCTTTGTGGTGTGAAAGTTTTGTGTTATTGGAGATGTTGGTTTGTGTATGGTTAATGAGGATTGTAGATCAGATGTTGTATGATAGAGAGGGCTTCTAGTTATAATAGCATTGCAATATTTTCCAATATTTTCTAAGAGCAGCCCAATGAGAATTATATATATATATATATATATATATATATATATATATTCACCATTTTTTGTCATATTCAACTCAAGAAATAAAACATCAACACTCCCTCTCAGCTAGGGAGGATAAATACAAAAATAGACATCACACCATTGGTAACTTATTAGGAATGAATTTTTTAAGGATATCTTTGATCATAAGATTTCCATCATTTTCATACAATGAGTAATGCCCTTCAAAATATTAGCATATGATATTCAACAAATACTCTGAGTAATGGCCAACAAAATATCAACATATGCTATTCATCACATACCTTCAAATGACTCATAAACTATCAATTCAATGACATATAACACTTAGTTTTTTATTTACAAGATATAATCCAACATGACCTATTTCAAAATTTACATAAAATGTATATCTTGATTTAAGTTAGTATAAGATCATTAATTACCTTCCATTAACTTCTGTAAATATAAGTGATAATAATTTGGAAGTCATCACTTCCTCATGATATACACAAGGGCTAGACACATTAAAATTATATAGTCACACACGTGGGCTTTTCAACCCCCTTTAAATATTAGTCTTTTGAGCTCCTTATCCAAAGTTGTCTTTGAATAAGTGCCAGACATTCTTTGAATCTGATATCAATCTCCCTTTCCCTATAAGGAAATTCATGGAGCAAAAGATCAAGGCAAATAACTCTTATAGTATGTATTAAAAATAAAATTAAGAGAGAGACTAATATAATACTCAATATAAGATATTTCCAATAAAATATTGATAATTATAAATTAATGGTGCTCCCTCTTATCTTATATTGAGAATGATCTTCATTATTTGAATACAATAATTATCTAATTTAAATATATACATTGATCATATATATACATAATTATAAATTACACTTATAATATTCTATACATAATGTGTATATCTAAATCTCTTATTAAATATATATGACACACACACACACATAAGATAACAATGATAAATTTTATACGGTCTACCCTTCCAAATGGTGAATCCCAGAAATTTTTTTTTTTTATAAAATATGATAGGTCATATTGTGCAGATTAGAAGGTAATCCCTATTTCAAATCCCTTCAATGTTCTGCAATCAACTTTATAAGTCATCACGTTTGATAACTAAAATGAAAATTAGCAACAAGTCCATGTGCTAATGGAAGAACATAATAATAATTGAAATCAAAAGAATGGACCAAATGAGAATATGGAGAGGTAAAAACTCTTGTTTTCCAAAACTAGATATCCTCATCAGGATCAACCTACTAACCCTAGCCCTACAACTCTCTAGAATTTGACTATTACATTAGGATGGAATAACCCTCATCATAACTATAGGAAGAGGAAGAGTGTGATTAATAACATGGAAAGCTTCCTAAATAGCAATAGAAATACTATGGTTACACAATAGAAATCCTTAATAATGAATAAGGACAAGAAACCATAATTTTATGCTAAAGGGTTGGACCAAGATCACTTTGAGAAAAATCGTGATGAGAAGTTTTGGATGGGTAAAAATGTAGTAGATATTTTATCTGAATTGATTCATGAAGTAACTGCCTTATTTAATCAAGGATCAATTACACTTAATGAGAATAATGTAAAGAAAAGTGTGATAGAAAACACCAAATCAACCTAAAAAAGAAGAGGTATAGTCATTAGTCATATTAAGAAAGATGATTTAAGGTTTGCAAGTAAAAAAATTGCCAGCAAACTATATTTTATTTCAAGGGATGATGACTTAGCAGTTGGATTTGATCATGCATCTTATAAGTTATGATTGACAAGAATTAAGTCAATCTATATGAAATTCTGAAAATTCAACTAATAGATAATCTAGGAAGGATAAGGAAAACTAGAAATGCACAATTTAGATCTTAGACATTAATCATATATATGTTTTTCCATCAATTGAAGTGATTTCCATTTATACCTATATCTAATTGAACAAGTGAGAAATGTACAATGGAAAATATCAGAGATTTGTATAGGAGGCATCCCATGGATATAGTTGATAACAATGCAACATCTCTTATGAAAATTTTTCAATTATAAATCAAGTTGAGAATAGGAATACAAAAAATCTATAGTTGAGAAATACAAAGATGGATTATGTTTCATGGTTGACACTAGTTTCACTAGTATAGAGGCAATCACTCCTAGATTGAGGTATGTATACAAAATTGGCTATGAAATCACTAAGGAATAAATTGAAGAATATGTACAAAGGATTTTAAATGCAGTTTTAGATCCTAATAGCTCAATATTTATAACTTGTGAAGGAAACATGAAGATGGTATATCAGGTAAAGCTTAAAAATTTTGTGAGTAGGTGAATTATCAAGATCATGATAAAACATATATACTTCACTACATCAATTTGCTCTAAGTGCTGAAAACCTTCCTTGAATGATATATATCATGTTTGTACATCTTATTAAATTCATGTAAAATATTGTTCTCTCCTGTAGTCTCAAACATACAATAGATATAACTCCTAATAAGTTCCAAATACAAGACTCCATCAAGAATTTGAGAAAATATGGTGTTAGGGTCATCTTCCATAGTAGTGTATTGTTTACATTCAATTTAGGTCTCGAGACTTCCATAACATTATGGAACATTGATTCTTCCATTTCTATAGGCTAAAAAACTCAACCATGTTTCACAAATTGACTTGAGAAAGATGTAACTACCTTTAATTTTCAAATTAGTGCTTTCTACATGAAAATAGAAAAAAATTAGAAAATCCTTCAAATTTCTTGTAATTATCTCTACACTTAGTTTCTCAAGGCTCTTCAACTTTTTCCTCAATCAAATGGCACTTATCCTATCAATTTCAACCATTATATTTGTATCAATTTAATTCACCATTAAATGTGCATGTATGCATGACTAAAATGTGTTTTTCTTTAATTAGAGAATTGTTTTATGTTTGTGCACTCATATATGAACTCAGAAATTCATGAACACTTAATTGTACCTTCCTTTTATCCACATAATACTATTCTTAACTTTGTGAGTCTTAATTCAATCTCTTAGTGGCCAAATAATTTTTTGGTGATCTTTTCCCTTTACTTATTAGTGTATAGATTTATTAGATTGATAAGGGTTTATTAGTAATTATTAATAACTTCAACTTGTTTATAGATGCATCACTTGTCTTTTTTTCTGGTGAGAATCATGTGCTTGTTGGTGTCTTGGCTCTATCAAATTCTTTATTGACATTCTCAACATGTTCTTTCATACTCTTTTTCTAACTTTCATTGTTATTTTCATTCCTACTCATATTGATTTTAGCATTCCTTCTATAGTGAGACATCCCTGGATTTTGTGATCATGTATTATTTGGTATTCACATGTTGTTCATCCTATAAAATCTTTTTGTATGTCCCACATTATTAAAAATATCACATGCTCTTACATTGTTTCCATCACCAGGTCCTAACTGACTAATATGTAATCTGCAATTTCTTGCAATATGTCCAAAGTTGTTGCACCAATAAGACATAACTTCATTTCTTATGACATTAGTGACACCAATAGGTATACTACCTGTGTGTTTAGTGTCCTGATACATTCTATTATAATAATTATTAATCAATTATGTGTCCATAAGCATAATATTATAACCATAACAAGAAATAAGGTTAGTATGTTTACCTATACAGTCTTTCTTCATGTGACCAATTTTATTGCATGTAAAGCATCCTCTAGTTATTTGTCTCCCGATCTCTTTAGGTTGTTTAGATTGATTAGGTAGTTTGTTGTTAAGATCTTCTTATTGTTGTTCAATCCATTAGATCATTTGCTAACCTTTATTTTTGTGTTTCATGATATGCTCATCTAGCTTTTTAGTGTTGTAGTACAACTTATGAAGATGTCACTTTGTCTATGTAAGCTCTTCTTTCACAATAGTATTATACTTCTTTGGAAATTATAGCTTTGTATATTCAAGTTCAAATGTCATTTTGGTAAGTTTGGATTTTAGATTTGCATTCTCTGATCTCAAATTCAATTGAATTTTCTTGTCATTTTCTATCAAACTCATCTTAAGATTGGTAATTTCAAGCTCATGCTTTAGAATATCATTCTCCTTTTTAAGCTTAGAAACTATATCACTACCCTTGATATGATCATTTGAATCATTCTTCTTAGAATTAGTAGACTCAATATTCTCTTTCAATTTTTGAGTGATAGCTTTTGCCTCTTTATACTTGTTCTTCATATTATCTTCTTATTCTATGATTACATCAAGCTCATCAAGATATTCTCCTAGGTTCTTAATTAACTAATCCATATCTATAGTTATCTTACTCGAGCTATTAGGCCTCCTCACAGTAAATATTCTTTGATATTAATTGTTAGAAATAGTAAATACTGAGAATGGGGGGTAGAGAGTGTGAGTCGATATTTCAAAAACTTTTGTCCAATTATAGATATCTCTAACTATCTTAGAAAATGAACATGTAATCAAGATGAAAATTAAACATAACTATGAAAAAATGCAACTCATAACACCATTATTTGTTAACTAGGGAAACTTTGGACAAGGGAAAACCCTAGTGGAGATGGTACTCAAAAAATGATCTACTAATAAAATGTATCTTATGAAAGAAATTGACCCTCTTAAGAGTTTATTAAATTTGTATAGTGTCTATATCCTTGTTAGAGGACTAAGCCTTGTTAGAATCCTCAACCATGTTAGGAGTTGGTATTATAATTAAAAAATTAGAAAGATGATCCCGCTACTCAAAAATGCATATACAAGGTATAGATACAAAAACCTCTTCACAATGTTGATATCTTCAACATTTGATTTGTCCTTTGTATCTTTCTCTAGATAACTTCACAGATTATATCATTTCTCTATTTTAACATAAATTTTGTATCATATAACAATTCAATTTCAATGACATAGTCATCACACTACTTTTCATATATAAATCTTTCCTTTATACCCTTTTGTTTTGTCCTATTGGCCTTCAAGTATTCATACATGTCCAAAAACACAACATTGATCTTTGCTAATTTAGGGTTAGCATCTATAATATCATCCCATGTAATTGTTACATAATTATTTTGGTAAACCAAAATAATTTCTTAGCACAATTTACCATTTCCTTGCTTTTGTCCTATTTTTCATGTGCAAGATTGTAATTGGTAAATTGCTTAATATATTTGTTTATATAACTTGTTATGACATGCTCTTTGAGATATAGGACCCTCATATTTTATACTAACTTCCATCAAGTGTGAGCATGCAAAATCACTTTCTTTGAACCTCTCAAATAAACTACTAACAATTAATCTTCATGACACTTAGACAAGTTTCTAGGCTATCTTATCCAAAACATAATTCCAAAATCTGCTCTCTATATACAACATTTAATGTTTGCATAAATGACAACCTCGAAGTAATTCTATATTCAACTCTTAGCCAAATTTCTAATAATGTATTCAATAAGTTGAATTTCATTGTAGGTAATTTTTTTTTATAATAGGTACTTAAGAAATAAAATTTAGTTCATTAATGATTTGTGATAATCTATGTGATATCCCCATTTTAGTATATAAATTAATTATACATAAAGAGTATAATATTAATAATTGATAATTTATATAGAATAAATTATAATTATTCTAAGTTACAAATATAAAATGTTATATATTATACAATAATAAATATTAATTATATATATGAATATATGAATATTATTATCTATATATAATTAATATATACATATATATCAACTATTTTATGTGCTATAGTATATGACATTACACCTATATTAAAATAATATTATTATAAATAATTAAAGTGATTCATATATATTATATAATAATAAATAATTAATCTAATAACATATAATCATTTATTATTATAATCATATATAATTGATATTGATGAATATACACACCTCTATACAATATATATATATATATATATATATATACATATATATATATATGTATATATATACATATATATGTATACATATACATATATATATATATATATATATATATATATATATGTATACATATACATATATATATACATATACATATATATATATACATATATATATATATATACATATGTATATATATATATACATATGTATATATATATAGATGTATATATATACATATATATACATATTTATATATATATATGTATATATATGTATATGTATACATATATATATATATATATATACATATGTATATATATGTATATGTATACATCTATATATATATACATGTATATATATATACATATATATACATATGTATATATATATATGTATATATATATATATGTATACATATACATATATATACATATGTATATATATATATATATACATATGTATACATATATGTATATGTATACATATGTATATATATATACATATATATACATATGTATATATATGTATATATATATACATATGTATATATATATATGTATATATATATACATATATATATACATATGTATACATATATATATATGTATACATATGTATATATATATATATATATGTATATATATGTATATATATATATATATATATATATATATATATATGGTATATCACAGGTTGAGGGTATCATCATACAAATTATTATCAAATTGATATAAATAAATGTCAAATCTTAAGATGCCCCAAAAATAGGACATTACAAGTGGTATCAGAGCCTAACGTCCTACCAGCCTGTGAATGCATAAATAAAAAATCATAAAATAAAGATATAAAAAATTTGGTTAGATGAATATTATTTAGTTGGAAGGATGGATTTTAAGGATATAAAAAAACTTGGAAAATAGGTAGTAGAAAACTTGGAAGAGAGAATTTAAACCTCTATTTTCCAGAGATGTGGTAACGACATTTCAACAAAACCAAATGCTCTAGCAAAAACTGTAGAAAAGGAAAAGTCTCTTTCCCCAACTAATAAATTATGATGGATAATTTTTTTTCCCATAGTAGCTTGTCCAGGTGGATCCTTGGAAATTAGAATATCTCCATCAGATAAAGTGGAATCCATTTCTAATTACTAGAATGAACCCACAAAGATCCAAGCTGCGAGCCTCTATGAGAATTGAAGGAAAAAGTCATGAGATCGCTCAGTTAATTTTGAGTCAATTAAAAATCTCAAATCACATTTATGTGAAAGTCATTACGAAAGCCTCACACTTGACAATATATGCATTTGAGAACCCTTATATATATTCATGCTCTCCTGACAATGGAATCTTCATTGCTCGCCATTGCTTAGTTGATGAGCCGAACAAGTTTTTTTTTCTCGATGAGCGATGTAATGTATAGACTGGTTTTCTCTTTCCCAATAGCAATTTTATTAGTCAAAAGAAATAATATGCATAAAATATGCTTGATACACCACGAAAAATAGAAGCAGAGGAGGCGTGAAAAGTTTGGAGAATATGTAGGAATTTTTCAAATTTGTTCATTGCAAAGTTCTTCAACATAATTATGTCTAAAACTCAAGAGCAACATGAAAAATAACAAAAATAATCAAACAAGAACATATTTGGCAAAAATGGGGGCAACATCAAATAGGAAAATCATGTCAAAGAATGTGTTAAACTATTAGAGCTTATCAAACCTAAACCTAATCCTATCACTAAATTTTTTGCATATCACCATAACATATAGCGGCAGGAGTAATGTTAACAAGAGTCGCAAGAAAGCTAGAATGGTGAAATAAAGCTAGAATATAAAAAGACATTGGAAAAAGATGTAGAAATCCTAATGAATTAAATATGAGCATTCAATAATAGGATAGACTCATTAGAAATGACATGAATATTCAAGAGGGCATGATTTACATAGAAGACCTGGACATACAAGAAGATGTGATAGAGATAAGTGGAATAAAAATATAATGAAATAGAAAATGAGAAAAATTAAAAGAAATCCTACAGAGCGTTAAGAAGATCCACGTGATCCATAATAAGTTTGGGAAGATTTAATTGAAGAGAGAAACTTTTTGTAAATTTCAAATACCATACACCATTGAAAATTTAACAACATGTTGTTAAAGCCAAAATTATAGGGGGAGTATTTCAAAAAAAGAAGGGAACTAATTTTGAGGGTAAAAAGGTTACAATAAAGGAGTGGGGATAAAAGTAATAAGGTAGTTTTAAGCGAGTAAGAAGGTTAAGAAAGGAAATTGAAGAATAGAAAATAATAAAGCTATTAAGTAGCATCAAGAATTATTTACAAAACTATCTTTATAGATGAAATTTTGGAAAAACATATTCAGATTTAAAATTAGAAGTGGATTTAAGGGTAAGTCTTAGGTGGAGACATTACTAAAATATGACATAGTATTTAAAATATAATCTAAATATTTTGATCAATCAAAATTGTTAGTAAGATATATTGAAATCATATGGTGAACATGTGTAAAGATTCACTAAAGATTCTTAGGGAAGAACCATTGAAGATTTAGCCATATGGCAAGTACTTCTATTTTCTATGGGTTGGAGAAGGTGATACTTGTTTTTCCATTAATAGATAGATACTCAAAAGATATATTTGAAGAGACTACCAAATATTGCATATTCTAAGATAAGTTCATCTTTGATTTATTTTGATTCTAGAATTTAAGATGGAATTATTACAATTCTTTTATTTTGAAATTCTCACCTTAGAAATCAAATTATTTTCAGGATTATACAAGAGGGAGACCTTAAGTGGATATGAAGATTACTTCATACCCATAAATTTCCACTTCAAATATTAATAATCAATAATTTATATAGAATAAATTATAATTGTTCTAAGTTAAAAATATAAAATGTTATATATTATACAATTATAAATATTAATTATATATATGAATATGTGAATATTATTATCTGTATATATAATTAATATATACATATATATCAACTATTTTATGCGCTATAGTATATGATATTATGCCTATATTAAAATAATATTATTATAAATAATTAAAGTGATTCATATATAATATATAATAATAAATAATTAATATAATAACATATAACCATATATTATTATAATCATATATAATTAATATTTATGAATAGACACACCTCTATACAATATTGATATATATATATATATATATATATATATATATATATATATATATATATATATATATATATATATATATATATATATATATATATATATGGTATATCACAGGTTGAAGGTATCATCATACAAATTATTATCAAATTGATATAAATAAATGTCAAATCTAAAGATGCCCCAAAAACAGGACATTACAATCTAGGCAAGAAATAAAGATTTACAATTAATACATGTACTGATTAATTTTATGGATGTCATGAGGGGATAGTATATACCTTAATTAACAACTGAACCAGTTGGATATGGCTAGTTATCATCATCTATAGTTAGTCTAGTCCACTTAAATTTTACTTTTGCACATCTAAGTACATAGTTGTCTACAACTTCCCCATTTTTAGGATCTACAACCACAAAAAAAATGTCTCCTATAGATGTACAAAAGAATATCTTAAAAATAAGAATGTAAGATGATTAATAATATTAAAAATTAAATACAATGAAACATGTTTGTAAAGGGAGCATAACTAAAATAATGCCATTTGAATCATCACAATAGGTGGCATGTCTTAAATTATCCACATGGGTGGGAGGACAAAGCTCCTCATAAAGGGATCATTTGGCATGATTGTATGATGATTGACATTTTAATTATTTTATTATTGTGAACTTTAAGTAGTACCGAAAAGGGACATAGAGGGTGGATTTTCTAAGATCTAAAAAACTATCAAGTCATGATAAGAAAAGAAAAGTTTTAAATTCTTGCTCCAACTATAGCTAGCAACAACCATTTATGGATGGAAAGGGACTTATAATACATGCTATTGAGGGTGGGTGTTTTTTTGGCTTTTAGGAAAGCTTGTGGAATTATGATAGCTATGCATTGCCTTTTCCTTTTAATCTTTGGTGTGTTTTATTTAATATTCAATAACTGCTAAATCTGCAACAAGGCTATGTCAAAAAATTCTAAAGAGTTGGTAGTTGATTTGGGTGATGACATGGGCACTAGTGATTGTATTGAACCTCTGGGAGTGGAGGACTACATCCATAACATTGAAGTGGTGATAGTTTATTCATAGGAGGGTGGCCATTTACCATTAATGGAAGGAATTATGAAACATGATGAGAATGTCTCTATGCAGTTCTTTAATTTGTAGAAGGACAAGAAAGTGACTATCAATGGGATGGGTTTCGAAATCTTAGAGGAACTCATTACAAAAGTTGGAGAGTTTTTCATGGATGGCAAGAGTTAGCTCAGATAGACCAAGGTTAATGACGAAATGAGTCTACAAAAATTCTTCAAATTCAAGGAGGAACCAATGTGAATTCATGGTGGATTTTCAAGAGAAGCCCTTACTAAACCTTGGGATGTCATCTACTATGCTATTATGAGGTACATTACCCTCAAGGATCAGTTCTAGGTACTCTATTATTATCATTTCCCCATTATTAATCACTTTAGAAACCTAGACCATATTTCCTTCCTATTTCTTTTTTTGCAGTCTATGGAAGATTATATCTATAAGGCTAGGAGGAGAAAGAGGGTAAAACCATCTACCTTATCCATCAGGGGCTCATGAACAAACTACATATAAACAAAATTACCCAAAACCCACCACTCTTGGTCAAGCCTCTGGGTTTTGTCACCCCCGAAGCCTCTTTAGACCCTGATCCTAGTCTTAGCTACAGAAAAATCAAGAAAACCCCCAGCTCTGAGGTCAAAATTAGCCTCATTGAGTTGGATACAGACACTAGGAAGAGTAAGTAGAGTTCCAAGAGAACCAACAAATGCCTCTAGTTGGAAAAATTTATTTCCCCCCTAAGAATGATCCCAACATTGAATCTACCAAAAGTGATGTTAAACCTGCCAAAAAGAAGAGACTCCCATAGGATACAAAGTTTGTCCCTAGCCCCCTTAGCCCCTCTCATATTTGTTACACCCTTCCATCTTTTTGGTTGTTATCTAATACTTCAAAAATATGTTTGCAAAGATGCACCTCGAATAACTTAATAAAAAATGCATTCATAATCTGTTGAATATATATAGGATTATGAATGTCTATGTCATTGTCATCTTCTTCATAAGAAGGAATTTTGATTATCTCTTTCATATCCCATTGTGTAACATAAACATTTATAGTATTCTTAAATTAACTAATCACATTTCTTGATTGCAGACATCATGGTTCAAAAACATGTTTTTTCTCTAGTTGAATTAATGGAGTTTTGTGTTATCTTGTAGTCATCACTAGATGAAAATTTCTAATACAAGGAAATTGATTAACAATTGTAAGGATTGGACTGATCAATATCTTTAATACTCAATACCTACATGAAATTTTTAAATTTCTATGTCAATAATTATACTTGATAGTGCACATGATTTATGTTATGAAATAAATTAATGAAGTTAAATTAAATTATTTCCTTTCACTTTACATAAAAGAGTTTATATATTATATCTCAAGGAGAAAATTGAGTTTTGTTCCATTCAACAACTTGGATTTATTTCTCTATCTTTGGACCTATACACAAAACAAAAGTTTACCAATTATTTTAAAATTATAAAGTACTCAAAAAAAATGCTTATATACATCAAATTTAAATATTAACCATTAATTTTGTACCTAAAAGTTTATGTTGGCAAATTTGAACACTTTACTCGTGCTCCTACTCCATCATGCTCTTCTTTTTCATGTCCACTCTCAAAGACATTCCAAATAAACTTAAAATTACATATAACATGTTGTATTGCTAGTCAATTCAATGCTTTTACAGACTTGAATTGTCTTGAAAAAAATAATTTTATCGAATTTATGAGTAATAAAAATACCATAATCTTCATATAATTATATATATGCAATTTAAAAGTTTAACTTGAATGTAGATGTAGTTGCACAACCATCAAACACAATACATTGTTCAAAAGCATTTATCTCAAATTTTACAAGATCATCAAAAACATCACAAAACAATGAGCTAGATAGCTCTTATCATAAACCCTATCATCCTTGATACAAAAATAGACCCCCTTAATGATAATGTGTTCATCTGGATCAATATTTTCTAGCCCATCTGAATCAAATTGCATATGTCTATAGGTAACTTGTACAAATATTGTAACTTGACAAGAATCATAATATTTAGCTTGAATTTCTGACTAAGAGGAAAATGTCACCTAAATGGACAAAAACTACATTTTTTGAGTTGACCAAGGAAGCTTGGTAATTACCAAGCCTAATCAAATATCTTATATATTTGGTATATGATATATCCTACTTAAATATGTAATGCAATCAAATTGAAAATGGAGGGTGGGGATTGAAAGTTGAGGAAGGATCCTCATTCTCCCCTCCATGCTCCATGTGAGGTGTTATAACTATTACAAGTGATATTTTTGTTCAATTGTGTTATAATATATTCCTATTATACTTTACAGTATTATATTATATTATAATATGTTATATTATATTATAATATGTTATATTATATTTTAATATATTTTATTATATTTTATTATAATATAATATTACATTTTAATATAAAATAAATTATATTAAATTATCTGATACAACATATGTCCCTAAGGGTCCTAGGAATGTTTAAAGGTAACATGGTTAACATTCTTGATGTGATCCTTGATGAAACAACTAAAGAGATAGAGCTTACTTTAGTTGAACATTACATTTTCTTTAGGCCCTCCATTAAGATTCTAAGGAAATGAGCTTCCTCTACTTGCTCTTTAAGAGGAAGTCTTAAGATTAGAACCCTGGTCAATGGTGTGTTTCTATTCTCCTTCTATAATTTTAAAGATATTACACCGTTTCTCACTAATGGTCCCTACTCCCTTAGTACTAATGTGAACAACAAGCTAGCCATTTGCAAATGGAAGCCTAAAATGGATCTAGCTACTGACTTAGGAGCATAATCTCCAACTTGGATCCATTTTCCTAGACTCCCTCAGGATTTTTGGAATTTTGAATTCTTTAAAGAAATTGTGGAATCATTTGGAACCCTACTTTTGGTTAATAGAATCACTATGCAAAAATCAAGGATCTTGTTCACCAGCATTTGCATAAGTGTCAAAGCCAACATAGCTCTCCCTACTTATGTCTCTCTAGAATCCAAGCTAGGGACCTTTGTCAAAACCATGGAGTATGATAATGCAAAAATGTACTACAACTACTATAAAAGGTTTGGAAACCTGAGGATTTCTTGCCAATCTTCTATGATCCCTACTAATAATATCCCCTCTTATATCTCTACTCCTTTGGTGGGTCTCCAAGTTAACCCTTCAAGCTCTTCAATTTTTTGTAAGGGGATCCCTGTAGTGGCACAACCTTCTAGCCCCCTTCTTAACCTTGTGTAACATAGGATCCTATATGAGGTGGTCAATAATGCCCTAGTAAACCTTCCTTCCTCTATTTGAGGCTCCACCTCTTTTTCTCATAGCCCCAATCTGGATCTTATATTAAATCTCTTAGTGGTCCTAACCCCCCCCCCCCCCCACCTGTCATCCTCATCTCACTTGGAAGATACTTTTATTTTATGATCTAGAGAGCATCTTAGAGCCCTAAAAACACTTACTAACCCTTCCTCTTCAAAGGAACTAGAAGACAATGAAGAACTTTTTGAAGAGTTCAACTGAAATATAGTGGATAGAAAGAATAAGAAAAATTATGTAAGATGAACCTTCGATGGGAGTTACAAGAAGTCAAAGGTCCCACTAATGCTACCTCTAATCTTAATAACAGTAATCTTGAAAGGAATGTCAAGGAGAACAAAAAAGGGACCCACAATGTTAAGATGACACAAGAGATTTTGAAACTTCCTATTAGTATAGTGTTATAGAGGTTGGTTCCAATTATTTTTTATTTTTTAATGAGTATATTTTCCTGGAATATAAGAGGCCTAAATAGCACTATGAAGTAGCATATCGTAAAGTGTGTTCTTCAAGAAACTAAAGTTGATATGATACTTTTCCAAGAAACTAAGATGCAACAGGAGGGATTTAGATGTATAGCAAGTTAGGTTTGGCCTCTGCTGAATTGGATATCTATAGATTCTTAAGGGGCATTGAGAAGATTAGATATAATATTGTACACAAATAAAATTATGGGTACTTTGATCTATTCTCTTCTGACTCTATAGTCTTGTGTTGTCATTATATTTTGTCACGATGGTCTTGGAATTATTTGGTTAACATTTATGCCCCTAAGGACAAAGGCCAAAGGAAACAATTTTGGTCTTCCCTAGCTAATCAAATGGATAATAATCTAAACAATAAATGGATGGTTGTTGGGGATTATAAATCTCCCCTCTACCCTTCCCAGATATTAGGGGGTAATGAGTACTACTCTAATAGTGTGACTGACCTTGAAGAGTTTTTTCTTGATCAAGGTCTCAATTATTTAGATCTTGTTGGTCATAAGTTTACCTACACAAATAGGAGACATGGAAATAGGCTTATACATGTCAAATTGGATAGATTTTATCTTTCTTTAACTAGACCAACCTGTATGACTTACTCCTTTCTTCTAAAACCATATCTAGTTTTGATCATAATTTTTTATTATTTAAAAGGAAAATCGGTAAAAGAGTGGTCAGCCCTTTCAAATTTGAAAATATATGGTTCTCCTATCCTAGTCTGAAAGACCACAATATAGAATTAGAGAGATACTAGAGTGGTTACCTCCCCTTTGATCAGCCTTTCCACTAAACTCAGTGAGATGAAAAATAAAGAGCTAGAACATAAACTATTTTGGAAATCTATTTGAAAAGAAAAAAGATCTAATAGAAAAAATGGAATTGTTTCAAAATTAGGTGGGAAAAACTATGAAGATGAAGAGAAGTGAAGATTTAAAGGAATCTTAAGAGAACATTGGCTAAAGTTTTCTAAACAAGAAGAGGTGTTCTAGAAAAAAAAAAAAAAATCAAGGATCCAATGGCTCACTGAAGAAGATATGACTACTAGAGTTTTTCATCAATCTACTTTGAATCATATATGTAGGAATGAAATTATATCTCTAAATGGAGAACATGGAACAATAATAATAGAGGAAGATGATCTAAACATGGAAGGTGTTATTTATTTTATGAATAAGGGCTCTTCTAACTCTCTCTAAGACACAAGAAACCTCCAAACTATATTCTAGAGTTGGTGTCAAATGAGGATAATCAAAACCTAATGAGTAAAGATACTAAAGATGAGTTTAAACTATCTTCTTTCTTATTTAAATTCTTTAAGTCCCCAAGCCTAGATGGGTTCCCTCTAGTCTTCTTCCAAGATTACTGGGATATTATGGAAGATGTGGTTGTCAAGGTTGCATGCCACTTCTTCAAAACTAGTCACCTTACAAAAGACTTAAACAATACTTGCATAGCCTTAATTCCTAAAAAAGGTAACCCATGTCTTCTCTCTTGGGTTATAGGCCTATAAGTCTTGGCAATATTGCCTATAATATAATATCTAAAGTGATGGTTAATAGACTTAAACCCATCCTTCACAAGATGATTTCCAAAGAACAAAAAGGTATTGTTGCTGGAAGGAAAATTATGCATATGGTTATGACTACTCATGAACTAGTTCATACTATGGATTCTAAAGGGCTACCTGTGATGGCACTTAAATTGGATATTTCTAAGGCTTATATGATAGGGTTAGCTTGACCTTTTTGGAAGAATTGCTAAAGGGATTTAAATTTAAGGGGAAGTTCCTCAACATGATCACGTGTTGTGTTAAAACCACAAAGTGTGCTATTTTTGTCAATGGTGCTCCTACAAGATTTTGTCTATGGGTATAGGCCTAAGATAAAGGGACTCGTTATCCTTGTATCTTTTTATTTTGGTGGCTGAGGTTCTTGCTAGGAATATTTCCAAACTTAATGATGGACAAGCTTTGAAAGGTATTCAAGCTTCTCCTACCCTACTGCCCTTTACTCACCAACAATTTGTGGATGATGCTATCATGTTTGGGGTAGCCCAGAAGAGGGAAACTAAAAGGTGGAAGACTCTTCTAAATGACTATGTTACTATTTTAGGAAAAAAAAATCAACTTCAAAAAAGTAAGACATTTTGGTTTAATACAGATACTTCTCTAAAAGATGAGATATTAAATATCCTAAAATGTGACATATCCTTTATTCCAAACATCTATCCTTCCCTCTATTTTTCTCCTAAGAAGCCTCCCTTGTCCTTTTGGAACAAGATTGTAGAGATATTTTATAAAAAACTTGCAGGTTGGAAAGGAAAAAGACTCAGCCAAGGGGGGAAACTTCAACTCCTTAAGTACTTCCTCCAAAGCATCCTCGTGTACTTCATCTGTATGTTAGTTATGCCAATCAAAGTTGAAAAAGCCTTAGAAAAAATACAAAAAAATTTTTATGGGCCAGTACTGAGGATAAAAGGAAAATGTCCTGAGTAAATTCAGAAACAATTTCTAAACCCCTAGTTCATTGAAGCATACAAGGCCCCATGCCTTAAAAGAGTAGGACTAATAAAGATGTCATTAATGTTGACAAACATGTTAGTGTGGATGAAGAGAGTAAAGGTATAGTTACTTTGGGGAAAATTGGATAACAAGAGGCTACTTTAGTCAAGAGAATATAAAAGAAAAAAAGAACAAAAGTAATAAATGGATGCAAAGGACACCTTCATGCATTCAAGGAGTAAAAATTCCTTGAAGCAAAGACTGAAGAAGAAGATGATACTGATAATGAGGACACAAAGGATGTAGACTATAAAGAAGAAAAGGATGTTAACTACAATGGAGAAGACGAGGAGGTGAATCATGGTTCAATAGGAGGCACTTATTAAGGTTGACCTTAGAGGGATTACTAAGAAACAAACTAATCCTATTGAGATTAATATGAAGAAAGAGGATGATAAATGCCATAATGTGGAAGATAAGGACAAAACAATAGATAGGGATTCCCTCATCAATAGGGTAATAGAGCTTTAAAGTAATCTTTCAAGTAGACTAGATGCTCTTCAAATCAAAATACAATCCCTAGATAAAATGTATAGAGAAACCATCACTGACCATGAATTGGGGGTCTTCATTGAAACTATCTATAGTATCCAGAGGGAGATAATAGAAAGAATAGTTTTTGGGGGTGGTCACCAATAGGAGAAGGAGGTTGAAGAACAAGGATGGGGACTCCACTATGAAGGAAAAAGACTAGGAATAGGAGGTTAGAGATGTCACAGATTAACATGGGCAACTTGTCCAGCTAACTAAAGAATGGAATGATGTTTTAAAAGCTTAGTTTTCTTTCCTATTTTAGTTTTTCTGTCACCTCTTGTAGATGAGTGAAAAATTATAAGAAACCTAAGTTAAATATTCTTTTTGTTATTTTGAACTTACAAACTTTAAGACCCTTAGGTATTTTTGATTTAAGTACTTCTATTATTTTAAGACTTATTACTATTACAACATTGTTATCTACAAATAGTTTATGTTGAATCCTATTTTTTAGTTTGATTTCTATTATTGCATATTATTTATTAGGTTTAGTTTGATGCTATATTTGATCATTTATCAATTCTCTCATGATGTGTATCAATTTGTTTCGTAGTTGGTTTGATTTTTTGATTATTTTGTGGGAGTGATCTCTTTCTTGGTTCTATTTTTTTGGTAAGATACTTGGTTGTAATGGCCATGGGCTTTCCTTTCTATATTTTTACCTTTGGGTTTAGGTCATTCTCCTTACCTCCTTTATCAAAACATATATTTTATAGGCAAAAGATGGTGGGAATTGAAACAATCATTTTTTAAAATGTCAAACTTTGAATAGCTGTAACAAAAAAAATATTTATATTTTATAGTTCTAGATATTTAATGTAAAAAATACTTTAAAATTAGATTCAAAAAGATTTTTTAATAATTATTTTTGTGGTGGGAACTACAACTCCTGATTTTCAACATTCTTGAGAAACTAAAATATGGCCATTGAAAATTTAAACAAAATTTCACAATTTTTACTTTCTAAAAATTAAAAAAATAAAATAAACATAAACTTCATCCTTTTATACATATTTTATCAATTTACACCATCTTAAAATTTGAAACAAAAATATCACTTTCATGTCATTGAACTTTAACACTTTTTATGTTGTTAGTCTTTTCCTTTGTAAAAGGGTGACACATGTTTGTGCTTTTACCAAACAAAGAGTAAAGGATGATGTCCATTTGACAAAGAGTATAGAAATTATGATGATACATGGCACACTTTGTGGGTTATCTCTTCTTTTATGAGGCTTCTTAGCAAGTGAAATTTAGCAAAGAGTATTTTGAGTCTCTTTGTGTTCTAATTATTTGTCTTTTCTCTATATTGTGGGTGAGTAGTATTTTCATCATTAGAGGTAACAAAAAGAGAAAGGGTTGCTTCTTTTATATGTGGGCTATAAGAAGAAAAATAGGTTTTGGGAGATTTTAGACACTAGATGTATGACTCCCTTCATGGAGTGCCTATATGGGTCAAACCCAATTATTACTATGTTACTCAAGAGGGAGTAGAAAGAAGGAAAAATGGTAATAGGTACGAGTAAAATAAAAACTATTGAGGGCATTATTGCAAAATTTACGGGAATATCATGTGAAGGTAAGAAATTCTACAAAGATAGGAAGTTGAGAAACAAGGCTAATAATAAATTGGTGAAGGAGTGGAAGAGAAAGGAAAAAATTTTGAAATATGATAAAACCTACCATTACCTATGATCTATAAAGAAAGTTTAGTGAAGAGTGCTATGAGGTGTCATATTGTATATCACTTTGGATGATAGATACTTGTGTACTTATGGTTAACACTTCATTCTTCTAAAATATTTTTGCCACAATCAAAATGTATCTCTTCCTTTAGTTTTCTCTAGTATTCTAAATGCCAACATTAAATGTCGAGGATAAGGAGGATAGTAACCTTCTCTCCATGAAGCTTTTTTTTATCTTGATTGCTGATTATTTTGAGGAATTTTTGTAGAGAAGAAAATTTATGATTATATTTCCCTCTAAGGAGGATACTGAGTTGTCTGATGAATCAAAGAAAGAGGGTGATTCTAAACTAAATTTGGGGGAGTATTTGGATTTAAAAGTTTCTCAGAAAAACTCTTTTGAAAGTGAGGGAAAGGGATATATTTTGAGATCTTGAAGTCAAAAGTCCCCTTAAATACCAATGAAGGAGGGAAGAAAAATTAAGATGGAGAATGGATAGGAGTTGTCAAATGAAGATGATGATGAGGTGGAGGAATAAAAGGATGCATATTTGGAGAATAGTGGTAGAATTACCCCCATAAAGAAAAGACCCATGACCTTTGAGAAGGATAAAATACATAATGAAGATGTAATGTATTCTACTGCATTCAATCCCTCCCCACTTGTGCCTTAGAGCCCGCATTAAACTAATAATATGAACACTTCTATCTTCATAGAGTTTTTTGCCTTCCTATTCCTTTTATGGATTCTAGTGCTAATAGGGACTCAACTACCCCTTACCAAAACTTGGTTCATAGGAAGAAATTTGTTTAAGCCTATATCCAAAATCCCTTTTTTATTATATTAGTGTCTCTCTTAACCCTAGTTTCCACCCTACTTTGCTAGTGGTGGATGATTTTAGGAAGGAGATAGGTATTAAGATTATTGAAACTAGAAAAGATGGGGTTGTGAATTTTTATAGTGTTATTGAAAAAACATTTCATGAGATAAAGGAAATGGAGCTGAAATAGAGAGCCTTAAATAGAAAGATGGACTTCATGGACATTTCCATTCAAGTAATGATATAATGACCTCTCTTAAAGAGAATATTAAAGACGTTGGTTTGTGCTAGAGACCTATATTTCCCAGTTTAAGGAAACTAATGAGAGGATCACAAAAGTGGAAAAAAAAATCTAGCTTGGAAGAATCATTTAAGAAGGTTGAGGACTAGAGCTATAAAATCTTAAAGGATTCAAATGAGCATCTACAATCTCTGACTACTAAGTTGGACAACTCTAGTAGTGAGAAGGCAATAAGGACAATCTTTGGGATGCTCCTACTAGTCATAGCAAGAAGACTCAATCTAATACTAAGAAGATGGAGTAGAGTGCTAACAAAGAGGTCATCAATATTAAGAAGGCTATTGATACTATTGAACAAATTGAGCTTGAAACTACAAAGTTACTCAAGAACCTTATGTAGATTGTGGTGTGTTGTGGTTTTCTCTATTTTGTGTTGTTATGCTGATTTTAGTAGTGGTTTGTCCCTCTCGTGGCTTTAGTACGGGTGTAGAATTTGTTAAATTTTTTAGTGTTTTGTCTGTGTTGGGATGTAATGTTTATTCTTTATTGTCCTAGTGCAAAGGGTTTCAAAGTCATATTGTAATAAATGTTCACGTAATAAAATAATAGGAATATTCTTATAGGAAGTAATGTAAGGAATGAGTTCAAGAACAAGGACTATTCTACTTCAAAACATCTAGAGATAATTCATATAAGCCTCTATGGTCATACAAGAGAAAGATGAATGAATGTTGAAAGATATTTTACATTGATTATTGATAATTGCTATAGAATAAACTAGGTTATGTTCTTAAAATAAATTAATAAAATTTCTAGATGGATTTTAAGTATTCAAGTATATCATGTTAGAAAATTTATTATATTTTAAAACTGAATATGTTTCAAGTCTAATAGAGGTAGGGAGTTTACATCAAATCAAATTTGTTGATTTTATTATGGATATGACATTGGGATTCAATTGTTTCTACACAACTCTTCATAGTATATTAGAGTCATTAAAAGGAATAATATAATTATTTTTGAAATTTCTAGAAAAATTTCAAATATGCTTTCCTACATAATATTTACTACAAATAATTTATACATAAGACTATGTACATTCTTAGCATATTTCACACATGAGATGTTATTCTTGAAAAAAAACACCATATGAGATTTGGTATGAAAGAATACCTATTGTCAAGCATTCTAGAATCTTTGGAAGATTTCTATACGATGAGAGATTAAAAAAAATAGTATAATTAAATAAAAAAAATTTATATTTAATAATTGAAAATCTACAAAGAGAAAGCAATTTCAAAACCACAATAGTGGTCTTGCTTGCCTATAGAGGTTCTCGTCTAGGGGGAATTCTCTCCTAACTAAAGTGGATTGTACAAATATAATTTTTTTATAGTACTTCTGAAAAATAGAATCAAGTTGTTTTGAAACTTGAGATTCAAATTGATGATGCTTCATTTACTATAGAATCACAAATAATATATGGAAGAGAAAAGTGATTAATTAGATGTAGAAGAGAAGGAAGTTGAACAAGAATCTAGGCACCTAAAATAAATGTTCATAATAATGAATCGTAGGATCATACAATTAGAGATAAAGAAAATGGAGTTCAGAGAAGACATGAAATCATTTTTTTCTTATCTAAGGTTATTAAAAGAAGCTTTCTAGAATCCAAAAAATAGGAGGAATAAATAAAATAAATTGAAAAAAATTTAATCAAATAAAACTATATTAAAACATGATTAACATATATTTATTAAAATAAAACTTACAAAATTAAATAGTTTATTAAACGTTTGTTTATTTATTTAAAAGGTAAATATTATACTTAAAACTATATGATTTAAAGAAAGTTATAATTGTCATTCTCAATATTCTAGTATTTAAGTTCTTTCCTTGACAGAAAAAATATAAAGATAACTAAATTACAAACTAAAATATTATCTTAACAAAGGAATACTTAATGCTTTTGTATTAGATATAGTGAGGTCAAAGGGAAAGAAAGATATAAAACATCAAGAATACCCGGAAGGTGAGGCCTCACATCAAGTGCACCTAAGAATCAAACTGAGTTTAAAATAATTTAAAGAATATAACACAAGAACCAAATAAATGAAAAAATAATAATAAATGCCTATCCAATGAAGAATATCAGAGTAAGAATTCGTCTAAGTTTTTTACCTTTTCAAGCCTTCCATCCAAACAATGTTAACTCTATCTTGTATATGATCTACCACACAAATCATATCATCTGATGTATTTTTATTCTTTTTGATCTCCTAGTTCAACTTTCTCATTGCATCTTGAAAGGCAACATAGTTGTCTATGGTTTTCCTCAAGTCATAGTCATTCTTCATTTCAAAGATAAACATCATTGTGTGCCCCACTTTCAAGAACCTCTTCAAGCTCTCCTAATCAATCATCATGTTTATCATCATCTGCAAGGAAATTTTAAAATATACGAGTCTTTTAAAAGACTTAGTAAGGGTTCTAGGAATGTTTTGATAGCTATCTTTGTCTTTATTTTTTCACATCTGCCACAAAATATAAGAGGAAAGAATATTCCATAAAAGATTACAATCCCTTTTTAAACTAGAAATATATCCCACAATAATTTCAAATATAGTAACATTTTGAGGATAAGTAATGCCAAATAATAACCAAATATATTTAGAAATATAGAAGTAAAAAAGAATATGTCTACAAGTATCAAGAAGTCTACAAATATCACATATTTTAGTGTAGGTAGGCTCCTTTCTCAGAGGTAGTTAATCTAGTAGCATAAGCCATTTAAAGAATTTAACTTTGGGATCAATAGAACTTTTCCACAGAAGGTTTAAAAGATTTTTCCAAGAAGTGTTATGGAAATTAGTGTACCACACATTATTAACAAGACTGATGATGAAATTATTATAACCAAGAAAATTGTAAATACTTTTAGGTTGAATTTTAGTAACCATAGAGTCGTTTGACCACTTCATATCAAGGAACCTATTAGAATTCATGTGACAAATAGTAGGAAGATCTTTGCAATATTTGATAATTATATTGTAAGTTTTCTTCTAAGAGTGGGGGATGTTATACACGTATCTGAGAACATCACAACTTATAAGTCTATCTTGCTCAATTAGACATATAACTTGGGAGATTTCTAACCCCATGCCAAATCTGGCCAAGAAACCTTTAGAGAGGGCAAGGGGCTTACATGAGAGGTAGAGGTTCCACAAAATTGAATTCTTGCCATGAAGAAGGGTATTATCATGGAAAGCCCTGGTAGGGAGAAATTCACTAACATGCTTGCAAGCTTTCCAGATAGATTTAAACACAACGAATCTATGAACCGTCATAAGGAAATTCCCTCCTATATGATCCCCCATAGGGGGATTCTTCCAATTTATGCCATTTTTAAAGAAACCTCATTGAATATTAGTCCTAACTAGGACCTTCCATGGTTTAGAGCCTTCCAGAGATCGAAATATCCATTTGGTAGCAAAGACGATCCCTTGAATTTTAAGGTTTTTAAGCCCCAATCCCCCCCAAAGTTTTATCAGTGTGACATCAATACCATTGGCCAAAATGCTTTTTTTTTGGCCCTTACCTCAGAACAAAGAAAACTTCTAATGGGCTTTTGAATATAAAAAAATTGGTAGTTGCTAAACATCCAATCAGAGAAATAGTATATGTTGTAGCAAGAGAGGATCTTTTGAAAAACTTGAACTCTACTAGCTAAAGATAGAAACAAGTTATGCCATTTGGATAATTTTTTATTAATTTTCTCTTTTATCCATATCCACATTTCCTTAAGCGAGGGCTCCATAGAAAATGGTATGCCAATGTAGCATACAATTTTTTGAGGATCCTCCCATTGATTTCCAAATTTACCAATCTAGTCCAGAGGTTGGTTATCCTAGAAAAGGATGATTGATTTGGACTAGGACAGTTGGGAACTAGAAATAGAGAAAAAAATAGATTAAGTTTATTATGAAGGTTTTCAAAGTTGGTTTCATTAACCTCAAAGATCAAAGCAATGTCATAAGAAAATTGGCATTGTAACTGATTAGAGCTATTAGGTAAAGGGATGCATTTAACACAAGGAGACAAAGAATTATCTCTAAGAATGTATGAGAGGGCATCAGAGGCAATCACAAAAAAGGTTAGGGCAAGGAGGTGCCATTGTCTAATAGATCTGATAACCAAAAAGGGGTCGAGAGGGAAACATTCAAATCAATTTGGATAGAGGCATCTTTATTTAACATCATGACTAGCTTACAAAAGGGTAAGGAATACTTAATTTTATTTTTTAGATCTTTCTTTTTATAAGTTTTACATTTAAGTTTGTTAATTACCACTACCAAACATTATTTCTAATACATAGGTTGTACCTTCCTACCCAAAAGAAATAATTATGTATACAACCCTATAGACTAGCTTAAGAACTAGTACTAAGACTATAGGCTATTTGAGGTATAGTTACCTAGAATGAAAGTTATAAAAATATTTTGTGATATATTATTTTAATGATATATGTAAAAAGATATACATTATTGAAGTAAGAAATCAAAAACATATTTTATGTGAAAAAAAAAAAGATTTGTTAAAGCAATTAGAAATTAAGAACATGCTTTCACACACACACACACACACACACACACACACACACACACACACACACACACACACACACACACACACAAATATAGATAGATAGATACATACATACATACATACATACATATGTGTGTGTGTATTCAATATATTGTTGATTTATATAGTACAAGATAATTGGATCCTTTCAGATCAATTTAAAAGTATTTATCTCTATTTTATTAATATTTTAATATTTAATTTATTTTTAACATTTTTATATTGTCCTTCTATATTCAAAACTTTAGAAATCATCATTCTATTTGAAATATTTAAATATATAAAAATTAGTATTTTTTCATATAAAAATAATAAGTAATTAATCATATTAATGTTAATGTTATGCCACTATTATAGCTAATTATGTTGTATCTTAGAGCATTAGTATTTTATTTAAATTAAAATAAATATTATAGAAAATATTAGTTATAAAAAATATAATTTTTTTAATAAATTTTGATCCTTCATATTCATAAAAAATAATTATATAATATTTTCATAATTAAAACATTTAAAGAAAAATATAGTATTAGTATTAGTATTCAAATATAAAAATTTTAGTCTTAATTTTTTTTTATCCCAATAAAAAAATCTATACTCTTTGACATTATCTAACATTAAAAAATTAATATATTTATTTTTCATTTATCGAGTAATGCATAATATGAGGTAGTGCTTCAAAATACACTGCTATATAATTTTATGAATTTTGATTGCCTATATATATATAATACTATTTAATTATATTATTAAACTATATCAATACAATTAAAAATATAAATCTCGTGACCCCTTTTTGTGAATTGTATCTAAGTATATTTTTTATTAATAGAAAATGACTATTCATGAAAAAAAATAAGAAAATGAAATAAATATTGTTTAGTGCTTTTTTTACAATAGTTATTTTAATTAAATTTATGTTAGGTTTATTAAAATTGTGGTTATCTTTAAGATTTATATCTTAGTTAAATTATGGATAAGAATTGATCTTTTAATTAAGTTAAGATTTAGGTCACTATTAGAGATAGAGACAAAGTTTGGTTTATCTTTATGAAAAAAATATTGATCTCATCTAAAATCTAAATTTTTAAAGTTTTGATTTAAGCACCACAATAAGAATATATTTAAGAAGTGCTTGGTAAGTTATAATCATTTAATTAAGTAGAGTAATAATATTTAGCATAGTGTAATTATGTAGAATATTGATAATATTTAACATAGTTTAATAAGTATTTTAATATTTTCTTATAAAATTATAATTTTAAATCTATGATTTAAAATTATTTCATTTTAAATAATTTTTAAAATAACATATTTTTTAATACAAACGATATTTATCATAAACTATAATTTCAAATTTTCCATATAAATATAATATTACTTGTATTTATTGTATTAATATCTTATTTTATTTTATTAAAATTGAGAAGTTCTTATTTATAAGAGAATATAATTTTATTGATTTTAGAAATTAAAATTTTCATAAATGTACATTAGAAAAATGAAAAATAAACAATCAAAATATAAATACGTAGATGTAATTGGTTGAAATAATAATGATTAATCACATGATTAGAATAATATTAGCAAAATACAATAACACATATTATTTATATTTCATTTACTTTTAGATGTAAAATATAGAAACATTAAAATATTGAACTTATTTATCTTAAATATTTATTCTTATGAAAAATTGAACTTTCCCATAATTAATTTTATACAATGTCTTAAATTGATTATAAATTTTGTTCAGATTAGACTTTTTAGTTTAGATTAGTGTTCAGATTAGCTCCAAAGCGCTTACCCCACATTTCTACTCGATGCGAATAGAAAAAGTGAAAAGAAAAAGAGGAAAAAAGTGAACAACACCAAATCATAACCACACTATCATCATTTTGAAAAGTTCCTCTTCCCTATGACGTTGAACACATACAATGAACCGATGGGACCACAACAAAGATATATTCATTATGTGGTATTTCTTAAGTGGCTCTAAAACCTAATTGGCGGATTCAGTGCACAGGGCAATGGCTATGCAGCCAAGAAAATCAAAAGGAATAGTAAAGTGATATTTTATTTTATACTTCATATTTTAAATCATAAAGCATACTAAGTGGGATATTTAATTTTATACTTGGTTTTTCTTTTTAAAACTCTCCTTAGAGCCGCTCGCAATTCTTCCCCAAATAATGATTTATTTTTTAAAAACTCTCCCTAGAGCCGCTCGCAATTCTTCCCCAAATAATGATAAAATCAATCTTTTTGGTTGTCTAATTACCGCTGCTCCGGCGGCTACCGATCAATAAGTATAATTTTTAGGGTAACCCCCCCGTGCATATCGACTTCTTCCCCGTTAATGGAAACTAGCGGTACAATTCCAAACATGGATGGCGACGATTCGATCCGGACAACTTGGAGTGCATTCCTTACAGCTCAATTTGACATGATTTTGCCGTACATCATTGCCTATGCGAAATTTTGGAGACTTGAGACAGATCCGGAACAATACGTTTCGTATACTACCCTGCGAAAGAGATAAAGCATACCTAAAATAGCATCCACTTTTCGTATCTATCTTTGATGGAATGCGTAACGCTACAGTTTGGAGGTTTCAGGCCATAGTCAGAGCATAGCGCAGTTGCCGGTATGAACATTTTCTTTATTTTAGTTAGGGTTTCTAAAAGTTCTGCTTGTTCTGCACATATTTAAGTATTTTAGAAAGCTCTTTGCAAATATTTACGTAATATGAAAAGCTCTTTGCAAATTTTTGTGTATTTGGAAAGCTCTTTGCAATTATTTGCGTGATATGAAAAGCTCTTTGCAGATTTTTGTGTATTTGAAAAGCTCTTCGCAAATATTTGCAAAATTTGAAAAGCTCTTTGCAAATTTTTGTGTATTTGAAAACCTCTTAACTAATATTTGCAAAATTTGAAAAGCTCTTTCCAATTTTTTGTGTAATTGAAAAGCTCTTAACAAATATTTGCGTAATTTCACAAGGTCTTTGCAAATAGTTGTGCAGGTTCCAAAAAAAAGCTCTTTGGAGGTATAAAATGGGAAAAAAACGAGTAGCACTGAAGAAAATAGACAAAGCCGCGGCGAGACATGTGAGTTTCTCGAAGCGGAGGAAGGGTCTGATAAAGAAGGCGAAGGAGCTTTCTGTTCTATGCGACGCGGAGATCGGTCTCCTCGTTTTTTCTGCAACAGGGAAGCTCTTCGAACACTCCAATACCAGGTATTCTTCTTTCTTCGTGCCTGCTTTTGCTTATTGAGGAAAATATCTAGAGGTTTAACAAGATCTACTTTTAGGAAGATCGTAGAAAGAACGAATTCACGACAAGGCAGCTTTTACAATGTATGCGTTTTCTAAGTGTAGGTTTCGGAGGGTTTACATTTTGAAAATTGTCTCGAAGTATTTTCGTTAAAAAGAAATTGAAATTGTTTGAGTGTCTAAAGCTGTTTTCATTTTTTTTTCAAGAGTTCGTGTTTAGTAATTTACTCTCCAGTGGATAAGTTCTTTCAATTACTATTTTATTTGTATTTTATTACTAGTTTTCCTGTTTACTTGATTGTAGATTTTTGTATTTTGTTTTTTTTTGGAAATATTGGTCAATTTATATTGCTTGGGTCAAACTAGTAATTTTTTTTAGAGTGAAGATATTAGATTTTATTTTATCTAAATATAATATTTTTATAAAAACAAAATACTTAATAATATATTTTCAAAAGAGCACTTCTTGTTGGATTTCATTCTTCATTTCAAATTTATTTTTTCCTTTTTGATGATTGAACAATTTTCTTAAATTTTATTTTATTTTAAAGATGAAATGTGAACTTAAAGTGTCAATATTTTTAAAATAATAGATCTTCTTGGATTAACATTTTTATAATATAAAGAAAGTTAGAGAAAACTAGACATATTCTTTTAAATTTTTTTTGGAAGCATTTGAATTATAGAAAAAATAAAAGAGTTAAGAAATATTTAGAATGTATAGATTGATAGTAGAAGCGTTGTTGAAAATATTATAAGAAAAATTGTAGATTAGGAAATTCTCATAATATAAAGAAGGTTGAAGAAATTTTCCCAGCTTCTCCAACATTTTGTTGAAAATGTTTGGGTTAAGAAAAAAAATGAAAGTAAAATATCTTATTATGTCACTTTTTGCTCGCATACTAAAGGAAAGTGTACAACCTATCCTCAAATTTGATTGGAAACATGTATAGTAAAAAGAAAGTTAGGTCAACTATTACATCACCTTTAAACTCAAATAGTATCTAGTAAGGGACTAGAGAATGATCCCAACATTCCACAAATGCAAACTAATTATTCTTATACAATTCTATAGAAAAACACCTTCAAAATGGATGCAAAATATTGGGCTTATGAATTTTACCTTTACATCTTGACTTTATTGTTAGGTTCGTGTCAATCATAAAATGAGAATATATTTCAAGGTATATGTGTGCTCATAACTATGCATGAAAGGTAATTGTACATAAAAAGGATATAAAGTCTACATGAAAAAAATTATATTGAGATTAGTGTGTAAGTATTGACATAATAGCTACCTAAATGATGCTACCTAGTTTTAAATACAAATTGGGCCTCAAGAATACACTTTGTCATAAAAAGAATATAGTTTTTAAAGGGACCTAAAGCCCTAAATACATAAACTATACTACCAAAAAAATAATGGAAAGATACTTAACAATAACTAAATAAATGCTAAATAAAAGTAAATATTAGAATTAATTGTTTAAAACCTTACAAACTTTATTTTCATAAGAGTTATTGCTATTATGCTTGCTATAATTCTTGCTATAAGGACTAGGAAGAAGACTTGTATCCATATCAAAGTGCATAGTTATATCTTTCTTTTCTTAATTGAAGAGCTTCTGCTTGTATAAACAACTATCTAAGCCCATTTATGTTGTTATTGCACCACCATTCGATTTGCCTCCATTATGAAGAATATTTTTGTGTGCACCTTATCAAATTAACATTCCAAATACTTTGATAAATTTTCCTCCCTAATAATCTTGGCATATTTACCAATATTCTGAATTAGAGGGAGCATTTTACCAACATTCTATGTAGAAAGAGAATTTCTCACATTGCATTATTCTTTCTTTGAATTATCAATAAGGGAACTAACTGTCTATTTTAAGGTATAAAGATTTGATACCAACTACATGAAAAGGCTAGATTGGCCATCAATAATATCTTTAACAGTTTTTCTCATATATCTCTTGTAACCATAATAGATAAACTATTTTCATTATTATTTTCCCTTGTTATTCTCAACCTCTATACCAATATGATCTTGTTAGAGGTAATTGAACTAAAGAATAAGTTCCATTTGCACCAATATATTATGATGTGTAGATTTTGGAAAAAAATTGAGAGATGGGATGTAGACACAAGTTTTTTCCCTTTTTACTAATTAGATCTTTATGAAGCTAAATGATATTTGATAGATTATAGTGTTGGAAAATTGGTCAATACCCCCCTTGTGATTTGTGACAAGGGACTAACTATGTCTAGTGGATTCTATAAGTCTAATGGTTGTATCGGGCATTGACATTGATCCTTTGATGATGCAACAACCACCACTCTAACAAGTTGCATTAGAGCTTGGTTGCAGGTTCAAATCTTGTCATGTAACACTGTAGGGGAGATTGTGGAAAAATGGTTAGTGCTCCCCTCAACATTCATGACAAAGGACTAAATTCCTCTTGTGAATTATATAAATCTAATACTTATATCAGGGATTAATAGGTGATACTTTTGGTAAAATTAAAAACACCACTCTAACATATACATGTCCACATTATGGGTAAATGCTTAAATAAATTTGTATACCTCAAAGCTAGAAAATATTTGATATATCAATATTAAAATGTAAGAATAACACAATTTGAAGGAGTATATATAATAAGGCATGACTAGTAAGCATGATATCCTCTTTTGTCTTAAGTTGATAAAATTATTTGATGTGAAAGAATGAGATGAAAATGAAATACTAAAGGAAAGAAAGTTAGTGCTAATGCATTTAGAGACATGAATATAAAAGAAAGGAATCACTAGGAAGGAAAATATTGAATATTCAAAGGCATTGGTGGATAGGTTGCTAGGTTAAGAGGATTTTTTGGTGGAGGAAATGATGTGATTGCCAATATTATAAAGAGCATATGTACCTTAGAGGGTGGACACTAATTCACTATGTTAAGTCATGGTGAACTATTCATCAAATTTAGTATGAATAAGTGGGTTGATAAGTAAATCAAGCTTAGCCTATTACTTCTCTATGTTTTTTAATATGATTCTTTGTATGGATTTTATTACCATCATATTTGAATGAAATTATGACCATTGGGTGTCTTACATAGCATAAGAAAACCCTAGAATAATAGGTTAAAGTGAGATAGATAAAATTTAATGAAATAAACCACTCTTGGATATAAATAAGAATAAGAATTATTGGATAAAAAGGGGTTTAAGAGTAGAGGATCTCACCAAAATGAAAGAGGGAAGTAAATATTTTATCGGGATCAATCAATTAGCATTCAAGATCTATCAAAAAATAAACAACTAAGATTCAATATATTAACTTTTTTTTTTTAAATAATAGAAAGAAATATTTTTTCTAGATAAAAAGTAATAATTATCAACTATAACATCCTTATTAGACAACTACACAATACATGAATTTTGTTAGTACATCTTGCATTAATTTTAGCTTAAAATAATGATAGATGAACCAACACTTAGTAAATAATATTAAATACATGTAGCTATAATTTTTTTCAATATAAAATATCTCAATTCTACTCATTAATAAAACTCATTGGAGAAGGAAATATACTAGTAAAAAAAATCCTACCTGAAAAATACAATAACAATATTATGCTACAAAGAAAACCAGTGTCAGTGGTATAGTACTTG
Organism: Cupressus sempervirens; assembly: GCA_028749045.1. Lineage (NCBI taxonomy): Eukaryota > Viridiplantae > Streptophyta > Pinopsida > Cupressales > Cupressaceae > Cupressus > Cupressus sempervirens. The sequence goes on from CM053792.1 coordinate 332,922,293, forward strand.
CTGCATAAATTATATAATGGAAATAATAAAATTATATGTGTCTTCTTAATATTTAATTTTATTTATTTTAAAATATAAATATTTAAATTAATTAATTATATTTTTAATTAATAATGTTTATAGTGAGAGAAAAATTTAAGAAAACAAATTTAATTATAACCCTGATAAAAATATAATTTTTTGCTTCATTTTAATAACAATCAGTAATTTGAAGGTGACACAATAGTTTGTGGATTCCTTGAAGAATTGTTGGGTTAGCATTGAAGGGCTCTCGTTTGAACTCATAGGGGATTTGATTGTTGACACCATGAGTTTGGTTATGGAAGGCAAAAGCTGGAGGCAACAGCCTAGGGTTGTAGATGAGATGAATGTGCAGAAATTTTTATAACCCAATGAAGCTCCTATCTATTTATGTGGGGGATTTTCTCGTGAAAAGCTTCCTAAACCATGAAACATGGTTTATTATGTTATCATGAGGTATATAATGATGGAAGACAAAGTTAAGGTGTGTTACATTACTACTTCCTTGTCCTTAATCACTTTAGGACTAGGGAATGCATCTCTTTTCCTTACTTGTTAATGCACTTTATCGAGGATTTATGTGGAATATCTATAAGAAGAGAGAAGAAGGATTAAGCTATAATGTTTACCACCAAGCCCTTATTTTTTGTCTATTTAGATTTAACAAAGACCTTCACCCATAGATTCCAAGCTTGATCCCTTTCTTGCTAAAAATCATTGAGATTACACAAACCTTGTCCCCCTCTACCAAAACCTAGATTGATAGGGAGCCTTTAACTATTGCCAAAAAGATAAAAATGGAAAAAGTTGAGGTCCTAAGTGTTGAAAGTATTGGTACCACTATTAGGAAGGGAAATGATAGGTCAACGAAAAGACAGAGAGAAAAGAGACCCTTGGCTACCCTTGGTAAGGAAATACTTGACAATTCTAAGTCCACTGATAATTTGGGAAAGAAAAATGGCACTAGACCTAAAAGGAAAGCCAATAAGAAGAATTATGGGGAATAAGAGAAGGATGAGACTAGTAGTAAAGGGGAGGATGAGGAGGTTACAGGAGGCTAATATGATAGCCATTTTCTCTCTTGGGTGTCTGATACATTTAAAATTGAGGCCAATACATCAGAGTATAAGAAGGAAGGAGTTATGGGAAAAGAGGGTATGACCACATATCCTATCAGAATTGGTAAATTTGAGTAGCAAGACTCAAGGGGAGGTCCTTGTGGGAGGTGCTAATTAGAAGGAGGAGAATACTAGGGCAGACCAGATATGGCCAAGTTGGAGGAAACCATCACTAGATTTATTAATAAAAATGAGCACATAGAGGAAAAATTTGATAGGCTTTCTAACTTTTTTGTTAGGGTCGTGCATTTGGCTATGACTACTCTTCATTTATGGTAGGTGCACAAGAAGGAAACCACTTAGGATAATGACATAGAAATGACTTGTTCATTGTATGTTTTTTTGGTGATTGATTAGCTATGTCTACTATTGGAGAACCCAAGGAACAAAAGTAAGGAGAGGTAGGTCTTGCCTCTATGCTACTTTTCTGGTATTTTGTTATGATTACTAGTTTTTATTTAATCTGGGGGGCCTTCCATGTTGATATTTTCTAGCCTTGTTTAATGCCTAATGATAATTTTTGGGCCATTCTTATCTAAATTGATGACAATTTTGTAGATATTAGTAGTAGTAAATTTTTAAAAAATTGAGTTTGTGTGTTTTTGATATTAAGGAAAGGGGTTGGTTAATATGTTGGTAGTGACTTTTAGCTAATTTTTTGCATTTCCTTTTTCTTTCGGGTCAATGCCCATTTTGTTTCATTCTAATATTAAAAAAAATTAGTTTTTAATTTTTATTTATTTTGATTGGTAAACGGCCAAAGCCTAGATTAATTATTATTATTTATTAGAATTAATTATTATTATATGTTAAGCAAAGGTAGATTCAAACCCAAGACCTCCCACATGAGAGGCTCGCAAGTTACCATTGCATTGTAGGCTTTTGCCTCAGTTTTTATTTTTTAATTACATATATTTAAATAATTAAAAATCACAAATAAGTAATTTTAGGAGAACAAAAGTGTCTGATTTTTTTAAATTTTGTAGCACTTCCAAACCCATTTATAAGAGGCTAAATTGTTGGAATTACAATAGGAAAAGTGAAACATCAGGGGGGGGGGGGGGGGGTGGGTGTGTGTGAAGCGGGGGTGAATCAGTGCTATAAACTTTAATCCATAAAAACATTCAGCACACATCCATCTCACATATTCAATAAGTAAACTAAAATACCATGTAAAGCATATACATCTGAAGCATGTAAGTGAGTAAGCATTCACACATACATGACACAAGATATGATTACCTAGAAACCCTCCAATGAGAAGGTAAAACTACAGTGGGGATGACACCCACAAATCTTCACTATTGCAGTAATAAAGTGTATCCAATGAAGGTTACAGTTTGATCATGAAACATGATCTACCCTATAAAAGGTTTTCCTTATTAAAGGCTTAGAAAGACTGTTAGGTCTCACACTATTAAAGGATTTCAACACCCTATTAGAAGTCTGCCTGGTTAAAGGACTTTAGCTAACAATTAAGTAAGTACCTTGTTAGAGGATTTCAATATAACTTGTTAGGACTACTCTATCAAGAGATTTAACTGATTCACTTGTTAAAATATCTCAGCAATGATCCTGTAGTTAGCACTCTAATGCTTGATGATAGATCACCTCCATTTTGCTGTGTACTTGATCCTTCTTGATTAGATGTCTCTCTACTATTCACTATTTCCTTCCTCTGTTCTCCATTAACTTATTCTGCAATTCAATTTAGATTGTAATGCCTTTATCACCATGAATGTCTTGGTTTGTGCTCGCAAAACTCTCTTTGATCATTGATTCATTCCCCTACTCGCACATATATGAAGTTTAGCGTTTGTCCTCCTTAAGAAGACCTAGGTGACTTAGGGTCAAGTATGAATCAATGGCCACGATGCATCCATATTACCACTTAAATCTTCCCTTTATCTAATTAGGTGCATGTAAGACATTGGGATTCCCACTTAAAACTCATCCTTATCAACAAAATATTGTAATTCAATCCTTAAGTTGGCTCAAAAGTTGTTTGCATAGTAGTTTGTGCCACTACAAATAATTATGACAAAACTATGTTACTTAGCATCTGAAGTCCCAATGAGGTAAGAGTAAATTAATTTTATTCATTTTTTAATCATAATAAATTTCTATACTAGTTTTATTTATCGGTAAAAGGTCATGGCCATTATATATATATATATATATATATATATATATATATATATATATATATATATATATATATATATATATATATATATATATATATATATATATATAATTGAAAAAATACAAAGTGTTTTCTCCTTTCAAAAAGCATTGGTAGGAAAGAATGGAGAAGAAAACCTACAGTCTTCCTTGGGGCTTTAGTCCTATATATTTTTACAAATTTAAAAGGGGAATACCCAAGTTTATAATGTGTACTTTCATCTTAACTAAACATTGATCATGTAATAACTTTTTGATTATTAGCTCGGTCCTTCCAGTAATCAGCGAAATGACAAAGGATATGACTCCCTTTGTAATAAGTAGAGATGGGTAGGTTTAGAGGTCCTCATGTCCTTCATGTTGCAATCACTTTTAAGCTTATTTAAACACATTAGCATTGTTAGAAATCTAAACTATGTTACCCTTCTTGGCTACAATATATTTCTATATAGATTGATTTGCTTGGTTATATTATTAAGCAAACCATATGTTATTTTTAACTTTGATGGTTGACAGTTTGAGTTTATGAAAAATATACGTCTTAATTTCTATTAGAATTTAAACACTAAAAGCCTGAGTTCCATATAACTGGTCTTTAGGAATAAGTTTTATCAATTTTTAAAATCAAAATTACAAGAAAATCCAGCTAGATAATGTTATAAATCATCATATAATTATTGAATTAGTGACACCACAAAAAAAAGGAGAACTAACACCCAAGCTTACCAAAAATAGAAGAGATAATAAAGTAGCTCCCATTTAGATGGGTTACCTCAAATGACATAGTCAAAACCATAAAGACAAAGATCAAACAAAGAGAGGAGATGGAAAAACTAGACTAAAGCAAACCCTTATTTACTAGAAGAGAGACCCAAGAAAAACCCCTCTAAGTCCTCATTTACAAGGTGGTCTCCAACTTCCCAAATACTAAGATCATCATCCATTAGAGAGTTAAACAAATCCAAGATAGAGCCAAAACCATGTTAAAAAACTAGCTTTCATTACTATAATATAAATATATATGTAATTGGGTCTGAATATACCAGGATAATAGGAATCAAGATGAAAGGGAAAAAGGATACATCCTAGAAAACATACTAAACCTTGTAATATAGCTAAGGATCACCATACCACCATATAACCATATACAAATTTTCTTACTAGCCCAAGCGGATCTATAGAAGGATTAAACCAACGATACTTATAAGCCCAAAATAGTAAAACCTAGATACAAAAATGAGGGCCCAATGAGTACATAGGATTAATTGAGATCCTCAAACTTATAGGAAACCATGATCAGGTCATCAACTTCTTCTAAATCAGCAGCCATGGCTCTTGGAGCCAAAACCCATGTTTTCTTCTCCCTGTTGGGCTTAAGCAAGTTAGGAAGGGAGAAATCCAGTTTGTTAAGGTCCTTGAAGGCTACACCAGGCCCAAAAAATTAGTAAAAAATGTGAAGGTAATGAAAAAACCATCCTTTATCATGAGCTTCAACTATTCCACTCCAATTCATTAGAAAGTGGATGCTTTCCTCCATTTTATGCCAAAGGTGGATACAAAGATTGACATCTCTGATTGAGAGAATTGGATGCCTAGTCACATCAAAATGCTCTAGGCTCCTAGGAGGGTTTTTTATATAAGATTTCACAAGGGAAATTTCCATATGCCCATTGATACTCAATACTGGCTTATCTATCCCTACTAACACGGTGGCGTCAAAAATGTCATAGCAAAGACACACAATTTCCCCATGACCACAATGTGCCCTAAATAAACATGCTATGAAACAACCTATAACATCATTATTTGAATACCATAAAAAGTTGTAATCAAAGGACCTTTCTCGAAGGACTCTATTGATGGCCACCTTAGTCATGTCATCTATAGGATTCAAACTCCAGTTTTATCATTCTACCTTCACTTGACCCAAAAAATCCATGGTTCTAACCTCAGATGCATGAAACAAAGTAATGACCAACTCCATAGTGTAGAAAAATAAATCTATAGACTAAACTAATGATGCCTTGGATGAACAGAAGTCTAGAATTAAGACTAGTTATATCATAGCTCTGAAGTAGATGACACAATTTTTTTGGGAGAGAGATCATGTGAACTACCTCGAGACTACATACCTTGCTTAAACATAATGACATTGAGTACAAGACATCAAGGGGTTAATAACTAGGACATCCTTATAACATTTCATTATCTTATTAATTAATCATATAAAAGTGAGGGTATAAGTACTGGACATAGGAGCTAACGAGTTGTATAGTGTGTTAAATTTGGGGAAGACACTAGGGACATGCTGCCAAATAAATGATATTTTTAGCATCTGCACCCTTGTTGGCCAAGTAGTCTACCATTTTATTTCCTTCTTTGCAAATATGTAAAAAAATATTTCTTCAAATTTATCTATTCTATTTAAAATTGTCTCTAATTTCAAATTAATGATCCAATTCAGTGTCCTCCTCTTCCTGAGAGCTTTGAAAATGATTTGAGAATCCCCTTATATGATAAGTTTCTTAATTCCTAATTTTAATCTTTGAAAAATCCCTTCTAATTCTGCCATATTATTTCTTGTTGTCCCAATTGGTTTAGCTCTCTTGAGTATCTAGTATGTTTCTGAACTAATGACACATCCTATCCCTACCACTTCTAGATTTCCCCTTGTTGCTCCATTGAAGTTTAGTTTTTTCCATCCATTTGGAGGTGGAACCCATCTACACTCCTTTCAAGCTTGAGAATTTTTCTTGGGGTAAATTAAAGGTGGATTAATTAAATTTACCTAGTTCTTTTTCATGTCTACATCCCAATCCAAGAAAGATCCCTCTTCTTTAGCCACCTTTCTTAAATGACTATTCATAACTTTTGTTATGTACTTGTTTCTACTTTATTAAGGAGGAAGTGAATATTTAGTTAAATATTAGAAAAAATGTGCCTATCTTTTTCTTTCCAAATTTAACGTAAAAGGATTGAAGGGGACATATACCATAATTTATCATATACCGAGCTCCTATTTTTAGTAGGCCAGATCAGTAAGTGTTGATCTTGATTCTTCATTTGTGATGACGAACAGTTTAACATCTTACTAAGTCATCTCTAGCATGATTATGCAAAGTGAAAAGGATATAATATATGTTGTGAAGTTTCTGAGTTTTTTTTGCATAGCAAACACCTAGATGGTCCTTCAAAACCCATCTTTCTAAATCTGTCCACTGTGAGACTCCTTTTTTGAATTTTTGACCATAGAAATAATCATTCTTTTGGTAAATGTGATGAATAGGGATACATACTCTTTCCCAATTTTGGGATGAGGTAATAATCTCATATGCTCTCTTTACCAAAACCATTAGATAAGTGGGATGAACATTCTAATGAGGTTTTGGAAGAAGGGGAGATTGCTATTGCCCTTAAGGTAAACAAAAAAATAAATTCTAATTTGAATGGGGAAGAGTAGTGTGGATTAGAGATCTTGAAAGAACTTTGTATTAAGGGTAGTACTAATTCTCGAGTTCCCTTCAATCCAAAGAATAATCTAATGAGAAATTTTATTTGGATTCCTAATAAAACTTTCTTAATGCCCTTGGATAAGGCTAGGGTCCCATGGATGCCAACTTCCTTAAAAATATAGCTGTAATTGCTGAAATTTTTTAGGAAATTCTTAAGCTAAGTGGTCCTATAGATTTTGTAATTTGTTTCACTTTAAAGTTTCAGCTCCTAAGTTTATGGAAAAACTTTCTAAAGTTTATTTTATGATAAAGTATTTTTAAGTTTTATAGTGTCAGTTTTTGACAAATGGCTAGAATTTTCCCTAAACTGGCCCTAAAATATAGACCTCTTGTACCTAAAATATAGACCTGTAGCCCTCCCTCATGGGACCCCTACCGAAGAACCCTGGAACCCAAAATCATGACATGCATAAGTAAAATCATGATGTTCATGTTAACAATCTCCAGGTAATCCCATAGTGAGATTCCCATCTTCATACTTAGGTACAAAATTTAAGGGCATGTTCTTTGTTTTGCAAATTATGGAAATCCAAACTTGAACTAAAATTTTGAAGAAAGTGTTTGCATGTGATATGGGAGGGCATTGAGAATGTTTTGTTATATCAATAGTAAATATGGTATTTTTTGTGTTGTTTTAAAAATGTCTAGATCATCAGATAAAGTTTATCATAATAAACATTGATATCTCTATGGCTCTAGATTTCATGGTGGACCCTAATTGACCAGTAAGATATTGTGTAATGATGGACACACATGCTAGTATTCTAAACCAAATAAAACTAATCTCAAATCTAGGTTCCAAGGATGAAAAAAATTCTTTCAAATCCTCAAAGAAAATCTGTCATATCTCACTTATCAAGCCAAAAATCTTCAAAATTGATTGGACGAAAGAAAACATTTAGCCATGTGTATTCAAAAAAGGACACCTTGTCTAATTCTATGCAAATTGATTCGCCAATTCCCTCTCTAAAGGAAATGAATCCACATCTATGTATTCAAAGTTATCATAGACCCCTTGTCCAAAATAATCTATCTGAAAGAAATATTCATATGGTCAACTTGGTAGGTACTACATCTCTTCGTGCTAATCGTTATAGCAACATGAATAAAATTGCAATTGCAAAATCTGCATTCCCTCCTATTTAACCCATTGCTATTAGGTGTGATAGTGTATGTGATATGCCAAGGGAAATGATTGTAAAAGAGAAAAAATATTATTTATTTATAAATCCCAATGTCAAGTCTAAGACATACATTTTTTAGGACAGCTTGGCTTCTATTGCCCCTAAATCTACCTTCATCAATTATATGGTATTGGTAAAAGAAGGCCCTTTTGACAACAAGATTTAAGTTGATGGGAAACAAACATCAACTAGATTCTTGTAATGCTCTTCCATATACTTTAATCCCTAGTACTTTTTTCCAAGACAATTAGAGAGTTGGAAGTAGGCCTGCAGAATGTATAATTACATAGGATAAGACCAATATAGATAATGATACTAGCTTGCAGTTGTTGCCAAAACTAAAAGACATAGTCTTAAATGAGTGTAACATAGATGAGATGGAAAATGAGATAACTAAAAATGTTGAATTTACTGGATTAGACAATGATGATATCCCTATCTTATTAAGAAAGAGGCCCTCTAATCTTCATTATGCTATTTTTGGTAGTATTATTAATGAAAATGAAATTGTGGGTTTAGAAGAGGATGATAGATTGAAAGTATTAGGGAAGGGGAATGTAAAGGGATACATTGATCTTACATCTAATCTTGCATCTAATCTTGAGGTTCAATTAGAAATAGAGGAATCAAAAGGAATGGATCAAGAAACTCAAGGCCAAGTTGGGGACCTAAACATAAAATTTGATTATACCCAAGTATATTCTCTAAAACAAACCCCATGGATGACAATGACCTAGTCAAAAGCCCAAAAAGTAGGGGTAGAAAGCCCAATGCACAATAGGTTAAGGAAAAAATTGATTTAATAACCCAAACCACTCTTGATGATACATTTACTATAAGAAAAAGGATGAGGAGAGCAAGATGCACTCCTCTAGGGAAATGAATATTATTTCGTTGAATATAAGAGGCTTAATGACCTCTCAAAAAATAGATCATATCAAAAAACAACTTGATACAAATGGGGTAGATGTGTGATTCATAAGAAACAAAAATTTAGATCAAGCATATGAAAATTCATTAAAGAAATGGAGTCTATGGAGATCTTTACATACTCAAGCATAGGGTGCTTCATGTGGGTTGTGCATTTTATCATCTCCAAGTAGATGCAATGTCTCCTTAATTCACAATCATCCAAATTGGCAACAATTAATTAATGTTTTTTATATGGTCCCAATTCCACAATTGAGAAAGAATATCTATGGAATTCTTTATCATTTCCAATATCTTCCATGTATGCTAAAATGTTTTTATTAGCTGGAGATTTCAATGCCATCACTTCCCCATTGGAAAATACTGGAGGCATCTCTCTCCCTGCTAAAACAATTGCAGATATTATAAATTTTATTGGAAAAAACACTTCAATGAATATCCTATCTTCAAATGGTTCATTTACCTGGACAAACAAGAGAAAGGACCATATGCAGAATGTGGTGATGTTGCACCACTTTCTTTTATCTCACAATTGGTTTCTTTCAGACTATCTGATTTCGTCAAAGACTTTGTTGTTGGTAGCCTCAAACCATTTTTCAATTTCACTCTATTGAGGATAGGTCAAATAATTTAGATCACAAACTATCTTTTGAGTTTGAGAAAATATGGTTTAGACACCTAGTCTCTTCCACCACCTCAAGTAATGGTGGTTAGATGCACCTTTTGCCAAGGGATCTTGGATATAACAATTTCACATGAAGATGAGACATTAAAAGAAGAAGATCATTATATGGAATAAAAAGTATGTTTAAAAATAATTTTGAAGAAAAATCAATAATCAAAATAGACCTAAAAAAAATTCAAGAAGTCATCTTTAAAAATGGGATGGTTCAGTGTGCTTATTTGTGTCAATCTCAGATTGGTTTTGACAATTGAGTGTTAACACAGTTAAGAAATTTAAGTTCATGCCAAGTATAATATAGATGCCAAGTTGCAATGAGTGCCAAGTCACTCATGTGCTGAGTAAACAGTAAGTGCCAAGCAAATAGATAGAGCCAAGCAGGTTTCAAGTGCTGAGTGAACAATAGAGGTCAAGCAAGTTCAAGTGCTGAGCCAAACAAATTATAGTATGTGTCAAGCCCAAACAAATTATAGTATGTGTGAAGCATTCACAAAAATGACTAGTTGTTTGTGATGGCACAAACAACTATGTAAACCATTTTTGAGCCGACATATGGATAGATCTTGAAGCTTTGAAGACAAGATAAAATCTATTTGGATTCCCTATGCAATCAACATGCAATCAACTAAAAAAATGGAGGGAATTGAGTGGAAAAGTTGGATGAATCTCAATCGTCAATTAATACCTAACCCTAAGCCACCAAAGTCTTTTTTAAAGGGAGATGAAGCCCCATAATTCACAGGTAGAGAGTATGTATGAAAGAGCATTAGAGAATGCATGCGAGAAGGTGATGATAATAGTGAAAGGAGTGAATTGATCAGCATACATTCAAGATGACTTAGAAGAAGGATAACATTGCAGAATCAGTTAACAGAACAAAAGATCAAGGTTGTAGCAATTTCATATCAGATCAAAGAGGATCGAGATGAACTGAATTGGGATCTAAAATCTGGAATATCAAATTGTATGTGTATCAAATCAAATATTCTACTGTACTTTCTAACAACTATATTAGCAAGATTAAATGCTTGTATCAAGGTTGATTTAACAATCATAGTGAAATCCTTTAACAAAGTGACATTATAAGTGAGTGTTCTAAAGTCCTTTAGTCAGGCACACTTCTGATAGGGTGTTAAATTCCTTTAATAGGGTAGGATCTAGAAATCCTTTGTAAGCCTTTAATAGGGAAAGCCTTTCACAAGGTAGATCATGAGAATGGTCAAAATATGTATCCTTAACAGGTGAACTTTATTGCTGCAGTAGGGTAGAATTGTGGGTGTCATCCCCACCCTAGTTTTACCTTCTCATTGGAGAGTTTTTGGGTAATCATATCTGGTGTCAAGTGTTTATGTGGATGTATTTAATTTACATGTCATTTCAATATGTTTATTCATGCAATGTTTTAAAGATTAAAAGTTTTATTGGTTAGAGATTAGTACTTCTGATTCACCTGCCCTCTCAAAAGTATACATTTCCCATTTGTAATCCCAATAATTGGTATTAGAGCTAAGTTTTCATTAGGAGAAGCCTTACAGCTTGGAGAAAAGATCTTGAGATGGAGGTTTACAAGTTGGGAAAGACCATTGAGAATCAGGAGATTGAGATACATCTCTTACTACAACAACTGGATGAAGCCAAAGATTCGTTGAGAAGTTCTCTAAAAGAAAGGAAAGAGATTTCTATAGCTGAAAATGACACTCATTACAAGGAGATTGATAGCACAAAGTTATTTGTAGATGGTAACTCTTGTGAATTTGATGTAGCAATTGTAGATCTCATGGAAAAGAATAGAGCACAAGCTAATGAAATCAAAAATCTCAAGTTGGAGCAAGAATCACAAGCAACACTGCTATGTGAGGTGACTAAACAAAAGAAGAAAGCTATAGAGGACATGGCCATGATTGAAGAAGACAAAAGAATCTTGGCAAACAGATTGGAAGAAAAATTAGCAGAACTATCTAGGATCTCAAACATGCAATTGGACACCCTAAGACAAATGATGAATGGCTATCATGAGTTGAATGTGAAGGACATTGAGATAACTACATTGAAGTTCCAAAATGAGAAATTATAGAATGACATAAAAAGAGAGAAGGAGTTTGCAGAAAGTTTCAACAAGCCAAATGAAGCCATCAAGTACTTTGAGCAATTGCTAAAATCCTCTAAATCCAGTAAAGACACATTAGGATTGGACTACACAAGAATTGAAGAAGGAGAATCATCCAAAGTTGCTGAGGAAAGGAAAAACAAAGGTAAGAACTCTAAACCCACTTGTCATCATTGTGGAAAGAAGGGACATACAACTAATGTTTGTAGGAGAAAGAATGCTAGTTAGAATGCTAAGCCAAAGAACGTGACACATTATTACAAGTGCAACAAACAAGGTCATCAGGCACAGGAATGGAGAAGTAGGTTCATGCATGCACTAGTATTTGATGGACACTACTACAATTGTTAGAAGTTTGGACACAAAGCCTTTGAATGCAGATCCAAGTCCACATGGTCATCAAACAAGGGAAGAAACCATGAAAATTTCTACAATTGGGACTACAACACAAGGCACATCTATCATTATTGTCAAGAGTGGACACATCCTTGAAAATTGAATAAGAACACATTTCAATAGAAGCTACAATAGATGGTTAAGTCCAACTACATGCTTTAGTTGTTTGAAGATTGGTTATATCGGCAAGCATTTCCCAACAAGGAAAAGGGCACCTAACTTAGAGTTCAACAAGGGAAAAGGCAAGATAGATGTTGAGCACATCAAAGGAGAGATGAATAAGACATGGAAGAAGAAAGATGGATGCAACACATTAAATGAAGGGATCACTTCACCTAAAAGGTCAAGTGATCACATTTTATCAAACTAAGCAAAAGAGGTATGAGGGACTGATTTTCAAACGTTTCATCATACATCAGTTCCAAGATAAACTTAGTACGGAAAAGGATAAATTAGGATGAATAAGGATACAAGTTAACCAGGAAAGGAAAAATTTGGAGAGGGAACCACTGAGAAAGAAGATGATGAAGATGAAGAAGAAGAAGAATAGGGCTAGGAGCCACTTGCCTTGACTCGAGGCATGGGAGAAGATGTTGAAGAGGAAGAAGGCACTGAGGAGGAACAAGCCAAGGAAGCACCAGTAGTAAAAGAACCTAAGAAGAGAAAAGCTCAAAAATAGCTTGCAGTTCAGCCCAAGGGCAAAATGATTGCAAAACCTAGTCATGTCAAGTCTACTGCTCCATCCACAAGAGCAACTACAAGCACCACCACCCAAAAGGAAAAAGAGAAAACAAAAGAAAAGAAGAAGGCTATTGAGCAACCAGGTCCAGTGTAGAAGAAGAGAAGAAGGAAATATGTTGCACAACTAGAATATGATTGAGAAAGGACCAAGTCAGATGACAACAACTAGTTCAAAATGGTAAATCATGCACCCAAGTCCAATATTGATAACATTTGTGAAAATATTAAGGATAATGCTAACTTGATTGGTTTGAAGATTTTTGAATTCAATAAATTGAATAGAGAGGATCAAAATAAGATTGAGGAGTCAATGTATGCCTAAGGATTTATATTCCATTGTTGAAAATAAATGACATTATTTCCTAAAGACTGTGAAAAAAATAAGAGGAGTCTACATTGGCACAAGTAATGCCAAACTTGTCAAAAGGCCAAATAACGAAGGCAAACAAGAAACATGGAAGCAAGTTTGCACCTAAGTATAGAGCCTTCAACATTCTCCAAAATGACATTGAAGATGTTGTTAATAAATCCACCAAGATATGGAAGTTGATATATGGATTGACTACTATTAAACCAAGAGAGACAGATCCCTTTGAGGGAAAGAATGATGAGGAAAAGGAGGAGAATGATAAAGAAGAGGAAACTAAGAAAGAAAAAGGTCATAACATAGTGGAGGAGACACAACAAAGAAAAAATGAAATGGCAACTACTGAGGAGCAGCAAACAAATCAAAGTGCCCATTTTGTTTCATTCTAATATTAAAAAAAATCAGTTTTTAATTTTTATTTATTTTGATTGGTAAACGGCCAAAGCCTAGATTAATTATTATTATTTATTAGAATTAATTATTATTATATGTTAAGCAAAGGTAGATTCAAACCCAAGACCTCCCACATGAGAGGCTCGCAAGTTACCATTGCATTGTAGGCTTTTGCCTCAGTTTTTATTTTTTAATTACATATATTTAAATAATTAAAAATCACAAATAAGTAATATTAGGAGAACAAAAGTGTCTGATTTTTTTAAATTTTGTAGCACTTCCAAACCCATTTATAAGAGGCTAAATTGTTGGAATTACAATAGGAAAAGTGAAACATCAGGGGGGGGGGGGGGGTGGGTGTGTGTGAAGCGGGGGTGAATCAGTGCTATAAACTTTAATCCATAAAAACATTCAGCACACATCCATCTCACATATTCAATAAGTAAACTAAAATACCATGTAAAGCATATACATCTGAAGCATGTAAGTGAGTAACCATTCACACATACATGACACAAGATATGATTACCTAGAAACCCTCCAATGAGAAGGTAAAACTACAGTGGGGATGACACCCACAAATCTTCACTATTGCAGTAATAAAGTGTATCCAATGAAGGTTACAGTTTGATCATGAAACATGATCTACCCTATAAAAGGTTTTCCTTATTAAAGGCTTAGAAAGACTGTTAGGTCTCACACTATTAAAGGATTTCAACACCCTATTAGAAGTCTGCCTGGTTAAAGGACTTTAGCTAACAATTAAGTAAGTACCTTGTTAGAGGATTTCAATATAACTTGTTAGGACTACTCTATCAAGAGATTTAACTGATTCACTTGTTAAAATATCTTAGCAATGATCTTGTAGTTAGCACTCTAATGCTTGATGATAGATCACCTCCATTTTGCTGTGTACTTGATCCTTCTTGATTAGATGTCTCTCTACTATTCACTATTTCCTTCCTCTGTTCTCCATTAACTTATTCTGCAATTCAATTTAGATCGTAATGCCTTTATCACCATGAATGTCTTGGTTTGTGCTCGCAAAACTCTCTTTGATCATTGATTCATTCCCCTACTCGCACATATATGAAGTTTAGCGTTTGTCCTCCTTAAGAAGACCTAGGTGACTTAGGGTCAAGTATGAATCAATGGCCACGATGCATCCATATTACCACTTAAATCTTCCCTTTATCTAATTAGGTGCATGTAAGACATTGGGATTCCCACTTAAAACTCATCCTTATCAACAAAATATTGTAATTCAATCCTTAAGTTGGCTCAAAAGTTGTTTGCATAGTAGTTTGTGCCACTACAAATAATTATGACAAAACTATGTTACTTAGCATCTGAAGTCCCAATGAGGTAAGAGTAAATTAATTTTATTCATTTTTTAATCATAATAAATTTCTATACTAGTTTTATTTATCGGTAAAATGTCATGGCCATTATATATATATATATATATATATAATTGAAAAAATACAAAGTGTTTTCTCCTTTCAAAAAGCATTGGTAGGAAAGAATGGAGAAGAAAACCTACAGTCTTCCTTGGGGCTTTAGTCCTATATATTTTTACAAATTTAAAAGGGGAATACCCAAGTTTATAATGTGTACTTTCATCTTAACTAAACATTGATCATGTAATAACTTTTTGATTATTAGCTCGGTCCTTCCAGTAATCAGCGAAATGACAAAGGATATGACTCCCTTTGTAATAAGTAGAGATGGGTAGGTTTAGAGGTCCTCATGTCCTTCATGTTGCAATCACTTTTAAGCTTATTTAAACACATTAGCATTGTTAGAAATCTAAACTATGTTACCCTTCTTGGCTACAATATATTTCTATATAGATTGATTTGCTTGGTTATATTATTAAGCAAACCATATGTTATTTTTAACTTTGATGGTTGATAGTTTGAGTTTATGAAAAATATACGTCTTAATTTCTATTAGAATTTAAACACTAAAAGCCTGAGTTCCATATAACTGGTCTTTAGGAATAAGTTTTATCAATTTTTAAAATCAAAATTACAAGAAAATCCAGCTAGATAATGTTATAAATCATCATATAATTATTGAATTAGTGACACCACAAAAAAAAGGAGAACTAACACCCAAGCTTACCAAAAATAGAAGAGATAATAAAGTAGCTCCCATTTAGATGGGTTACCTCAAATGACATAGTCAAAACCATAAAGACAAAGATCAAACAAAGAGAGGAGATGGAAAAACTAGACTAAAGCAAACCCTTATTTACTAGAAGAGAGACCCAAGAAAAACCCCTCTAAGTCCTCATTTACAAGGTGGTCTCCAACTTCCCAAATACTAAGATCATCATCCATTAGAGAGTTAAACAAATCCAAGATAGAGCCAAAACCATGTTAAAAAACTAGCTTTCATTACTATAATATAAATACATATGTAATTGGGTCTGAATATACCAGGATAATAGGAATCAAGATGAAAGGGAAAAAGGATACATCCTAGAAAACATACTAAACCTTGTAATACAGCTAAGGATCACCATACCACCATATAACCATATACAAATTTTCTTACTAGCCCAAGCGGATCTATAGAAGGATTAAACCAACGATACTTATAAGCCCAAAATAGTAAAACCTAGATACAAAAATGAGGGCCCAATGAGTACATAGGATTAATTGAGATCCTCAAACTTATAGGAAACCATGATCAGGTCATCAACTTCTTCTAAATCAGCAGCCATGGCTCTTGGAGCCAAAACCCATGTTTTCTTCTCCCTGTTGGGCTTAAGCAAGTTAGGAAGGGAGAAATCCAGTTTGTTAAGGTCCTTGAAGGCTACACCAGGCCCAAAAAATTAGTAAAAAATGTGAAGGTAATGAAAAAACCATCCTTTATCATGAGCTTCAACTATTCCACTCCAATTCATTAGAAAGTGGATGCTTTCCTCCATTTTATGCCAAAGGTGGATACAAAGATTGACATCTCTGATTGAGAGAATTGGATGCCTAGTCACATCAAAATGCTCTAGGCTCCTAGGAGGATTTTTTATATAAGATTTCACAAGGGAAATTTCCATATGCCCATTGATACTCAATACTGGCTTATCTAGCCCTACTAACACGGTGGCGTCAAAAATGTCATAGCAAAGACACACAATTTCCCCATGACCACAATGTGCCCTAAATAAACATGCTATGGAACAACCTATAACATCATTATTTGAATACCATAAAAAGTTGTAATCAAAGGACCTTTCTCGAAGGACTCTATTGATGGCCACCTTAGTCATGTCATCTATAGGATTCAAACTCCAGTTTTATCATTCTACCTTCACTTGACCCAAAAAATCCATGGTTCTAACCTCAGATGCATGAAACAAAGTAATGACCAACTCCATAGTGTAGAAAAATAAATCTATAGACTAAACTAATGATGCCTTGGATGAACAGAAGTCTAGAATTAAGACTAGTTATATCATAGCTCTGAAGTAGATGACACAATTTTTTTGGGAGAGAGATCATGTGAACTACCTCGAGACTACATACCTTGCTTAAACATAATGACATTGAGTACAAGACATCAAGGGGTTAATAACTAGGACATCCTTATAACATTTCATTATCTTATTAATTAATCATATAAAAGTGAGGGTATAAGTACTGGACATAGGAGCTAACGAGTTGTATAGTGTGTTAAATTTGGGGAAGACACTAGGGACATGCTGCCAAATAAATGATATTTTTAGCATCTGCACCCTTGTTGGCCAAGTAGTCTACCATTTTATTTCCTTCTTTGCAAATATGTAAAAAAATATTTCTTCAAATTTATCTATTCTATTTAAAATTGTCTCTAATTTCAAATTAATGATCCAATTCAGTGTCCTCCTCTTCCTGAGAGCTTTGAAAATGATTTGAGAATCCCCTTATATGATAAGTTTCTTAATTCCTAATTTTAATCTTTGAAAAATCCCTTCTAATTCTGCCATATTATTTCTTGTTGTCCCAATTGGTTTAGCTCTCTTGAGTATCTAGTATGTTTCTGAACTAATGACACATCCTATCCCTACCACTTCTAGATTTCCCCTTGTTGCTCCATTGAAGTTTAGTTTTTTCCATCCATTTGGAGGTGGAACCCATCTACACTCCTTTCAAGCTTGAGAATTTTTCTTGGGGTAAATTAAAGGTGGATTAATTAAATTTACCTAGTTCTTTTTCATGTCTACATCCCAATCCAAGAAAGATCCCTCTTCTTTAGCCACCTTTCTTAAATGACTATTCATAACTTTTGTTATGTACTTGTTTCTACTTTATTAAGGAGGAAGTGAATATTTAGTTAAATATTAGAAAAAATGTGCCTATCTTTTTCTTTCCAAATTTAACGTAAAAGGATTGAAGGGGACATATACCATAATTTATCATATACCGAGCTCCTATTTTTAGTAGGCCAGATCAGTAAGTGTTGATCTTGATTCTTCATTTGTGATGACGAACAGTTTAACATCTTACTAAGTCATCTCTAGCATGATTATGCAAAGTGAAAAGGATATAATATATGTTGTGAAGTTTCTGAGTTTTTTTTGCATAGCAAACACCTAGATGGTCCTTCAAAACCCATCTTTCTAAATCTGTCCACTGTGAGACTCCTTTTTTGAATTTTTGACCATAGAAATAATCATTCTTTTGGTAAATGTGATGAATAGGGATACATACTCTTTCCCAATTTTGGGATGAGGTAATAATCTCATATGCTCTCTTTACCAAAACCATTAGATAAGTGGGATGAACATTCTAATGAGGTTTTGGAAGAAGGGGAGATTGCTATTGCCCTTAAGGTAAACAAAAAAATAAATTCTAATTTGAATGGGGAAGAGTAGTGTGGATTAGAGATCTTGAAAGAACTTTGTATTAAGGGTAGTACTAATTCTCGAGTTCCCTTCAATCCAAAGAATAATCTAATGAGAAATTTTATTTGGATTCCTAATAAAACTTTCTTAATGCCCTTGGATAAGGCTAGGGTCCCATGGATGCCAACTTCCTTAAAAATATAGCTGTAATTGCTGAAATTTTTTAGGAAATTCTTAAGCTAAGTGGTCCTATAGATTTTGTAATTTGTTTCACTTTAAAGTTTCAGCTCCTAAGTTTATGGAAAAACTTTCTAAAGTTTATTTTATGATAAAGTATTTTTAAGTTTTATAGTGTCAGTTTTTGACAAATGGCTAGAATTTTCCCTAAACTGGCCCTAAAATATAGACCTCTTGTACCTAAAATATAGACCTGTAGCCCTCCCTCATGGGACCCCTACCGAAGAACCCTGGAACCCAAAATCATGACATGCATAAGTAAAATCATGATGTTCATGTTAACAATCTCCAGGTAATCCCATAGTGAGATTCCCATCTTCATACTTAGGTACAAAATTTAAGGGCATGTTCTTTGTTTTGCAAATTATGGAAATCCAAACTTGAACTAAAATTTTGAAGAAAGTGTTTGCATGTGATATGGGAGGGCATTGAGAATGTTTTGTTATATCAATAGTAAATATGGTATTTTTTGTGTTGTTTTAAAAATGTCTAGATCATCAGATAAAGTTTATCGTAATAAACATTGATATCTCTATGGCTCTAGATTTCATGGTGGACCCTAATTGACCAGTAAGATATTGTGTAATGATGGACACACATGCTAGTATTCTAAACCAAATAAAACTAATCTCAAATCTAGGTTCCAAGGATGAAAAAAATTCTTTCAAATCCTCAAAGAAAATCTGTCATATCTCACTTATCAAGCCAAAAATCTTCAAAATTGATTGGACGAAAGAAAACATTTAGCCATGTGTATTCAAAAAAGGACACCTTGTCTAATTCTATGCAAATTGATTCGCCAATTCCCTCTCTAAAGGAAATGAATCCACATCTATGTATTCAAAGTTATCATAGACCCCTTGTCCAAAATAATCTATCTGAAAGAAATATTCATATGGTCAACTTGGTAGATACTACATCTCTTCGTGCTAATCGTTATAGCAACATGAATAAAATTGCAATTGCAAAATCTGCATTCCCTCCTATTTAACCCATTGCTATTAGGTGGGATAGTGTATGTGATATGCCAAGGGAAATGATTGTAAAAGAGAAAAAATATTATTTATTTATAAATCCCAATGTCAAGTCTAAGACATACATTTTTTAGGACAGCTTGGCTTCTATTGCCCCTAAATCTACCTTCATCAATTATATGGTATTGGTAAAAGAAGGCCCTTTTGACAACAAGATTTAAGTTGATGGGAAACAAACATCAACTAGATTCTTGTAATGCTCTTCCATATACTTTAATCCCTAGTACTTTTTTCCAAGACAATTAGAGAGTTGGAAGTAGGCCTGCAGAATGTATAATTACATAGGATAAGACCAATATAGATAATGATACTAGCTTGCAGTTGTTGCCAAAACTAAAAGACATAGTCTTAAATGAGTGTAACATAGATGAGATGGAAAATGAGATAACTAAAAATGTTGAATTTACTGGATTAGACAATGATGATATCCCTATCTTATTAAGAAAGAGGCCCTCTAATCTTCATTATGCTATTTTTGGTAGTATTATTAATGAAAATGAAATTGTGGGTTTAGAAGAGGATGATAGATTGAAAGTATTAGGGAAGGGGAATGTAAAGGGATACATTGATCTTACATCTAATCTTGCATCTAATCTTGAGGTTCAATTAGAAATAGAGGAATCAAAAGGAATGGATCAAGAAACTCAAGGCCAAGTTGGGGACCTAAACATAAAATTTGATTATACCCAAGTATATTCTCTAAAACAAACCCCATGGATGACAATGACCTAGTCAAAAGCCCAAAAAGTAGGGGTAGAAAGCCCAATGCACAATAGGTTAAGGAAAAAATTGATTTAATAACCCAAACCACTCTTGATGATACATTTACTATAAGAAAAAGGATGAGGAGAGCAAGATGCACTCCTCTAGGGAAATGAATATTATTTCGTTGAATATAAGAGGCTTAATGACCTCTCAAAAAATAGATCATATCAAAAAACAACTTGATACAAATGGGGTAGATGTGTGATTCATAAGAAACAAAAATTTAGATCAAGCATATGAAAATTCATTAAAGAAATGGAGTCTATGGAGATCTTTACATACTCAAGCATAGGGTGCTTCATGTGGGTTGTGCATTTTATCATCTCCAAGTAGATGCAATGTCTCCTTAATTCACAATCATCCAAATTGGCAACAATTAATTAATGTTTTTTATATGGTCCCAATTCCACAATTGAGAAAGAATATCTATGGAATTCTTTATCATTTCCAATATCTTCCATGTATGCTAAAATGTTTTTATTAGCTGGAGATTTCAATGCCATCACTTCCCCATTGGAAAATACTGGAGGCATCTCTCTCCCTGCTAAAACAATTGCAGATATTATAAATTTTATTGGAAAAAACACTTCAATGAATATCCTATCTTCAAATGGTTCATTTACCTGGACAAACAAGAGAAAGGACCATATGCAGAATGTGGTGATGTTGCACCACTTTCTTTTATCTCACAATTGGTTTCTTTCAGACTATCTGATTTCGTCAAAGACTTTGTTGTTGGTAGCCTCAAACCATTTTTCAATTTCACTCTATTGAGGATAGGTCAAATAATTTAGATCACAAACTATCTTTTGAGTTTGAGAAAATATGGTTTAGACACCTAGTCTCTTCCACCACCTCAAGTAATGGTGGTTAGATGCACCTTTTGCCAAGGGATCTTGGATATAACAATTTCACATGAAGATGAGACATTAAAAGAAGAAGATCATTATATGGAATAAAAAGTATGTTTAAAAATAATTTTGAAGAAAAATCAATAATCAAAATAGACCTAAAAAAAATTCAAGAAGTCATCTTTAAAAATGGGATGGTTCAGTGTGCTTATTTGTGTCAATCTCAGATTGGTTTTGACAATTGAGTGTTAACACAGTTAAGAAATTTAAGTTCATGCCAAGTATAATATAGATGCCAAGTTGCAATGAGTGCCAAGTCACTCATGTGCTGAGTAAACAGTAAGTGCCAAGCAAATAGATAGAGCCAAGCAGGTTTCAAGTGCTGAGTGAACAATAGAGGTCAAGCAAGTTCAAGTGCTGAGCCAAACAAATTATAGTATGTGTCAAGCCCAAACAAATTATAGTATGTGTGAAGCATTCACAAAAATGACTAGTTGTTTGTGATGGCACAAACAACTATGTAAACCATTTTTGAGCCGACATATGGATAGATCTTGAAGCTTTGAAGACAAGATAAAATCTATTTGGATTCCCTATGCAATCAACATGCAATCAACTAAAAAAATGGAGGGAATTGAGTGGAAAAGTTGGATGAATCTCAATCGTCAATTAATACCTAACCCTAAGCCACCAAAGTCTTTTTTAAAGGGAGATGAAGCCCCATAATTCACAGGTAGAGAGTATGTATGAAAGAGCATTAGAGAATGCATGCGAGAAGGTGATGATAATAGTGAAAGGAGTGAATTGATCAGCATACATTCAAGATGACTTAGAAGAAGGATAACATTGCAGAATCAGTTAACAGAACAAAAGATCAAGGTTGTAGCAATTTCATATCAGATCAAAGAGGATCGAGATGAACTGAATTGGGATCTAAAATCTGGAATATCAAATTGTATGTGTATCAAATCAAATATTCTACTGTACTTTCTAACAACTATATTAGCAAGATTAAATGCTTGTATCAAGGTTGATTTAACAATCATAGTGAAATCCTTTAACAAAGTGACATTATAAGTGAGTGTTCTAAAGTCCTTTAGTCAGGCACACTTCTGATAGGGTGTTAAATTCCTTTAATAGGGTAGGATCTAGAAATCCTTTGTAAGCCTTTAATAGGGAAAGCCTTTCACAAGGTAGATCATGAGAATGGTCAAAATATGTATCCTTAACAGGTGAACTTTATTGCTGCAGTAGGGTAGAATTGTGGGTGTCATCCCCACCCTAGTTTTACCTTCTCATTGGAGAGTTTTTGGGTAATCATATCTGGTGTCAAGTGTTTATGTGGATGTATTTAATTTACATGTCATTTCAATATGTTTATTCATGCAATGTTTTAAAGATTAAAAGTTTTATTGGTTAGAGATTAGTACTTCTGATTCACCTGCCCTCTCAAAAGTATACATTTCCCATTTGTAATCCCAATAATTGGTATTAGAGCTAAGTTTTCATTAGGAGAAGCCTTACAGCTTGGAGAAAAGATCTTGAGATGGAGGTTTACAAGTTGGGAAAGACCATTGAGAATCAGGAGATTGAGATACATCTCTTACTACAACAACTGGATGAAGCCAAAGATTCGTTGAGAAGTTCTCTAAAAGAAAGGAAAGAGATTTCTATAGCTGAAAATGACACTCATTACAAGGATATTGATAGCACAAAGTTATTTGTAGATGGTAACTCTTGTGAATTTGATGTAGCAATTGTAGATCTCATGGAAAAGAATAGAGCACAAGCTAATGAAATCAAAAATCTCAAGTTGGAGCAAGAATCACAAGCAACACTGCTATGTGAGGTGACTAAACAAAAGAAGAAAGCTATAGAGGACATGGCCATGATTGAAGAAGACAAAAGAATCTTGGCAAACAGATTGGAAGAAAAATTAGCAGAACTATCTAGGATCTCAAACATGCAATTGGACACCCTAAGACAAATGATGAATGGCTATCATGAGTTGAATGTGAAGGACATTGAGATAACTACATTGAAGTTCCAAAATGAGAAATTATAGAATGACATAAAAAGAGAGAAGGAGTTTGCAGAAAGTTTCAACAAGCCAAATGAAGCCATCAAGTACTTTGAGCAATTGCTAAAATCCTCTAAATCCAGTAAAGACACATTAGGATTGGACTACACAAGAATTGAAGAAGGAGAATCATCCAAAGTTGCTGAGGAAAGGAAAAACAAAGGTAAGAACTCTAAACCCACTTGTCATCATTGTGGAAAGAAGGGACATACAACTAATGTTTGTAGGAGAAAGAATGCTAGTTAGAATGCTAAGCCAAAGAACGTGACACATTATTACAAGTGCAACAAACAAGGTCATCAGGCACATGAATGGAGAACTAGGTTCATGCATGCACTAGTATTTGATGGACACTACTACAATTGTTAGAAGTTTGGACACAAAGCCTTTGAATGCAGATCCAAGTCCACATGGTCATCAAACAAGGGAAGAAACCATGAAAATTTCTACAATTGGGACTACAACACAAGGCACATCTATCATTATTGTCAAGAGTGGACACATCCTTGAAAATTGAATAAGAACACATTTCAATAGAAGCTACAATAGATGGTTAAGTCCAACTACATGCTTTAGTTGTTTGAAGATTGGTTATATCAGCAAGCATTTCCCAACAAGGAAAAGGGCACCTAACTTAGAGTTCAACAAGGGAAAAGGCAAGATAGATGTTGAGCACATCAAAGGAGAGATGAATAAGACATGGAAGAAGAAAGATGGATGCAACACATTAAATGAAGGGATCACTTCACCTAAAAGGTCAAGTGATCACATTTTATCAAACTAAGCAAAAGAGGTATGAGAGACTGATTTTCAAACGTTTCATCATACATCAGTTCCAAGATAAACTTAGTACGGAAAAGGATAAATTAGGATGAATAAGGATACAAGTTAACCAGGAAAGGAAAAATTTGGAGAGGGAACCACTGAGAAAGAAGATGATGAAGATGAAGAAGAAGAAGAATAGGGCTAGGAGCCACTTGCCTTGACTCGAGGCATGGGAGAAGATGTTGAAGAGGAAGAAGGCACTGAGGAGGAACAAGCCAAGGAAGCACCAGTAGTAAAAGAACCTAAGAAGAGAAAAGCTCAAAAATAGCTTGCAGTTCAGCCCAAGGGCAAAATGATTGCAAAACCTAGTCATGTCAAGTCTACTGCTCCATCCACAAGAGCAACTACAAGCACCACCACCCAAAAGGAAAAAGAGAAAACAAAAGAAAAGAAGAAGGCTATTGAGCAACCAGGTCCAGTGTAGAAGAAGAGAAGAAGGAAATATGTTGCACAACTAGAATATGATTGAGAAAGGACCAAGTCAGATGACAACAACTAGTTCAAAATGGTAAATCATGCACCCAAGTCCAATATTGATAACATTTGTGAAAATATTAAGGATAATGCTAACTTGATTGGTTTGAAGATTTTTGAATTCAATAAATTGAATAGAGAGGATCAAAATAAGATTGAGGAGTCAATGTATGCCTAAGGATTTATATTCCATTGTTGAAAATAAATGACATTATTTCCTAAAGACTGTGAAAAAAATAAGAGGAGTCTACATTGGCACAAGTAATGCCAAACTTGTCAAAAGGCCAAATAACGAAGGCAAACAAGAAACATGGAAGCAAGTTTGCACCTAAGTATAGAGCCTTCAACATTCTCCAAAATGACATTGAAGATGTTGTTAATAAATCCACCAAGATATGGAAGTTGATATATGGATTGACTACTATTAAACCAAGAGAGACAGATCCCTTTGAGGGAAAGAATGATGAGGAAAAGGAGGAGAATGATAAATAAGAGGAAACTAAGAAAGAAAAAGGTCATAACATAGTGGAGGAGACACAACAAAGAAAAAATGAAATGGCAACTACTGAGGAGCAGCAAACAAATCAAAGTGTGTAGGACACACAACTGCCACCACCAAGCCCTCCACATGATAGCAACACACCTAGAAAAACATTCAAAGTGAAGTATGTTCCTGATAGCATAGTTCAAAACATCAACCCACTCACTAAAAAGGATCTAAAGAAGATCCTTGACCAATCAACTTTACAAGTAAATTTGTGTGACAATCCAGAATTGGTCAATGTAGATGAGTTGTAGAAAGTAGTAGTTGATCTAATTAGGGACAAGGTGGCTACACAAGAAACATCCTCTGCCATTCATACAACTACTAGTGGACAACCTCAAGAGCAAGCACCATAAGATACATCAACTAAGGTTGATACCATGGTTAATGTTGTTATAATTGTCGAGAAGCCAACAAAGGAACAAATAGGATCGGCAAAAGTATCTATTACTACTGCACAAATACAAGGTGCACCACAAATAATAGTGATTTATCAAGGAGGGTCATAACAGGAGAAGGACATTCCAAAGGAAAAGGAGCAGGAAGCAATTCAAATGTTGGTTAATCTACCAACTACTAAAACTCCTACAAAAGTCCTTTAGAAGTATAGCACTGAAGCAATGGCACTCTAAATTTTAGCACTAGGCTCGAGCTCCACAAAGGTTGCAAGGGTACTTCACTATGGAGACCCTGCATTAGATGAAGAAATCGTCATACCTAAGTATGATTATGCAACCATGAACATTGAATAGATAAATGAAATGTAGGAGGCATTAGAAAGGAAAAAGAACCAAGAGATACTTAGGAAAGAGTATAAACAAAGTCAAGCACTGCATGAAATAAAAGACATCTTTCTAGATGCATTTTGCTTGCAAGCACCTAATGCAACCAAACTAGTATTGGCACAATTGTCTGAAATTGTTGAACACGTGACCAATGAAGACCAGGAGACTAATGTCAAACTCATTGAATGGTCTGAGTGGAAATTTCAAGGTAAGGTAAATGAGAATATATTCTCACTATACACTAAATTGTGTGATCCCACACTCTTCACACAAGAAAAAAGCCAGAGAATTTTGAGTTTGGAGAGAAATTTGAAAGTATCAAGCATGCAATTGTCACAAGACCTAGCTCAGAGTGAAAAACATTTCAATATCATGCTATACACATAGAAAGAAGTAGTTGTACTCATAGCAAAAGATGCCAATACTAGAGCCAAGCTAGTAAAAATACAAGTTCCCCTTACCCCTCAAAAGGAGATACTATAGAAGGAACTAGCCTATGATGAGATAGTGTTAAAGAAAGATCCTAATCTTTGAACATTAGAAAACTTATTTCACCTTGCAGCTGAGACAACAATCCAAATCAAGTCCCTAGATGTTGCAATAGACAACTCGGATGCTGCTCTCAAGATTTAAATGGAAGTAAACAAGAACTTCCTAGATAAATACAAACTTAGTGTATAAACCCTTTGACATTAGTGTCAAAAAGGGGGAGAAATACTAAAGGAGAAATACTGAATTGGAGCCTAAAAGAGAAGTAATATCTTATTTGTGCAAGAGAGATCAACATAACACCGACCCCTACTCCATTTCTATTCCTTGAGCCATCAAAGTACATATTCCATATTCCACTCATGTCATCATTAGCTCCAACAAGATCAGGAACTTGAGCCTCCTTCTTTATTATGCAATATGTACTAAGGCCTGTCTCAAGAGTTTTCGACATAGGCTCAAACTGACATGTATTTGCCCACTCATCTAAGAAGAAATCAGGAATCTCTACTCTGGAGGTGGCAGGCTCATTTACTATGTCATTCTCATCCATCTCCAAAATAGGGCAATTCATATTAATGAAGTTGGAAGTGTAGGGTTCAGTGTGATGAAGGGCTTGAGGTTTTGCTCTAATTGAAGCATTGGCCCCATATCTGGTCTTAAATGACATATAAGACCAATCAGCAGACATGAATCCACCTATTTGGGCATTGAAGTCTCTTGAAAGACAGATAGCAAAATAGGGCTTGACTTCAACAACAGATATGTCTTGAATCACAGTACAACCAGGGCATGCATGCAGGGCCATTTCCACATTCCTAAGGATGCCTACGGTTTTGACAGTACTCCCATCTAGTTGTAACACATCCCTAATAATGGGCTCATATTTCATTCCTAAAGCATCAGCAACACACCTAGGCATTACTGAGCTACTAGCCCCCGAATCTATCATGCAATTATGGACTAACTTGCCCCCTATAATCAGAGAAACATAGAATGGAGGAGGTCTAACCTTTTTATTTGTCTCCACATCACCTGATGGTTGTACTAAACTAGTGTCACTCTCCATGGTAGATGACTGATCTTTGGGTTCAATCTTTTCCAATTCTTGTTGCAGCATCCTTTTCTGCATTGGTATGGTGCCAACTGCATCCCACATGGAGATGCTTACATTGGTCTTTTTCATTTGCTCTACCACACTCAAGGGTGTATTAGGAATTTTGGCAGAAACTTTGGGAGCTGTACCCATGAGAGGCTGAGATGGAGCAACATAGGGATCACTTGCATCCTCCTTTCTTGGACCTTGCCTTCGCTGTTGTAAAGTGTTTGTTTGCTCATTTTCTTTTTGTGTATGAGGTATAACACTCGAAGTTGAGGCCTGCTCAGGAGAAAGGGGGGCAGTATGTTCCATAGCTCTCTTCTTGCTTCTTGTTTTATGAGCAACGAAATCTTGGTTTACATTACAATGCTCCTCCATCTGGTGATTCATAAAAGAGCAATCACCCTGCCTCTGAACATATGAGGCCTCCTTGGGATGATCTTCCTTGTGTGATGGCTTTATTGCGGACTCCTGGACAGTTAGGGCCAAATAAGATTCTGCTTTCTGACATAGGTAGTAGGCATAAGAATAGTTACATGAAGGACAAAAGTCTTGATCTTGGGCTAAGTTATTTTGAGGAACTAAAGCTCTACTCTGATTTGAGCTTGAAGCAGCAGCATGACTATTTTGCCTATTCTGATCAAAAGAGCTACTCCAATGATTAGGAGGCCTACCACCACTTGGAGCCTGATGTTGTAATTGGGGAGGCTTCCCACTTTGGGCTTGCTTCCTTTCTAAGGCCACCACCTTGTTACTCATTTTTTGTATTAGAGAAAAACTATCCTCTAATCTCGTCCCTTGGTCCTTCAACTCCTTCCCCTGTTCTTGCAATTTTTTATCCAGAGTCCTCTCTCTTTTCTCTGTATTCAGCACTAGACCTTGGAGCATTTCCTTGAGCTCATCTATTCTATTTGAGGATGTGGAAGCTTGGGGAACTGGAGTAAGGGCTTGTGATGTCAAAATTGTAGGAAGGGGGGCTATCGCTAGTTGGTGGTTGGGAACATCAAGAAAGAAAGGCATAAGAGGCCTTGGAGCCAAATTTCCTCCTTGTATTAGGATGTTCTCAGCCTTTGTAGCTGTCTCATAAGCATTCGGTAATGTATCCCCCTCCCATAGTTTGGATTGTGGTGGCAATGTCACTATTGAAAGCTCTAAGGTAATGCAAGAAGGCATTACTAGGGGTAGGTTTCACAATAGTAGGAATCCTATCGCATGTCTTTTGGAATCTGTAATTAAAATCAGTCATACATTCATGGGGGGCTCTTTTTATTGTAGTCAGCTACTCTAGTAGTGACAAATGGTCACTCTTATCCTCAAAATGTTTGCATAATCCTGCTCCTAGTCCATCCCAATCAGTTATGGAACCATGAGCTAAGCCTCTATACCACTGTAATGCTTTTCCTTTTAAAGATGAGGCTAGAAGTCTGACGGCAACATCATCTTCTGTAATACCATGAATACTATAGACATTCGCTACCTCTTGGATATGCTCTAGAGGGGAAATAGAAGTTTCACCAGTAAAATCAGGTATACTTTTTAGTGCAGATACTGGTATATCATGTCTTTGGGCTAACAACATAGGACTTCCACCATTAAAGGTGGTAAAAGCATGAACTCTTGGCTGTGCCATATAAAAAAGTGTTCTATTGATGAGTGTTGATGGCAATCTAGGCTGAGTTCGAACAGTAGGGGGAGTAGAGACAGATCTTACAGGTATATCAACTATTATTCTACCCCTAACTGGTGATAATGAAGTTCTAGTCCTTCTTCTCCTAGGATTTGAAAGAGAAAGCTCTTGATATTGAAATTTACCTCTAGAAGACGCCCTTGTTTTAGTCTTGGGCATGAATCGCTGCAAACCTGGTCTGGAACCAGACTTTTTGATGTTCAAAGTCGCCAAGTACTTGAAGAATCAGCCTCTTGAAGACTTGAAAACTAAAGCCAACACTACTTCTTCAGCATTTATCTCTAGAATTCTTTCTTCTTGACACCAGTAGACCTGAAATCTTCTGATATGAGTCCCACCAGGCGTGCCAAAAACTGTTGTCACTTAGGTTTGCACCCTTTTCCAAGGCCTATGCGCGAGGACAACCTAGTGAAACATGGAAACAACCTCCAAGCTGTGGGACTTGAACTGCGAGGTTGAGTCTCCAGAGAAGGCCGGCTTCCTCTTACTGTCAGGGCGCACCTATCTATTCTCAGAAGGGAAAGGGAGAAAGAGAGCATTAAAGAAAATCTACCTAGTCTAATCTAAGGCGGTGATGCACCAAAATAGAGTGTTCAGACTCATCTTCTGCCCATATATGCACTACGGAACTAGGGTAACATTCAAGGTCATACATTCATTTAGACTTATATCAACCAACAGCCACATACAGATCAGGAGACCACCTGAACAACACCAGGAATAGAAGATTTCGCTTGTATATTATTCAATAGGCCAAAGATAGATACAATATGCAGACCACTGATCTCAACAATGCATCAACGAGAGGCAAAATGATACACATACACGTTGATGGCTGAAAGAGATGATACAGGATGTTTATCTAGCTCAGAGACAAAGGGATTTTACACCGCAAGTCTGCAAGCAGCAGCCGAGAAAATCAGGAAGATTCAACCCTTACAAAATGTACAAAATCTGCCTTTATAGCTCCAGCGTAACTGAGATCTTTTATTGCTGAAATGACCCTGCAACTACCTGCCATTAAGTCCTGTGGAAGACAATCATGGAAAAAATCTCAAGAAAATCTGATCTCTTTCGCCAATAATGTCTTGAGAAGAATAAAAACGGCACCATAACTACGCTCTGACCTGGTAGATGGATCAACGGATGGATGGAGTGTCATTCTATGTTTTACATTTACTCTTGTAGGTCAAGATTGATCATGGAGATCAGATCGCATGACAAAATTGATTATCTTTGCTTCCTGGTTCATGAATCCATCGAAGTCAAAAAGGTCAACCAAGCTCCGTATGCGTCAACTAGGCCGTGCGGGCCAATTGCATTTCTCTATTTTGCCACCTGGAGGTCGTCCCGCGGTTGACCACCCTTTATTGGACTAACTGCGCCACCTTGAATACTATCATGACTGTGACGGTTACACAAACCGCCAACCGCCATCCTCGACTGCGCCGATAGGACACGTGTCGACAAGGCATTATGTCGCCAACATAACCCTCGCACATCTTCGCCATAGCACGATTGTGCCTATCGTCGATCCTTTCCAATCCGACAGTCACAAAACTCTCCCTCCTGCGACCCTTCTTTTCTTGTGATTCGCCGAGCTCGTTGATACATGGCATCTCCTTGTTGGTCTGTTGGTCACTTAAATCTAACTGCATCGGCAACATGGAATGTGGCCCTGCCAAGACACGTGGTGCACGGGAGCTATGTCGCTAATGTTAGCTCCTGAGCAGTTCTTGATAGCGAGACAACGCCAGTCATAGATCCCTGTGGATCCGACGATCATAAAGACTTGCCATTCCTTCTGGAACTACTGGGCCTGCTGTATGCTGTGCACTGACTCATACACATGGCACTTCCCTATTTGGTTCGACGAAACACTAGCTGGCAACCTAAGACCTGATCCATAGAGCGACCACGTGTCAGCTAGGTGCCATGTCACTATGCAAAAATTGAGACCAAATTCCCATAACGCCATAGCACCCACTAATAGCATGCCCTGACCTTTACACATGTCCCCATCTAATTCACCTTGTCGACTGCACTTGCAAGGTACCTGCTGGGACCCACTGTCCGATCATTCTTTGCCATGGTGGACTTTTCTGTTTGGGCTCTATGTCGCCATCAAAAAATGCATGAACTTTCCGTTAGCACCATAGGGCCAGGCCGTCTTTTGGAATTTTTGGCCCGACGTATCCTTTTGCCCGCCACCACAAATATTTTCGTCGGGTGCTTTGTCGCCATCGAGAATTTCCGGCTAGAATGCAATAGCGACATAGCGGACAAGGCACCGTGGAACTTTTCCGACCCACCGAACGCTGGACCCACCTCTGCAATGTGTCCTCAAGGCGTTATTGTGCTATCATAAATATCGTGCATTTTCTTTATAGCGGGATGGCGCCAACCGTCGATACCGCTTAGATCTGTTGGCCAAAAAACTTGCGGGTCGTAGCATTAAAATACCAACTCTGAGACTAACTGTTGAATAAGCCGAGCATTTAAATCTAAATCCTTGGCGGTAAAACCAGAGGTAACAAGTCCTTTACAAAATTTTGAGTAATTTTGAAGTTTTGTATATATGCCAAACAATACGTACATTATACTCAAGGAGATTAGATTCATCATGTATAGTTAAGTGTTTTTGCCACTCATGTCAAAGGGGGAGATTTTTTTATCTCAGATTGGTTTTGACAATTAAGTGTCAACACACTTAAGAAATTTTCTAAGTTCATGCCAAGTATAATATAGATGTTGAGTTGCAATGAGTGTCGATTCACTCATGTGCCAAGTAAACTGTAAGTGCCAAGCAAATAGACAGATTTGAGCAAGTTTCAAGTGTCAAGTGAACAATAGATGCCAAGAAAGTTCAAGTGCCAAGCCAGACAAAATTATAGTATGTGTTGAGCATCAATATTAACAAGTGCCGAGTAACACAGAAATGACCTTATTGTTTGTGATGGCATAAACAACTATGTAAACCTTTTTTGTGTTGACATATGGATAGATCTCGAAGCTTTGAACATAGGATCGAATCTATTTGAATTCCCTATGCAATCAACATGCAACCAATCAGAAAAATGGAGGGAATTGAGCAAGAAAGTTGGATGAAGCTGAATCATAGTTTCATACCTAACCCTAAGCCACGAAAGTCTTTCTTAACGGGAGACAAAGCCCCATAATTCATAGGTAGAGAGTATGTATGAGAGAGCATCAAAGAATGCATGAGAGAAGGTGACAATAATAGTGAAAGGAGTGAATTGATTAGCATACATTCAAGGTGACTTAGAAGAAGGACAACATTGAAAAATCAGTTAGTAGAATAGAGGATCAAGGTTGCAATAATTTCATATCACATCAGAGAGGATCAAGATGAATTGAATTGGGATCTAAAATCTGCAGTATCAGATTGTAAGTGTATTAGATCAAACATTCTATTCTACTTTCTAACAAGTGTGTCAGGAGGATGAAATCCTTGTATCAAGATTGATTTAATAGTCACAGTGAAATACTTTAATAGGGTGGCATTCCAAGTGAGTCCTTTAGCTAGGAACATTTCTAATAGGGTGTTAAAATCCTTTAACAAGGTAGGATCTAACAATCCTTTGTAAGCCTTTAATAGGGTAGGACTTTCACAAGGCAGATCATGAGAATGGTCAAAATATGTAACCTTAATAGTTGAACTTTATTGCTGCAGTAGTGAAGAATTGTGGGTGTCATCCCCACCCCAATTTCACCTTCTCAGTGGAGGGTTTTGGGGTAATCATATCTAGTGTCAAGTGTTTATGTAGATGTATTTACTTTACATGACATTTCAATATGTTTATGCATGCAATGTTTTAAAGATTAAAATTTTTATTGGTTAGAGTTTAGTACTTCTGATTCACCCACCCCACCTTAGAAGTATACATTTCCCATTTGTAATTCCAATAATTTGAGACAAAAAGAGTTACAATCTCAATGAGAAGAATTATGTTCCAAAGAAGAAATTTAATGGCAGTAGAAGTCTCATGAAACATAGCTACAAGTAGGTGACAAGAACACAATTTATTTTCCTCATTCTACAATCAAGAAATGGGCTAAACATTCCATTTTATCAATACTACACTCTGAAACTGGTAGCCTCCTAACTAATAAAAAGGGAATGGCTTAGGATGGTAAAGAATTCTTTCAAAATTTATTTTCACCTTGACCCATCTTTGATGGTAACTCTATTGAGGGGGAGGAAGAATTATTGGTAAATAGTCCTTCCATTATAGAAAGGGATGATAAATTTGGATTTCTTAAACCATTCTCTCTAGATGAGATTAAATGTATTGTCTTTTTTTGCCATTAGATAAAGCTCCAAGCTCAGATGGTTTACTACACTATTTTCTTCAATGGTCTTGGGAATATATTGGTTTGGTCCTTTTAATATCTTGAGAAGAGTCTAGGAAGAGAGGGGATATGTTGACCCATTTTAATGATACTAATATTGTTTTGATTCGAAAGGTGCAAAACCCAAAATCTTTTGTGGAATTTTGTCCTATTTCCTATGTAATGTTATATATAAGATATTCTCCAAGTCTTTGTACCTAAGGGTACAAGGTTTGGTTCCACATGTTACTCCATTAAAGCAAGGGGGACTTATACCTAGAAAGGAGACCACATATGGTGCTATTATAGCTCATGAGGTTTTGCATGGCATTAAACAAATTTTTTTTTCAGCATGTGTAATCAAATTGCATATGATTAAATAATATGATAAACTTAAGTAGTCATTCTTGATCAAGGTTGTGCTTAAATTTGGTTTTTGAAAGAAATAACTTGAAATTAGATTCTATCTTTTCTAAACAGTTGTTTCTTTCTTATGCTTATCAGTGGATCAATGTGTGGTAAGTTCAATACTTCTCAAGGAGTAAGATAGGAGAATCCTCTATCATCTTTCTTATTCATCATCATGGTGGAAGTGATAAGTCGAATGATTATTTCTTCAAATCTGGAAGGGTCATGGTTAGGTATCTCAATTGTGTGGATGAAATGGCTTCCATGTATTATTTGTTTGCAGATGACACATTGTTGTTGTGCAAAACTTTTATATTGGAAATCCACCAAGTCAAAAGGGTTCTCTCATTATATAAGAAAGCTTCAAATCAACAAATTAACTAGCTCAAATCATCAATTTTTTTCTTCAATACATCTCCAAAGATTAAGGTGACAATTTTATCATGTAGTGAATTCTTAGAGGCCAAGTTACCCAGCTCCTATTTGGTTATTCCTCCTTTTCAATGTAGTAATAAGAAACAACATTGGTTCAATATAATTAAGAGGCTCAAATCAAGAATTTTCAATTGGATAGCTAGATGGCTACCATTTTTTGATGGACTAACTTTGGTAAAATCAATCCTTGCATCAATCCCAAATTAATTTTTTGTTATTTGAAAAGTCCACATGTCAAATATAAAGAAAATTGTGATATTGCTCAGGATATTTTTGTGGAATAATAATATGAATGAGAAACAGAGTATTTCTCTAATCTCACTACAGGTGATGACACCATCTAAAAATTGTGGGGGATCAAGATTACATGATATTGATAAGAGGAATTCAACATTTCGAGAAAAAATAGTATGACACCTATATATCAAACCATACCTATCATTGTGTAGGTTGATGATGTAGGAGCAACTTGGGTTTGCTTGGTGACTACTTTGGAGTTCATGGGAGGAGGCTCAGTAGTTTCTTAGGAGGGTTCTTGGACTAGTAATTGGTAAAAGAAGGATTGGCACTTAGCATGCTCTAGCAGCTCGACATGGTCTATGCAGCTCAACATGGTCTTGGATCTTGACATAGTCTTGGAGCTTGGCATGGTCTTTTGTGCTTGACATGTGTTGGAACTCGGCAATGCTTGTGGGAGCTTGGCGATGCTTGGGAGTTTGCTATCACTTGGCAGTTTGTTGGTTTTGACTAGAGTTCTTGGTGCATTTAATGCATGTAGCATGTGATCATGATGTGGATTGATCTAAGAGTTTGTGTGGACCTATTTCAGTTCTTGGTTATTTCTCCTATGTGCATTTAAAACTATGTTGTAAACTTGGGGCTTGTCCTAAGTATTTTTGTGTAGTTTTTGTGTGTTAACTACGGGTTAATGTTTTTATATTTAATTTTTGTTGTGAGATGACTTGTTTCTTAAATATGGATTTAATGCAAGGGGTTTATTTAATTAGTAATTGCTAGGAAAATTTATGGCTTAGTTGGGTATAAGTAGGGGGTATTGTGGCATCTTTTAGTCATTCATTAATGGAGTGAATCATTCATTTCAGAGGAGTGAGTCTAGAGAGTAGCTAAAGAGCGAATTTGTCTAAGTTTGTGGATAGAGTGCCAAATATGAGGTAGTTTACAAGAGGGTTGTGGTGGAGTTGTGAGTTTGTGAGAAAAGCTAGTAGCTAAGGCTTTAGAACTAGAGAATAGCTTGGTGAACCTGAGCGTACATGAGTAGATTCTTCTTGGTGTTCTTATCTAGTTATTGATTGGACTAGCTAGGGTTTGGATTGAATCTTGTGAGATCTTGCAAAACTATTATTGTAATTGTTGTTGTATTTGGCCCTAACCTGGAAGGCCTTATAGCCAGACATATTTCATGCAAATAGTTATTTTATAAATAAAGAGTTGTAATTTGGTATCAGATCTTGCATTTATCTTGTATTGTTCTTATCTTGTGTTGTGTTTGTACTATGTGGTTATTTTTTGGGGGCTAGGACATCTCCTTTGGGGATTCTCCTGCCTTGCACTATGTCAAGTGGTATCAGAGCAAAGGTTATTCTTGAGTGTGTAGGAAGATTGCCAACGTTGAGGTAATTTGGAATAGGACTTGGGTTGGAGAAGTAGATTTGAGAAGATCTTGATTTGATGGTGGATTTTTCTTTCTAGAGACCTAGATCTCTTGTTTGTGAGGTGGTAGATCATGTTTCTAACTTGCAATTGTAGAGGGCTTGCAGATGGATTGATGGATGCGAAGATGGAAGACTAATCTTGTTGAGGCATGATCGTAGAGAGTTTGTGTATTGCAAATCCATGTTCTTGGACTGATGATTTGGTTCTTGATTATTTGTGTGAGGTAGTAGGTTGTGATTTGACTTGCAAACAATTCAGTTTATCACAAGGAGCGTGGGAAGGATCTGTTGTAGAGAGTCTACAAAGATCTTGGGAGATGGATTCAAGAGGATTAGAGCTTGAGATGATTGTGAATCTCTATGATATGGTGGAGAGGAGGTTTTTAGAGATGTCTGCTTAGTTTGAAGAAAGCTTGGCTGATTAAGTTAAGGATGGGGTGAGGAAGGCATTCCGTGGATGTTTGTGTAGTTGGAGTCTATCAATTTGAAAGAGAGTTGTCATGTTAGTTAAGAGACTTGTTCATAAGAGAAGATGGCATGACAAGGTCAAGGTGAAAGAGGTTGGTTTTGTTGATTAGTTTGTGGAGTCTGATACAGAACCTACAGAGAAACTTGAGGTTGTTGTTGAGGATATTTCTAACCTTGTTGATTTTGGGATGGAGATTGGTTTTCATGATTAGTTGGTAGAGTCTGACATGGAGATTATAGAGAACTTGGTCATGGATGCTCTAGTTGCTTTTGGTGGTAAGTTATGTGTTGTAGAGCATTTTTTTTGAGCAATGAAATTGTTGGTATTGTGTTTTTGGCATGTGTTGATATATCTACATATTGCTACTGATGTGGAGTTTGTTATTGCTGGTGTGGATTCACTAGTTGCTATTGTGGATGAGGATGTAATGTTGAAGTGTTATGTTTAGTTTGTTCCTGAGAGTGAGCATGCTGATTAGATGGGTGCGATTCTAGTGTTTGACAAAATGATGCAGATATAGATGATGTGTCAATTGGTTTTCTTGTCACTATTGGAATGGAACCCTTTGGTGAAGATGAATATGGTTATTGATCTTTCTTTGGGCATTAAAGTGTGGGACACTTTTCTATTTACCTGGGGAGTCTGATGTAGGATCATCTTGGGTTTTCTTGGTGACTACTTTGGAGTTCATGGGAGGAGGATTAGTAGTTGCTTTGGAGGGTGCTTGGACTGGTACTTAGTCAAAGGATTGGCACTCAACATTCCTTGGGAGCTTGACATGGTCTTGGAGCTTGGCATGGTCTAGGAGCTCGACATGGTGTTTTGTGCTCAGTATGTGTTGGAACTTGACAATGCTTGTGGGGTCATGGTAATGCTTGGGAGTTTTCTGACATCACTTAGTAGTCTGTTAGTTTTGACTAGAGTTCTTGGTGCATTTAATGCATGTAGTGTGTGATCATGATATGGATTAATCTGGGAGATTGTGTGGACCTATTTATGGTCTTGGTTATCTCTCCTATGTGCATTTAAATCTATGTTGTAAACTTGGGGCTTGTCCTAAGTATTTTTATGTAGCTTTTGCATGCTAACTGTGGGTTAATGTGAGGGTTAATATTTTTTGTATATAATGTTTGTTGTGAGCCAACTTGTGGCTTAAATATGCATTTAATGCATGGGTTTATTTAAATTTTTAATTGCTAGGATGACTTGTGGCTTACTTGGGTATAAGTAGGGGTTCTTGTGGAGTCTCTTAGTCATTCATTCATGGAGTGATTCATTCATTTCCAAGGAGTGGTTCTGGAGAGTATCTAAAGAGCAAGTTTTCCTGAGTCTATAGATAGAGTGACGAATGTGAGGTAGTTTATAGTAGGATTGTGATGGAGTTACGAGTTTTTAACTAGAGATATTAATTGAGGCTTGAAAACCAAAGAATAGTTTTGTGGACATGAGGGTATAAATGTAGATTCTTCTTGGTGTTCTTATCCAGTTGTTGATTTGGACTAGCTAGTGTTTGGATTGGATCTTGAGAGATCTTACATAACTATTATTGTAATTGCTATTGTATTTGGCCCTAACTCAGAAGGCCTTATAGTTGGGCATATTTCATTAAAAAAATTATTTTATAAATAAAGAGTTGTGATATGGTATCAGATCTTGCATTTATCTTGCATTGTTGGTATCTTTTGTTGCATTTCCACTGTGTGGTTATTTATTGGGGGCTAGGACATCTCCTTTGGGGATTATCCTGCCTTGCATTATGTCAATCAATGTGTGCTAAGTATCTAGATTCTATGAATCAAACTATAGTTTTTACTATTTCCAACCATCCAAATGGTTCTAAAATGTGGAATTTCATGATTGCCTCTTGCCATCTCATTAGAAATTATATTTCATGAGAAGTTTAGAATGGGGAAGTTGTACTATTTTGGTTGGATTCAGGGAACAATCATGTTCCATTAATCTAAGATGTTCATTTCCTTGATATATACAAGAGGGTCTATAAAATATGGATTCCTTAGTTGATTGTCTATTTTGACTATGTTGAACTTAATTTAGGGAGGGTTCATTTGAAGGATTTTGGGTCCCTTACTTTCGATGATGATATTAAATTCTAGCTGCAAAGTGTTTTGGATAAAAGAATTTATCTTCCCTCTCCACAATCAGATAAAGTTATCACATTGCTCTCTTCATCTTGATAGTATTCTATTAAGGTTGGTTACTAGGCCCTTCTAGAATGAGATCTTTAATTTGGTTTGCTTTGTGCATACAATTTTTTTTTGAGTAATGACATATCTCCAAGGGTTAGCACATTTACTTCTCTAATTCTAAAACATCTTGTTCTAACAAGTGAAAAATTATGTAAATTAAAAATCTTATCTCCTTTCAAATGTGTAATATGTGGGGATTCATTTGAAGATCTAGGTCATCTTTTTCTTGTATTACCTTTTTCTTATGAATGCTAGACTTCTGTGCTTGCTAAGATGCACTTTATGTCTCCTCTTTTAGCTAGGCTTTAGGACCTTTTACAAACATGGCCAACTCTATTTTGAGATACTCTTTTTACAATCCTATGGGTCATTATCCTTGATATTTTTATTTGGTCTATTTGGTGGGAGAGGAACAACTAAGTATTATAAATCACCCCTTCATTCTTAGAACATGTCATGGGTAGAGTTTAGTCATCAATAATTTAATCATTAAATACATTTTGTTAGATAAAGTTTCAAGTAGTAAATTTTTCTTCATGGGATAATGAAATGATGAAAGTTTGGTTTGGAATTAAGATCCCAATTCCTAGTTCCACTAATCCCAACCCAAAAGTGAATAGAAAGGAGATTAGGTCCCATTATCACTCACCTCCTTTGGTTAAGATGAGTTTTGGAAATGCCTTGAGAGGCAATCCATGCCCTTCAGGGCTAGGTTTTTTCTTTCCTAATTCCAAAGGGCAAGTAACACTGTCTAAAGCAATTCCACTTGTTCAAGGTACTAATAATTAAGCAGAGGATTTTTCACTTCTTTAGGGTCTCCAATGTGCAACCCAATTAGGTAGCTATGCAATTCATATCAAGGAGATTCTCAATTTAGCATTTAGGCTATGAAATAAAGGACATTGTAGAATTATGAATTACACTATATTCTTCAATAGTATTGGGTTATAATTGACAAATTTTCTTCTTTTGTGATTTCTCTCTCATATTGAGAAGGTAATTCGCTTGTAGACTACATGGCTAATTTGGTAATTGACAAAGGTTGATTGGTTATTACATCTAATTTTTAGAACAAAGACTTCTTTTATGATGCCTTCAAAATTGTGGATAATGAGGCCCTAGTTAATGTTTAGCTTAAACATTGTTTAGCTGAAAAGTATGTCAAGAATGAAAAGAATATTGTTTGGGTTTGAGGTTTCGCGATGAATGACACTATTGGTTTTGGCATCCTCTAGAATTCATTTTTTTGAGGAAGTGTTCAGTGGTATATATATTTTTCATTACTTGTTCTAGTACCATAAGATATGTCACCTCTTGTAAGTTGGTCTAACATGGTAGTCTACAGTGACGCTTAGTTGCTTTGCATAGCTTCATATGTAAAAAATTTGGAATTTCTTTCATGATGGAAGTTTCAAATTAAATGAAATATTTATGTTATGTCAAATTATGCTACTTTAAGGTGTATCAATAACTTCTTTAATACAAATCTAGTAGTTTAGATTTTTGAAATCTATTGTGGCTATGACACATTATGGATCATAATGATTTCGTCCTTGATTTGTGTCATACAAGGCCATTTCTTTATGATGAAGATGATGAAATTTATTGGGAAGATTTTATTAATACCTCTCTTTTGTTGCATTTTTTGAATCAACTTAGTTTGTTCCTAGAGCATTCCATTCACCTACCTATCATAAGTTGGGTTCCCCAAGTCTCCTTTGACACTATAGCTCCATCAGAGAAATTAAATGCGGTATGCAAGTTTCAATTCAAAAATAAGAGGGAAGTTTTTGTATGGACAACAAGAGACAAAAGAGGGAAGTTTTTGTGCGGTATGTAAGTTTCAATTCAAATTATGCTACTTTAAGGTGTATCAATAACTTCTTTAATACAAATCTAGTAGTTTAGATTTTTGAAATCTATTGTGGCTATGACACATTATGGATCATAATGATTTCGTCCTTGATTTGTGTCATACAAGGCCATTTCTTTATGATGAAGATGATGAAATTTATTGAGAAGATTTTTTTAATACCTCTCTTTTGTTGGATTTTTTGAATCAACTCAGTTTGTTCCTAGAGCGTTCCATTCACCTACCTATCATAACTTGGCTTCCCCAAGTCTTCTTTGACACTATAGCTCCATCAGAGACATTAAATGTGGTATGTAAGTTTCAATTCAAAAAATAAGAGGGAAGTTTTTGTGTGGACAACAAGAGACAAAAGGGAGGAATATTAGTTCATTTTGAGAGAGATCCCAAACATTTTGAGTGATTCAGAAGAGTTTAGTAGAGTAGCTGCAACAGAAGGTTTTATCAGAGTGTAGCAACATGGGTGATTGAGTTTCTGAGTTTTGTGAAAATTGATAGTTTGTTTTGTATGAGTAGTGATTTCTCTAGGCTTATTATATGCAGCCATATGTTGCTATTTGATATTTTTTTTTTGGGTTTTTAGTTTTACTCTTTAGATTTCTAATAGCTTGAATAAGTTAAAAGAAAGTAAGAAAGAAAACTTTCCCATCTCCAGTATATTATGTTTTTGATCTTGTCTCCTTTCTTTTATATATTTCATCGTGCATTTAGTGGTTTGGAAAAACCAACCAACAAATTCTAGAACATTGTTCTTCTTTC
The DNA here is from genome assembly GCA_028749045.1 of Cupressus sempervirens. NCBI lineage: Eukaryota > Viridiplantae > Streptophyta > Pinopsida > Cupressales > Cupressaceae > Cupressus > Cupressus sempervirens. The sequence continues at coordinate 332,963,803 of CM053792.1, forward strand.
TTATTAAGGTTAAAATACTCCATTATTGAGTGTTAGTTTATGCTCGGTCTCCATTTTTGAGTGATGTTGACTAAGTGACTCGGTCTCTATTGACCAAGAAACTCGACCATAGTACTACTGAGTGACTCAACTATTACCCATACCAAGAATTTGTTTGATGACCGAGTAACTCGGCCTTACCTTGTAAAGTAAACCTTTGTCGACTAAGTGTCTTAGCACCTTATGTTGTGGAGTAACCTGACTGACTTCTATCGACTGTCTTCCCCCTTGTTTAATATTTTTTGACATAGTATCAAAGCTTTTAGGCCCCACATCCTTGTGAGTTTGGGAATTTTATTTGGGTGTTGAAGTTTGTTGTGTAGGAGACATGGTTGGAGATGAAGGAAAGACTTGACAGAAACCACTGTCCTTTAATGAACAAAATTATGACACTTGGGAAAAGAAGATGAGAATCATTATGGTTTCAAATGACTTGTGGGAGTTTGTAGTTAATGGGTTCAATGATGTAACTGATCCGACACAATATTTTTCCCTCACTAACAAACAAAGGACTCAGTTGAAGGAGTTAAGAAGGAAGGATACAAAAGCATTAAGGTTGATTGAAGTAGCCATGATAAAGGTTATTATTTTGAAGACAACATAAGCTTATTATTCAAAGGAAGCATGGGATATCCTCGAGACAAATTTCGAAGGGTCTAACAAAGTCCGAGTAGTAAAGCCACAAATGATTTGAAGGGAGTTTGAAAACCTTCAAATGAAGGAAAATGAGTCTATTGTAGACTTTAGCTCAAGGATATTTGGTTTGATAAACGAGTTAAAGTTAAATGGAGAAGATTATGTGGAGTAGGAAATAGAGGAAAGATATCAAGAAGTCTACCTCCAAAGTATGATAATCTTGTGATGACCATTGAAGAGGCAAAGGAGCTCACTACTTTGATAGTAGATGAGTTGGTGAGTACTCTTCAAATACATGAACACTAGATTGATAGACCAGAAACATATTCTAAAGAGAAGTCTTTAAAAGTTTAGGAAAATGCAAGAGGCAAGGGGAGAGGCTCTAGAGGCAGAGGTTGTGGAAACTCTAAATAAATAAATGCTAGAGGAGAAAGCACACGATGAGAAAGAAGTCAAGAGGGAGCAAACAACTCTCAAAATAGCTCTAGAGGAGGCAAGAAAAATTATAACTCAAACAAGAGTAACGTTGAGTGTTACAATTGCCAAAAAATTGGACATTATGGAAGTGCATGTTGGAAAGAGAAATGAGACTAGTCAAGGCAGAGTGCAAATGTGCTTGATGTGAATGTGCGTGAAGCAAAAAATCCCATAGCCTTCATCATGTGCACATTTGTGAAGAAGGCAGCCTTGAGGTATGGTATTTAGATAGTGGTTGTAGCAACCACATGAGTGGCATTCAAAAACTATTTTCATTTATTGATAAGAACTTCAAATCTGAAATTAAAATGGAAAACAATTGAACCATCCCTATTGTGGGAAAAGGATCTATTATGGTCCACACCAAGTAAGGTTAGATGAGAGAGAGATTCAAAATGTTTATTTTACCCCAAGCATGAAGCACAATCTGATAACTGTTGGACAACTCATTCAAAATGGTTACAAGGTGTTGAACAAAAATGATTAAATGCGTTATTCATGAGAAATATGGGAGTAAGAAGATTCTTGTAGAAATCCAAATGACAAGGAACATGATGTTCCTCTTAAGGATAGAGACATGTTTCTCTTCTCAAATTGTTATTGCTCCTCCCAAGAATGCATATTGAGCGTTAATAAAGACCCCTCCAAGCTTTGGCATCTAAAGCATGGACATCTTGGTTTTGTTTGTTTAAATTTATTGTGAATGACTTGCCTAATATTGTAGAGTCATGTGACACATATGAGACTTGTATTTTGGGGAAGCAACATAGGCTTCCCTTAAATTCTGGTAACTCTAGAAGAAAAAGGGCACTATTAGAGTTGGTGTATGCTCATTTAGTTGGCCCTATCCAAACCACTTCTATTAGGGGGAGTACATATTTTATGACATTCATAGATGATTTCAGTCATAGGACATGGGTGTATTTTTTGAAACATAAATAAGATACATTTGATAGGTTTGTAGTGTTTAAAGACCAAGCTGAAAATGAATGTGGACACTAGGTAAATTTTCCATAGTTAGATAGAGGGGCGAGTATACCTCCAATTATTTTATAATTTTTTTCAAGAAAAATGACATCAAGAAGGAGCCTACAACTAGTTATAATCTACAACAAAATGGAGTGGCTAAGAGGAAGAATAGAACCATTATTGAGATGGCAAGGAGAATGGCAAAAGAAAAAGGAATCCCTACTGAATATTGGGGAGAGGCTATAGCAGCAACCATAAATTTGATAAATAGGTGTCCAACATAGGTAGTCTGTGACAAGATTCCTCTTGAGGCATGGGCAAGACATAGATGGATAGTAGAGCACTTGAGAGTGTTTGGGTGTGTAGCATATGCATATGCGACAAAGGAGGAAAGACAAAAGTTGGATGACAAGGGTGTGAAGTGCATCCTCACTAGTTATAGTGCAAAATCAAAGGCATATAGATTCTATGACCCTATCACCAAGAAGATAGTTATCTTAAGAGATGTAGAGTTCATTGAAAATCAATCATGGGATGACTCAATGAATAAATCAGTAAGCACTTCAAGTAAAGTGCCAATAATTTATGAAGAAATTGAATTTGGTATTCAACATGATGGAGGAGGAGAAAATATAGACAACTCCAAATAGTTCCAGATTGCTCCCAATAAAAATAGGTAGAAAGGCAAGCAACCATGGATAGTATTAGATTCAGCTCCAAGTGGCTCCAAACAACTTCGGATTGGTGTACAACAGGTATTGAATAGTAGTAGTTGTAGTAGTGAAATTTTAGACCCCACGCTTTACTCCCTATTGCCAACAAAGACCAAAAATCTAAGGGAGATATACCAAGATGAAAGGTAGGATGAAGAGTTTGATGAAGAGTCTCATAGTGATCCAATTTAGTTTGAGGAAGTTGTGCAAGAAAAGAAATGATGTAAGACCATGAATGAGGAAATAGATGCAATAGAGAAAAATGAGACATGGGAGCTAACTAATTTGCCTCCCAAAAAACATGCTATTGGAGCTAAATGGGTCTATAAGACCAAGTGCAACTGCTAAAGTAAAAATAGATAGGCATAAGGCATAATTGGTGGTCAAGGGGTACAAATAGTAGTATGGTAGAGATTATGATGAGACTTAAGACCTGTTTGTAAGAATGGAAATTGTGCATGTTGTCATTGAAATTGCAGCCCAAAACAAATGGAAGGTGCTTCAAATGGATATGAAGTCTTCCTTCTTGAATGGAGTATTGAAAGAAGAGGTGTATGTGGGGCAGCCACTTGGTTATGTAGTTTTGGGTGAAGAAAACAAGGTGTATATGTTGAAAATAACTCTTTATGGGTTGAAGCAAGCTCCACAGGCATGGTATAGTAGGATTGACTCATACTTGATGAGCAATGACTTTGGCAAAAGTGATGGTGAACCCACTCTCTACATCAAGGCATTTGGTAGTAAAATTTTGATTGTTATCTTATATGTAGATGTTTTGATTTTTACTAAAAATGATTCAATTTCCAAATTGATGATTTCAAAGATGCAATGAAAAGTGAGTTTGAGATGACAGATTTGGATCTCATGAAGCACTTTCTAGCTATAGAAGTAAAGAAAATGCATGATGGCATCTTTATCTCTCAAGAAAAATATGTAGAATAGATCTTGGAGAGATTTAAAATAAAAAATAGTAAGGCAACCCCAACACTAGCAGCTATAGGTTTGAAGTTCAACAAGATAGATTGTAGCAACAATGTGAATTCATAATTGTATAAAAGTATGTTTGGAAGCTTAATGTATTTAACAACAACTCAACCTGATATGATGCATGTAGTAAGTTTGATTTATAGATTTACGAAAACTTCAAAGGATTCCCATTGACAAGTGGGAAAGAGGATCCTAAGGTATGTGAATGGCACCAAAGGATTTGGTTTATTGTATACTACAAAAAATAAGTTTGGGCTAGTTAGTTACACATATAATGATTGGACTGAAAGTTTAGATGATTGGAAGAGTACTTTGGGTTATGTATTTCATATGGGTTGGGGAGCAATTTCATGGGCATCAAAGAAGAAACCAATTGTTTATCAATCTATAGCAAAATCTAAATATATAGAAACAAATGCAATAGCATGTCAAGCTATTTGGCTGAGAAGAATCTTGGCAGATTTGAAAGAAAAATAAGAGGATGGCACAACAATCTATTGTGACAATATTTCCTCAATAGCATTGACAAAGAATCCAGTCTTTTATGGAAGGAAAAAGCACATCAAAATAAGATATCATTTCATTAGAGAGCTAGTTGAGAATGGTAAAATTAAGATGAAGTAATGTAAGTCTGAGCAATAGCTAGTGCACATATTCACTAAGCCATTAAACATAGCTAGTTTTATATGCCTAAGTAGATGAATAGGCGTAGTTGATTTGGATCAATAGTGATCCTTGTATTGTTGGCTCGGGACAAAGGGAGTGATAGATTTTTTGAATCGCCTTAGTTTGTCCCTAGAGCTTGCTATTCACCTACATGTTTGAAGTTGAGTTCCCCAAGTCTCCTTTGACACTGTAGCTCCATCAGAGACATTAAATACAGTAGGGAAGTTTGAATTCAAAAATGAGAGGGAAGTTTTTGGGTGGACAACAAAAGAAAAAAGAGGGGGATGTTAGTTTATTTTGAGAGAGTTCCTATACATTTTGATTAATTCATAAGTGTTAAACAGAGCAGCAACAACAGAAGGTTTTATCAGAGTGCAACAACATGGATGATTGAGATTCTGAGTTTTGTGGAAAGTGATAATTTGTCGTGTATGAGCAATGATTGTTCCAAGCTTATTTTATGCAGTCATATGTCACTATAAGTTTGTTTAGTAGTTAGATATTTCACTTTTTGGATTTGTAGTTTTATTCTTTAAAATTGTAATAGTTTGAATCAGTTAATAGAAAGCAAGCAAGCAAGCGAACTTTCCCATCTCTATTATATTGTGTTTTTGATCTTGTCTCCTTTCTTTTATATATTCCATTGTGCATTTAGTTGTTTGGCAAAACTGATCAACAACTTCTAGAATGTTGTTCTTCTTTCTCACGCAGGCTAAAACACTTCACTTCTGAGTGTTAGTTTCTGCTCGGTCTCCATTTCCAAGTGATATTGACCGAGCAGTTCTGTCCCTATTAATCGAGGAACTTGGCCATAATATTTGGCAAGTGATTGAGCCATTACCCTTGCCGAGCATTTCTTTGATGATCAAGTAACTCAATCTTAGCTTGTCGAGTTACCCCTTTGCCGACCGAGTGTCTCGGCACCTTACATAGCCCGAATGGATGTCTTTCCCCTAGTTTAGTTGTTTTTGACATGTTTTTGGTGACATGACACTTAGCTCATATTTGTTAAATCTTTTTACAACTTTCCTATGTTTTGAAGTATGTTGTTTCCCAAGGCCGTAATTATTCTCACACAAAAGCGTATCCTTATTTTCAGTGATTTCCATGTAGCCTCTTGAAGGTACATTCAAATTGATGATTTATTATCACATGCTTGGAGTTGGGCATTTCACACATTCTGTGACAATTACCACTTCTTCTATAATTCATAATTTGGCTTCTTTCAAAATCCAGAAATGAGCTCACCTAAATCATCTCTAGATCCTAAACAAGTGGACGAGAGGGACTCCATGCAATCGTGTGAAGATTGTTGTCTCTGTATTCACTGTCAGCTGGAACGTCGATCGTTGAACTTGCGGATTTGATTTCAAGCTTTATAAGATAATGAACCAGTCAGTGAGATGTCTTCGACGAAGAACTTAGTGTTGGAAAACTTAAATGTTGAAATGCCTGCAGGTTGTCATCGAGCCCCACGCCTATCTACCCTATCAAGTCACCTCAGGCATCTATGATTGGCAGGCATTTATTTTTGCTAGGTAGGTTTTGAAATTTGAACGTTGAGAGGGAAAGGAAGAATGTGACAAAAAGGAATGTTTATTCATTTTATTAGCAAAGCTTGCAGATCAAGCTGATTAGAGAGAAGTTGCAGAGCTGAGCTGAGAGGGAAGAAGGAAAGAAGTTTGTGCCTACAGTTGCACGTGTTTCCCTTGTTCACTCAGTAAGTTTGTTGTTGTTTGAATTTGTCCTCTTGAAGCAGTGATTGCTCCAAGCACCATTGTATGCAGCCATTAGAGTTGCAGGTTTAAAAGTTTATTGAAGTTTGAAGTATTATCAGTTTAGGCATATTTTAGGGTTTTCTGGTTGAAACCAAATACTCCCAAATTTTTTAATAGTTTAAATCTCAGTTGAATAGAAAAGAAAGTAGGAATACTTGAATCTATTGTTCTTCCTCTTCTATTCATTATATTTGAGAAACTTTGTTGAAAGGTTAAAGCTCGGCTCTCTATTTTTAATTGTGAAAGCATTCACGTTAGATTGTTTCTAAGTTATAAATTTTATTAGTTGGAGCCGACCTTACTCGGCATCCATTGTCTTCTTTGAGTGCCGAGCTAACTCGACATCTACTACTTTTTCCTTTGTGTGTTGAGCTCACTCAGCACCTGTTGCTTGTCACTCGGCACCTTCAAGTGCCGAGCAACCTGCCACTCAGCATCATCAAGTGCTGAGTAAAATTGGCACTCGAGACCTTCATGTACCGAACAACTTTTAAGTGCCGAGAAAAGTTTTTAAGTTTAGGGTTGTGAGTTTAAGTTTGATTTTAATATATTTCTCACATGGTATCAGAGCTTTGAGGCCCCACATCCACAGTGAGTTAAGGCATTTGTTTTCTTGGGTTATTTGACATGGCAGGAGATGCAGGAAAGATATGGCAGCAACCACCATCCTTTAATGGGCAAAATTATGATACATGGGCAAAGAAGATGAAAACCATTATGGTTGCAAATGATTTGTGAGAGTTTGTGGTCAATGTATTCAATGATGTGACTGATCCAACTCAGTATGTTGCTCTCACAAATGCACAAAAGACTCATTTGAAAGAGTCAAGGAGGAAAGATGCAAAGGCATTAAGTGTTATTGAAGCAGCAATGACAGAGACAATTTTTCCAAAGATTGCAGCAACAAATTATGCAAAGGAAGCATGGGATATCCTTGAGATGAACGTCAAGGGGACTGATAAGGTCCATACAGTAAAGCTATAGAACATTAGGAGGGAATTTGAGAACCTTCAGATGAAGGAGAATGAATCAGTTGCAGACTTCAGTTCAAGGACCTCCAATGTGATTAACCAACTGAAGTCAAATGGAGAAGACTATCAAGAGCAGAGGATAGGGAAAAGATATTGAGGAGTTTACCTCATAAATATGACCATTTGGTCATGACCATAGAAGAGGCAAACGACATCACTGTTTTGACAATGGATGAGTTGATGGGTTCTCTTCAAACCCATGAGCATAGGATCAATAGATCTACATATTCTACTTCCCAAGAGCAAGCATTCAAGGATCAGTCAAATCCAAGAGGAAGGGGGAGAGGACAAAATGGTTCAGGCAGGAACTCCAGAGGTAGAGACCGAGGAAATAGAGGACAAAAAAATGCTGCAGCAGAAAGCTCAGGAAGAGCAGATGGAGCAAGTAGCTCTCAAAATACTTCAAAAGGAGGTAAGAAAAACTACAACTAATATAAGAGTAATATAGAATGCTACTACTATCATAAATATGGGCATTATGCAAATGAATGCTGAAAGAAGTAGAATGATCAGTCAAGACAAGAAAATGTGGCCGATGTGAACATGGGAAGTAGAACGAATTCTGTTGCTTTCATCATGTGTAATGTTGGTTAATAAGGAAGCCCTCAGGTTTGGTATCTTGATAGTGGATGTAGCAACCACATGAGTGGCAATGAAACCTTGTTTTCATTCATTGACAAGAGTTTCAAATCAGAAATTAAGATGGGTAACAATGGAACCCTACCAGTTGTGGGAAAATGATCTATTATGGTCCGCACCAAAAAAGGTGAGAAAAGGAAAATACAAAATGTGTATTTTGCCCCTAGTATGAAGCATAATTTGATGAGCATTGGTCAGTTCATTCAAAATGGATACAAAGTGTTGATGGAGAATGACACGTGTGTCATTCATGAAAAAGATGAGAGCAAGAACTTACTTGCAGCAATTCAAATGACAAAGAACAGAATGTTTCCCTTGAGAATTGAGACATGTTTCTCATCTCAAGTTTGAGCTACACCTCACACACAATCAGCTCTAAGGAGTGTGATTGAAGACCCTTCACGGTTGTGGCATCTCAGGTATGGTCATCTTGGCTAAGCTAGTTTAAATTTATTGTCAAAAAGAAGAATGGTAGATGGTTTTCCACGTGTAGGAAATTCTTATGACAAGTGTGAGGCTTGTATTTTGGGTAAGCAACATAGGCTTCCCTTTAATTCTGGAAATTCCAGAAGGGCTAGATATCCATTAGAGTTAATGCATACTAACTTAGTCGGTCCTATGCAAGTTACTTTGATTGGGGGGAGTACTTATTTCATGACATTCATTGTTGATTTCAGTCATAGCACATGGGGTATTTCTCAAAGAATAAATTTGAAGCATTTGATAAATTTGTAGAATTTAAAGCCCGGGCTAAAAGAGAATGTGGACACTATATCAAGGTCCTAAGATCAGATAGAGGAGGGGAGTATACCTACAATTCTTTTGTAAATTTTTGCAGGAAACATGGTATAAAGAAAGAGCTCACAGCTAGCTATACACCATAGCAGAATGGAGTGGCTGAAAGAAAGAATAAGACCATTGTTGAAATGGCAAGGAGCATGATGAAAGAGAAAGCTATCCCAATGGAATTTTAGGGAGAGGCTATGGCAACAATAGTTTACCTAATTAATAGGTGTCCTATAAAGGTAGTCCATGACAAAATTTCAATGGAAGCATGGTCACAAAGAAGATGGATAGTTGAACACTTAAGGGTGTTTGGATGTGTTGCATATGCACACATGTCTAAAGAGCAAAGGAAGAAATTGGATGACAAAGGTGTGAAGTGCATCTTCAAAGGATACAGCTCAGAATCAAAGGCATATAGATTGTATGACCCATTGAACAACAAGATGACTCTTTCAAGAGATGTGGAATTTCTTGAAAATTAGTCTTGGTATGGTTCAATTAATGAGTCACCAAGCGCTTCTAGTAAAGTGCCAATTATGAGTGAAGAAGACACTAATGAACAGCAAGAAGAAGGAGCAAATAGAAGAAAAGGAAAGCAAGTTCAATCATTGTTGAGCTCCTCAAGGCATGACAGAGTGTCAATGCCGAGTACCAGGGAAGATCGAGCTAGTCAGCAATGCAGCAGCAGTGAAGATTCTAATCCTACACTCTCCTTCCTATTACCAAGAAAGACCAAGAGTCTTAGGGAGATATACCAAGATGAAAGGTATGAAGATTATGATGAGAGTGTTAATTTTGCATTATTTTCTCATAGTGATCTAGTATATTTTGAGGAAGCTATTAAGGAGAAGAAATGGTGTAATGCCATGGATGAGGAAATAGATGCCATAGAAAGGAATAAGACATGGGAGCTAACTGAATTGCTTCCAAAGAAGCAAGTGATTGGAGTGAAATGGGTCTATAAGACCAAATGCAATGCTGAAGGCAAGATTGATAGGCATAAGGCAAGGCTAGTAATCAAGGGCTTCAAACAGCAGTATGGAAGAGATTATGATGAGACCTATGCCCCAGTTGCAAGAATGGAAACTATGCGTGCTATCATAGCAATTGCAGCTCAGCACAAGTGGAAGGTATTTCAAATGGATGTGAATTCTAGCTTCCTTAATGGTGTATTGAAAGAAGAAGTGTATGTGGAGCAGCCACCTAGTTATGAAGTTGCAGGTGAAGAGAACAAAGTATATAGGTTGAAGAGAGCTCTTTATGAGCTCAAGCAAGCTCCATGAGCATGGTACAGTAAGATTGACTCATATTTAATGAGCAATAACTTTAGCAAAAGAAATGGTGAGCCCACTCTTTATATCAAGGCAACAAATGGTAATCTATTGATTGTTTTCTTATATGTAGATGATTTAATTTTTACTGGTAATGATAAGGCTCTAATCGGTGAGCTTAAAGAGCCCATAAAAAGTGAATTTGAAATGACAGACCTAGGTCTCTTGAAATACTTTCTAGGCATAGAAGTAAAACAAATGCTTGATGGCATCATCATCTCTCAAGAAAACTATGTAGGCCAGATCTTGGAGAGATTTAAAATGCAGAATAGTAAGGCAGCCCCCACACCAACTGCAATAGGTTTGAAGTTGAGCAAGGAAGACTCTAGAAAGAGAGTGAATCCAACACTATACAAGAGTATGGTTGGAAGTTTAATGTATTTGACTGCAACTCCGCCATACCTAATGCATGCAGTAAGTCTAATTTCCAGATTTATGAAAACCCCAAAGGATTCCCATTAGTAAGCGAGAAAGAGGATCCTAAGGTATGTGAAAGGTACCAAGGGATTTGGAATTTTATATACTACAAATGATGATTTCAATTTGGTTGGTTACACTGATAATGATTGGGATGGAAGTTCAGATGATAGGAAGAGCACTTTCGGATACATGTTTCATATGGGATCAGGTGCAATTTCATGGGTATCCAAGAAGCAACCTATTGTTGCTCAATCTACAACAGAGGCTGAATACATAGTAGCAAATGTAGCAGCATGTCAAGCAATTTGGCTAAGGAGGATCTTGACAGATTTGAATGAAAGGCAAGAGGATGGAACCACAATTTATTGTGACAACATTTTATGGGAGAAGCAAGCATATTGAGATTAGATATCATTTCATCGGAGAGTTGGTGGAGAATGGAGATATCAAAATGAATTTTTGTAAGTCTGAGCAGCAGCTAGCAGACATTTTCACAAAGCCATTAGGTATTGGAACTTTTGTACACTTAAGAGAGTCTTGGTGAAGTTGATTTGGATCAGTTGTGATCCTTGTTTGTTTGGCTTAGGACAAAGGGAGAGTGTTGGAAAACTTAAACATTGAAATGCCTGCAGGTTGTCCTCGAGCCCCGTGCCTATCTTTCTTGTTAGGTCACCGTAGGCATCCATGGTTGGCAGGCATTTATTTTTGGTAGGTAAGTTTTGAAATTTGAATGTTGAGAGGGAAAGGAAGAATGAGACAAAAAGGAATGTTTATTCATTTTATTAGCAGAGTTTGCAGATCAAGCAGATCAGAGAGAAGTTGTAGAGCTGAGCTGAGTTGAGAAGAAAGAAGGAAAGAAGTTTGTGCCCGCAGTTGCACGTGTTTCCCTTGTTCACTCAGTTAGTTTGTTGTTGTTTGGATTTGTCCTGTTGAAGCAATGTTTGCTCCAAGCACAATTGTATGCAGCCATTAGAGTTGCAGGTTTAAAAGTTTATTGAACTTTGAAGTATTATCAGTTTAGGGTTATTTTAGGGTTTTCTAGTTGAAGCCGAATGCTCCCAGATTTTGTAATAGTTTAAATCTTAGTTGAATAGAAAAGAAAGTAGGCATACTTGAATCTATTATTTTTCCTCTTCTATTCATTGTATTTGAGAAACTTTGTTGAAAGGTTAAAGCTCGGCTCTCTAGTTTTAATCATGAAAGCATTTACGTTAGATTGTTTCTAAGTTATAAATTTTATTAGTTGGAGCCGACCTTACTCGGCATCCATTGTCTTCTTTGAGTGCCGAGCTAACTCGGCATCTACTACTTTTTCCTTTGTGTGTCGAGCTCACTCGGCACCTGTTGCTTGTCACTCGGCACCTTCAAGTGCGGAGCAACCTGCCACTCGGCATCATCAAGTGCCGAATAAAACTGGCACTCAGCACCTTCATGTGCCTAGCAACTTTTAAGTGCTGAGCAAAGTTTTTAAGTTTAGGGTTGTGAATTTAAGTTTGATTTTAATATATTTCTCACACTTAGCAAGTATTTTATTGTTTCTTGCCTAACTTTAAAAAATGTTGTCCATAGTATTATTTGTGCGAAGGTCGTTACTGCCATTTCATGGCATGCACTCTTTACTTGGAAAATGTTGTCCATTTTCGCTTCGAATGTTTATGATCTAACATAAAACCCAGAATATGTTCGTATGGTTTGTATGAAGTGTTTCCTACTAGGGATTGTGTCTGAGGAAGGGATCCGTTCAGAGCTGTTGAAGTAAAATCTCTGGAAGGAGAATGGGTTTGTAGGGGCAATTTTCGCAAGGGACTTCAACTTACAGAAGTTACCATATTTATCTACATTTGATAATATCAAAGTGTCATTCCTGACTCAGGATATGGAGCATACATATGGCTTCCTTACAAGGAATTGTCGGTCTCTGAGACCTTCAGTGCTAAAGAAAATTCGGGTGACAGTGACTGCTATTTTTAATTTAATCTTTTATCATGACGATGACCATCTTGTTCTTGCAGTGGTTCCCCATTTGGAGTTGATTATACAGAATTATTTACACTGGCAATGTAATTTGTAGAACGTTTTTTCTCCGGACCCCGAACCTGTTCAACGGTTTCCACCGGTCCCCAAGCAGGTTGATTAAGACATGCTGGCTAGAGAAATTTTAAGCATGGACTTCGCACCCGAAGACTACCTCAAATGATGGTAGAATGAGGAGCTTGTGCCTGCCTATATTGTGCTGGTCGTTAGGCGAGTGTCTAATTTTTTGTGAAGTTTATTTAGCCATTTTTGTGTAGCTATTTGTTTATCGGTATAGTTGACCTGGGGATGCCGTTGATTGTGCTGAATTATAGTTTAGTTCTGTATAATTTGGGCTGGCTAGTAGCACGTTAGTTTTTTTTGTTGTTTTTAAAAAAAAAATTATATGACGTCATTCTGGCTGTAGAATATGCATATTGGTAATGTGTCACAGCCTGGCTTCTAGCTAGAGGTTTAGTTTTTCAGTATCGGGGGTCTTTTTGATATTCCTAGAATGATCAAGTTTTAATTGCTCTATAACTACATCTATTTTATTTCAATAAATACATATAGACTTCTATCGCCTTTCGTTTAAAAGAAAATTATTAGCGGTGGAACATATCCCGAATCCATAGTAGAAATTAGATTTCCTTAGAAGTTGGTTTGTGAATTTCTCCTTAGTTACATAAATCCATTATTGGTGCAATCTATATCGTTTGAAAATTCTTCTTTAGTAATCATTATTAATTCGTAAATCTATTATTTAAGTTTCTTTTTTTACTTCAGATATATTAATTCATAACTCCATTGCTTAAGTTTCTTTTTACTTAAAACATTTTAAGCTAATGAGTGCTTGACTTTCCTTATAAAAGGAAACATTCTATTTTGAGTAAAAAATCAAGGTCCAACATATCATTTCTAGTTTCTTTAATTTGATATAGTAATTATTCCATGTCTTTTATTGTCAGAAACAAACTTGGTCTATTAAAACGTTTCTTATTCCTATGTTTTATTTATACCTATCTTGGCTATGATTGTTAATATTTTGACATCAAACTTAGTGGTAGTTAATATGATATAGGTTTCTTGTTCCTATGTTTTATTTATACCTATCTTGGCTATGATTGTTGGTATTTTGACATCAAACTTAGTGGTAGTTAATATGATATTTTCCTTTTATGTCATGTTGTAGAAAACATATGTCACTTTTGGTAAATTTTATTTCAAATTCCTTCCTTCGGTTTTTGTTTTGTTTGAATTCTAATTCCTAGTTCATCACTTTGAGATAATCATTGGTTTTTGATGATATATATAGAATCTTAGTTATTTGAGTTTGTACTACTTTCTAAAGGGTTGAATCTATTTTAATATAATCTATGTTATCAAATTAGGTACATTGAATTTGGGTACTTTAAGCCACAAAAAGATGTTCCTATATAAATAATTTATCTAACCTCTTCTTTCCTAATTTTTAGATCATTTCTTTGTTTATTTGACCAAAACTAGTTTATACTAAATTTAATATTTCTTTGCCCATTTGGCCACATAACTAATGTATACTAAATATATCCCTTTCCTTTTGATGTTTGTTGATATGTCTATTGAAATTCAATCCCCATCTCTCCAAATATTTTACATCTAGTTGAGGATGAAGTAGCATTTCATTTGAATGAGTTCATCATCCTATTGAGGGACAGTGACACTAATTAACATATGGTTTTGTATTCTTATCCATGAAGGGATGATAATATTATCATCTATAGAGGAACTTGAATCTTATGCCACAAAAATATCATTTGTCCATGTTGTTGGCTTATTTAACTATTATTTTTATTATTTCATTATCCTACAACTTAGACACACACACACACACACACACACACACACACACACACACACTAATGAGTTTACATAGGGCCACATAGGAATATTTCTACTTTATGTGATGGGTTCACCTTATAGAACTTGTTTACCGCTCTCTACCTTTGTTGTACATTTTGCACATACTTTTATACACATTAGAGAATAATTCACCTTGTGTGGCTGTGGTGCTTGCCTATGTGGTTAATAAATTGTCCCCTGATACTCAACATTGTCTCATTAACTCATAAATTTTTACCTTGGTCTATTCACCTAAGGGTCTCATATACACTTTCACTTATTATATTGCATGTTTGGTGACAATATTTGCATTTTATTCTGATCATATTTGTTCTCTCTATTTATTCTACGTTGTACTTGTCCTCTAATGTATCTTGGGTGGATACCATCATAACTAGATATTAAGCCAATTATTACATGTTATTTGAGTTATTAGAGTATTATTAGAGATTTATTTGAATAGTTTAGGTACAATTTAGGGCTTCTAATTTTGTAGTTTTCTATTGTTGGTCATAATTAGAGCTAGCTAGGCTAAACTAAATGCCATAATTAAATACAAATATAAAAATTCCTTTTATTTCGCTCAAATTAGATATCAAATGTAAGTCTACAACTGTTTGAAGTTACATACACATGGATTTTTAGGTACTTTCATCCAAATTGATCCTACGATCATGATCAAAAGGGCTAATTCAACTAGGATTGCCTATCAATTTATTTGAATTGAACAACATCAACTCTACATCTCAAAATAGGTTTTCCCCACTTAACAAGCATTAAGGGAACTATTTTATTATGATTTAATTAATATTTATTCTATATAAGATCATTTCCTAAGAATTTTTAAATCTTCAATTTTTATATTTGTTAGAAAATTAAAAAGTAATATTTGTGAGTAGGGTACACTATTAACCCTCGTCCTTTTTATTTGTGTTTTATATACTCATTCAATAAAGAGTGTCTACCTTACACCCTAGAAAAATCTTCTCTCCAATAAATCTAGTTCTAAGACACTCTAAGCACCCACTACATGCCATGAATCTATGTTATATAGCTCTTCAAGGAGAATCAATGAAACCTACAAATATGAGCCCATCAAACTTGTGACTCAATTAGAGTGTACAAATGGAAATATTAAGTCATGCCTATTTACATGGAACAAGTAATTGAAATAATCTTTCTAAGGATGATAAATTTGATATAGTTTGATTTCATTATGCACAAGTTATTTTATGTGAATCAAATGTAGCTTCATTTCCCAAAATAAGCCTTTGTATTGGATGCTTATGGAAAAATAGTAAAAAATTGAATGTAAATTCTAAAAGATAACCAAAAGCTCTGTATCCGAATCACCTTTCTATTGAGAAAAGAAAATCTGAAATTAGACAAATACAAAAAAGTTACACACATAAAAAATAATGTATGTCAAAATTAGAGTTAGGTCAAATTTAAACGTCAATGAAATATGAAATACTAAAGATAATCACATCAAACCACCTCCATGGATGTTAAAAAAACTAAATTTGAAAGAATCACATTGATATATATTATAGAAAAGAACATTATGTGTGTCAAAATAAGAGTCACTCTTTAAAAATTACATTTTTGACAACATACCAATTTTCGCAGGAGAAAAAAAAAAAGAATCAAATAAATTCAAAAAATAAAATAAAATATATATTTAGAATCTACATAAAATATCATAAAATATTCTAATTTACTTCATGTTAAATTCATATTTTAGTGATTATTTAGGCAAAATAGTGTAACCCGCTATTTTATTAATTACAGTGATGTATTATTATATAGGTCATGATTAATGTTGACTGAGCTTATTATTGGTGGTCTATAAATAAGATGAAATCATATTTTAATTCCCCACTCAAGAATCCTACTTATGTCATTATAAAGCATCAATTATAAGGTAACAATTTTTTGTTTAAATAAAGCATAAGACCTACTTATGTCATATATAAATATACCACAAGCAGAAGAATAAACAATGACCAAAGATTCCCAAGCTATCATTAATTAAACAAATTCATTTATCCACTACATGATTAATATACATGGTTCATTCTAATATTTAAAGTTATAGAAGTTAAAATGTTCATTCTAAAAACCCATTATACATGTTGTGTAGATAAATTAACCATATAAGTTCCTTTTTGGCATGAAGTACAATTTTAAGAGGGAGATACCTAATTGTTCCTAGAAGTGTCCAATGACAAGCTTATTTTGAATTGGGAAGATATAACTCCCAAATGAGTAATACAAAAGAAAAAGGTGTAAATAGAATAACAAGTATAAAAATATGTACAAAACTCGCTTACCTATGCTAACAAATATTAATTAATGATATACAACATTATAAAAAGAAAAACTATATAAAATGAAAATAAGGAATAATATTTCAACTAAGGTTTGTTGACCCTAAAGGAAATCTGAGTATTGTCCATTAGTGCAAAATACTTAGTCATTCAAGAGGAAGATTTGGCCGGTCAACACTTTGACTCAACCATAGTAGAGGTCAAAAAAATAAGAAGTGCAAAAGTATACAAGCTCAATATTTGTCAAAGTACCTAGTACTTGTTGAGTGTGCATCGGCTTTCACCGAATATTTTAGTTGTTGCTAAGAAATTAAAGGAAATATATGAGCCAAGAAATATAGAGATAAAATAGTTTAAGCTGAGCATCATTCATGTTGAGGGACAACAGAAAGAACCAACCATGGACAAGCATCAGAAAGGTATAAGTGTTGAGTTACACAGGTTGAGTGTATGAGTTTGGAATGAAAAAATAAATATGTAAACCATTTTTCATTCAAGAAGATGATCAAGAAGGTAATTACACCTGTGATTATGCATAATTAGTCCCTATGCAGTATGATGGACCAATCAAGAAATATCAAGGATTAAGAAACAATAAGAATGAATGTAACAATAAGGATGAATGTGGATCATTCATCTCATTCTAGAAGTTTCTTAGGATGACTATAAAAGAAGTGTTTCATGGCCAAATTGGCTAAGGTTATGTGTAAAGAAGTTGAAAGAAGATCAAGGTGAATCAATAAGTTGTGAAGGAGTAAGGTGACTGAGTAGTGTAGTAAGGAGTTATTGAAGAACACTCATAGCGGGGTGATTATATTGGAAAGTGAAGATTTGTTAACATATGAGTGAAGACTAAATGATCAAGTATAGTTACATTCTAACAAGTGTATTAGGCGAATTTCTTAACAGAGTGGTCCTAATAGGCCTATTGTAAATCTCCTAACAAAGTACTCACTAATTGTGATGTTAAATCCTTTTGTAAAGGTAGAATTGAAAACCTTATAATATTTTGATAGAGTAGACCCCTCACAAGGTATCTATCATTAGAAATGATCAAATTATAGCCATAACAACAACTTTTTTACTACAGTGGTGAAGATTTTGTGGGTTCCATCCCCACTGTAGTTTTACCTTCACCTTGGAGGATTTCTACATTACCAAATATTGTGTCATGTGATGATTATTTATTTATGTGTTTTATTCATGCTAGTAGATGTTATATTCGATATGGTATTACATGATGTTACAATTAAGGTTAATGAAGAATTGGTTAATTAAGTTTAATATGGTTTATTCATAAAGTGATAGAAATTTTTTGGAGATCATGATTGACCCCACCTTCCCTCTCTTAACATCTCACTTTTCCACTATATTTCTAGCAACTAGTATCAGAGCTTGGATCTCTAATAAATAAGTATAACCACTTTAGATTCAAAGGTCTTAGAGATGGAAGCATATGAACTAGAAAAGTTGATTGAGAATCAAAAGATTGATTTACAGATTACATTGGAATAAGTTAAGGATGCAAAGGAGGAACTAAGAAAATCCTTGTAAAGAAGGAAGGAGATGATAGTCAACAAAAATGACACACAATACTAGGAAGAAAGCACTCAAGACTTATGTCATGAAGATAGATCCAGTGAATCTGATGTAATAGTAGAAGATCTATTGGAGAAGAACAACAATCTAAATGAAGAAGAGGACTAAAGAGAGAACATGAAATGCACTTAGTAAGACTATGTGAAGTCACAAAACAAAAGAAAAATGTCAAATATGATAAGACAATGGTTGATGAATATAAGAGGAAAATGAGAACATGACTTAATGAAATGATCGTTGAAGTAGAAAGTTTGACAAAAAAATAATTTGACATGGTCAATCAATTATTAAGTGCCAATCATGAAATCACTAGGAAGGTGGATGAGATTGTAGATATGACATTAGAGAATAATGAATTAGAATATAAATTGAGAACTAAGAAGGACATCATTGAATGAATGAATAGATATATAGAGGCCATGAGAAAACTTGATGAATAACTAAAAGTATAAAGAAGACCTCATAATAGTACTAGATTAGGCTAAACCAAGTTTATACCACCCGCCAAGCAAGGAGAGTCATCAAAGCATGGAGAAAAAAGGAATGCAAGAACAAGAAGTCTTCATGCTATCACTATGGAAAATCAGTTCATACAACAAATGTGTGTAGGAGTAAAATTGATAAGTTCAATCCTAAGCCTAAATTTAGTGGTTATTGTTTTGATTGTAACAAGTATGGACACCAAATATTTTTGTTTAGATCAAATATTACAAAGGCCCAACCTACATCTAGATTTGAAGGTTATTTCTATACATGTCAAATCTATGGTCACAAGGAAAAAGATTGTAGATCTAATGTAAAAGAATTGGAAACCTAATAATTAGGGAAATGCATCTAGAAAATGTAATGCAATAAATTGGGATTACAATACTTGAGTCACTTATAAATTATGTTGTAGGAATGGAAATATTGCAAAAAATTATTCAAGAACACATTTAGGAGGAAGAGCTAGAAATTTGAGGTAGTTTGGTCTGGTATTCTTTCACTATCAGAAGGTTGGTCATCTAAGAAGAGATTATAGGAACTGAGCACCAACATCCAATAATGAAGAGAACAAAGGAAAAGTAGAAGTTAGTGCTAAAGAAGTAAGAAGCTAGATAACTCAAACCTAGAAGAAGAAATATGAAGGTGGAAAAAGTGTAAATGATGAAGTTGTGCCCACCTAATCTAATGGATCAAGTGGTTCCAACACCACAAACTAAATAGAGAGGTATGTATGGAAATATATTTCAAATTGTCAAATGATACATCAAATCCTAAGATTGTAAGTGTAAAAGTCCAAATTAGAAAAATAGTAGATGCATAAGGATCGATTTGAAGAGTATATTTGTTCAGATGTCGAGTTGAAAAGTTAGTAATGACTAAGTGTTAGTATTGGAGAGTGAGAAGTTTTAAGTGACTAAGAAAAATTATCAATATAGACTGAGTTGTGGCATTAGCTAAATTGACGGAAGTTTGAAGTGTTACTACCAAGTTTCATAGTAATAGCCCAGAAAAATTTATTGAACCCACTAAAGGTATAGAGAATTAATGAGGCCCTCAAAGAAAATTTTCAACCTATATAGAATTTTTTTTCAATTATTTTTGTTAGATTGCATTCGAGTTTTAAAAAGCATATAGAGCTTGTGCAGTTTATGTATGTGCTTAACTAGTTATATGAAGATTTATTGGGTGTCGTTGATATTAGAAGTGTATTTATAAGCATTTGTGTTGTAGTTAAGTGAAGAAGCATCTTAAGGTCAAATCCTAAAGGGCATAATGGGATCTAGTTTTTCATCAATAGAGAAGAGGATGGAATCAAAGGTTAGTAAACATTGAATTGGATAGAAATGAATTTGTTAAGCCACCAAAATATAAGGTGTGTCTTGAGATTGTGGAATAGTGAGAATCTTCTAGAGCACTATCCTTGATCCCACCAAGGGTTACTTTAATTCATGATGCTCAATCATGGTACATGTTTAAGATTGGAGAGGTTAGAGATTTTGAGTTGAGAAGTGCATAAGATAAATTGATTATGGATGGAAGTTTGAATGATGAATGCAAATATATTGCCAAAAAAGGGTTAACCAATGCCTTAAAATTCCCAAAGGTAAAATTGATTGGATTTAGATGTTTTTGAGCTGAGTTCATGATATGAAGTTATGGTTGGAAGGAGGATGTTTTGAGATCACCAAGAAAATTATTTACTGAGCTATTGACTATCCTGCTATAGATAAAGTTAAAACAATTTGATGCCAAAGAAAGGATGTTATTGAGGCAAATTCATTGGCAATATAGAACAAGTGAAAAATTACAATTTTGACCATCAAAGATGTAGAGAATGAGTTTTTAGTAAGTGTTCTTGCACATAAAGTGTACTAGTCTAGCCAACTAGACAACATTCCATGGGTGGCCATAGACATTGCATGGAAGATACTAAAGAAGGATCATAGCTACTACCTCTCCAACTTACAGCTAAAGGAGTTGGTCAAGTATCTTGAGAGAATTTTAAAAAAAAAACAAGATGTGTAAGCTTATCTCATTCCTTTTTTTAATATTCTTTTATGTTCAAAATAATCTCTTATAATAGGAGATGTTAGATGGAGTAAGAAGAAAGCAGTAACACAAAAAATCAATGAGTTGATTAATCAATTGGGAGACAATTTTGAAAAAGTTATAAATGGATGCTTTGAGGAATTCAAGAAGAAGATGAAGAAAAGGTCAAGGATCCCTAAATCCTTTGTTGAAAAATGCTATGATGACATTTGTTCCTTAGTTGACACAAAGGAGACATATATCTAGGCATTTATACCTACATGGATAAGACCATTTAATATGAGATAAACATAGATGAGGCTAGAACAACTATTAAAACTTTGTTAGCTGAAATTGTTGACAAGGATGCCAAGCCATTCCATAGAGATGAGACAACCAAAGTTAAGATCATAGTGCAAACTAATGCACCCAAGATATAAAAGAAGAGAAAAGGAATGATAGAAAGCCTAGAGAGAACTTTTGGATAAGAGTAGAACATGAGAAAACATTGTATAGCATCAAGGGAAAAGGTGAAGATATGACTAGTGTTGAAGAAGAAGGCAATGAAGAAGAGGAAGTTGAAGGAAAAGGAATATAAATAGTGCCTATCGTGCCATAGTGCAAAAAAGTCACAAAGAAAGTCACATAGCTTGTCCCTCCAACATAAATAGTCACAAGGAAAAGGACAAGGGCATATACTACACTTGTGGCCAAGCTTAAAAAAGAAATTTCAAAAGTTACAATGCTAGGTCAAGGAAGAAGTTTGACAAAGAAGAGAAAAACCATAGAAGAAGCAGAGCCAAGAAAACCTAAAAAGAAATAGAGAAGAAAGGTCATAATGCCTAGGGATGATGATGAATATGATGAAGAGAAGACAGAGTTAGAGAATACCGGTTAGTTTAGAATTACAGTGCACAACCAACTACAGTTAGTTGATGAGTTTTTTAAAAATAGCAGGGCGAGTGCATGTATGGTAGGTTTCAAATTTATTAAGTATGGTAGATTAGATACTATAGATAAGGAAAATTTTGAAGAGGAAGTCCTTGATATAATGGCTAACTTGAAGTATATGAGCTATTAAAACTAGGTAAGCTCGTACCTAATCTATTGTATAATAATATTGATGAAAGGTGGTAGTATAAATTGAAGACTAACAAACAAATAAGAGAAGACTCGCTTTTAAATGTTATTGGACTAAACTAAGAAGAAAGAAAATTTCTAGAGCCATGATTGAGTATAATATCATTTTAAAACAATCTTTATTTTAAAAAGAAAGAGAAGAACAATCTTTATTTTAAAAGGAAGGATAGAGAATGTAGTGCAAGAGAGAAAAATGATATGGAAGAAAATCTATGAATTAATGGTTGATGATGAGAACATGGATGAGAATGAGAAAGATGAGCTTGATAATGTTGATTTGGATAACATAGATGATATCAATGATGATTCAACATACATGGTTCAAGGTGGAGAATAAACTAACAAAATTATAATTGAGGATGAGCCAATGATCAATCTAGTTAAAGATGGGCAATGTCAAGGCTAAAATAGAAAAGAAGAATATACTGAATGAGCTAGAAAATAAGGAGGAAGATCCATCATCAAATTTAGTAGATGAAATTGTGTTGAATCCTGACCCTATGTTAGAACAAGTGAATGATTATCCAAAAGTTAATGCATAGGTGAGCACACAACATGTATACTCAACACTTTCTATTCCTAATATTCTGATTGTTTCATTAAGTTTAGATGTCAGTGAAGGTGTTGTAAATATTAATGAAGCCAAGCAATAGAGTCAACCAACTAGTTAAGGAGAAAAAATCAAATACCTAAACAAAAGGATAATGTCAAAGAGGGAAATGACAATGTAAATATAGAAGCTGAGAAGACAAACATATGAGTTGATTAATGTAGAGATAAATTAGTTTAAGTTGAATGTTGTTCATGCCAAGGGAGAACATGAAGAACCAAGCATGGTCCAGTGTTAAGATGGTATAAGTGTTGAGTTGTACAGGTTGAGTATATGAGTTTGGAATGACCCAAAATCTTATGTAAACCATTTTGTTGAGCAGAGATCATGTTTCTAAGTTCAAGGAGCTAATAAATGAGGTAATTACATATGTGATTACGCACATTATTTTGTATGTAGTATAATAGACCAATCAAAATTTGGTAAGGATTAAGCAACAATAAGGATGAATGTGGATCATTGATCTCATTCTAGAAGTTTCTTGAGATGGATATAAAAGAAGGCTTTCATGATCAAATTATGTAAGGTTGTGTGTGAGTGAGTTGAAGGAGCTAATTATGTTTCTAATTATTTCCCAAAATCTTATGTAAAATGTTTTTTCGAGAAAGAATCATGTTTCTAAGTTCAAGGAGCTAATCAAGGAGTTAATTATGCATGTGATTATACATCATTATTCCCTATGGAGTATAATGGACCAATTAGAAATTAGAAATGATTAAGTAGAAATAAGGATGAATGTGGATCATTGATCTCATTCTAGAAGCTTCTTAAGATGGCTATAAAAGAAGGGTTTCATGACCAAATTTCATAGTGTTGTGTATGATCGAGTTGAAGGTGAATCAGTAAGTTGTGAAGGAGCAAGGTGATCAAGCAGTATAGTGAGTTCTTCAAGAACACTCATGGTGAGGTGATTATATATGGGAAAGAGAAGATTTTTTCTCAGTATATTAGTGCACACCAAAGGATCAAGGTACTATTACATTCTAATGAGTGTATTAGGTGAATCTCTTTACATAGTGGTCCTAATAGGCCTACTGTGAATATCCCAATAGAATACTCACTTAATTATGAAGCTAAATCCTTTTGAAAAGGTAAACTTAATAGTCTTAGAATATTTTAACTGATAAGATCCCTCACATGGTAGATCATGAAAAGTGATGAAATTGTAGCCAAAATAAGCACTATTTTCCTGCAATAGTGAATACTTTGTGGGTGTAATCACAACTGCATTTTTACCTTCACCTTGGAGGGTTTCTCTATTAGCAACTATTGTTAATTAAGATTAATATGGTTTAGATCTCTCATTAGATTTCCAACAAGGTTGTGCTATATAAGATTAAATACATTATATTTGACTCCTCAAATAAAGAACATGAAAAAAGTTAAGAGCCGTGTGAAAAGAGATACAAATTATAGCTATATAGGAACCATGATCCCATAAAGGTAATTAAGATATGTTATGTTTCTAACATATTTCTTCACATTTTATATATTAGAAATTTACATCATTAAAAGAATAAAATTTAGTTGAAAATTAAAATTTGAAAATCTTCATTAAAATGAATATAAAGAAATAATGGATTAGAATTCTATAGTGTGAGTGTAGGGATTATGGTGAACTCTATATAAATGGCTAAGTGATAATGTAGTGTTTGAGACTATCTTAGTATAAATGACTAATCTAGGATTAAAGAAATCTCATGGTGCCCATGAATGAGGTTAGTACAACCTTTGTATAAATTGCTAATAGTTTGATTGTGAGAGGTCAATATAACCCTAATATAAATGACAAAATGAGACTGATATAATCTACATGTAAATGAATATTTTGATGAGTCAACATATTCATATGTGATAAAGCCTTGGATAGAGAATATCACTTCTAAGAAGAGCATAAAATGTACATTCTCAAGAAGATGATGAAATAACCATGGATAGTTGTAGAATTGATATTATTATATTATTCAAAACTTTAGACATCCTCATGATTGTTAGGATTTTTAGCTAGAGACATCCTTAAGATTTGGGGTTAGAAATTAGGGTAGAATATTATAGTTGTATTATTTAATTATAATATTTATTTTAAAAGTATTATTCATCCGATGCTAGAATTAGTAGTAGGGACATTACAATAATGTAGAATTATTTATTGATTTTTAGATAGAGATTTCATTGTTGTTTTGGTATTTCATAAGCTTATTTTTGTTTCTTAATGGTATCTTATTCTTGTTGTTGGATTACATTGAGCTATTTGATCAAATTGTAAAAGATTTTGTGAAGTGTGATGATGTGTTCTTGGATGACTTGATCATAAATTAGTGGATTATATTAGATCTTGAGTGTGATCTAGGTAGATTGTGGCATGTTGGAGATGATTCATGTTTGGGTCTTATATATGTCTTAACCGATATATCTTAGATAGTGATGAATATAATTGAGTAGTCATTTTGCATGATGCTAATGGGACAAATTATCTGAAGTCTCTCTCTTGAAAAACTGATCAATGACCAACTCCAAGGTTCCAAATGGCTATTTTTTAACCCCTGAAGCTCAAGTGAAGATAAATGTAAACATTCACAAGGATACCTTTGCTAGTATCTACCAATTCTACAAAACTTTGTTGAAATGTAACAACAAAAAATAGTATATTTTTAATTTTCCATTTTATGATGAATGTAATTTCCAATTAATGCAACTATATGAATTATATTTTAAACACACATTTAAAAATAAATAAAAAAGATAGAGTGACAAATAATTTAAAAATATCATTGAAACAAAAATTCCTAATAGACATAAGCCAATGTAAGAAAATGTCTGTAAATTAATTCATCAAAAGGATCTAGTAGGAAACCAATGAAATTAGGGGTGCTTCCTCAATCCCACGGATGCAATCATCAATGGGAACTTTAATGAAAACCAAAAAATGTTTCACAATTCCTAAAATCACGCGGCCATGGAAAATGAGCTCACATGAGACAAAACATTATGCAAGAACAATAGCGATCATTTCTCCAATTTGTCACAGCAACAAAATTTGTTCACATAAGGTGAACACAGGAGCTAAACAATCACACAATTATAACAATGCAATAAAACCATTATCTCCATTATAATTCATAAATATGAATTCTGAAAAAATAAAAAACACTAGCATGATTAAATACATTAAGAATGAGAGCACCAATAGCATTTATTATTGCATGAAAATATTGACATGGTATACATTGTACATCCTTTTATTTAAAAGAAATCCTCTCCTCCTTTTGTGTTAGGAGTGCGAGATCTTCTAATGCAAACTCATGCTAAAATAATTAATAAAGTGAAACTAATTACATACAAATTGACTCTCTAAATGGTGCTAAGCAGGTCTTCACCCTTATTTAAATCAATTAATAGGTGTGTGATCATTTACATGACTTAAAACAATAAAAGATGAAGAAGATAAGAGGAGAGAAGCCATGAGATGATTTGAGAGTCATTGGGACTTCTAAAAATGGAAGCTTGGAGTTCACCAGGTGTTTCTAGGAATTGAACTGCCATCAAAATGGTTTTCTAATGCATGAGATGCTCAAGAATAGCAATTGGTTGTTAACTGTCAGTGTAGTGCTTCATCTTAAAAAATTGTTTGCAAACCTCTTGATTTGGAACACCTTTTGAAAAATGCATCTTTGAAAAAGTGCACATTCTAAAAATTGCACCTTGTGAAAAGTGCACCTTCTGATAGGATTAATAAATACCAAAATTTTGCTAAGTGTAAAAAATAAATTTCCAACATCTAGGTTTTCTTCTCTTTTAGACTAAAATGATGTCTAGATGTTTGTTCTTAAAGTTTTTGATAATCGCCATCATTTCCTCAGCTTCCAGTAAATCCAACGACTCATACTTATCACACACCACTTGGTGGTAATTACTTATCTCCATCTTGGTATCCAAAAAATCTTAAAATTTAGAATCTAACTCAAGTAATGCTTCTTCTGTCTTGAAGATTTGTCTAACATCATCTTCAGATGAAGTGACTTGGAACAATACTTTGAATTGTTGCACGATTGTTTGTATTGAAGAAAGTTGAGTCCTTGAATCATCCTCAAAAATCTCTAGGATAGTGGTATTATAATACTTATCTACCTCCAAAACCTACCCCCAAGCTTTATTCTTTATTTGTTGAATACCCTCGTATAATGCTTCTATAACTTTATTACTGATGCGGGAGCATCCAGAGGTATAAGGGCAATCCTGTGTCAACCAAAAAAATGTACTTAGACTTAGTTTCTATTTCATGTGTTTTCATTTTTGGATACCCATTTGGGTCAAATAAAGGTTCCAACTCTCATAGTTCCACTATTAGTGTTCTAGGATAGAGTATTTGAACACCTTGGGATATGTGTAAATGCCAAAAAAATAGGAGTATGTAATTGAGCCATCATTTTGGTGAACTAGAAGGTGTAAATTGGTCAGAATATTTTAATTTTCATTTAGAGCATTCCAGAAAAAGAATCAGGTCGAAAGGCCCCACGATTTGAAATTTATTGTAATTTTTCAGTTTCTGGAGACCTCCTAAGAATGCTTCAAAATCAGGTTAGGGGCATTAAATTACCTTGAATAGGGTGAAAAAATGGGGGATGAGTGAAGCTGGTCAATAGGGCTATAGAGCGCTTCGAGAGCTTTTCGAAAATTTAAACGGTTCATCAATCGGAGCTACGGCTCAAAAGTTGTGCCTCCTAGATGTTCGGTTACGTTTTTAGATTCTTCTAATTTTGTGCCGACTTCTAATGTGACTTCTACAACCTTATTTTTGGTTGGTGGATGCCAACTAGCACTTTCTATCATGCATTCCTAATCCTTAACCCTCCAGGGTCTATTTAAGAACATTTCTGGCATTGTAAAAGGCAGTTCGGAGTGGATTTTGAGAGGAGGTACTAAAAGAAGAAATTATCTCTAGACTTATACTGTTGTAAGTCCTTAGGCCTTTTTTTGAAGTCTATTTTCTCTATACTGAATGTAATAGCATATTTACACAGTTAATACAATTTTCCCTTTCCTGTTGTGTCCATTCTGTGCTTGGGTCGTGTCCCCATCAATTACCTAGTGACAATGTCTCTATCCAATTATCTATCTTATCCAACTCTCTTTCCATATATATCTCTATCATTATCTAGTACCTTTTCCCTTTGATATTTTTTAGTGCCTCTAGATCACTAGCCCAAGTATGCACTTCATATCTTAGCCCAAAATCTTGGTTTATTACTATAACTAATTTGTTGCCATTATTCTAAATATTTTGTAGAAGATTCAAATTACCTTGTATAATTTGTACCACTATATCTTTAAAACTATGATGCCACCTTTTGCAAGCATCCAAAAATGAATTAGTTTCTCTTGAGAATCTCTTTTCACTCTAAAGTAGCACCTACATAAACCTTTGGATGATCAAGATCTTTTGGACTCACCATCTCATTCAAGTATCCATTAAGTAGCTAATTTTTGTTTCTCAAAAAAAAATCTCTAACTCACCTTTATCTTGGTGTAAAAATATATGCTTAAGGCTTGTGGTGATTAAAACCTTAGTTGTGTCCACTATGGGTTTTCCCAGCACTATCTCTTCTGTCTTATGGTGTTTTGGAGTCAGTTCTTTTGCAATAGTTCTTTCACTTTAGACTCATTTTGTCTGTATCACCTATCTACCATGTCATTAGAGATCTATAAGTATTGATCTAGTTGAGGTATATGGAAGACCTTATCAATGTTTCAAGGCCTAATGTTCAAGACAATTTCCCTGGTCACACTTTTAACCACTTTCTTTTCTGGCACATAGTAGTGTGCTAGAGTCATAATCAGCTCTGATGACTGGACTAATATTGGACACGAGGTCATGTTCACTAGTTGACTTTTGATCAATGCTAATACCATAACTGACCTCTCCTTAGACATGTTGCACAATAGTAGGAAGGTGTTCCAATCAATTTGTCCTAGCTCTATGTCTTCGATTTATGAGTTCTTATCTCCAAATTTGGGTTTCTTGTGTACTCTTGATATTTGATGGTAACTGGTTTTGGTGCAATCTTCGTAGCCACAGCGGATCAAGATGATGCCATTTTTTATACAAAATATAAAAGTTAATATTCATTAAGGAAAAAAAATAATACGACCTTAGAAAGATGATCTAACTAGCAGAAAATTGACAAAAATATATAAAATTTCCCCAAATTCCTAATAGAATCTAAAGTGTGCACATGGAAAACTTGTGCATGTGTACAAGATGCACAAGTGCATGACTTTTAGATTATTGCAAAATGTTATAAAAATGTAGTGCACATGTGCATGTGTGCAACAGACACACTTAGATGTGGGTCTCGGGGGCTAAGTGTCTTTGCACATAATTCACATGTTGTAAGGGTGTGCACATGTATGTGCTTGTGTGCACACCTTCATTTTACCTAAGACAAAAAGCATGGATTTTTTGTGTGAAGGTGTAAAAGTTTGGATATGTAGAGGCTAGAGGGGTATGGACGTACGCTTCTAGAGTATCTATGTAGAAAAGTGAATAGAATGGGGGAGGGGGTATTATTTATAAGTAGTGGCTCACAAGGGTATGGACCTCTTAAGGTGTGCACCTACACATATGCACCTCTAAGGTTGGAGGTAAGTGTGCATGCTTTACACTTACCACACATGTATGTGCCCATAGTGTGCTTCTATGCACCTGTACTTTTAAAATTCTTTAGCCTAAAATTTGGCCCTTTTTTCACTTGCTTCTACACAAACCTAATTGATGGGTTACTATAGACTAACCTAGAGTAAGAGCAAGATCCTAATCCATCGAGGTGCTTGACTAGGTGCTTTTAAAGGGACCTCATGCTTTAAAAGAGGGGTTCCCTATTTTGAGTCCAAAATGGGGCGTGTTGTGAAACCACAACAAATAGTCTTGAAAAAAGGGAAGAAATGACAAAGGCATTTCTTTATTAACAAGCATTATTCTAATGCATGTCAAGTGACAACTTGATTTGAGACGTTACAAGTGGCCTTTAAGTACTTGGATACCAGAAACTCACAAACTCAAATTTTCATGCTCAGTGTGTGTTTAGTGTCTCAATTTCTTTTGACGTCTCTAAGTGTCAACCATCACAAGTGTCTATCAATACAAAAAATAATCCTTTGCTAATTGGAACAAACATTGAAAATCCCCATAAACCTTCTATCCATCACTATATGACTAGATGATAGAATCTATTTAGAGGACTCTTAATGAGTTATTTATTGCTTGACTTTGAATATTTAGTAATCTTCTTAACTTGCTTTCTGGATCTTGTGTGTTTCCACTTGATTTTTCCTTGAAGTCTTTGTTCATTATGAAGAATAGGATAGTGACAAAAATGATAGCTCTATTTTTCATTACCCTTGTAAGCGTCTAGAATCTTATATGTGACACTATTATAATTTTCTTTCTTTTATTTTCTTTTTCTTACCTTGACCACATTTAGATTGTGTGATCAAGGCATTACTATTCCTTTCCATATAAATTTTCAGTTTCATATTTCTTGCATGCCTCTTTTAATGAACTTTCAAGAAACTCTTATGCTAAATAGTGATCTTTATAGGCCTTCAAGGAGACCCTTTATCTAGAACAATAAGTTTTAAATTTTCCCTTGCTACCATCAACCTAGATTTGAAGACAAGCTATATGACCAATTCTCTATATTTGTAAAGTGTAAAAAGTTATCAACTTAGATTATGAATTTTAAGGCTTGAAGTTGTTTATGACTATAACTGACACCTATATTTTAGTTTGTACAAGAATTTTTTTAGTCTAAATGCTTTGATTAATAAATACCTATTCCCTCAAACAAGACCAATTGGGATGGTCTTGGTTACAAGGAGAATCCTAGTCACACCTCAACTCCAAAATGAAAAACAACCTAAAGAAAACATAGATAACTTAAAGAAAACACACGAGTAAAAGTAGATACACAATTTTTTTTCTCCCTTTTTTAAGCTTCAAAATAATGTTTTAGATAATGGCCATTAATTGGTAATGGAACCAATTCACCTTGTAAAGTACTTTGACTAAAAGTAGTTTCCCCTAGAAGCTATGCAATCTGATAAGGACTAATCCAAAAGCATTGAAACTTGGTATGAATACCTAGTTTTGATCATGGCTCTCTTGTCGAACCAACATTTTGTGATAGCTTGATGTTTTGACATATGTTCTAAAGTTGTTGACCTCTTCTTGTCCAATTCCAAGAGATTCATTAATCTAATTTGGACCCTGTCAGCATCCTCGACATATCGTCTCATAAGTTTCAATATTAGAATCTTAAGGTTGAGTGAAATATTGGTTCTTGGCCATAAACTAGTAGATGCATGGATGTTCTTAAAGTATTCTTTGTGTTGACTGTATCTATGGATAATGCATATTTCAATTGGGTATGCAAATCTTTTGGAATTTTTTGCGAGCAAGTGCTTTATGATTGTTATCAAATTCTTATTAGTAGGCTTGGCTACACCATTACCTTGTAGAAAATAGGTGGATGAGAATTTGATTATGAATTGATTATCTATTACCTACCGAGTAAGGAAAAATGATGTGAAAGATGGCCCATTATCACATACCAGGAAGAATGGCATTCCAAACCTAGTTATAATGTATTCTTCTAGGAAGTTAGTGACCACTTTTACCATACAATTTCTAAAATTTTAACCTTTCATGCATTGTGTGTGATATTATGTAGTTTTTATAACAAGTATATGACATGTTGAGGATGGTGAGTTTACATGCTTGATGAAATCTAGCCCCTACTTAGAAAATGGGAAAACCTCAAATATTGGTTGCAATGACATGGTCGGTTTCTTTCCCTATTGGCACTTGTTTTATAGATGTGACAAGAACATACATGTGCATAGGTATCTTTGAAAATAGTAGGTTAAAAGTATCCAAATCTCAGAATTTGATGGGTAATGGCCTCCACTGATCCATGTCTAGTATCGTACTTGTCATGGTATTTTTCTAGTACTTATCTTGCTTCTTCACAATCTAAACACTTCAAGTAATTTCTCTCATATTTTTTCTTATAGATTTTTCTATCTTGAAGCATGTAGGAATCACATTCCATTTTTAGTCCTCTACATTGGGAACTATTCATCTATTGAGGGTATTTATTTTGCAAGAGGTAGAATACAATGTCTTGGCACCAAACATCTATGATTATCCCTTCATTAATAAGTACTAGGTCAATTGAAATGGCCACTCTAGTATCTTCAAAAGATATCTTGACTTTAGGAACCTAGTTAAGTTTTTCTCCTTTCTTTAGTAAATCATTGTGCAGTCAAACTTTTTAGAAAACTCGATAATATACTTACGTACAAAATTAGTCTTCAAAGAGAAAGTTTTAAGTTCTTTACGACTATGGGGATGCAAAAACTTCAAAATTATTTATATCCTTCTAGGATCAATTGAAATACTAACTTCCAAAATGATGTGACCTAAGAGCTTTCCTTTGGTAACTCTGAATGAAAATTTATTTGGGTTAAGAGATATATCATATTTCTGACATCATTTGAAAACTTGTTCCAAGTCAGTGATATGTGGACACTCCTCTCTTTTGAAAATACTATGAGGTCATCCATATAGATAACTATGCCTTTTTTTATGAACCCCCTAAATGCCTCATACATTTCTCTTTGAAATATAGCTCCTACATTGATTAAACCAAAGGCCATCCTTCTATAAGAAAATGTCCCCCATTTAGTGGTGAAGATTGTCTTTAATATGTCTTCTTTATCTACCATTACTCAGTTATATCATGAGTATCCATCTAGAAAAGACATCATCTTTGATCTATTTATAATATTTAATACTTTTTCAAGTGAAGGCAATGGGTTTTTTTTTTTTTTCTGGGATGCTTGATTCAAATTTTGGAAGTCTACATAAAGGTGAATCTCTCCAGTCTTCTTCCTCACAAGTACCGAGTTAGTGACCCAAGTATACTATCGAATAGGAAAGATAATCTTGGCATCTAACAACTTCTATACTACTCTCATTCTTAAGGGTTCAATAATGGGATTTACCAGTCTCTGTATTTGATAAAAAGGTTTAGCATTATCCTTAAATGGAATATTATGAGTGATGAAATCAAGATAAAATTTCTTAAGTTCCTCATAACTCTAGGCAATGAAATCTCGGTAATCTATGAGTAATTGGTACATATTTACTTGTTCTTGGGGATTATAACCTTTTCCAATTCTCACTGTCTTAGCATTTTTTTTTGTGCCCAAGTTATAAGAGTCACATTTTTTATTACCTTTTCTAAATTCATCCTCTTATTGTACACTGACTCATCTTGGTCAAAGATGCATTCCAACCCCACCATCTCCTTGGGAATAGTATTAGGTTTTAGATTTATGATCCCATCTTCATCTTCCAGTTCAACCCTTTCAGGTTTGTCATTAGGTGTGTCATCAATTTATTTTCCTTTGAGTAAACCATTTTACATAATGCATTCTAGAATGTTTTGATCATCTGAAAAGACCTAGAAGTTAGTAATATTTTCAAGAAAGGATAGGGGAGCCATGAGTTCCATTGAGAACTTGTTGATTTTCATTCTTTCCATGGGTTGTAGTGCACTTGAAAAGATCACAGGGGCATCAGCTACTATATTCCTCCTACTTGGAATAAATCTTACATTTAGTGTTTCAAAATATTCAATCAAGTCCCAAACTCTCTTGTTGTAGGAAATCAATGTTTTTCATTGTAAGAATAGATTGATTTGACTTGTTGAATCACTAATTGGAAACCTCCTTCAACTTTGAGAGTTTTTCCATCATTTTCTAATATGAAGATGAGTCCACATATCAAGGCTTTATATTTAGTAACATTGTTAGTACACATGAATTCTAAATGATATGGAGCATAAAAAGACCTACCTTGGGGATTAACTAGTTCGATATATATGTTGGCGTCTAGTTTATATTTGGAACCATCAAAGTTGAGTGTCCATAGTGATTGTTTATTTATCCAAACCTTTTATTTCACTCATTCTTTGAAAGATTCTTTCTTGGGGACCCATTGCATTATTTCTTGTGTTGGGATTGATGATTCACTACACAGGATTGATGATTCACTAGTGGTTACACTTGATATGAGGGTTTTTTGTGTCTTTTAATTAACTTCAATTTCTTCAATCATCTTCATGATTTTAATAGTTCACATTTTAGGATGAATGACCACCAAGGTCCAACCTTGACCTTTCAAAAAATGTCTCCTGGGAACTTTCATCATCCCTAGTCTGGGAGAAGATAAAGCTCCCCCATTTGAAGAGGTGTCACTATATGAAGGATTTAGATATTCTTTTATCTACTCATTATTCACAACTTCAAGCGTACATAGTTGACTTGAACTATCTTTAGGTGTTCCTTTCATGGTTTGGTCAATTATATAGTGTGTCATCTAGGTTAGAACTTGAGAAATTACTTCTTGGTAGCCTAAGAATTCAAAATTTGAGTGGCTTGTACAATACAATCTATAGAATCCTAAAAGGAGCAAGATATTTGAATCTCCATCTTCTCCCAAATATTGTAAATTTTCAACCATGTTATGTATGAACTAAGTAATTTCTTCATGTGAGATGGGGTCTTGTTATCCTATAATGGTTTGGCTATCTAATTTTTCAATTGAAGCTATATCAAATGTCATTACTCTATAAAAGTCTAAATTCAATTGAAGAAATGACACTTTTTTTAGAGGATTATACTCTGTGATCATTTCCTTTAATCTTGGGCTAGTGTCTATTTTAAATTGGTTGTTCAATCCTACCTAAGGTCTACCTAAGGTAGCCACAATTATATGAAATCTATAGGTAACCATCCTCTTAAGCACCTGGTCCATTCTATGCTTAGTAGTAGACTATATGTTTTGAGAATTTCTTCTACAGGTATGTTAATGATATCTTAGATCTATGGATCTATTGTCAAATGTATGCAAACATCCTTCAACACTCTTACGAATTTCATTTTTCTTTTGTCAATTTGGATCACTATTTGATTTGTAGGTTGTGGAGTGACTCTAACTTCTAAGATATCGAAAGTGACATGACATTGCAAGAAGCTTTTGGACCTATGAGGAAATTGGGAAGATTTATTCCAAATTTTTTGAAACTGAGTAGAAAAGGGGGCACTTCAGCTTTTCCTTTATACATGGTAGGAATAGTCTTAGAGGAATTAACCTGTTGGGATATTGTCTTTTGAGGGCTTACACCAGGTGTTGTCTTTGTATGATGAAGGGTTTTTAATAGTGCTTCCCTTTGGCCAGGACAACTTTGTAGCATATCGTGCAATGAGATATTAACCTTAGTTCTTTTTAACTCTTCAATGACACTATGCTTCTTAGTTGACCAAGAAGGATTCTTCAATATAGTAGGTATGTTCTTGATGAAGGGTGCTCTCCTTAATACCATAAACTCATAAAAGAGATAAAGAAATAACAACAAATGAAAGAACAAATATGGACATCTTATTATCATTGCAAATGCAAAATTATAGAATGTTCAATTACAATATGCTAACCCAAATGGGCACCTTCATTATAGTAATATGCTAGACAATGTTGTTAACTATCACCTAGAGATGTCCTAGACAATGTAGGGATGTGTTTTAAATAGGCAATTTTATGCCACCCAGGAAGGTTCTAGATGCTCAAACTTAATACTAAGGGCCGGTAGACCCTAACAAAACATACAAGTCAGCTAAATACATCTTTAACATTTATTTTAGGAATTTCAGGTAGCCCAACTTTGGAAGGCCATAACTCTCAAACCATTGCTTTGATTGGCTATTATAACCACTTTTCAAAATTGTTAGCTCCTAATATATAGGCTTGAAATGGCTCAAGCACTATTTTGTCGAGTTTTTAGACCTCATTTGGGTACTCTAGACTTCTAATGGTGAGCCTAAATATTTTTTTACAAATTTTTTCCACCAAAAATTCATAATAACTTCTCTAATACTGAAGCTAGAGAAATGAGATTCGTATGAAAAACTTACTAAAATTAGTATGATCCCATAAATATAACCACCCTATATGCTAATCCTTATTTAAACATAAAAGACTAAAAATAAAAATATTTTTGGGTGATGCAAGATTGGTCTCACACCAAGGATGCTACTACATCAGACACTTGGGGTAATTTGAGAAGTGACTCCATCATGTCTCATGTGTTCAAAGGAAAATCAAGATGGTTAACCTCCTCCCTTGCTAGCCATGATGAATCCTCCACTAGCCTCCCTTTCCATTTGACCAGGGATTTCTCTTAAGTTCTATTCCTTGTACTTTTTCCAATATGTCCCCAATCTCCTTTGTAGCTAAACTAGCTACTGGAATACTCCACTACACTTCTGCAATGCCATCTTCATCACCTCCTTCATAATACTCTATCAAATCTGAAATATTAAATACTAGAGAAATATTCAATTCAATAGGCAACTCGACTTAATAGGCATTTCCAGAATCATGCCTTTTCACTATCTTCCATAGTCTAAACTTTTTCATCTTCAACTTATTATATGTACCCACTGGAAAGTGCTCTTTTGTCAAATGAACCATGACATCATCTCTAATTTGAAATTACTTATACCTCTTTTTCACATTTTCCTTAGACTTGTACTGTGTATTCATCTTTATGATGTTCTTCTTCACCTCCTTATGGATGTTCTTCAAATATTCAACAAATTATTCCACTGGAGCACTACTTATCTCTCCTTTATCCAACTACCACAATTTAGAAGCATTTCTCGGACTGATTTTATTATGCAATTTGGAATGGTGATATACTATTACTCCTATTGACATAATTATTATATGTAAATTATGCCTATGGTAAAATCATATCCCATCTTTTTGGCTTGTCTCAAGCCAAACATCTCTATAAATTTCCCAAAATCCTATTCACCACCTCTTTCTTTTCATTAGTCTAAGGATGATTCGATGAACTAAACTTAAAATTTGTCTTGAACTTCTTCCACAATGTATGCTAGAATTATCCAACAAATTTGGTATCTCGATCTAAAACTATAGTCTTTGGCAGACCATGTAGTTTCAACACTGTAATATCCCTTGCTAAAACTGAATGATTTTAGCTCAAGGAATATTTTCAAATACTTGTATGCTGCCTTTCAATGCTAAGAAATTTGCAAATGATATTAAAATGATTCTTTCAATGAACTAATATGCAAGTGCAATTCTTTTGTTACTTTCAATGCATATACATGTAAACTAGATATGGAATGCATACCTACAACCAACTAATATTTTGACAAATAATTGACATACAACTATTATGCTAATCATATATGCTATTAGATTGACATTTCATCAAACAAATGATATGCAACACGTATCTCCTTTGTTGAATTCATTCTCATGTAAAATGTTGCTATGAGTTTGCCAAGACAGATGGGCTTACAATAATGACTACAGTAATGTCAAAATCTTATTCTGAATTATCACAGTAAAGTCATATGCCTAAAAATTAAAATTCTATTTACTAATAATTGCAAGAGGAACCTACTAATATTGATGCTAAAGGATGGAGATGAATCAAGCATAAGTGTTGTAGCATTGCATCATTCTTACGTATTGTAGTAGCCAAAAATAATTGTATTCTCCAATTTAAGCACAAATAGAACTCCTAAATTGAAGTTCTCTTGAATACCAAATTGAGTGGATATTTCACCACCTCAAATGGTAGAAACATCAAAGAGTTGATGTTCTCTAATGGCTGACTAAAATTAGAAACCTTATTTTCTTCTCCAAAGTTTATATCAAATGCAATTGACAATAATTGGATGACTAACAATGAAGCTCTCACCTCTATTTATTATTTTCCTTCACCCTTGTAGAAGGAAATAAAATATTATTTAAATGAACTCTCTAGAAGCTTTTCCTTTTCAATACAAGAATTAATTGTGCTTCTAGAAACTTACATTAATTAAATATAAAGTCACCTTTTCATTTTAATTTATTCAATGACTTTATAAGAAATTAATTTAATTAATTTTTCTTTATTTCTTCACTTAGGCTTCAGAGAATGTAAATGCTAAGAGCTCCAATGAGATGCTAAAAAGATGGGGACATTACAACTACTTATCTGAAAAACAACTCAGCCACATGAACAACACCACTAGTCTTCTCGCAAGGAATAAAATGTGTCATCTTTGAAAACTTGTCAACCACCAAAAAAATAGAATCATGGCCTTATCGAGTCCTCGATAATCCAAGAATAAAATCCATGTTGGCATCCTCCCATAGCTTCTCTAGTGTAGGTAATTCATGATACAACCCTATATTCTACTTCACTCATTTTACCATTTGACATACTCTACAAGTCTGTACAAAATTCTTCACATCTTGCTGTAGCTATGGCCAATAATAATTCTTAGCAACCAAAACAATGGTCTTATCTCTACCAAAATTTCTAGCCAATCCTCCACTATGCTTCTCATTAATGAGATTCTCTCTCATTGAACTTCTAGGAATACACAACTAGCTCTTTTTGAATAACATGCTATCCTAGATCATGAAATCCAACCAGATTGTCCTATCAAGTGTAATAGGTTATATACAAGCCTTCCATGGTTCACAAAAATTAGGATCATTTGAATACAAAGTACCGAGTTCTTTGAGCACAACTACCTTTATCTACATTTCTATCAGCAAAAGTTGTCTTCTACTAAGAGCATCTACAACTATATTAGACTTTCAACTCCTGTGTTTCAAAAAAAATGTACAACTTTGCAAAAACTCAACACACTTCAAATGTCTTTGATTAATTTTCCTTGACTATTCAAATATTGCAAAGCTTGATGATTAGTATACAAAACAAACTCCTTAGGAAAAAGATAGTGTCTCCACTTCTTCAATGCTTGATCTATAGCATAAAATTGATGATCATAAACATAATATTTTCTTTTTGCATCATTCAAATTCTCACTAAAATAAGTAACAGGTCTATATTCTTGGCATAAAACGACTCATATTGCAATACCACTAGCATCACTGTCTACTTGAAACATCTTGACAAAACTCTTATTTCCTCCTATAGTCCACTCAAATTCATTCTTATCCCCTCTCATTTTTCAGTTAAAGGTCCAAAAATACTGCTAAAACCTCTTATGAACTTTCTATAGAAATTAGCTAGTCCATGAAAAGATCTTATCTCTGTTGCACTCCTTGGAGTAGGCCATTCAAGGATAGCCTTCACTTTCTCTGGGTCCATTTTTAAACCTTTTGCTGAGACTATGAAACCTAGGTACACCAACTCCTTTACAAAATTGCACTTCTTCAAGTTTATCAACAACTTTTCTTCCCTCAACTCATGAAACACCTTTTAAATATGAATCAAATGCTCCTCCAATGTCTGACTAAAGATCAATATATATCCTCTAATTACTTACTAGAGATCAAAATATTATCTAGGTAAAGAATGAAAAACTTACCCAGAAACTCCTTCAGTACCTGATTCATGAGCCTCATGAAAATGTTTGGTGCATTAGTTAGCCCAAAATGCATGACTAACCACTTTTAGAATCCTCTCATTCTTTTCAGAGCAATTTTCCACTAATCTCCTTCTCTGATGTGAATCTAATGGTACCTAATCTTTAGATCTATCTTTGTGTTACAATACTCAACCCCACTCAAATAGTCCATAATATCATCTATCTTTTGCAATGGAAATCTATACTTTATTGTGATCTTGTTGATAGCATAAGAATCTATGCACATCCTCCATTCTCCATTCTTCTTTGGTACAAATATGACTGGTACAACACATGGACTCACACTCTCGACTCAACCCCTTCTACAAAAACTCATGAACTTGTCTCTTCAATTCTTCACTTTCTACTAGTGTCACTCTATGTGTTGCCTTGTTTGACAAACTAGATCCTAGAATCAAATACATCTAGTGCTAATATTTCTCATTGGGGATAATCCATCAGGTACATTATCTGACATAATATCAAAAAAATCTCCCAACATATGTACAACTTGTGTAGGTACCTCCTCTACTTCTTCTTTACTAGCCTTTTGAATTATAGAAAAACACATATGCTCAGACTTCATACCTTTGAGAAACTCTTTTCCATCAACAAAACATATTTTGGTAGCACTACATACCATTTCTTTTTTCTCCTTCAATGGCTTCAACTTATGCTTCACACCATCCTTAGTCAAAGTGTATGTATTTCCTCACCCATCGTGTATAGCATGCCTATCAAACTATCATGACCCAACTAGAAACATATGACATATGTGCATAGGTATGATATCACATAGTATCTCATCCTGGTAGCATCCAATCTTGAACTTCACTGAGCATTTCTCATTTGACCATGACCTTGTGGTCATCTTGCACCCAAGAAATATGATATAGATGCGGGTGTTTTTGCCTCTTTACCTTCAATTTTGTGACCATCATTTCTAACACCAAATTATCAGTACGTCCACCATTAATAATCACATCATAACAATTATCTTTATATTTTCACATTGTGTGAAACAAGCTCCTTCTTTGATCAAGTTCATTCTCACCACTCAACCAGACTCTTCTATTAACTAGGACTTCTCCTCTTTTGACATCTTTAGAATGTGATGATCTGGCATCTTCATCAACATGCATAATTTTGGCCTAGCCTTCAGCTGTTCAATCTATCCTTCCTTGGTGTTGGGAACATTCAAATGCTCTCTTCCCTTCTTTTTCGCAGTGAAAGCATTTCCCACGGAAGCCTCCTCTTCCAGATCCTTGTCCTCTACCTCTTTCTCTCTAATCTCTATTATTCTAATCATGGAAATGATTGGAATTTTTTCCCCTATTGTTCTGACTACTAATTCTAGCCTCATCCTTGTTCTTTTGATCATCATTATGGCCTCCATAAGATTGTCCACCAGATCTTCCACCGTGACCTCTTCCACTATTCTTGTTGTCAAACTCCTTGCTCATTTTCTCCTCAAATATTAGGGAACACTGGTATGCCTCCTCAATACTATTCATTCAAACCAGATTTAGTTCATCCTTAATACTTAGCCTTAGCCCATTAAGCTAACAGGCCACTTTCTCCTTATTAGCTTTTGAAGGGTTAGTTCTAATGAGAAATCGGTAGAACTCTTCGGTACACTCTTGAATAGATTTTCCTGATTGATTCAACCCTTACATTTTCTTCAATATATCAAGGTCATAATCTATCAGAATAAATTATCACTATAGGTTAGCTATAATCTAATCCTGTCTGGTGATTTTTTCTTTCCCTTTCTATTCTCCTCGAACTAAACCTCCTGCCACCAAAGCTTTGCATGTCCCTTCAGTTTCACCTTTTTGCAAAATTGACCCTACTAGGATCCTCAATATCTCCATGCTCAAAGTAATCCTCCAGTTCATTGATCCAATCAATCAACTCCTCTAGGTTAAGATTTTCCAAAAATGTGGGAACCTCAAACTTAGGTCATTTTCCAATCTTAGAGATTTCCTTAAAAATCCTCTCTTCCTTTAGGTTTAGAATTGCCTACACTTCAACATTTTCTTCTACTTTTTCCTCATCCTTGCTTTCATGTATTTCGAGAAGATTTATTCATCTACCCATTTGTTCTTCCAATGCTTGCATTTGTCTTTGGAGGGTTCTAAAACTACCCTTAGGTGTAACACCTACATTCTTCTGTCGTGCTCTCTTCATGGGGGCATTTTTGTGCTTCCACTGAAACCCTAGTGCAAACTACCTCACAATCAACAATATGTCTACGTGCTTAGCCCAAATCATGGACTAGGTGCAAACTATCTCACAGTTTATTATTTGTCCACAAACTCAAGAACACTAGAATTGATACCACTTGATGGAGGGTCCTCCCCTTAATACCATAAACTCATAACAGAAATAAAGAAACGATAGAAAATGTGAGAAAAAGTATGGACTTATTATTATTCATGTAGATGTGGAATTATAAAATTCTTAAATACAATATGCTAACCCAAATTGGCACCTTCATTATAATAATCTGGTAGGCAATGTAGTGAACTATCACATAGAGCTATCATGGACAATGTTGTGACCTTTCTTAAATAGGTAATTTTATGTTGCCTAGGAAGGTTCTAGATGCTCAAACATAATACTTAGGGTGAATACACCCTAACAAAACATATAGAGTCAGCCAAGTACATCATTGACACTTATTTAAGGAATTGCATGTAGCCCGACTTTAGAAGGCCATAACTCTCAAACTGTTGCTCAGATTCACTATTATAACCACTTTTCAAAAATGCCAACTCCTAATCTATAGGTTAGAATGGTACAAGTACCCCTCCCTAGAGCTTTCAAACATCATCCAAACACTCTAAGGCCTCCAACAATGAGGTTGAAGATTTTACTGCAAACTTTTCCATTGAAAATCCGTCATAACTTCCCGTTTACTTAAGCTGGAAAAATGAGATTTTATGGTAGGATGATAATTCTAAAATGAACCTTCATGTATCAAATGAGTACATTCTAACCTTGTATGAAAAACTTACTAAAAATAGGAAGCTCCCATAAATAGTACTCACCCTGTCTACTAGTCCTTATTAAAATAGAAAAGACTAAAAATAAAAATATTTTTGGGTGATGCAAGATTACTCTCACACCCACGATGCTCCTGCATGAGTTCCTTTGTTCTTGGATTTGTTGTCCTAAGAAGGGTGCTCTTGTAGGTATAGGATTGTTATTTTCTTGTGCGTCAAGTGGGGTTGGTTGTATGCCAGGGGGAATCCCATTAGTCATGGGTTCCCTTCGATTGGAGAGGTTGTATGTATTCTAGTTATCATTGTGATAAGAAATCATCTCAGCTAGTTCAGGGTCTAATTCTTGGTTAAATGGAAAGACAAATTCTTCGTTGATAGGGTCATCTATTTTGGTGTTCTGTGGAGAACCATAAGATCATAACAACATGACTTTGAATTGAATAGGGAACTCATTATTAGCACAATGTGAATTCTAGTTCATTTCTCAATTTTTGTTGAAAAATGAAATGTCATCATTTTGTGTACTTCAACCAATGTCGAGTTGATTGATGTTTACAAAATGAGCATTGCTATTGGTGTATCTAGGGATACTTCCAATTTTTGGATGGGTATTCCATTGTTGATTCTATCTTTAGATACCATTTTTGTGATCTAGTGTGTTGAAATTGTTCCTTGCAATATTATTTTTGCTAAAATTACTACTATAATTTTTACCATATATATTATTGTACAAGGCTAATTGGTTATTTGAGACATGGTGTTTTTTATATAATCTAGCTCAGTCATAACATTGTTTTCTACCTGAGCGAATAGTGCAACCTTTTCCTCAAAGAAGACATCTTTTGGGGGTTCATATCATGGGTAGGTTATAGCTACATATGAAGTAGGTAGTGCTTATTGTAATGGGATTGGAGTTAGCAAAATGAATTGGCTAGGAAATTCTTGCACTCCAACATGGTATGGTAATACTATCATACTAGCATGAGTTAGAACCATCATATCTCTCTTCCATTGGGTTTGGCTAATTTAGTAAAGGTGACTACTTCTTCGAAGACCTCTTCTAGGTGTCAATGTTTGTAGCAAGAAATCTTCTTAGAAAATAGTAGTGAGGTGGTCCATAGCGTTTAAATAGATTTGAATTATAACCCTTATTGGTATAGTGTAAGGGGTTTCCAACTTGTGGTATGCCATGTGAAAATGATGATTGAAATGTGAGATAGTCTCTCTTAAATCCCTCGTGATAGATATGAACTGGTGTTGTATCACAACCGGATTGATGAATATTTTGAATTGATTCAAGAATGACTTTTCAAAAGTTTCTTAGTTTAGAATAGATAGTTGTAGCATATTTACATACCAGTTAAATGAAACCTCTCCCAATGTATATAGGAATAAATGAAGGACCACATTCTTTTCTTGAATATATTTTTTATTGCATATTTTTTTGAAAATATTGATGTGATCTTGGACTATCTATGTTTCTCCATAGATGAACCTTAGGTATAATTTCTTAGGGTTTTGGGAAGGTCATTAAGTTTACATTGCAAGTTGATTGGTCAATTTACTATGTTTCCAAAGAAATTCATGGATGGCTGGTTAGGTAGAATGGTAGCTGGGGGTAAATTTGAATGTGGAATAGATGAAGATGATCAGATTTGAAATGCAAGTGGATATATCCTTGGTATCCCTGATCACTATAAGGCTTGTGAAATTGATTGAGTTCTAGGAACTCATGTCCCTTAGGTGAGGACCTTAATGTTTGTTGAAATGGAGATGGTTAGTCAAGACCTTCCAGTTTGTATTTACTTTGAAAAGAGCATCTTGTAAAAAGTGCTTTTTATGAAAACTACACCTTCTAAAAAGCACACCATGTTAAAAGTGTACCTTTTGAAAAATGCATCTTCTAGCAATGAAAAGCTTCAAAAAATACAAAACTTCTAAAATGGAAAAATAGTCATAAAGAAGCTTAGTTTTTTCAACAAAATGGTTTTCTAGCTATCCTTCTA
Organism: Cupressus sempervirens; assembly: GCA_028749045.1. Lineage (NCBI taxonomy): Eukaryota > Viridiplantae > Streptophyta > Pinopsida > Cupressales > Cupressaceae > Cupressus > Cupressus sempervirens. The sequence continues at coordinate 333,007,900 of CM053792.1, forward strand.
GTGCTACATCTATTGAGTGGTCATTTTGCATAATACTAGTTGGAGAAATTCTCTTGAATCTCTTTCTTGAAAAGGTGATTAAAATGAGGAACTCCAAGGTTCCAAATGATTTTTTTTGAACCTTCAGGGTAACTCAATTATAGATAAATGTGAATGTTCACAAGGAGGCTTTTGTTGGTATCTACCAATTTCACAGAATTTTTCTGAATCGTAACCAAAAAATAATATTTTTTTATATTTTCTATTTTATGATGAATGAAATTTCTATTTAGTACTAATATATAAATTCATATTTTAAAAACAAATTTAAAAATAAAATAACAAAGATAGAGTGAGAAATTTTATGTAATAATAATAGTGATTCTTTCTCGAATTTTTTGCGACAATAATAATTTGTTAGCATAAATAAAACACCAAAACTAAAAGATCACACAATTATAACAACACAATTAAACCATTAGTTTCATCATCACTCATGAACATGAATTCACAAAAAATATAACATACTCTAGTAAGATGTATGACACTTAGGATGAAAACACCAATAGCATTTATTATTGGATCGAAATATCAGCCTAGAGTACATATTGCATCCATATATTAAAAAGAAATATTTTCCTTCTCTTGTGTTAGGAGTGAGAGCTCTTCTAATGAAAACTCATTCTAAAAAATAATAAAATAAAGCTAATTACATATAAATTGACTTGAAATAAAATAAAACTAATTCTAAATTGTGCTAAGTAGGCCTTCCCTCTTGTTTATATCGATTAATGGGTGCCTGACCCTCTACATGACTTAAAACAATAAAAGGAGAAGCAAATAAGAGGAGAGAAACCATAAAATGATTTGAGAGTCATTGGGACTTCTAGCAATGGAAGCTTGGCCTTCACTACGCATTTCTAGGGAGTTGAACTACCATTAAAATGCATTTCCAATACATGAAATGCTAAAAAATAACAATTGACAGTTAACTATAGGTGCATTGCTTCATCCTCAAAAAAATCTAGTGCCCCTCTTGATTTGGCACATGTTTTGAAAATCACACCTTTAATAAAGTGTGCCTTCTAAAAAGTGCATGTTGTGAAAAGAAAACCTTCTACCCGGATCAAAAAATACCAAAATTTTGCTAAGTGGCAAAACTCAATTTCTGGCATCCTGGTTTTCTTCCCTTTTAGACCAAAATAATGTATGGATGTTTGTTCTTGAACTTTGAGATAATCATCATGAGTTCCTTATCTTTTGCTCAATCCAAAGACTCATGCTTAATATAGACCACCTAGAGGTAATTACTTATCTCTATTGTGGTATCTACAAAATCTTCCAATTTGGAATCTAACTTGAGTATTTCTTCTTTTGTCTTGAAGATATGTATAACATCATCTTTAGATGATTCTGCCTCAAATAATGCTTTATATTGTATCGCAATTGTTTGTACTAAAGAAAGTTGAGTCCTTGACTCATGGTCAAAAATCTCTAGGATAGTGGTATTATATTACTTATCTGTCTCCCATAATTGTTTCTGAGGTTTATTCTTTATTTCTTGAAACATCATCATATAATCCTTTCATAACTTTATGATGCAGTGACACCTTCTCTATCCAATCATCTATCTTATCCAAATCTTCAACTGTATATATTTCTATCAACATTCGGTAACTTTTCGCTTTAATAATTTTTAGTGCCTCCAAATTATTGGCCCAAGTATGCACTTCATCCATTAGCCCAAAATTATGCTTTATTACAGTAACCAATTTGTTGGAGTTATTCTGAGTGTCTTGCATAATGTTCAAATTACCCTCTATAATCTATGGCACTATATCTTCAAAAATGTGACACCACCTTTTCCAAGCATCCAAAAATGAATCATTTTCTCCTGTGGCTTTTCCAATCTATTTTTTCTCTAAAGAAGCCCCTAGAACAAGCTCTAGATGATTGGGATCTAATGGACCCACTATCTCATTCAAATATCCCATAAGTAGCTCATTTTTCTTTCTCAAAACCAAGATATCTAAATCACCTTCATCCAGCTGCGAAAATACATGCATAAGGCTTGTGGTGATTAAAACCTTAGATGAATTCATTGCAGATTTTCTTAGCATTGTCTCTTTTATTTGATAGCCTTCTGGAGTCAAATATTTTGTATTAGCATGAGTAGGTAAAATGGAAATGTGTGCCAAAAGATCATCATTTTGATTCTTCATGATAAAAGGTAATGTATTGGTATCACCCTTGCACAATTCAAGCTTTTCGACCACTTTTAATAATTCAATTATACCCTCTTCTTCGGGAACCTCTACATGTCTTCTTTTATTAATTATAGCCTCCCTTTTTAACCATGTTGGAGTTGTTCCCATGGGTGACATATACTATGTAGAAGTTGTAGGTTCAGATTCTATTCCTTTCCCTTTTATCACCCCATTTTGGAGTTTTATCATGTTGAGGGGGACTACAAATTGAGTTGATATAGCTATGTGAGTTGAAGACTGGTATCTATCCTAGGAAGCATTTGTTCTCCTTAATCTATAATTTTTCCTTCTTCTAATATTTGATTTGTGTGTAATTGGATATATTCCCCTTCCTCTAAGGTCTGACTTTTAGGTTCTACTATCGAAGGAGGTAAGACAACTAATTCTTTCTTCAACTAAAGAGGTACACACAAAAGGTCCTCTGATGCTGTGGAAGGTATACCAAGGGGCCCTAGTTTAGGTAAAGGAGGTAATTTTTTACAATCCTCTCCTAATGACTCATTCTGAGGGGTATCTCATATCCTCTCCCCTACCATCTCCATACCTAGTGGTATGAAATGAAAGTCTAAAATGTTAAAGACATCAGTTCCTTTTACTTCCATTTATGTTGTCAATCCCTCTTGTTCTTCTTTTGAGGTCTCTATATGGATGAGATCTCAAGGAATAGAAGGTGTTGTCTAAGTCAAACTCCTCCTCCTTTCTTTTTCTGTAGTCCTCACTGAGCGGGTCCTCTTGTTAGGTGGGACATATTCAATTTTCTCCGCATCTTCCTCATCTTGTACCTTAGGGATGGTTTCTTGAACCAAATGTGATGGAGTGTCTTTCTTATTTAACTTTCTTCTCTTCTCACTTATCATTGTCGTCTTAGTTTGAGCTCTTTTAGGCATTGACGGGGATGCCTCTACCAAGGTTATAAGATCTTCCTATACTGGTACCCCTTCTTATGTGGGTTGAGTCTCTTCTCATTTTGCTTGAGCTTCTTCTTATGTGGTCAACCCTTCTTGGGCTTGCTCTTGTTGATATCTCACTCGAGTGACCCCCTTTCTATTCTTTCTCTTCACCCTTTCTATTTGAAATTATTTTACCTCTCATTCATGCTAATGCACCATTTCTAACCTTACCGATGACTTAACATGGTATATAGGAACTATGATCTTTGTTTCATTTCGTTTCTTTGGTCGATCAGTGGCTTGTAGGGTTGGGGATTGAGATATCGGGTACTAAGAAAAAGGTTTCCTAACTCATTCCCTTATTAACTTAATAACAGGTTGAGCCCTATGATGAATATCATCATTCTCTTCTTGTCTGATTTCTCCATTCATAATGGGCCACTCATATATCTAATCCTTATTGTATAAGGTATCCAATACCTTAGGGGCATCCTTGTTCCATTCTATGAGGGGTCTATTTAGGTTAAGCACCTTTTTCACAAGTTGTAGACTCCTTCTATAAGATTCCCTGGTCTAGACATCATACTCATCTACACAATTTATTCAATGATCTTTAAGAGCCATCTTAGGTATAAAGTTTTTTCGTACCAAATCTTGTATCATTCTAATGTTGTGAAAGTATGGGCGAGGTGATTGATAATCCTCCAAAGTATTTTGGTTCCCTTCCTAATCAAAATTAGTAATGTCTTGTTTCTCTTTGACCTTAAAAGCTCCAATGGTGAATTGCTAGACCCATGTCTTCTTATGTTGTTTTCTCACCTTAGGAGAAGTAGAAATCAATTGCCTTCCTATCTCTAATAGTAGTAGTCTATCTGATTGTTATCATGGGAGCTTCTTTAGGTATAGTAGAGTACTAGCTACCCTAATATAATAAAATGTGTTGAATTGAATGAAATAAGCTCTAATCTATACTATCTGTGCTACTACTACGACTAATATTTTCTTTGCATAGTCTCCTTCTATAAACTAATTGATGGCTATGATGAAACCATCATTGACTAGCATGTATTTAGGGCTCTTGAAGGGAAGAGTATTTTTCACAAGTTGCAGATAGACTATATATAACCATGCATTTGCATCCTACATACTCACCTTCCTAACCAAACCTAGGTAATTTTTCATCTTGCCTCTAGAAGATATACAATGTAAAAGGTCATGTAGAAGTGGTGATAATTCTTCACTAAAATTAGTTCCTCATCTATATTTTTGGTAAGGATCATAGTCCATTCAGTAGGCATCTTCTCTGTTTTGATAGTCTCTATGATGTGTACCATCCATGTTTCTAAGTGACTGGCTACAGGGAGGCCCATTACTCTACTCAAAAGGACTATAGAGTAGCCAATCTTATCTATCATGTAACCTTGAGTCATATCAACCTTTCCTCTTCTCTAGTTCAAATGTGTCCTATCAATGAGGTACTTTCCTTGTACCATTTCTTTCACTTCAGACTCATTTTCTCTATACCACCTATCCACCATGTCATAAGAGATTTGTAAGTATTAATCTACACAAGGTAGATGGAAGACCTTATTGATGTTACAAGGCATAATATACAAGATGATTTATTTAGTCACACTTTTAACCACTTTCTCTTTTGACACATAGTGGTGTAATAGAGTCATAATCATCTCTGATGATTGGAATGATACCATATTAGAGGCCATGGTCAGTAGTCCATTGCTGATCAATGCAGATACCATAGCTCACCTCTCCTTATACTTGATGTACAGTAGTAGGGAGGCATTATGTTTGATATGTCCTAGCTCTGTGTCTCGAATTTCTAAGTGGCTGTCTCCAAATTTGGATTTCTTGGGTGCTCCTTGATATTTGAACGAAACTAGTTTCGATGCAATCTTTGCACTCATAGAGGATGAAGATGATGCCATTTTCTGCACAAAAGATAAAATTCAATATTTATTAATGATGAAAAACTAATACAACCTTAGAAAGATGACCTAGCTAGAAGAAAACTAACAAAAAAAAAAATTTTCTCGAAATCCCTAATAGTGTCTAAAGTGTGCACTTATGCACATGCATATGTCTATAAGGTGTACAAATACATGCATTTTTTATTACTACAAAATATTTTTAAAATGTAATTCACATATTGTGCATTTAGTGCACATGCACATGTGTGAAACACACACACTTTGATGTGCCTATGGAGGGATAATTGTCTCTTCACATAATGTGTATGTTATGAGGGTGTGCAGATGTGCATGTGCATATATGTGCACCTTCATTTTACCTTAGATAAAAGGTAAAATTACTAGTGTGAAGGTGCTTTTCTAGAGTATCTATGCAAATAAGTGAATAGAATGAGGCAAGAGGAGTCATATTTATAGGTGGAGGCTCGAGCGTGTGTGCACCTCTAGAGTTGCACACCTGTGTATGTGCGCCTCTAGGATTGGAGGTGAGCATGCATGTTGCACACTCAGTGCACATGAATATGTACACATGTATTTTGGTGCGTAGTTGCACTTGTGGAATTCGTTAGCCAATTTTTTTTCATTTTTTCACTCACTACTGCATTGACCTGAGTGACAAGATATCTTAGACTCTAGACTTAGAGGGAGATCATGATCCATCAAGGTGCCTAACTGGGTGCTTTGAAAGAGATCACATTAAAAGAGTGAGTCCCCATAATGAGTTAAAAATAGGGCATGTATTGTGAAACCATAACAAATATTATAATGTATTATTGTAGGTCATTATTAAGGTCAACTTAGTTTATATTGGTGTATTGTAATATGGTGAAATCTTTTTATAATGGTGTGCTCAAGAATACTTAGATGGAAGGATCAATTATAAGCTAACATATTTGTTTTTGGTAAAAAAAGTATAAAATATGCTTATATCATCATAAATTTATCATAAGTGGAAGACTAAACAAATACGAAGGATTCTCAAACTATCATTACTACGATACATTCATTTACCAACAATATAAATAATATACAAGATTCATTCCAATATCTAGAATTACATTAGTTAAAGCATTCAATTAAAAAATATAATTTACAAGTTACTTAGAAAAATTAACCATACAAGTTCATTTTCAGCATTAAGTATAATTTAAAGAGGTAGATTACCTAACCTTTTATAGAAGGGTGTGATAAGAAGAATATTTTGAATTGTGAAGATATAATTCAAAAATGGGTATCGCAAAACCCTAAATCGAATATGTAGAAAGGTCTGGAAATACTCACTAAATAAGGTACAATGAAACAAATAGATTATTATGTGATAAAACTGATCTAGAAGCCATGTGATAAAATATTCTATTGCATGACGCAAGAGTCAAAAGTGGAAGATCCTTCACTAAGGTATCACACACTTAATGCATTTATAAATTAGAATTATATTTTCCAGTATGAAGATATAAAAGATCTTGATTAGGTCTAGTTTGTGAAGGACAAATTGATGGTTCATGCAAAAAATTGGTGGTAGGAGAATTAATTGGAGGGAAAAGGAAGATGAAAAGATAAAATCCCAAGGTGATATCTTAAGGTGGATAAACTAAATTGATAGTAAATTACCATAAATTATGAATTTGATTTTTTAGAAAAAAAAAATGCAAGGGTTAAAGCAAGCGGGAGTATCTGTTCAATAGTATACAAAATAGTTCTATCGAGTCCTCATAAAAATATGCCATAGACAAGCTAAAAAGGAGAAAATTAGCTATTACCTTAGTGGGTTTAGGCCAAGAATTCAAGAGGAGATGAGTTTGGATAGAATGACTAGAATTGAAGAGGCATACCAATTTTCTTTAAGAGTAGTGGAAAAGTTGAACAAGAATTTTGAGACTAGGAAAAGTAGTATAGATCATGCTAGCATATCTAATAGACAATATTATAGATTGTGCTAGCATATCTAGCAGACAATCTTACAAAGGCCAAAATAAACATCAGAAAAAGAAGGATGAGGCTAGTGGTAGTAAGAATTAGAGAGGAAATAATTTCAATTGTTTCCATGATCAAAATAATAAGGATAAAAGAGGAAGAGAAAGATGAGAGTGACTAAGAAGAGGAAGCCTTCATGGAACATGTTTCCACTATGAAGAAGAATGTCATTAAGCTTATGAATATCCTCAATTCTAAGGAAGGACAAATAGGAGAGATGAATGATATGTAAGAGTTGTACATGTAGATGAAAATGCCAAGTCATCATATTCTTAAGATGTTGAAATAGGAGAAGTCCTAGTTAAAAAAATAGTCTTGTACAAAGATGCTTCTGAATAAAGGAAACTGGACAAATGGGAGATAAGTAGACCCAAAACTGAAGATTTTGACAAACACTTAAAGAACAATCATGAGGAGGTGAGGAAGCATATTTTTCAAATTAATACATATTACAAGGCTAAGGGAAATGAAGAAAAGAGGTATAAGGAATTTTAGACTATAGATCAAGTCATGGTTTATTTGAGGAAGGACTGATATCTAGTAGAAACAAAAAATAAGTTGAAAGAAGTTGTTTTGACCATGCAAGATATTGAAGAAGCATGATTTAGGAAATTCCTATGAAGTAAAGTTGTCAAGTGAATATAATATTTCACTAGTATCTAAATTTTCAAATATGATAGAATATCATGAAGGAGGTTTTGTAGGTGGGGACACGTAAGTATAGTGGAGTATTATGACAAGTACTTCAACCACAAAAGGCACTGAAGATATATTGGATAATCATATTGGTAGAAGTCCAAGGAATAAGACATATGAAGAATATATGGTCAAATAGAAATGATAACCTATTGAAGATTAATCTTGCCTTGCAAAGGAGTAAGTAACCATATTAGTATCCCTCTGAGCACCTGAGTCATGATAGGGATACTTGTCAAATTACCCTAGGTATCTGATGTAGGAGCATTCTAGGTGAAAAGGAAATCTTTTACCAGCCAAAAATATTTCTTTTTGTCATTTTCAATAAGGGTTGTATCAGTGCACAATTTCCTTTTTGGAAAATTACTATTTTTTAGTAAGTCTATCATTCAAGCTTAGAATATTCTAATTTTATAAGGGGAGGTTCACCTTAGACATATTAGCCTATTAGTTTAGTTTCATTGCAATACCATCTATTTTGGTGAAGTATCAATAGTTTTTTATACAAAATATTTCAATTCAATTTTGAAGGCCTTAGAGGCTTTAAAACAAGGTTAATCCTTGGCTAATTTTGGTTATCTTTTAGATTATTGTAGTTTAGGAAATGTCATTTTTGAAAAGTGGTTATAATAGCTAATCAAAGTTATGACAAAAAATTCTTCAAAAGTTGGGCTATCTAAATTTACAAAAAAAAAAAATTTAAAATTTTGGCCAACTCTAATGTAATAAAATTTGAAGATAAAATAATTTAGGGTTCGTAGTCCTCAAGGTTAGGGCTAAATTTTTCAAACCTTCTTGGGAATTGGAAAATTGCCTATATAAAGAACGCATGTAGGGTTGTTTGAAATAGTTATAGGTGATTATTGGTGGCTTTAGCTTATAGAATATTGTAAGGCACATACCCATGTGGCTTCACATGTGGTATTTCTAAAATTTGTGTATACATACAATTAGAGATGATAAGAAGTCCATTTTCTAATCTTGCAAATTGTTTTTATTTCTCTATTTCAATTATATGCTTGTGATATTAAGGGGGAGTTCACTTAATTTAATATTATTGTTAAAGCACATATATATGTATATCTACAAGTAATGAATGATAGTATTATACATCTACCATCTATTCTTGTCACAGACTAATTCAAGTAATCTAATCTATCACCATAAGAATAACTTAAATTAAGATGAGGTTGCACCAAAGTACAAGTACAAAAGTGAGGTCAAGAGGACAAGAGAAGGTGGGATAAGTCAACAATATCTTGCATCTTCCACTCATCATTCTCCATTAGTGGTATAGTTAGAAACACATCCCAACCACATAGAACCTTTAGGCCCATCCTACCATGCTTTTGGAGATAGAAACCAAACCCTAGTCACATAAGACACAGTTACAAAATTCTTTTCATACACTAAACAAACTTGAAAAACTCAAGAGAACAAAAATGATCAAGAATGAAATGTAGGTTTTTAGGTCACTATTCAAAAATATCTGTAGGATACTAAATAGGGACTCTAGTGGACTGTAGTCACTTGTCAAATACTATCCCAAGTAGTATATGAGTATGGTAACTAAACTCCCTTGGGTGGTCTCACATTGTACACTTGTATTAACTTTTGCATAAAAATGACTATAGTTAAGACATATAGTCCTTGTATCACCTCCCTCAAAAGGCATGACTACCATATGGATTTGTAGATTGTTAAAGTAAACAATTAATTATTAATTATTTATTCTATTTACTTAGGTTTACTTAGGTTAATTCATTCATTTAATAGTTGTAGTGATGAGTTGTTGACAACATGAGAGTTTGTTCCTTTCTAGCATGTTCCACCTTTTTGTGGAAGAGTGCTTAGTTGTCAACCTTATCTTCTACCACTTTCCAGCTTGTTCTACAAGCTTCCATGAGGCCTTTATATTCGGGCTCTCTCATTATATTTTCACATCTCAATTTCATTGTAAATACATTTTCATTGTTTTGCAATATGTTCTCTCACAAGTCCGTTTAGGGTTTTTCCAAGCTCCACCTCTTCCTTCTTGGTTTCCCTTCGATAGGTTATTTGCATGCAGATGATCTTGGAAAGCAATGGAGTTGGATTTCATCAACTCCTACATAAATCTTATATCTTAGGTTAAGTTTTATTAGCACATCTTTTATTTCATTATCAATTGTTTAAACCTCTCCATGTTACCTTATTAGCTACTTCTAGGATTGGATAATATATTATGAGAATCCACTCGAAAAAGCTACCCTACATACCATTTCTTATTATACATTGACTTCTATAAGGCCATACAAATTCCAAACGAACCTCAAAAAGAATAATTACTCAACAGATGTATAGCCAAGAGTTTGGATCTCACAAGATCTCACCATAACACACTCATGTACATGTTGGTGGGAACAACCAACTCCAAAAAATATAATAAATAGAAATATCCAAAGGGCTAGACTTAGGAAGTGCAATATCAAAAAAAAAAAAAAAAAATCACTTGGGAAAGCAATTCAGAAGAAACAAAAAGGAAGCACAACATCTTAGAGAATACAAGTACAATAACAAAACTCAATCAACCACTATGAAAAGAGAAAAGATTCCCAAGGTGGTATAATATTTAAATAATCATGGGATATAAACATCCCTACATGATTTAGAATAAGGCACACTATTTTTATTAATCCAAAAGGAACTCAAGATCATATAAGTCATATTTTCACAAAATCTAATAGGATTCTAACATCAACATTCTAACTTAAAAAGGCAATTTCAAGGCTAAATATAAAAATTCCCAAACATTCCTATGACCATTCTAATATATCCATTTTATCCTTCTAAAAAAGACCAATTATAATAAAATCTCATTCCTTCTCAACATGATGAATGGCATGCTCTAGATAGCATGCAAAATGGTTTGGTGAACAAAAAACCCAAATATCAAACTTGGAACATGGCTATGAAATTACAACCTCTTGTCTAAAATCTATCCAATAACATAGTTTGCAAATAAAATTTGGAATTTGGGAACCTCACAAAAATTTGGTCGCATAACATTGTAAAATATTTCAAACCCCACATGGGCAAACAAGAAATACTCACACCTACCCAACTGGGTAGAAGAAAGTAAACAAAATGTGGGGGAGCACTAGTTTTCATCCCACAAACTAGTAACAAATTACTTCATTTTGATGAAGGCGGTTCCCCTTAATACCAAAAACACATAGTTGAAACCAAGGAATAACAAGAATTTGCGAGAACAAAATATGGGCTTCTTATTAGGGTAGAAGCAAGAAGTTAGGTCTCAATTCTATAGAAGTCTACAGATTGAGATCATGATTAGGCTCGGGTGCCCAATCCAAAACTCATAAAATGGGCACCTTCTTTTTTCAAATTGAGCATCCATTTTTATTTTCAAAAAATGGGTGGCCATTTTTCACCCATTTTTATTTTCAAAAAATAGGTACCCATTTTTGGAAAAATAAAATTTAAAAAAATGGGTTCCCATTTTAATTTTTTTTGTAATATTCTATTTTTTGGGAGATTTTTTATGCATTTTAAACATTGATTTTACATTTTAAAAATGGGCACCCATTTATTACAATATGGGGTGAGATTTTTTTCTCTTGCCTCAAATTTTTGTTCGAGATAGGCTTGGTGAGACCATTCCTATGCCTTGACCTCTCAAGTTTTGGCTAAGGTATTAAATTGAAAAATTTATGCCTTACAATAATTTTTAGAGGGTCTTCCCAATCAAATTATTTTACAAAACAAAAACCCATTAGAGTTCTCATTGGCCTAATTTCAGAAGTATAAATTTTATAGTGTTGTGATTTTATTTACTATTTTTGCATTATTTTTAAATCAAAGGTGGTAACTAAATGTAAAATAGATCGAGGTTCACTAAAGTCTTAATAACTTTTGTATTTTATAATTTAAAAAAAATTAATTTAGATGTTATCAATCTACATAAAATTCTTTTGAAGTTAAAAAAAAATGAAGATTTTTTTGAAAAAAGTGAAATTTTGATCAAATTATGGTGTTCAATAGATGAGAGGTTTTAAGATTTACCTTTATAGTGAATTAAAAATTAATAATAAGAAAAATATTTAAGGAAAAGTTAAGGAAAATTATTTTCATCAATCTTTGGTGTGTTAGATAACTTCCTTTAAAAGGATTTACAAAAATTCATTTATTTGTGTCAAATTACATTTTCAAAAAGTAGATTACGAACACTACAATTTTTATTTCTGATTTTTAAAAAAAATTTCAATCTCTAAATGCATCAAATTTTGACATCAATTGATGAGAAATTCCAAAAATAGGAAAAAGACTTTGAGTTTTTGCCCAAAAGTGAAACCCAACTTCTTGTACTTACCCATTATTTCCATAAATGTTGAATCGCTAGATTTTTAAATATAATATGCAAACCCTCATGACAACCTTCTTTACAATCATTTACAAGACATAGCTTTGAACTACCATTGAAAGCTATCCTAGACAATTTAAAAGCTTTCCTTATATGTGGAATCACAAAATTTTAAAATACAATATGCAAACCCAAATGGCCACCTTCCTTACAATAATATGGAAGATAAGGCTTCAAACTATCACCCAAATCTGTAATAGATAATCAAAGATTCTTCCATATATAGGAAATTTTACATTGTCTTGGAAGTTTCTAGATATCAAACCCCCTCAAGGCTATCCAACCTTAAAATTAATTACAAAGTTGGGTCAATTCAATTATAACATTTATTTTGGAAATTTTGGTAGGCTGGGCAACATTAGAAGACTATAATTTGTAAACCACTGACTCAATTGTCTCTTATAACCCCATTCCACAATCATAATTTTTGATCTATATGGCCTTAACTCACACAAGCTCAAGTTGGCCTCACTTGGAAGGCCATTTGGAGCTTGTAAGTCCTCCAAAACTATAGCTAAAGTTTTATACCAAAATTCCACACAAGAAATTCACAATAAGTGCATCAATGCTCATGATATAACATTGAGCTCGATAGTGAGGCTGATATATCCAAGAAAAAATTTCATGTATCAAATTAGGATATTCATAACATGTGTGGCTGACTTACTAAGTAGGAAGGCACCATGGAAAAGAACTTTGTATCGAGACAAACCTTATTCACTAAATAGAGAAGAAATTTTTTTGAGCGATGAAAGATTCCTCTAATACCTGAGATGCTCCTACATTGGACACGTGAGGTAATTTGAGAAGTGAACTCATCATGTCTCATGTAGTTAGAGGAAAACCAAGACACTCAATCTCATCCCAAGCAAGACTTGATGATTATTCTACTATCCTCCCTTTCCATTTTACCAGATACTCTTCATATGTTATGTTCCTTGTACTTTTGCTAACATGACTATCCATTTTCTCCTAAATTGTCTTTGTAGCTAAAGTATTTGCTAGAATACTCTACTACACTTCTGCAACTTAATCTCCAACCAATCTTTCATTATATTCTCTCATATTTGAAATGTTAAATAGTGGTAAAATATTTAGTTCAATAGAAAACTCTACTTCACATGCACTTCAAGGATCATTATTTTTATTATCTTGCATGAACTCTTTATTTTTAACTTATTATATGTACCCATTGAAAAATGTTCCTTCCTCAAATGAATCACAACCTCATCCCCAACTTGAAATTCCTTATACCTCATTTTTTCATCTTCCTTAGCCTTGTAATATGTATTCATATTTGTAATGAGCTTCCTCACCTCCTCATTGATGTTCTTCAAATAGTCTACAAATCTTTAGCCTTTACACTACTTATCTCTCATTTATCCGAGTTCTTTAATTTAGGATCATTTTTGGGACTTCTCCCATAGACACTCTGGAGTGATGATTTACTAGTAATTATTGTTGATAGAATTCGTTTATGAAAATTTTTCCCATTAATAAAATGGCATCCTAGAGTAAAAGCACAACCTCTATGACCTTTTATAAAGAAAAATGATATCATGATCCAACTTTTCAACTTTAACGACATAAAAATGGTATTTTTGTTTAGAATTTGAAGATGATGTAAATAGATGAAATGTGTAGAATTGGATGATTTTTATTCCTATAATTTTTATAATTTTTTTGAGTAAAAAATTATTCATTTAAAAAAAATTTGAAGTCTCTTTTTCAACTATAAAAAAGGGTGTAGTTCTCATCAAACAAGTATATGAAAATCATATTTTTTTGTTCTGATTTAAAAATATCTTAAAGATGACATGTATAGCTAGGGAACAAAAAATGAAATATTTATTTTTTATGTATGTTTTTTTTGTTATAAGTACTCAAGGTCAACCTTACTAGAATCGAAAAGTTTTTTCCTCTCGTCAAAACTTCCCTATCAAATCTACACTTTAAAAAAAAACAAATTACATAATCCTAAGGAGGACTTTCTCTTCTAGAGGTAAATATATTTTTTATTTTTTGGTATGAATTAATATTTTTTCCATTTTTGAGGGAGCATCTTTTGAAATGTTAAAATATCAACTTATAATATTTTGAAATTATATCAATGTATAACTAATCAAACACATTGAAATTTATATAGTAATGATATTGAATCTAAGATCCATAAAAGGGTGCTTTTAGTTTTTGAAAAAATGAGTTTCAATAGAGAAGTAAGATTTGACCAAAATAGGTTTTGGTATTCTAAAAGGTGACATAGATATTTTTTTTTATCCCCCATCATTTTGTCTTATCTCAACCAAAAATCTCGACAAGTTTCTAAAACTCCAATTCAAAAATTAAATCTATCCATCATTTTATGGATGGTGTTATGAATTGAACTTCAAATTTACCTTTAATTTCTTTGCTAATATATAAATACCCAACAAACATGATAGCTCAATCTAAAACTATGCTATTTGGTAGACTATGTAGTCTCACCACCTCTCTAAAACATAATTCTTCATCATGAATATCACTAGTCTTCTTATAGGGAATGAAATTGAAAACCTGTCAACCACCACAAATATTGAATCATGTCCTCTATGAGTCCTTGGTAATCCAAGAATGAAATCTATGTTGACATCATCCCATGGATTCTTTCATATAGGTAATGGATGATACAACCCCATATTCTACTTCACTCCTTTTGCCATCTGACATAGTTTGCAACATTGAATAAACTTTGTGACATGTTTTTGAAACTATTGCTAGCAATAATTATCGACAACCAAATTAAGATTTTTATCTCTACCAAATTTTTCAACCAATCCACTGCTATGCTTCTCTTTAATGATATTCTCTCTCATTGAGCTTTTGGAATGCATACTTAACATCCTTTGAACAACATACCATTATGGATTATGAAATCCAACTACTTTTTCTTGTCAAGCACAATGGGTTCTATACAATCTTTCCAAGCTTTACCAGAATTAGGATCCTCTAAATATAAACTTTTAGTTCCTTAATTGTACCACCTAAATATGCATCTCCATTGAGAAAAGTTGTCTTAAATTAAGAGTGTGTACAACTCTATTAGGCTTCCAAATTCTCTGTTCCAAAACAATGTATAACTCTATATAAATTTGACCCATTTGAAATGCCTTTGGTTCAACTTTCATTGAATATTCAAATATTACAAAGCTTGATGATCAGTAGACAAAGAAAACTTCCTAGGAAGAAGATGGTGTCTCAACTATTTCAATGCTTGAACTATAGTATAAAATTTATTATGATAAATAAAATAATTTTGTTTTGGCATCATTCAACTTCTTATTGAAATAGTAACAAGTCTATCTTCTTGACTCAAAATAGATCTTATTAGTGTACCACTAGCATCACAATCTATATGAAACACCTTATTAAAATTCGGAAGTGCTAAAATAGGTTTTTTTTTTTTACTTTCTATTTCAAAGAATTGAATCTCTTATCTACTACTTTAGTCCGCTTAAACTTTTTTCAATCTTCTCTCATTATTTTAGTGAAGAGTCCACAAATACTACTAAAACCTTAGATAATGATTCTATAAAAATTATAGATTCCATGTAAAGATCTCACTCTCATGGTACTCCTTGGAGTAGGCCATTCAAGGATAGTCTTCACTTTCGAAACTACAAATCCAACGTACACTAATTCATTCTTCACAAAACTACACTTCCTCAAATTTATTAGCAAGTTTTTCTCCCTCAACTTCTCAAAGCCCTTACTGATATGGATGATATGCTGATCTAGTCTATTACTAATGATCAAAATATCATCTAGATAAATAATGATAAAGCTACTCAAAAATTCCTTCGGTACCTCATTCATGAGCTACATGAAAGTGCTTGGTGCATGGCTTAGCCTAAAGGGCATGACTAACCACTTATATAATTCTTCCCTTGTCTTGAAGGTTATCTTCCATTCATATCCTTCTCTTTCCAAATTTAATGATATAAACTCTTCAAATCTATCATTTGGAAACACAAAGCTCCATTCAAATAGTCCAAAATGTCATCCATCCTTGGCAATAGAATTGTGATCTTGTTGATAGATCAATAATTTACATACACATTCTCCATGAGCCATTTTTCTTTGCTTCTAGAATACTATTGGTACAACACATGGACTTAGACTCTCTTAAATCAACATCTTGTTTAATAACTCATGTACTTGTCTACTCAACTCATTGTTTCTTACAAGCATCATTATGTGCATTTCCTTATTTGGAAAACTAGCTCCTAGAATCAAGTCCATTTGGTCACTGACCTTCCCCATTGGTGGTAATCCTTCAAGAACAATACTGGATACAATATATGTAAACTCTTTCTACAAATATACAACTTATCTAAGTGTCTCTTGTACCTTATTTTTATCATCTTTTGGAATTAGAGAAAATATATATGCTCACACATTATATGCTCTAAGAACTACTTTTGAGCAACAAAACATACTTTGGGAGCACTATAAATCTTTTCTTCTTTCTTCTTCAATCGATCCATATTATTTTTTAGTCAATCCTTTATCATTTTAAGTATAGGTATTGTCACGACCATCATGTACAATATTCCTATTAAGCTACCATGGAATACCTAGAAATATATGGTATATGTCCATAGGTATGATATCACAAAGTATATTATCCTTGTAGCTTCCAATCTTTAAGTTCACTGGGCCCTACTCATTGATAGTGATATTGTGGTTATTATGCACCCAAACAATATGTTAGGGATGTACATATTTTTGCCTCTTTAGTTTTAACTTTGTGACAATATTTTCTAACATTGGATTGTTAGTTCTACCACCAAGAATGATCACATAAAAGTACTTATCTTCACACTTATACTTTGTATAAATAGGAACCTCCTTTGATCAGGTTCATTCTCAACACTCAAAAAATCTCTTCATTTAACTAGGACTTGTCCACTTTCAACATCTTTAGAATGTGATGATTTGGCATCTTCATGGACATCCAAAACTCTAGACTAGCCTTCAGGTTCCCCTACCTATCCACCCTTGGTCTTGGGGACATTCAAAGGCCCTATGACCTTTTTCTCCATAGTGAAAATAGGTTCTACAAAAACCTCATCTTCAAAATCCTTTCCCTCTTCCGCTTCCTCATATATTGAGGAAATTCAAAGATCCAAAGGATTTGGTGTCTTGCATCTAGGAAACTCACTCAAGATATTGATATAGCTATCTACTCCCCATAGCCTCCTCCCACCACTAGGGCTATGCCATTAGAAGAGTAGGGGCGTAGTCAAGATGAGCTCAATTGCACTCCATATAGGGTCATATATACGACTCCACTGAGGGAATCAAGCAGAACAACTAGCTACATCCTAATAAGGGGGGGGGGGGGGGTAAGAATGATCTCGTTCATCTAGAGCAATGTTGAACTTGAAAAGGAACTTGAGTGGCCTTTAGACCAATCACCACAAAGGAAGCTTCGACAGGGTGGGAATTAACTGCTTCTCTTTAGAATAGTACCTAGCAGACCCTATAGAATGGTAGGGAACCTAGATGACCATGCACAATATTGAATGAGTTTGGAATGGTTGCAAGGGGATCTCAAATAATAGACAGGATAATGCAAGCCTTAGTCAATAACTAGATCTAATAATGGAGGTTTGATCATTTGAGTTGGACCATAAATTTCAAGGTAAAATTATATTTCTCAAGCATCTAAGTTAAAACAATTTGACCTTAATGAAAATATGACAATCGTGATTAAATGGAAAAATGTCAAAGATTCTATACTAGTAGAAAACATTTTCTATTTAAGGGATTAGCTCAATATTCCTTATTAATTATGAAGTTCAAGAAGAAAGTGATTGCCAAAAGGATAACTGAGAAGAACTATATTAAGAGGATAAAGAAATAGTAGTGATAAGATGATGATTCAGTAAGTGGATCAGCTAGAAGGGATAAAAAGGAAGAAAAGTAAAGAAATAGAAAAGAGATTGAGAGACAAAGAGACCTTAACAAACAATGTAGTGGTAAAACCTGATAGGTCATTTCACTATTACTCTCTAACCATTGTATAGAAAAATATCTTAACCAAGTGGACCTCATAATATTATTTTTATATCCATTGTATGGTGATATTTTTTTGAATATTTTGTATGTCCTTTAAAGTGTGTTATTGTTTAGATATTTGAAGGAGAGATAAGGTTTAGATGTTCTTTGGTAAAAATCCCCTAACAAGGTCACATTAATAATGTATATGTAACCTTCAACAAGGTTGGCTCCTAATAGAGCTTACTTTAGAAGAGTGAAAATTTTGAGTATCTAGTTCCAAGATGGGTTTTTTCCTTCACATGGTTTTCATGTTAAATGCTTGTGTCAAAATTTTATGCATACTAAATGTGTTGTATGAATATATCATGTTTATTATTTATTGTTGCAACTCGCTATAAGCTATAATTTTTCTCTAATGCTCGATAAAAAGAAGTTAAATGTTATTTGAATGCTTAAGTTGAATGTTTGTTTTACTTACTAGGCTAGTTATCTTAAATACTAAATATTTTAGGATAATTTAAAAGTGTTTATAAGGTTTGTAGCATAACTGGTTATAACTAATTAACCCCCTCCCCCAAGTTACCTACCTACCCTTTTGTATCTTTGAGCAATGAGCTCTACGTAGTGAGATTAAATGTATCCACATTCCCACAATATCTTTAACAAGATGAATGTGATACTACATTATCTAGTGGGTTTTATTCCCACCATGGTATTTTCCTAACATAGTTTCTACATTAAAATATTTGGTGTTAATAAGTGTTTCTTTGTTGTCTTAAATAATTACTATTACAACTTGGTCATATTTTGAAAGCTTGACCAATTGAGATCTATGAGGGAAGCCTTTAAGAAGGTCAATCTCATGTTTGATGTAACCAATTATGCATATTAAAATAGAAGGATAATTATTAATTTAATCTAAAAGAAAATAGAGTGTTGGAAAATTATAAAGAAGGATTACTAATGTTGAACCTCTGACTCACATATCTAAATCTATCACCAATGAGAATAAGCAACTTCCAAATAACATGAGATCCATTAAAGCATTATATAGTGCTTTTTCAGGTGCTAGACACATGAATGTCATGGAATTGGAGAATTCTCATAAGATATGGGTTCAATTAGAATCATTGCATGCAAGAGACAATTGTGCAAAGCAAAAAATGATACAAAATTTGAAAGAGAAGCTTGAATATTTAAGGATGAGTGAATGTGAGAATATTAGTACCTATGTGCAGAAGGTGATAGATAATATTATAGAATTATATGCATTGGTGGAACCATATTCAAAGATGAAAAAGTCTGGAAGATATGCATATCATTTCCACATTCTTGTGGTAAAAATGTTTGTGAAGTTGAATAAATCAGAACAATGGATAAGGTGAATAAATATTCATTACTTGGTAAGTACTATTCTTTTTAAATGACTATATAGTATAAAACATGCATTTGATGTACCCTATGTCACACTTTGCAAAGGAAAAAGGCTAACAAAAGTTTAACTGTTCACCTTCAATGACATAGAACTTGTACTATTATTTAGAATTTGAAAATGAAGTAAACTAATGAAATGTGTGGAAAGTGATGAAGTTTTGGATTATAATTTTTAAAAATTATTTTGAATAACAATTGATATATTTTCCTAATTTTTATAGTTAAATTTTTATCTGTTGAAAATTGCTTAAAATTAGGGGTCTAGTTCGCACCACAAAAGTATATGGAAATAAACTTATTTCCCTTTGATCTCAGACTATGTTATAGATGAAATATATAGCTAGAACAATAAAAAATTATAATTGACTTTAGATCTATATTTTCTCTTTTATAATGATTGAAATTTTAACTCACTTGAAATTGGTAGTTTTCATTTCCCACCACATTTTTCAAAATAAATCTATTCTAACAATAGGAAACATTACACATTCTTGAAGATGACTCCCTCCACTAGAATGCCATATAATTTTTAATTTTTTTAATATGATTTAATATATTTTTCTTTCTCAAAATCAACATCTATTCAAGTGTTAAAATGTGTGCTTGTAGAATTTTTTAATTACAATATACTATATTTAATTAAAAGACTATAAAATCTATATGAGAATATTCTTAAATTTGAGCTCTATAAAATGGTGTTTATATATTATCAAAAAATATCATAAAAAATAGTAAGAGTTAGTGAAATGCCAATTTTTTAAAGTAATTTTATTTCATTAGTAATTTGATACAAACTAGTATAAAATATGCATTTAATAGATATTTCCAATTGTAAAAGTGTGAGACCATATATAACTAAGATAGAATGAATTTATCTATATCATATGTTTGAAAAAAAAAAAATTTAGATTGAAATACTCAAATTTAGTCATTCCGATAAGTCAACCTGAAACGTGACACAACTGTGTACTTTTATGCATTTTCAGTAGAATTTTTTCTAAGGTAGTATCCATATTTAAATATACTCATTCTAAGCATAAGATAAAGTGTGAATTTAGTAAAATTTCTTCAAATTTTAATTTTATTCTAGCTATGGATCTACACATGTTAAGGATTTGGAAGAGATAAAAGAATATTAAATGAAGTTGGAAGAGTTAGAAGCCTTAATTGCAAAGAGAGCATCTAAATATGTAGATAAGTATGAAGGAAGATTTCCACTAAAAATTCATTTTTTATTTTTTGTAATAAGATTGGTCATTTTTCATGTACATGTACATAGAAAACACCAACACACAAGCCTACAATGATAAAACTTAAATATCATGAAAAATATTACTATTCTAGTGTAGGCGTGATTGATGATCATTTAAAGAAAAGAAAAGACAATATTCTATTCATTACTATTGGAGAATTGAGTCTTATATGTCTAAATGAGGATATAGCACTAATTAAACATGTTAAAAATAAAGATGAATGTGATAGATAATGCATTTTCACATCATATTACGGAAGATAAGAATACATTTTTGAAACTAGATAGGTATGATGGTGGTGTTGTTAGATTTGGTGATAACACTCCTTTGATAAAAGGAAGAGGTTCTATTACAATTGATGGTAAGAATAAAATTGATAGTGTCTATATGTTAAATGATTAAAGTCACAATCTTTTGAGTGTTTGGAAACTTGTCCATGAAGGTTAAAACTTACAATACAAGGAAGAAATATGCTCATGTGATATTGCATATTATGTTGAAGGATTGAACTACAACTTGTTGAGTGTATCACATTTAGGTAATGTAGGTTGCAACGTTTAATTTGGAACTAAAACTGCTAAGATCTATGACACTGATGGAAAGCTGATAAGAAAAGGTGAACAAACTAGGAGTAATTTATTTTACCTAGATATGGAAGATGCAACATGTCTTGTTGTTAGATTTGATGATGTGTCACGGTGGCATAAAAGGTTGTGTCATGTTAACTTTGATAATCTGATCAACATTAGCAAAAAGAACAAAGTCAGAGGGTTGGCAAAGTTGAAGAAACATGAAAACACATTGTGCAAACAAAGTCAATGAAAAAGTCTAGTTTCAAAAGCAAAACATACACTTCCAAAGAAGTAATAAAGTTAGTCCATATAGACTTATGTGGTCCAGTAGAAGTGCAAAGCTACCTAGGAGACAGATACATAATGCTATTTGTAGATGACTATTCCAGGATGATGATTGTTATGTTTTTGAAGCAAAAATATAATGCATTTCAAATGTTTAAGTGGTATTTGGCTAGAGTTGAGAAGGAAATAGGAAAGAACCTAAAATGCCTAAGGTCAAATAGAGGAGGTAAGTTCACATCAAAAGAGTTTGAAATATTCTGTAATCACAAAGGTATCAAAAGGAAAACATCAGCACCAAGAACTCCAACACAGAATGGTATTTCTGAAAGAAGGAATAGGTCAGTGATTGACTGTGCTAGAACCTTGATGATGGAGAAAAATGTTGCACTAAAGTATTGGAGAGAAGCTATAAGTACTGCAATTTACACACTGAATAGAGTTCAAGTCAAGAAAGGTACAAATACAACATCTTTTGGATTATGGTATGGTCACTCACCTAATGTTAAATATTTCAGAGTATTTGGTTGTAAATGCTATATTCTACAAGATACTAGAAATGGCAAGTTTGATGCAAAAAGTGATGAATGAATATTCCTTGGATGCTCTAGTAAAAGTAAGGCATATAAATGTTTGAATGCTAAGACTAATAAGATTGTGGAAAGTGCAAATGTAAATTTTGATAAGCATGCAAAAGTTTAGGTTGATGAGTCCAAGCAATCAGAGGATTATAGATCCTTTGTATACTTCTATGAAGGAATGACTTTTGAAGACTATGCTGCAAATTAAGTTGGAAATCAACAAAAAAGTTTAGTATCTACTGAGTCTTAGCCTGTGAATGTCAAGTTGCATTCATAAGATGAGCTACAGAATGTAGAAAATGCATATTCCGATTCTAAAAATAGTATACATGAGAGTAATGATGAAGTGCCTAATGAAGAAGAACAAAATGACTCTAAAGCTGAAGCATCAAACATGGAAAGAAGAACAGAACCAAGATTAGCCGGGTATGTGAGGAGACATCACCTTGTAGATCAAATCACTGGTGACAAGGATGTTAGACCAATGACAAGGAATAGACTCACGAATGAATCATGTTTGCTGAGCATGAGTGAACCTAAAACAATGAAAGATGCACTACAAGATGATGACTAGTATAAAGCCATGGAAGAGGAGATAGATCAGATTGAGAAGAACAAAATATGGACCCTAGTTCTTAGACCAACTGATAAGAATGTGATTGGTATCAAATGGGTGTTTAGAAAAAAACATGATGAGAATGGTGAGATAAGAAGAAACAAAGCCAGATTAGTATGCAAAGTCTATGCACAAGAAGAAGGACTGGATTATGGGGAAACATTTGCCCCTGTTCCAAAAATGGAAGGAGTAAGAATATTACTTGCATATGCTGCATAAAAAGGATTCAAAGTGTACCAAATGGATGTTAAATCTCTTTTTTTTAATGATATACTAGAAGAGGAAGTCTACATAGAACAACTAGAGGGATTTTTTGATGAGAAGGATAGGGATGTGGCCTACAAACTACACAAAGCACTTTATGGATTGAAGCAAGCACCAAGAGCATGGTATGAGAGGTTGCAGAAATATCTTATGAAGATAGGATTTGAGAGGAAAGATGACAACAACAATTTGTACATCAAAGCTGAAAAAGGTAAAGATATTTTGATATCAGAAATCTTTGTTGATGATATAATATTTGGAGGAAAAGATGTTCTTTGCAAGACTTTGCTGATCAAATGAAACATGAATTGGAGATGTCAATATTTGGAGAAATCAAATTCTTTGTTGGATTACAAGTACATCAATTGAAGCATGGCATATTTGTGACCCAATAAAAAATACATCAAGGAGATACTCAAAACATTCGGGTTAGAAGACTCAAAACCAGTTAGCACACCAATGGCAATAGGCCATAAGCTATTCAAGAATGATGAGTCTGCTGAAGGAAATCAGACATTGTATAGATCAATGATTGGAAAGCTGCAATATGTTGTACATAGTAGACTAGACATTGCATTAGCTATTGGAATAGTGGCAAGATTTTCTACAAATCCAAGAGAAAATCACTTAATGGCAGTAAAGAGAATCATGAGATACTTGAAAGGAACTGATGACTTTGACTTGTACTACAAGAGGAGTGAAAAATTTGAACTAAGAGCCTACATTGATGCAAATTGGGGAGGTAACATTGATGATAAAAAAAACACCAGTGGAGGAGCACTTTTCTTAGGAAAAAGGTTGATTACATGCACTAGCAAAAAGAGAAATTGCACCTCATAGTCCACTGCTGAAGCTGAATATGTTGCAGCTACTACAATTTGCACCAATATTGTATAGATCAAACATTTTCTACAAGGTATGAAGGAAGAGGTAACTGAGCCTGTGATACTTTATTGTGATAATACAAGTGCTATCAATATATCAAAGAACCCTGTAATTCATGCTAAAATCAAGCACATTGCAATCAAGTATCACTATGTAAAAGAGTTGGTTGAAGACAAACAAGTGAAGATGGAATATGTTAGCTCAAAGGAATAGATTGCTGACATCTTCACAAAAGCACTACCTAAAGATGCTTTTGAGTATTTTAGAGGCAAGCTAGGGGTGATATCCCTAGCCAAGGCTACTTGAAGCAAAATACAAGACTGCCTTGCATCAAACGAGCTGATTATTGAAGATTTTACACATTAATGCAGAGGATGCTTACTTTGGGATTCATGCCTAAAGTAATAGAAGTGATGAAATTCCAAGTAAGGTGACAGAGGGAGAAATTGAATGAACTTGCAAAAGCTACACTTTCATACTAGGATCCTAATATATCTTTGGCCTTGTTGCCAAAGATGGAGAAATAGAAGAAAACTGATCAACAACTATTGATGATAAAGAATTTGAAAAGAGGGAGAAGTTGTGAGAGACTAACTAGATGCTGATGATTTGGTGATCAAATGAATATAATCAAAAGTTGATTAGAATAGAAAAAGATGAACAATATAGAGAGAAAAACAAAGAACAAGGATGTAGCAACCAAGAGGGAGAAGCAGAAATGAAACAATGACAATAGTAGAAGAAGATGTGAAGTTACAATTACTTTTTGGCATTTGACTTATCAATGCCAAAAAGGGAGATTGTTGCAAAGAAGGAAGATTGTTGTTAAGAGAATTTTTTCAATCATTGTTTTGTCATTGATGTCAAACCTTCTATTTGTAGGAATGATATTTTCTTATAAGATCCAAGTATTATCACTTAGTTGATTGATGAAGAGGATTTAGTCAACAAGATGTAACAAGAGCACTTAAGGGAAAGGTTGAGTTATGATGTTGTAATGATGTGCAAGGGTCAGTTAAGACCATGGTTAAATGATGTATTGATAGAATACTCAAAGATACAGAGGTTGGTCACACTTAGAAACACTAGAGGAAGAAGTTGTAACAAGGGTGACTGCAAAGCTTAAACTAAGATCATTAGTGGGTGCCGAGCAAGTTAGTTGAAGTCAAGAAAATTCTCAGTTGGTGCTGACTGATCTTCAGGTGTCGAGTGAAGTTCAAGTGTTGAGCATCAAAAAAATCTTAGTTGGTGCCGAGTGATCTTTAGGTGCCAAACATCAAGAAAAACATAGTTGATGCCGAGTAACATAGTGTGTGCTGAGCATCAATATTTCAATAGTGTCAAGCTGCTAAATTATTTCAAATGATGAAGATTCACCAAATCTGAGCCAACAAAGTGGTCGCCTTGAATTTTTTGAATGAGTTGGAAGATAAGGATGATGAGCTGGTCACACATAATTCTATGTAAATGATTTTTGGGTGAATTCTAAAGAATTATTTAAGAAGTTTTTAGAGGAAACAAAATATGGGTTAGATGCAATGAATCCTACCCAATCCATACGAATTGAAATTAAAGAATGGAAGAACAAATTGGGAAAAGGAACTCCAAGACTTCTATTTAAGGATTCATAGACCAAGAAGCAAAAGCTGCTGATATTGTTGATGCTGAATAGCCAAATCTGCGAAGTGGTTAGAAGGGTGTCAAAGAGAAGACATCTAGGAGAAGGAAGAGCACAAAGGCTCTACTTTTGGAAGTGGTCATGAAGAGATTATTGCACTAGTGCATTGAGTATGGAGATTCAAGAAGACTAAGCTTGAAGGAGGGAAAGTTGTCAGAGTTGCAGTGATTGAAGGCGAAGCAATGGTTTGAGTTGAGACGTGATCCGAGATCTGCAAGATAAGTTGTATGTTGTAATCAGGTCAAAGATTTTCTAATAGTCTCTAGCAATTGTTTTAGATCTAAAAATCCTATGGACTTAGGTTGGTTTAATAGCCATTTATAAATTCTTTAACAGGGTGGCATTCCAAGTGAATGTTCTAAAGTCCTTTAACTAGGCCCACTTCTAATAGGGTGGATAAATCCTCTAAAAAGGTCACATTTGACAATGTGTTGTAAGCCTTTAACAAGGCAAGCCTTTCACAGGGCATCACTTTAGAAGAGTGAGAATGGAGTAGCATGTTACTGGTGGTTTTTCCCAAACTAGGTTTCCACATAAATCACTGTGTTTTGTGTTGATTTCTTATGTGTAATACTTGCATGTTGATTTATAGTAACTTTCTGGTTAGAAAAGTTAAAGCTTGGATGAATGAACGGTTGAATGGGCTCACTATAGTTAGTGATAAGTTTGAATAGGACATTTGGACCTTGAATAACTAATTCAACACTCCCACCCCCCTCTCAATTATTCTAAATCATTTCTAACAAACTATTATTTTCATCAAGTTATTTAGATTTGTTTGATTTATTTGACTTAGTGCATGTATATGTTCCTTTTTCATTGATTTCAAATGGGTAGAGACATCCTTCTGTAAAAAATAAAATGTTTCAAGTTAGACAATAATGATTTTTTATAGTAACTATGAAAGATATATCATTGTTTAATATTTATAGACTTCAAATTGAATAAATAGAATTCAATAAAATATAAAAACCAAAATTTAATAAGAACCATAATAGAATAAAGACCATACACTACAAGTTGATAATGAGGTTCACCTTTTAATGGATACAATTTTTAGCCAACTTCAAATGTGTGACAAATCCATTAATATTGATTAAAAAAATACATAAAAATATCTTTCATACACAATGACCTACAATATAATATTTTTTATTCTTCTAAGAATATATAAACTCACTTAGAGTTCATAACATGCTTCCTAAAAATAATCATAATATTAAGAACATTTACTTCTTCAAAACTACTTATACATAAGAATATGTGTATTTCTCTCCAAAAATAGACAAATGTAGCTATGAAAATACTGATCATTTATATCAGCAAGGTCACAAGCTTACTCCATCGCATTTTATTTTCTTTCTAACAAGGACACATTGCGTCGAGTTCCTACCTTTAGTAATATTGTTTTTTAAAATATAGTAGGAAAAAGTAATATTAACATGGTTTACTAACTTATGAATATAAAAAATGTCCTCTCAAAATGACTATTATTAATTGAAAATGAAATTAGAATAATGAATATCTTAAGACACAACTTTGGGAAATAGTAATGAAAAATTTGTATTGAATTTATGTCTAAATAGATGATGACAAATTTTTTACTTTATGCATTTAATTGCAACCACCTACTATTAATTAATTTTATCATAATTTTAATAGGAAAAGGCGAGAGTTGAGGAGAAATATATGATTTTTATTTCAAAGTAATTATTAGAAACTGTTGGGACTCATGACAGTTCAATGTACTAACTAATAAGGAATGAAATAAAAGATTCATAATAAATTTTATAAAAGAAATAGAAATTATAACATTACAAAGGTACCAACATTTGTAAAAACTCTATGATTTGATTGGTTAAAGAAAAAAATAAATTGGCATTCCATGAATGCTATAATATCCTACCTATGGCAGGAACTAATAAGGTGTAACTTAAATATGCTTCAACCCATATCAAAACCTATTTTTATGTTTTATGTAAATGATAAGTCTTATTCTCATATAGGTTATTGGGTCAAATACATATGTGAGTACTTTAATCAACATTTTATTGAGCATTGGGTCACAAAATAAAGATAAATTTCCCCCATATATTTGCAATGTGCACGTGTGTGTTTTATTGATAAAGGTATTTAATGGAATGGGGTCAGTTATGGGGGAAAAATCCTATTGAATGTACTTTTTCATTAAATACAACTTTATGATTAACGTCAAATTTAAATGAATCCATATGCCTATATGTGAAAGCATGTAGATTAGTGATGAAAACATTAAATTACCTTGTTTAGTTTGTGTCACAATTTTTTTCCACATGTCATAAGTTTAGAGGACATGCTAATCTCTAGACAAAATGCACTAAAGAAAAAACAATGTCAAAAAAATTATTCTTTCCAAATTCATAGAAAATGTAGTGATATTTTTCCAATTTTTTTGTCATTTTTTACTACAGACTATATAGATGATGAAGATGAAATGCTAAACTTTTTAGAAAAAGCCATGATGTTTTTGATTTTTTGAAAATTGGTCAACTGTATAAAATGTAGGAAGGATGGCCACATCTTAAGTTTACAATGTCATGTGTCATTAACATCATACAACATGACGGTCTATGAGTATCCCATGTTTGAACTGACCTTTACAATGCCTTCAAACTTGTGAGGGCCATAACTTTTGCTCACAACATTCATTTCAATCCAATAAAAATGCATTGGAGAGCTCTAGATAATATCTAAAATATTAAGGAATTCTAATCAAGTGGTAGGCATGGGGGTCATTAATATTAGTCACACTACTTAATATATTGTTCAATTTTTTCATATATTAAGGGTCAATAATATTTGGTGCTAATTAGCCTGTAAAAATTTCCTTCGATAGAGTAATTCTCTTTAAGTGATTATGGATGATTACAAGATATTGGAATAAATATTTATAATAAATTTAAGAATAGTATATATATATAGAATAGGACAAATATAGGTTTTGGAGAACAACTCAGAGGGTTTGGGAATGAAGGAAATTTTTTGTGGCTTGAAGGATTTTTCCCATCGTAGGAATTTTCATCTAGTTGTCAGAGTTTAGCATCAATGCAAGGTAATGTTGGAGATCCTCAGCACCTAAAAGTTTTGGAGGATTTGTAACTGTAGAGGATTGGAGCTTTAGATCGTCTCATTATAATACCTTTAGCTGAATCTGTTGCAGCCATGTTATGAGCTAGAGCTTCATTTCTTTATCAATTAGTGATGCGTGCATTGGGAGATTATTCTCAGAGATAGATATCATGAGTTAAAAAGGATGGGAGGTCGCTTACATAAGTGACAAAGCTAAATGATTGAAGGTCTATGAAGAGATGATAGCTAATCTCTATTCACCTATAGCCTTGGCAATGTCTGGTTTGATTCACTACATATCCTGTTCTGTATCAAATTTTTTGGAGTGGGACCAAATTCATCGCAAGTTTTCATAGAGGGATACGTGCCAAATTTACCAGAACTTACAATGACTTTGATTAAATCCATCAGAGCCAGGCCGACTTTGGAGATGGAAGCAAGGAGACATTTGAAAGAATGCATCGAATAGTTTGCATGTGGAGTGTTTTTCAAAATGTCTTAGGACAATGACATATCATTGATTACGATGGTCTCAAATTATAAATGCATAACATTTGGCGGATTGTCATAAGTGTACAATAATATAAATTTCTACACAAAATGGATTTCTTGAAACTTTTTTAAAGCTCAAGAGCAACTGTAATGTGCAAAAAATGCCTAAAGGAAATGTGATAGCACAGATGAAACATGTTATGTGGGAACAATACAATGCACATGACCTATTTGATACAATAACAGGAGGCTTCAAAGAAGTGGAAGCACAAATATTTGAATTGTTTATCAACATACATCAAATAGATTTCTTTTCTAGCATTCAAACTAAATGTGCCAACTTAAGAGCACAAGACTATAGTAAACAACAATAAAATCAAGTCTCAAAATAGGGATTTAGATCATAATGGATCCACTTCAAATTTTTTCCTCCACACCTGTTGTTCAACCAGCTAAGGCTTTCATGCATTCTTCCCAATTTTAGAGTTGCAAATTTCTTGTAAAGAAATCAGGTTAGGGTTTTAAGTCTATTTTTCATGTAAAGGCAGTGGTTCAACCTCCAAAGCCTTTTTTTGTCAATCCATGCTTCACTGATCATCGAGGTAAATCTTCTAAAAATGGAGTTCCAGATTCAGTGCTGAAGATGAAGATTCCAATTGTTGATGAAGGATGTAACAAATAGAATTGGAAAAGTTTTTCTTCTTATGAATTTGGTGAGACATCTAAATGGGTCATGCAAAGATTTTTGAAAAAGAGGGACTTCAAAATTTTTAGGCGGAATACCACAAATTCAAATCGATTTCGTCCAGGGCATCATTCACAAGATCGCAATAGTTGGAAAAGAAGTCATTCTTCATTAGGGCCTAAGCATTTTGACAAGCAACCCATCCTTGACATTTGTTATGGAACTCCACCAAGGTCCCCTATTCACATACTAAATACCAAGCCCCTGAATGAAGGGATTTTTCCTAATGAAGCACTTGGTAAAGACCCTGTTAAGTTGTTTGATGCTACTGATCAAACTTTGCATTTAGACTCCTTGCCTGATTCAAACCGAGGTCCCTTCAAACCAAAGAGGCAAAGGCTAGTTTGGTGAAAGAAATCCTGCCCAGATAGTACAACACATGAAATTTAGCAGCATATAATTGATCACCTGTCTATCACATTTCCAAGTCACATGTTGCAAGAATCGGTTGGTGTTCTCTCACAATCTACTCTCATTGGTAAAATCAATTTGGATTCCATTGACATTTCAGATATTAAACAGTGGGCTTTTAAAAACTGGATAGGTGTTAAAGATGTGTTTTATATAGACCAACAATCTCAATTTTTTGTTGCAATTTTTGAATCTAAAGAAGCTAGAGATTGTGTGTATAGATTTAAAGGGTGGTTTTCTTTGGGGTATGGCTTGTATACTATGATCTGGATTCAAAATTTTAACCTAGAATCATTAAAGATTTAGTTCTATCCATTTTGGATTTCCTTTCCATGATTGCTTTTAGAATACAGGGATCCGAATATTATTGAAGTTCTTGCAAATAAAATTGGCATCTTCTTGAAGCATGATCTCATTCCATATGATCGACCATATCTATGTGTCAGAGTCTATGTGCTTCTAGATATGAGAAAAATCATCCCATCTAATATTCAGATTAATTTTCCATGGTGGTTATGGAATCAACCTATTCTAGTTCAGGATGCAGACACAATTCAGAGATTCCAATCTACTCTTGGGCATTTTAACACCCAATGTCTAAATGGTGTTCAAGATTCAATAAAAGTGTGCTCTGATCATACTACAGATCCAAAACTATGAACATTTCAGAGATTAATAGAAGATCCTCAAATTTCAGCTGGAAAAGGTCCTTTAGTAGAAGATTTCCATACTCCACATCATGATACCATTCCAGACACATCCACATCTTATGTTCATTACAAATTTTCAGATGCAATGTTCTCCTATTTGTTAAAAATACTTATTCCTTCCATTCTTTTTCTGATGGAGCATTCTGATAGGATTGCTATTGTTCCTTTCAAGAGAGATGCTTTGATTACATATCATATGAATATTCCAAACACACTATCTTTATTGCCCATTCAACCATCAGATTCTAACATTTGTAAAGGATTGGCTAATTGGAAAACTTATCAAATTGAAGAACAAATTATTTCAGAAATAGCCTCCAACATAATTTTTGATATTGCAGAAGAGGAAGACTTCCCAGGTGTTAACCACAACAAGAAACAGTTGTATGATTTATTTCAGCAATATCAATTTTGGTTGCATAAGTCTTCTCATTTTTTACAGGCTAGTAAAAACTCATTTGTTACAGGGAATATTTCAAATGTTTTTGCTTCTCGGCCAGAGGAAGATATTATAATTGCTAAGGACCCATTGAGAATTGAAGAATCCATATATAACAACATACAAGATTGTGTAATTAATCATTCTTCTCTCCATGAGGATACTAATTTGGGACAGACTAAGAATAACAAGGATTCTTTGCAAGATCAGACAGATGAAATTTCTTTAGAAATTACTTTAGACCTTTATGATTATAATCAAACTCTCCCAATTGCTCAATCTATTTCCTTGAAACAAGTTATTAAAACTCCAAAATCAAGAGGATGGCCTAAAGGATCCAAGACTAGAATTGAAATTGCCACTGGTATTAAAACTACTTTGGATGACAAGTTTGTGGTTTCTAAGAGAGTGACAAGGAGAACAAAATGTTCTCCTTGTCCACAATGAAGATAAATTCTTGGAATGTTAGAGGTATTAATGCCTCTAACAAAAGAAAAAGGATCAAATGATTAATAGATGATATGAAATTAGATATTGTGTTGCTTCAAGAAACAAAACTTTTGCAACAATCATATGAAAAGACATTATTCAAATGGTCAAAGTGATCTTTCTTTCATTCACCAAGTATTGGAGCTTCGGGAGGACTTGCAGTTTTGTGGAATCCTTTATTAATTCAAGGCCAACTCATTCATCAGCATCAAAATTGGCAAATGATGCAAATCTCAAATTTTGAAATCTCATTTCTCATTATTAATGTTTATGGGCCAAATTCTACACAAGACAAGTTAAAACTTTAGCATACCTTGACTCAAAAAATACAATCACAACAAACTCAATTAATCATTCTCGGGGGAGATTTTAATGCAGTGTTGAGTCAGGATGAAAAATAGGTGGTATCTCTCCTCCTCTTTGAACAATTAGAGATTTCTCCAATTTCGTTGATAATAATGGGCTTATGGATATTCCTCCAACTCAAGGAAAGTATACTTGGTCAAATAGGAGAGATGGTTTTCCATAGATTGTTGTTCGGCTTGACAGATTCTTGTCTCAAGAATGGAAATTGCAGCAATTTCAGCTTAGTTCAGATATTTTACCATATCCAGAATCAGACCACTACCCAATCACCTTATCACTTACTCGAGCTGCAGATATTAAGCATTATCAAGGTAAATCCTCATTCAAATTTGAACGTATGTGGCTTCGTCATCCACATTTTCTCCAGCATCTTAAGTAGTGGTGGGTTAGTGCACCTTTTGTTTCGAGTTCTAAGATGCATCAGTTTGCAATGAAGATGAAACATATTAAAAAACACATTAAACAATGGAATCAAGATATCTTCAAAAATGTCTTCAATCAAAAAGAGATTGTCAAGGTACAATTGGAGGATATTCACACTGATATCATTCAAAATGGGATGACAAATGATGCATATATTAAACAAAAAAATATTCAGAATGAGTGGGAAGAGTTGTGTGGAAGAGAAGAGGAATATTGGCGTCTAAAGTCTAGGGAGTTATGGCTTCAACAAGAGGATAAGAATACTAAATATTTTCATGCTTCAGCACAACAAAAAAGAGCAGCCAAAACAATCTTTAATATTAAGGACTCAGTAACAGGTAATGTCTTAACAAACTCCTAGCATATTAAAGAGGAAGGTGTTAGGTTTTTTAAGAATCTTCTTGCACCAGCTGAATTTCGAGCACCTTCCCCTTCACAAGTGGCATATCCTCTTCAAGCCATTCCAAAATTGGTGTCTCTGGAAGATAATAATATTCTTAAGAAACCGATCTCATTACAAGAACTTCAAAAGGTTGTCTTTTCATTCCCTCAAGACAAAGCTCCGAGTCCTGATGGATTCACGAAACTATTTTTCCAATGCAGCTGGGATTTTATTTGTTTTGATCTTTTGGCTGCAGTGGAAGAGTCTAGGAAGTGCAAATCAATGCTTAAGTATTTTAATACTTCCAACATTGCAATTATTCCTAAGTTGAAAGAGCCCAAAACATTTGCTGATTTTAGGCCTATCTCTCTTTGTAATCTTACATATAAGATTATAACGAAGGTAATATACTCTCGTCTTCAGTATCTTCTTCCAAAGCTAATTTCTTTAGAGCAGGGGGGTTTTGTTCTTGGTAGGGAAACTATGGAGGGAGCAATGGTTGCTCATGAAGTTCTTCATTCTATAAGTACAAATCAGTCTCCTTCTATCGTAATCAAGTTAGATATGATGAAGGCCTATGAAAGAGTTTGCTAGTCATTTCTTCTTCAAGTCCTCTAGAAGATGGTGTAAATGGATAAGACCATGTATCTCTGGGGCTTGGTTTTCAGTCATTGTTAATGGGATAGCTTCTGGTTTCTTCTCTTCTACTCAAGGAATTAGGAAAGGAGATCCTCTTTCTCCAGCTTTGTTTATCATCATGGCTGAAGCCTTTAGTAGAACCATTAGGCACTATCATCTTTAAGGAAAATGGAAGGGAGAAAACATTACTGGCACATCTATTTCCATTACACATTCTTTATTTGTAGACAATACACTATTGTTTGGTCTATCACAAGTGTCAGAAGCTAGACAAATAAAGAAGATTTTGGAGTTGTATTCAGATGTCTCAGGGTAGAAAATCAATTCAAATAAGTCAAAAATATTTCTTTTCTACACCAATAAAGTGATATTGGAAGGAATTGTTAAAATTTTGGGATTTTCAGAGGACTTTCTTCCATCAACATATCTTGGAATTCCATTTTTCATGGGATCAAATAAGACAAGCTATTGAAATTTTGTTATTCAAAGAATTAAGTCTAGAGTGGTAGCTTGGAAAGCCCGATGGCTTTCTTTAGCAGGAAGAATTCTACTTATAAAATTAGTACTTTCAGCAATCCCAAATTACTATATTGCAGTCCTTAAAGCGCTGGCATCAATCTTATTACAAATCAAAAGCTTGATTAGAGGCTTCCTTTGGGCAGGAAATATGAATGGGGATAAAAATATTCCGCTTGTATCACTTCATGACATGGCTCATATTCTAGCCATTGGTGGAGCAGGTATTCGTGATTTGACTAAGATAAATGCAACTTTTGGTGGGAAACTCATTTGGCATATGTACACTAAACCTCAATCAACATGGTGTCAGATAATGCAACAAAATTATTTAGATAATAATGACCCCACAAGAATGTTTTCAATTCTTAATCCCTCTAAAGGCTCTGTGATTTGGGATTTTATGATCTCTTCCAAAGATATTGTTCTTAAATATATTTCTTGGGAGTTGAATAAGGGAGATAGAGTCAAATTTTGGAGGGACTCATGGAATGGATTTCCACCTCTTCATACTTTGCAATTTTCTCAGAACATAATGAACATTTCAGAATCAGTTTGGGGTAATAGAGTCATTGATTTTATAGATAAAATTTGTCCCTATTCTAGTAAAGTCACTTGGAAAAATCCAGATCACCTGCCTTTGACTATTCAAGAGAAACAAATGTTTAGGGACTATTTAGACAAGAGACTTGTTTACATTTCAAATGGGGAAGATAGATTGTTTTGGGCTCCAACTAAAGATGGTTGCTATTCAGTCAAAGAGGGGTATAAGTTGTTACAGAGAATAGCTACACAAAAGAATCCATCTAGAGCTTATAATTTTTTTTGGAACCATGTTGTTCTTCCAAAAGCTAGATGTTTTGCATGGCTTGCACTTAAACACAGAATTCTTACACGTGACAGATTGACTAAGTTCAATATTGCTCCTCCATTTAAATGTGTGTTGTGTAATGAAGAATATGAATCAGTGGATCACTTGTTTGTCACATGATCATTCGCATATGATTGTTGGGTTTTTGTTCTCAGAAAACTTCATTATTATACTCGTCTTCAAAATAACCTTTGGGAGATTTTTCAATCTTGGCCACTTCTTTTTTTGAAAGCTTTATTTTGCAGGAATTTGGATATGTACTCCAGCTTTGGTTATTTGGGCTATTTGGTGGGAGAGGAATAAGAGGATATTTAGAAATGAATTTGCAGAGAAAGAAATAGTGTTACAAGGCATTGTAAAGTCTATATCAGAAGTCACTAATGCAAGCCTTTTTAGATGCAAAATCAACCCTACAATCTCAGTTTGGGACAGTTTCATCATTCGAGAGTGGAAATCTCTTCTTATTCCATGAGGGAGTGGAATTAGCAACAATCAACATTCCAAGATAGATAGAGTAGTTGTGCAATGGCTACCTCCTAAGTCGGGTATAGTGAAACTAAATTTTTATGGCATTTCAAGGGGAAATCCAGGTAAATCAGGTCTCGGGGCATGTGTCAGAGATAGTAAAGTTATAGTTCTAGCAATTTCATCCTCCTCGCTGCCAGATGGGATAAATAATTTAGTAGAAACACAAGCTCTCTTGGCAGGCCTTGCATTGCTTAAAACAGGTAATTTTCACAGTCCATATTGAAGGTGATTCTCAAATGGTTATTAATAGTTGCATTAAACGACAATCCTATTCATGACATTTGCAATATATCTTCAAGCAAATTTGGTACTTGATTGATCAATTTTCAGAAGTTACCATATCACATACCTTGCGAGAAGGAAATAAAGTGGCCGATTTCATATCTAATCTCGTGTGTGATGGTGTCATTGTTAACACACATCAACCCAACTCATTTATTGAACAATTCGAACAATTACATTCATTGATTGCATCTAAAAGTTGTTTATCATGTTCATAAAATTTAGATGTAAAGCTTGACTCAGGACAAAGTTCTCAATGGTATAGTTTTATGAGCCTCGATTTTGTCAATAAAATATCTATTGTAAATATCGACAAATATCTTTATGTAGATTTGTATATAAGCAATGATTGTAGGTTTTCTTTCTGGTTCTTTCTTGGTTGAGCTCTTTGAACCAATTTTATTAATAAATATATTCAGTGGCTAGCCCACTTTTGCCAAAAAAAAAAAAAAGAATAGTATATATAGGAACTAGGAGTTTGAAGAATGACATTGAATCCTTATAGAATTAATTTCTCTTTTGTTTAAGAATAAATATTATTTCATAATATATATTACCTTAAAGGTATATGATTCAACTTTTAGTACAAGTTTTTAAATATTATAATTTTTGTAGTGCCAAAATAATGTGCTTGAATACATTTGTGAAAAATTACTTCTATCTAGTTCATAAATGTTTGAGTTTGTTAAGTTAGTGCCTTTGAGAGATTTTTTAAGACATTTTAAACTTGACCAGTGAATAATTTTTTTGTTATTGAATCTCTTTTGTTAGGCTAGATTGATGTAATAAGAAATATTAAAGGAATGATTTATAATAAGTGCCACATAGTGGGTTGTACTTACCCTTAAAGCGCATTGTAAAAATTACTATGTATGATAATAGTTGTTAAAATACATTTGTTATAGTAAATTTATAACAATCCAAACACAATTAAATTTGTAATAGTTAAAGTTAAAGTAAACCAAAGATTAAATAATAGGTGTATAATCAAATTACTATTAGTATTAAATTGTGGATTATATTATATTTTAGTACGACAAAGTTTCTTTTTAGTAATTTAATATGCTTGTTTAATTTAAATTATTCTTTTTCTTTACTAACCACTAAAATGATACTAAGAATTTAGATTGAGCTAATTTAATTTTAACATTAAAAGTAATTATTTATATATAGTAGTTTATTAAACTAATCTATAAATGATTTCATAAAAAGTAAAAATCTTAATATTAATAAAATGTATTAGCTAGCAAAAAATGACGGTGAAAATAAATCAATATAAGAGAGCCTCCAGAAAAGGGGTACTACAACATGTAATGAAATCAACTACTTATCTTTCACAAAAATAATATATATAAGACATTAAAGTAAAAAATCAATATAATAACTTTATAAATATTTGAAATTATCATAAAAATAGTTCATTCGTATTGGTTGATTGATACTGAACTAATTTAGTAGTTCGACAAAGTGAATGCAATAGTACTAGCCTACAATAAGTTTTAAAAAAATTATATGGTCTATATGCAGATATAATCTATGTGCCCTTTAGCAATTGAAGTATGATATGATGATATTGTTATTTTCAAGTGTTATGGGATAGACCAATTAATTATATATCAAATGTCTAAATAACACTAAAAGGTACATGTACAAACATGTGTTATTGTAAGAGCCAGTAAAATAGGATGAGCAATTTATGAGTTTAATTTAGAAAAGCTAGTTTCACATTAATTCATACTTACCTAAAGATTGAGCTGAGGTGACCTTGAATATATTTCAATCAATGTCAATTAAGAAATAAATAAATATTGACAAGGTATCAATTATGAGAAAAAATCACATAATATCATAACACTCGATGATATGTTATTACAAAAACAATCATAAACACAAACACACACACATGCACGCACACATGCACGCACGTGCGTGCGTGCGTGCACACACACACACACACACACACAGACTTGATGATATGTTATTACAAACACACACACACACACACACACACACACACACACACACACACACATGCATGCACATACACACACATGTGCGCACACACTCACACAAACGCACAAACTATTGAGCATGTTTTATTATAACTCTTACAAAGTCATAAATTTTATATCACACACACACACACACTATTGAGCATGTTTTATTATAAC
This sequence comes from Cupressus sempervirens, assembly GCA_028749045.1. Lineage (NCBI taxonomy): Eukaryota > Viridiplantae > Streptophyta > Pinopsida > Cupressales > Cupressaceae > Cupressus > Cupressus sempervirens. The sequence goes on from CM053792.1 coordinate 333,046,293, forward strand.
TCTTACAAAATCAAAAAAATTATTATTGGTTTATCAAAAAAATTATCAAAATATATAACATACATGTTTAATGATTACAATTATTCTTTATTCATACTTATATCATTAGTACACACATGCTCTCTCTCTCTCTCTCTCTCTCTCTCTCTCTCTCTCTCGCTATTGAGCATGTTTTATTATTGTTTTATCAAAAAAATTATCAAAATATATAACTTACATGTTTAATTATTACAATTATTCTTTATTCATACTTATATCATTAGTAAGAGTACATATACATTATATATTTGTGTGTTTATTTTTATATTGAAGTGAATTTTTTGTTATAATTTTTAATTTAAAAAGTTTTCTATATTATTTGTAATTGTTTTATGAATTTTGTACATCATACTATTTGATATCTAAACATATTTAGTTAATTATCTTATAAGTAACTTAAATAATATAAAGATGATGTTCTAGCCATTCCTCATGATGTGCACCAACCTAAACAACAAATACCACATACACTAGTGAATGTTAGATGGTGAGCAAGGATTAGTGGACCTCTAGAAAGATTTTCTCCCTCTTTGTATTCTATTTTACTTACTAATGTTGGTGAACCTAAATGTTAGATGAAGCTATGTAGGTGGATACTAAGATTCAGTCAGAGTTTATAATGAAAGAAGAAATGGATTCTTTGTTGAAAAACAAAACATGAGATTTGTGAAACTTTCCTATAGGTAAAAGGGCTTTATAGAATAAATGGATTTATAGGTTAAAAGAAGAGGATGGAGGTAAGAAAATATTTAAAGCCAGGTTAGTTGTAAAAGGATTTGCATAGAAAAAAGGAATTGATTTTGATGAGATATTCTCTCCTATTGTTAAAATGACTTCTATCTATATTGTTTTAAGTATTGTGGCTACTAAAGATTTGCATTTGGAGTGTCTTGATGCTAAAATAGCCTTCCTTGATGGTGATTTAAATGAAGAGATATATATGGCTAAGCCATAGGGATTCAAGGTCAAAGGTAAGGAGAACTTAGTGTGCAAAATGAAGAAAAGTTTATATGGCATGAAGCAAGCACCTCAGCAATGGTATCTGAAATTTGATAATTTTATGCATGAGCATGGATATAGTAGGTGTCATTCATATCATTGTGTTTAATTTAAGAGGTTGGATGATGATAGCTACATTATTTTATGTTTATATGTGGATGATATGCTTGTAGCTAGGTCTAACATGGATTAGATTAAGAGGTTGAAATGCTTGTTAGCACATGCATTTTTTATGAAGGATTTAGGAGCAACAAAACAAATCCTTGGTATAAAGTTTTGCAGAGATAGGAAAAATAGGAAATTGATGCTATCTCAGGCTGATTATGTTTAGAAGGTGTTGCATTGTTTCTCTATGGAGAATGCTAAATATTCAACACATCTTTATTTGGTCATTTGAAGTTGATTAAGAATATGTGTCCCAAGACACAAAATGAGGAGGATAAGATGTCCAAGGTACCCTATTCTTCAGCTATAGGAAGCTTGATATATGTTATGGTATGTACAAGGCCAAATATTGCACATGCAGTGGGACTTGTTAGTAGGTATATGAGTCATCTCGAAATCGAGCATTGGAATGCAATAAAAAAGATTCTTTGATAATTGAGAGGAACATCTAGTAAGTGTTTATACTTTGGGGGATCTACTACTGACTTACAAGGCTATGTTTACTTAGATTTGGCAGGGGATATTGATACTAGGCATTGTACTACAAGTTATGTATTTACTATTGGTGGGGCAACCGTGAGCTAGGTGTCTAGGTTACAGAAGGTTAATGCTTTATCCACTAGAGAGGTAGAGTATGTTTATGTTATAGAGGTAGCCAAGGAAATGATATGGCTTTAGTTATTCTTGGAAGAATTGGGACACCCTCAGAGGGATAATTATTTGTTTATAGATAGCCAGAGTGCCATTCATCTTGCAAAAAAATTTTCTCTTCATTCAAAGACAAAACACATATATTTGGGTCTTTCTTCATTAAGGTTTTGGGATAGACTAGCTCCTTGTGCAAAATTTCCACTTAGGGGGTGACAGTTGCCTGGATTCTAGTCAATTTGGCCCTTATGTTTGCTTCATTTGCTATCAATATAGCTAACTGATTATATGTTCAAAGCAATGTCCTAAAATGCTTCTCAATCTGAGCTAGATTCATTAGTAGTTTTGCACTCGATGCTATAATTTGGCTCTCCAGACTCAGAATGTGACTTCTGGTCTCTTAGGTGAAGAGTAAGGGATTACACAATTTAGTGTACAATGAAAAATATATTCTAAAGTACCTTCTTAACATACTAAACCATAGTTTCTAATGCAACTTGTGTTAGTGCTATATCAGTTGATATTTTCTCATTGGCTTTTCTTTGAAACTTCTTTTCTGACCATTCTAACAATTTTGCATTAGTATATAGGTCTTCATTACTAACCTTCTCCACTATGTCTATCAACTATTCCATTAGTGGCTTCATCTCATTAGGAGTTGGTAGACTAAATGTATCTAAAAGGATGTCTTTAATATGATGTAGTTCCCGCTTCTGCATTTGCTCCCTTCTAAGCATTTTCTAATACTTTTTCCTTGCTAGGGCCTGTTGCAATATGCCCATTTGTTATATAGTCATGGTACCATAATTGTACTTGGGTAAAATGATCTATTCATCAATACTCACATCTCCATATTGAATTACTTCTTTAGCCTTTAATGAACTTGGGCTCCACATTGAGATTTGCAATGTAGTAGCATCTATGTTTGGCTTACTAGGGCTTAGATGGTAGTTTTCTCCTTTAGTTCTGGTGTCATCTCACTCTCTTTAGGATTTCCTTGTTCTACCAAAATGACTGGACTCAAGCACCTTGTCCTTGTGTTGTAGGTGCAAATAAGTCTATTTGACCTATTTCTTGTTGTTCTACAGTAGCAAGTTGTGTTTCCACTGTGCTCTTATCTATAGTATCAATCTTAGAAATTTTATCAACCTTGTTAGATTTATTTTCTAGCATTCAAAACCAAGGTTTTACATTAGTGAGTGGAGGGATGATAGAAGGTGGTTCTTGTGGATTCACCTTTTCCCTTGCAACATTAGTCACTAACTTTTTTAGCTTATCCATACTGACCAAAAAAGAATTATCACAAAGTTTTTCTTGCAATGTAGATTGCTCTAATATCATCTTCAAATGATCTTCAGTAAGGGGATTCATGTTCTGAGCTTATAGATTAGAAACATCCTTGACATTTACTATTTCAGTAGTCTTACTTGTGACATGTGGAGGACTAATACTTAGCAATTGTGTGTCTTATAGAATCTCATCTTATGGCTGCTCTACCTCAGTTGTTGCCTTGTTATCTACTTCCATTTCTATTCCTCCTCCAATACTGTCAGCTTCATCATTATCTTCTTCATCATGCTTCACTTCAATGGGTTCTTGTTCTCCTTCCTTAACTATAAACAACCCACAAGTGAGCTTCCACATCTATGTGGACTTCTTAACAACATCCTCAATATTGTTTTGCAACATTCTAAAGGCTCTATATTTAGGTGTGAACCTAGCTACATATTTCTTTATAGCCTTAGCAATTTATACCTTATTTAGTTCAAGCATCAATTGGGCTAGAGATGTTTCTCTAATTTTTTTCCTCCAATTCTAGACAATAGTGTCATTTCTACTCAACTCTATCATATAGACTCTTTGGCATTGAGTTGGCAAGTGCTAGTGGAGTTATCTTGAATTTTTCCATCATGGAATATATGGTCTCATCCACTTGATTTTTCTCTACTTTACCCAAATTATCAAAATCTACATGTGTAAATCCTAATAGGTCTACACTATTCTTAACATTTTCACATAAATTTTCAAGATCTAAAAGAGGAATATGACTCACAACCTTAAATTGTCTATTGTCATCTAACTCTATTTTATCCTCATCAAAATCTACTTGTGCAACATATTTTCTTCTTGCTCTTGACCTCCTTGTTCTGCTTGTTTTCTCTTTTCCTTGGGTTTTGGGTTATTGCACATGTACTAGCTCTTTTAGTAGGTGCAGTAGGCTTGGGATGACTCAGCTTAGCTACCTTCTTAGCTTTAGCCACTGGTTAAGCCTTAGCCTTCATCTTCTTCTTCTCCCTTGGCACCTTCAGTCTCCTCCTCTTCCTGGTCTTCTCTCATATCTTGAGTTAATGCAACTGGTGCTTGTGCTTGGTTTTCTTCTTCCTCTTCATCCTCCTCTTCTTCTTCTTCCTCCTCCTCCTCTTCTTCTTCCTCCTTAACACCCTCTTCAAAATTAGCTTTTAGTTTCTTTACTATCTTATCCTTTTTCTTCATGGTAGAGGCAATCTTTAATTCTATGGTAATTTTGGACTTTACCATCTCATATTTTCCAAATACCTTTGCAATTTTATCTACCTCTTCTCCCAATAAAGTTTTTGTAGCTACAGAGGCCTCATCCAGATTTATTTTATAACATAAGAGTCTCAACCATCTCACCCTTGGTGTAGTGGCTTGTACAAATGTATAATTAGCATCCATGAGAAAACATACATCATCATAGTGTTTCTCAACTAAGGATAGTGGTATTCTTAATCTTTCCTTCATTGAATTTTTGAAGTCTTCAAAATAAATTGTCATCAAAGATTCAAAATTCTCTCCTAATTGCTCAATGTACTAGCCAATCTATACTGCTATTGATTTGTTGGTTTTCCATTCCATAGTGTCAAATGAGGGGAATTTGTTTTGCAAATAAAATAATATAAAAATCAATATAGAACCAAATTTACATTGTCCACTCTTTGTCTTTATGATTGCTCCAAGATTCTCCATCAATTGTTTCAATTGTAGATCTTCTAGATCATATGTGTGATCTTTCTTTACAATTTTGTATCCCACATCCATTGCTATATAGGGCACACTATTTAATATACTAGATTGATAGAACTTATGTGATATAACCCTTACAACAAATTTTATTAGAGAATCAGTGATTATGGAAATTGTCATGCATCTCTTGTTCCAAACAGCTCCAATATTTTTCTCAATCACTTCCTTGGAATCACTTCTCAGTGTCTTAATACCCTTTGTAAACCCTGTATGTTAGGATAAACCAGGGACAAAAATAAAAACTACATGCAAATATAACCAATAACAAAAAATAATAGAACAAACAGAAATGAACACAAGGCACCAAGATTTAACATGGTTCACCCAATCCCTGGGCTACGTCCACCAAACAGCAAGTCCGATCTTATTACAATCCAGTGATTACAACTTGATTACAATCCGTAATCCCTTATAGCTCAATACCGCCACAAGAACCAATTTTGTATCACCAAACATAAAAAATACCCAACCCTAAGCCCTTTTTATACAAGTATTAAACCGCTTTAGGGTTATAATATGTCGGCCATAATATGTACTTTCCTGATCAATCACCACAATCTAACAATCTCCCACTTGGGGACTGATCAGGCTCCACACTAAACAACAATCTCCCACTTGGAGATTGATCCTGTAGTAATACAACTACCGCATGGGGCTCCCACTGGATCAAACCACCCTGGACTCTGTTGTTCTTTTATTCACATTTAGTCTAAAAGACCAACTGAAGCTGAAGAGGAGTTCAACTTCTCCCTTGTTACAACCTTTGTCAACATATCTACTGGATTTTCATTGGTATGTATCTTCTTCAAATTAACTTTCCATCCTCCAAAACTGACCGAATGAAATGGTACCGCAACTGTATGTGTTTGGTCTTAGAATGCAGAGCTGAATTCTTAGCAAGATGAATGGCACTCTGACTATCTGTGAACAAATAATTATCCTTTTGAGGTTGTCCCAATTCTTCCAAGAAGAACTAAAGCCATATCATCTCTTTGGCTACCTTTGTAGCAGCAACATACTCTGCCTCTGTAGTGGAGAGAGCATTAATCTTCTGTAGCCTAGAAACCTAGCTCATGGCTGCCCCACCAACAGTAAAGACATAACCTGTAGTACTCCACCTAGTATCAATATCCCCAGCCAAATCTAAGTCAACATAGCCCTATAAATCAGTAGTAGAGCCCCCAAAGTGTAAACACTTATTGGTTGTTCCTCTCAAATATCTGAGAATCCACTTGACAGCATTCCAATGCTCAAATCCTGGATGACTCATATACCTGCTAACGACTCCCACTACATGTGAAATATCTGGCCTAGTGCATACCATAGCATACATCAAACTTCCTACAGCTGAAGCATAGGGTACCTTGGACTTCTTATCCTCCTCTTCCTGTTTCTTGGGACACATCTCCTTAGTCAATTTCAAATGACCAGGTAAAGGTGCGCTGACAGCTTTAGCATTCTCCATAGAGAAATGTTGCAACACCTTCTCAACATAATCAGCTTGAGATAGCGTCAATGTTCTATTCTTCCTATCTCTGCAAATCTTCATACCAAGGATTTTTTTTGCTGCCCCCAAATCCTTCATAGCAAATGCATGTGCTAATTGGCATTTCAGCCCCTTAATATGATCCATGTTAGACCCAGCTATAAGCATATAATCAACATATAAACATAAAATAATGTAGCTATCATCATCAAACCTCTTAAAATAAACACAGTAATCTGAATGACACCTATTATATCCATGCTCATGCATAAAACTGTCAAATTTCAGATACCATTGCCGAGGTGCTTGCTTCAAGCCATATAAACTTTTCTTCAATTTGCACACCAAGTTCTCCTTACCTTTGACCTCAAAACCCTGTGGCTGAGCCATATATATTTCTTCATCCAAATCACCATGAAGAAAGGCTATTTTAACATCCATCTGCTCTAAATGCAAATCTTCAGTAGCCACAAGACTTAAAACAGTACGAATAGAAGTCATTTTAACAACAGGAGAAAATATCTCATCAAAATCAATTCCCTTTTTCTGTGCAAATCCTTTTACAACTAACCTGGCCTTAAATCTTTTCTTACCTCCTTCCTCTTCTTTCAACCTGTAAACCCATTTATTTTGTAAAGCCTTTTTACCTACAGGCAACTTGCACAAATCCCATGTCTTTTTTTTCAGCAAAGAGTCCATTTCATCTTTCATTGCAGACTCCCACTGAATCTTAGTATCCACCTGCACAGCTTCATCATAACTTTCAGGTTCACCAGCATCAGTAAGTAAAATAGAATACAAAGAGGGAGAAAACCTTTGTGGAGGTCTAATTGGCCTTGTTAATCGTCTAACATTCACTGGTGTGTGTGGTATTTGTTGTTGCAGTTGTTGCACATCATGAGGAATGGCTGGAACATCAGCTTTTGGAGTATCATCCAACACTACATAATCATCTTCTTTCTTCTCATGTTGCTGCAACAGATCTTTGTACAACACTTTTTCATTGAATATGACATCCCGACTTCTTATAATTTTATGATTTTCAAAATCCCAAAGCCTATAGCCAAATTCATTAATCCCATATCCAACAAAGACACATTTCTTTGATTTAGCTTCTAGCTTGGTTCTATTTTCAGAGTCTATATGAGCAAAAGCTTCACAACTGAAGGTCTTGAGAAAAGAATAACACACCTTCTTACCAGTCCATGCTTCCTCTGGAATACCACAGCCCAAAGGAGTAGAGGGTCCTCTATTAATCAAATATACTGTAATATTGACAGCCTCCGCCCACATGTGTAAGGGCAACCCAGCATGCAACCTGATGCTCCTTGCGCGCTCCATTATAGTCCTGTTCATGCGTTCAGCCACTCCATTTTCCTGTGGAGTCCTTGGAACAGTTTTTTGTCTATGAATACCATTAGTGGAGCAATAATATTCAAATTCATGACTGCAATACTCACCACCATTATCAGATCTGAGACATTTTAATTTCTTACCAGTCTCATTTTCAACCAAGCATTTCCATTTCTTAAAAGTTTGAAATACATCAGATTTCTGTCTAACTAAATAAACCCATACTTTTCTAGTTGCATCATCAATAAATGTAACATAATAATGAGAGCCACCAAGGGAAGATACCTGAGCTGGTCCCCATACATCTATATGCACAAGCTCTAATTTCTCCATTTTTTTTTCCTTCCCAGTCTTTACAAAACTCACTCTCTTTTGTTTTCCATACACACAACTTTCATAGAAATCCATATTCACACATTTTAGACCTGGTAAAACTTTCCTTGAATGAAGTACTTTCATACCTTTCTCACTCATGTGCCCAAGTCTATTGTGCCACAATGTTGTATCAGAATCTACAGCAGCTATTTGTTCTCCTTGCTCAACTGCAGTAATTGTTCCTGAATATTCATTTTCCTCTGAAACAATCAAAGTAGAAGGAACAATATGACCTGTACAAAGATATAAGGTGCCTACTTTCACACCTTTTGCTACTACAAGGGAACCTTTTGAAACCTTCCAATTTTTATCATTAAAAGTAACTACACAACCCTCAACACCGAGTTTCCCTGCTGAAATTAAATTCCTACTCAGCTTTGGAACATGTCTTACCTCATGTAGTAGCCAATGATTCCCATTCTGCAACTTAATCTTAATTTTTCCCTTTCCAACAATCTGACAGGGTTCATTATCCCCCAAATAAACAAGCCCAAAATCCCCTTGGACATAATCAATGAAATAACCTCTATGAGGTGTAGCATGAAAAGAAGCACCAGAATCTAAAAACCATGAATCATCAACACTCTCTAAAGACAGAAGCAAAGCATCCTCTTCGGATTTGTTACTTACCACATTTGCCTCTTTGTCTCCATCTGATTTATCTCCTTCATTTTTCTTTCGAGTCCAGCAATCTTTCTTTTTGTGCCCTGGTTTCCCATAGTACCAGCAATCATTTGGTCCTCTCAATTGAGACCTCCTCCCCTTTGACTTCCCTCTTGATTTCCCATGATTTCCAGAGTTACTTCCTCTTTCAGTCATTCTGCCCCTGCTTTGTGCATTTAAAGCACTTCCTGATGTAGATCCACCTGAGGATTTTCTACGAGTTTCCTCACTTAAAATAACACCGATCACATCATGATATTTTAGGGTACTAGATCCAGGAACAGAATTACTCACCACCATTACCAAGCCATTCCAGCTTTCAGGCAAAGAACACAAAATCAAGAGAGCCCTAATTTCTTCATCAAAATTGATACCCACAGAAGATAATTGACTAGTAATAGTATTAAACTCATTTAAATGATCTGCAACAGATCCACCTTCTGCCATTTTCATATTAAATAAATGCTTCATGAGAAATACCTTATTTGAAGTGGAGGGCTTTTCATACAGTGTCGCTAGGGTTTTCATCAAATCTTCTGTCGTCTTTGCTTTTGTAATATTAAATGCCACCGATGGTTCCAAGCATAACCGAATGCTTCCGAGTGCCTTTCTGTCCAAAAGATCCCATTCAGCCTCTGACATAGTTCCCTGATTCTTGGCTTTTCCTTCCAACAGCTTCCATAAATCCTTCTGATATAAATAGTCTTCCATTTGCATCTTCCATAACTGGAAGTTCTGCCCATTAAACCTGTCAACCCTCAACTTACCCTCATCTGCCATTGCTCCCACTCAACTGTGAGACTCCCACTTAACCATGAGACTTTCCTGCAGAGGATAACTGAAAGACAACCTTTCTCTGATACCACTTGTTAGGATAAACCACGGACAGAAATAAAAACTACATGCAAATATAACCAATAACAGAAAATAATAGAACACACAGAAATGAACACAAGGCACCAAGATTTAACGTGGTTCACCCAATCCCTGGGCTACGTCCACTAAACAACAAGTCTGATCTTATTACAATCCAGTGATTACAACTTGATTACAATCTGTAATCCCTTACAGCTGAATACCGCCACAAGAACCAATTTCGTATCACCACACATAAAAAATACCCAACCCTAAGCCCTTTTTATACAAGTATTAAACCGCTTTAGGGTTATAACATGTCGGCCATAATATGTCGGCTACCATGCACAGTATGTACAGTACTTTCCTGATCAATCACCACAATCTAACAATCTCCCACTTGGGGACTGATCAGGCTCCACACTAAACAACACTGTAATTAATTCTTGAGTCCTTACACAAATGTAAGCTCAACATCAACCAATTTCAAGCTCACTTGGCAACCACTACGAACTCGACATCTTCTAGAATTTTTCTTGACACACATAGGAAATATTTCATGCTTGGAAACAACATGAAAAATGTAAAGATTTATCTTGCATTTCTAATAACATCTGGCATCTTTATTCATTTTAATGTAATCTTTTTAGCACAAAGTCATTTTGGAACTGATGTATGATATAACCTTTAAGTATTAATCCAACATACCTCTTGATTGCCTAGTTTGATGAGGTGTGATCACCTGACCCATTGGGTGAAGTGATCCCTTCTCCATTTGATTTATTGCAATCATCCTTTCTCTTCCATGTCTTGTTCATTTCATCTTTGATGTGTTCAACATCTACCTTGCCTTTGCCTTTATCAAAGTCACAACTTGGTACTTTTGACCTAGTTGGACAATATCTACTGATGTGACCAATCTTCAAATAGCTAAAACATGTAGTTTGACTCAACCATCTTTTGGAGTTACCACTGAAGTGTGCCCTAATACAATTCTCAAGAACATGTCCATATTCTTGACAGTAATGATAGATATATCTTGTATTATAATCCCAGTTATAAGAGTTACCATTGTTCCTTGCCTTTGTTTGCATGTTTGATGACCACATGGGTTTGGATTTGCATTCAAAAGCTCTATGTCCATACTTCTAATAGTTGTAACAATATCCTTCAAATCTTTGTGTATGTATGGTCTTGGTTTTTCAATCATATGCCTGATGACCTTGCTTGTTGCACTTATGGCAGTGAACCATGTTCTTAGGCTTGACATTCCAATTTGTAGACTTTCTTCTTCACACATTAGCAGTATGTCCTTTCTTATGACAATTATGGCAAGTAGGTTTAGAGTTCTTACCTTTGTTGTTCCTTTCTTATGAACTTTTGGATGACTCTCCTTCTTTAGCTTGTGTATCCCAGTCCAAATGTATCATTATTCAATCTTAATAGTTGCTCAAAGTATTTGATGGCTTCATTTTTTTGGTTGAAACTTTTTGAAAAAAATTTCCCCCTCTTTCGGTCACTCTGCAATTGTTCATTCTTCAAATTTAATGTAGTTATCTCAATGTCCTTAGCATTCAATTGATGATTGGCATTCAATATTTGACTTAGAGTATCCAATTTCATGTTAGAAATATTGGTTAGTTCTAATGATTTTTATTCTAGTCTATTGGCCAAAACTCTTTTGTCTTCTTGAATCATGGCTTTCTTCTTTTGTTTAGTCACCTCGCAATGCAATATAGCTTGTGATTCTTTCTCTAACTTGAGATTTTTTATTTCCTCAACTTGGGCTCTATTCTTTTCCATTAGATCTACAACTACTACATCAAATTCATTGGAGTCTCCATGTACAAATAGTTTAGTGGTTTCTATCTCTTTGTATTGTGTGTCATTCTCCACAATAGCAATTTTCTTTCTTTGCTTCAAAGAATTATTTAGGTGTTCTCTTGCTTGATCTCGCTGATGTAGAATGAGTTGTATTTCAACTCCCTAATTTTTAGTAGCCTTTCCTAACTTGTAGACTTCCATTTCAAGATCTTTTCTCAAAGTTGCAAAGATTCTCTTTTAGAAAACCAAGCTCTGATAGCAATTGTTGGAATTACAATAGGAAAGGTAAACTTCTGGCCGAGGTGAAGCAGGGGGGTGGGGGGGTGAATTAGTTGTTTAAATTTGGACCCATAAAACTTTCACCACACATGCATCTCATACATTCAATGAGTAAACTAAAATAACATGTAAAGCATATACATCTAAAACATGTAAACACATAAGCAATCATACACATCACACTAGATATGATTACCCTGAAACCCTGCAATGAGAATGTAAGACTTGGGTGAGGATGACACCCACAAATTTTCACTACCATATTAATAAAGTGTATCTAATGAAGGTTACAATTTTTTGACCATTAAACATGATCTACCCTGTGAAATTTCTGCCCTGTTAAAGGCTTACAAGACCATGTTAGAAGTGTGCCTTGCAAAAGGACTTTAACTTACAACTAAGTAAACACTTTGTTAGAGGATTTCATATAGCCCAATAGGACTACTGGGTTAAGAGATCCCTATGGACATGGAACTGTTATAGAAGAACCTAGAAGAATCTCTTGTGCAAATTAATATCCTCGTTGAGGAGAAACATAACTTGAAAGAATGATATGAAGATGAAAAATACTACATTGATAAGTTAAAGTGAAGAGATTGGCCATCTCAAATCTAGAAAGGTATCTAAAGATCAAATGAAGAATAGTGATGAAGTTTCAAGATTGATGAAAGAAAATATGATTCTGAAACAAGAGTTGAAGATCACTAAACTAAAGTTAAGTTTCAAGAAAGATGATAGAAAAACTTGTGAAAGGAGAAAACCTAGATTAAGAAATAATTAGAAAATTTATGTGCTAGTAGTGAGAAAATTTATGTTAATACTGGTTTTGGATATTTTATTGGAGAAAATTCAGCCAAGAAATTTGAAGTGAGAAATAAACTAGATCTACTTGTTGGACATCTTGAATGTAAGAAAGATTACTAGAATAAGATTGATAAAGTGCGATGGAGGAGCATCCAGAGGTATAAGGGCAATCCTGTGTCACCCAAAAAAAATGTACTTGGACTTAGTTTCTGTTTCATGTCTTTACATTTTTGGATACCCATTTGGCTCAAATAAAGGTTCCAACTCTCATAGTTCAACTATCAGTGTGTTTGAAAATCCTAAAAAAATAGGAGCATGTATTTGGGCCATCATTTCGGTAAACTAGAAGGTGTGAATTGGCCAGATGAAAGTAATCATGATTTAGAGCATTCCAAAAAATGAATCAGGTCAATAGGCCCCATGGTTTGAAAGTTATTGCAATTTTTCGAGTTTTGGAGACCTCCTAAGAATGCTTCAAAGTCAGGTTTGGGGCATTAAATGACCTCGAAAAGGGTCAAAAAATGGGGGACGAGCTAAGCTCCTCCATAGGGCTATAGAGAGCTTTGAGATCTTTCCGAAAATGTAAACGGTTCGTCAATCAGAGCTATGGTTCAAAAGTTATGCCTCCCGAAAGTTTGGCTACCGTTTCTGGATTCTTCTAGATTTGCACCGACTTCTAACGTAGCTTCTGGAACCTTCTATTTTGTCGGTGGATGCCTACTAGCACTTTCTAGAATGTACTCCTAGTCCTTAAGCCTCTGGGGTCTATTTAAGGAGATTTATGGCATTGTAAAAGGCAGTTCGGAGTGGAGTTTGAGAGGGGGTGCTAAAAGGAGAAATATTCTCCAGATTTATGCTATTGTAAGACTTAGGGCATGTTTTGAAGTTTATTTTCTCTGCACTGTTTATACTAGCTTATTTTCTCAGTTAATATAATTTTCCCTTTCTGTTGGTTCCATTCTGTTCTTGGGTTGGGTTCCCATCAAGTGGTATCAGAGCGGGTTTTCCTGAGTGTGTAGACAGAGCGCCGATTGTGAGGCAGTTTGCACCAGGACTATGTGCTTGTGGGATCGAGTTAGAAGATGCCTCCACAAAGAGAGTGTGGCGAAAGGGCTAGAGCTGTTGATCCTGAGGAGATTAGAGCCCTCCAGAGGCAGGTACAAGCATTGCAAGAAGAGCTTCGTAGAGGAGAAAATGTTGCCGCAATTGACAACAGTGAGGATGACAATGAAGAGGAAGTAATGGGACCAGAAGAGGAAGAAGATGGGGAAGTTCTGAATCCTGTAGAGGAAAGGCTTTTTAGGGCCATTACTAAGTTTGGGAAAAGACCTATAATTGAAGTGGGTATATTTTCAAGAAATCTGAAATCGGATGAGTTGATCGATTGGATCAATGAACTGGAAGAATACTTTGAGTATGAGGATATAAGGGACCTAGATAGGGTTAAGTTTGCAAAGGACAAACTGAAAGGCCATGCCAAAATTTGGTGGCAAGAGGTTCAACTAGAAAGACTTAGAAGAGGAAAGGAGAAGATCACAAGATGGGATCGCATGGTGGACTAATTGAAGAAGCAATTCATTCCTATGGACTACGAGCTTGATCTGTTTAAGAAGATGCATGGGTTAAAGCAAGCAGGAAGATCAGTCCAAGAATATACAGAGGAGTTTTATCGACTCTTGATTAGAGCGGGGCATGCAGAAGAAATTAAGGTGAAGGTTGCTCGTTATATCAGTGGGTTGCGACCTAGCATCCAGGAGGAATTAAGTCTGGTAAGAATGACCAGCGTTGAAGAAGCATACTAGTTTGCCCTACGAGTTGAAGAGAAGCTGAGTAAAAGGTTTGAAGGAAGACAAAGAGGGCGCGGTCAAGGAGGAAGGGGAAGCGGTAGATCATCTGGAGGGCGCAATGAAACCCAAAAGAAAAATGAAGATGTGGGTACTAGCAGAAACCAGAGGAATGAGGGTTTCAATTGCTCCCATGATCAAGACTTTGAAAATCAAAAAGGAAGAGGTAGAGAATGTGGACAAGGAAGAGGAGGCTTCCATGGAACCTATTTCCATTGCAATGAAGAAGGTCATCATGCCTTTGAATGCCCTCAACGACAAGGAAGGGCAGATAGGAGAGCTGAGGGCCAAGCTAGGGTTGCTCATGTGGATGAGGATGCACAATGATCACATTCAGAGGATGCAGAAAGAGGAGAGACCTTGGTAAATGAAAGAGTCCTACTAAGTGGTGAGAATGAACTAGGACAACGAAGGAGTTTGTTTCGTACCAGATGTAAGTATGAGGATAAATGTTGTGATGTGATCATTAATGGTGGTAGCACTGATAACCTGGTATCAGAAGAGATTGTCTCTAAGCTGAAGCTCAAGAGGGAGAAACATCCCCAGCCCTATCAGATTTCTTGGGTAAAAGATGATCATAAGGTCCTGGTAAGTGAACAATGTTTAGTAAAATTCAAAATTGGGAGTTACCATGATGAAGTTCTCTGTGATGTTATTTCGATGGATGGTTGCCATCTATTGTTGGGTAGACCATGGCAGTTTGATAGACATGCAATACATGATGGACATGCAAACAAATACTCTCTGACAAAGGATGGAGTTTGCCACAAATTGAAGCCCATGAAAAAGGAAGCTGAAAAGGTATGTAGCAGTGCTAGGATTTGTCTTGTTGATGGAAGGAAGTTTTTAGATGGCATGAAACATCAGCGTATGTGCTATGCTTTGATTCCTAGGAAAGATAAAGAAGGTAGTAGTGAAATACCATTTGAAGTTTCAGATTTACTAGGGGAATTTGGAGATATTATCTTTGATAATGTTCTAGATGGATTGCCACCAGTAAGGCAAATCAGTCATCAGATAGATTTGATTCCAGGAGCTAGTTTTCCTAACAAGGCTGCTCACAGGATGACTCCTACTGAAACAGAGGAGCTAAATAGACAGGTTCAGGAGCTGTTGAGGAATGGCTTGATTCGAGAGAGCCTGAGTCCATGTGCAGTACCTGCAATACTCACACCAAAGAAGGATGGAGAGTGGAGGATGTGTACAGATTCCTAAGCTATAAATAGGATAACCATCAAGTACTGGTTTCCTTTGCCAAGGATGGATGATCTTATGGACTGCTTGAGTGGAGCTCAGTACTTCACAAAGATAGATCTGAAGAGTGGCTATCATCAGATACGGATTCGTGAAGGAGATGAGTGGAAAACAGCCTTCAAGACCAAGGAGGGTCTTTATGAGTGGTTAGTCATGCCCTTTGGATTGACGAACGCCCCAAGCACCTTCATGCGGCTTATGAATGAGGTACTTAAGAAGTTCTTGGGAAAATTTGTTATTGTCTATTTGGATGATATTTTAATTTTCAGCAAGACTTTGGAAGAACATTTACTGCATATTCGTAGTGTCCTTGAAAGGCTAAGGGAAGAGAAACTGTTAATTAATCTAAAGAAGTGTGTCTTTGCAAAAAGGGAGTTAGTCTATTTGGGATTTGTTATATCACCTAAAGGTCTCAAAATGGATCCAGAGAAGGTAAAAGCCATCTTGGAATGGCCTACTCCAAGGTCTGTTATTGAGGTAAGATCATTTCATGGTCTGGTTAGTTTTTATAGGAAGTTTATTAAGAATTTCAGTGGCATATGTGGACCCCTAATTGATACAATAAGAGGGGATAGAAAAGAGTTCAAATGGACTGTAGCAGCTGCGAGAAGTTTTGAATTGTTGAAGAAGAAGGTGACTGAACAACCTATGTTGGCACTTCCAGATTTTAGAAAAGTATTCTAGGTGGATTGTGATGCTAGTGGTAGTGCTATTGGGGCTGTATTAAGCCAAGAAGGTAAGCCTATTGCATATTTTAGTGAAAAATTGAATGATGCAAAGAAGAAGTATTCTGTTTATGATCAAGAGTTCTATGCAATAGTTCAGGCCTTAAATAAATGGAGGCATTATTTATTGCCAAAGGAATTTGTTTTGTATACTGATCATCAGGCATTACAGTACCTAAATAGCCAAGGTAAATTGAATCAGAGGCATATGAAGTGGGTAGAATTCTTGCAGAGTTATACATTTTTGTTGAAGCATAGAAGTGGAAAATCTAACAGGGTTGCAGATGCATTAAGTAGGAGACAGTTGTTGCTTATAACAATGTAGGTTGAAGTAGTTGGGTTTGATGAACTCAAGAATTTGTACCCCGAGGATCCTGATTTTGCTGAAGCATGGAAAGCTTGTAAAGAACCTGATGCTGTAGATAGAACCAAGTGGTTAGACTATTTGATTCAGGATGACATGTTGTTCAAAGGTAGTCAATTGTGCATTCCAAGGAGTTCCATGAGGGAAAATCTGATTAAGGAGAAACACAGTGGAGGGATGGAAAGACATTTTGGTCAGGATAAGACCATTGCCATTCTTAGAGAACATTATTTTTGGCCTCAAATTACACTGGATGTGAAGAAGTTTGTACAGAGTTGCCAAGTTTGTCAAGTTGCCAAGGGGTTTAGTCAAAATACTGGCCTATATCAGCCATTGCATGTTCCATCAAGGCCATGGGAGGACATAAGTAAGAATTTTGTTCTTGGATTGCCAAGGACACAAAGGGGTAATGACTCAGTATTCGTGGTGGTTGATAGGTTCCCCAAAATGGCACATTTCATTCCATGCCACAAAACTCATGATGTTGTCCATATTGCAGGCTTGTTTTTCAAAGAGGTGGTAAGACTACATGGTCTTCCAAGGAGTATAGTTTTTGATAGAGGTACTAAATTTGTGGGGTATTTCTGGAGGACATTGTGGAAGAAGTTGAGAATAGACTTGAAATTCAGTTCCATGCACCACCCACAGACTGATGGTCAAACATAAGTGGTAAATAGAAGTTTGGGCAATTTGCTGAGATGCTTAGTTGGAGATAAGCACAAGGGATGGGATTTGATTCTACCATAGGCAGAGTTTTCTTATAATAACTCTGTAAATAGGAGTACTGGAAAATCACCATTTCAAATTGTATATGGGAATAGCCCAAGGACTGCACTAGAATTGAGGAAGATAGAACAAGGGGAGAGGACAAGTGTTGAAGCTGAGGAATTTGCTGAACACATCAAGCGTCTACATGAGGAGGTTCAAGCACACATTATCAAGATGAATCAAGAGTATAAAGCTAGGGCTGATCAAAGGAGAAGACATAAGGAATTTCAAGTAGGGGATCTAGTCATGGTGCACTTACGAGAAGAAAGATTTCCAGTTGGTACTTACAACAAGCTGAAAATGAAGAAATTTGGCCTCTGCAAAGTTTTGAACAAACATGACTCAGGAAATGCATATGAGGTGGAGCTGCCAGATGGTATTCAGATTTCTCCCATTTTCAACATTGCAGATTTAACAGAGTATCATGATGATGGTGTAGATGAGGAGTTGATTTTAGAGCCATGTCCAATTCCTGCTTCTAAGAAGGAGGAGATAGAAGACATTCTAGATCATCATGTGGGTAGGAGTACCAGAAACAGGCAGTATGAAGAGTATTTGGTCAAATGGAAAGGACGGCCGATCGAGGACTCAACTTGGATTTTAGCAGCTGAGGTTTCCCATTTGGGATTTCCTCTACCATCCATAAAGTGATAGGGTCACTTTTCAATCTACCCTGGGTGTCTGATGCAAGAGCATCCAGAGGTATAAGGGCAATCCTGTGTCACCCAAAAAAAAATGTACTTAGACATAGTTTCTATTTCATGTCTTTACATTTTTGGATACCCATTTGGCTCAAATAAAGGTTCCAACTCTCATAGTTCAACTATTAATGCGTTTGAAAATCCCGAAAAAATAGGAGCATGTATTTGGGCCATCATTTCAGTAAACTAGAAGGTGTAAATTGGCCAGATGAATGTAATCATGATTGAGAGCATTCGAGAAAAAGAATCAGGTCAATAGGCCCCATAGTTTGAAAGTTATTGCAGTTTTTCGAGTTTTGGAGACCTCCTAAGAATGCTTCAAAGTCAGGTTTGGGGCATTAAATGACCTCGAAAAGGGTCAAAAAATGGGGGACGAGCTAAGCTCCTCCATAGGGCTATAGAGCGCTTCGAGAGCTTTCTGAAAATGTAAACAGTTCATTAATCAGAGCTACGGTTCAAAAGTTATGCCTCCCGAAAGTTTGGCTACCGTTTTTGGATTCTTCTAGATTTGCACCGACATCTAACGCAGCTTTTGGAACCTTCTATTTTGTTGGTGGATGCCTACTAGCACTTTCTAGAATGTACTCCTAGTCCTTAACCCTCCGGGGTCTATTTAAGGAGATTTATGGCATTGTAAAAGGCAGTTCGGAGTGGAGTTTGAGAGGGGGTGCTAAAAGGAGAAATATTCTCCAGATTTATGCTATTGTAAGCCTTAGGGCATGTTTTGAAGTTTATTTTCTCTGCACTGTTTGTACTAGCTTATTTTCTCAGTTAATATAATTTTCCCTTTCTATTGGTTCCATTCTGTTCTTGGGTTGTGTCCCCATCAAAGTGAATTTGAAGATGAATCAAAAGAAGTTGAGCAAGAAAATCTACTTGAGAAAACTAATGAACCTAAGAAACTTGAACAAACTAAATCACCCAAGGAAGTAAGGTATGCTTTTAAGGTTATATGCTTTGCATGTAATGAAATTGGTCATATGAAAAGAGATTGTACATGTAATTCATTCAAACCTATTTCTAATTTCTATTGTTATAATTTTCATGGTTTTGATCATAGAGAAATTGATTGTAGGAAACCTAAATTTGATAGTAATACTATAATAGTAGAATGTTTAGAGGTACTAACCCTATAGGAGAAAGGAGATACAATGAAGGAACTAATGAAGGAAAGAGTAATATTATGTGTTATAGATATAACAAAATTGGACACATTGGAAGAAATGATAGAGCACCTGTTAACCAGCTTGAAACTAATTATGAGAAAAATGTACTAGTATGTGAGTTAGTTAATAACTTCAGTCATCTAGCAAGATTATGCAAAGTGGATATGAGGAACATCAATAAGAATCCAAATTTCAGAAGGAATGCCAACATAAAATTCAAAACTAATGATAGTAACAATAACACTCAAAATGATGAGTTGAGTGACCATGCAAAAGAATTCAAAGAAGTATTTGTCAAAGCCAAAGATCCGTCCAGTTCATATATATTATTAGAAGAGAAGTCACTTGATGCACTTGAAGCATCATTGGAGCCAACAATTATATAATTATTCATCCTATTAAATTACACATCCTTGATAACTGGAATAGAGTTAGAATGACAAAAAATGTAGATGGAAAATTATGAATTGTGCAGTTAGTATGAGGTACTTCATGGTGACTTTAAGGTATGGTTGAGAGAAAATATGGTTTGGAGACCACATGTTTGAGTGTAACAGAGAAAAAGTCTACTGGTAATTAGAATTGACTTTTTTAAAAATTTCTATTGATGGAAATGTAAGAGGAGTAACTGAGAGGGGAGGGGTGAATAAGTCACCATAAAAAAAAATACAAGTCCCTTAGATGTCAACAATTTTTTTTACATAACAATCCAAATTCTTGCTTGTAATTGCTATAGTAACTCAGCACATGAAGGAATTGCTACAGTAACTCAGCACATGAAGGAACTGCTAGGAACATGAAGGAACTTAACTGCTAGGCATATGAAGGAACTGATAGGCACATGAAGTAACTTAACTGCTAGGCACATGAAGGAACTGAATTGCTAGGCATCTGCTAGGCACATGAAGGATTTTCTAGGCACCAACTTGCAGAATGAACAAAAATGAGCAGGATAACAAGGCAACCCAGGATGCTCCTACATCAGACAACTAGGGTTGAAAGAAATGATTCTCTTGAATCATTGAGATGTCTCAACTTGAGTTTAATCCAACTCAAATTGAGAAATCCATGAAGCATCTTTAATAGGTCTATTCTTCCACTTCACAAAATATTCATAGTAATCTTTTCCTCTTGTACGCTTGCCAACTCTCTAACTCATGATACTTATACAAATCAGCAATATTGAACATAGGAGATATATCCATGTCATCAGGTAACTCAACTTCATAAGAAATACCATTGTCAAACTTCTTCAAGATCTTACAAGGTCCAAATTTCTTCATCTTCAGCTCACTGTATGTTCTAACTGGGAATCTTCCTTTCTTTAGATGAACCATCACCTCATCACCAACTTGAAAATCATGGTGTCTCCTAGACTAAACAACATTCTCCTTATACTTTTGATTACTTTGTGAAATTGGAAATTGTGGAAGAAGCATATCAATATGTCTTTAAAGCCAAGGAGATCTTGAAAAAGAAGCATGAAGAAAGTTAAAGAGGTAGAGGTGGTAGATTCTAGAGAGGAAAAGGTAGATCTTTTAGAGAAGGTGGCAGATTTAAAAATTATTCGAAAGATAAGGGAAAATCTAAATGGAAGAATGATGAAAAAGGAAAAATTGAGTGGAAAGGTGGTGATTCTCAACAAGGAGGTACTAGTTCTTACCAAGGAAGAGGTAATTATTATTCTAGATGTGATTTTCCTGGTAATTGTTTCAAATATGGTAAAGATGGGTATAGATCCTTTAAGTGTAGATCTTTTCAAAATGGGCAAGGTAACAAAAATGTTGTAGTTCAAGGAGACACTGAGGGTTCATGAAGTGGACTTGAGGCTAGAGAAAATATGATGGTGAGAAGAACATCATGTAATAAGGGAAGTGATGAAGAACCTATCCTTAGGAGAAGTTTTTCAAGACTAGATGCAAGATGGTTAGAAAATGGTGCAAGGTGATCATTGAAAATGGAAGTTCTACAAATGTGGCATTTGAGGAGTTGGTTATAAAAGTTTAGTTACAAAGGCTAAAGCATCTTAAGCCCTATGATGTTTCATTGATCAAGGATGAGTGTAAGATATTGGTAAGTGAGAAATGTATTACGAAGTTCAAGACTAGACATTATTTTGATGAAGTTTTGTGTGACATTATGCCTATGGATAGTTGTCATATTTTGTTGGGTAGGCCTTGGAAATATGATAGATATGCTCTACATGATGGAAGATTGAATCAATATACTCTTCGGGTAAATAGGAGAAAGAAAATACTATTTATTTTGATTCAAAGTTCAGATGAGGTTAATTGTACTACTGTGAGAATTTGAATGGTTAATAGAAAGAGATTTAAAAAAGAAATGAAGAAGAATCAAGTATGTTTTTCTATAATTTCTAGGAGGCTGAGTTGTACCAATAACAATTGAGTGACTAAAAATAGTGGTGACCGAGTAGTAGCTAGTGATGGCTGAGCAACATAACCTACTAGAAGTTGTGTACTAGTAGAAATTGAAAAATTTCTAAATGAATATAAAGATATTGTTGCAAAGGATATTCTTATAGATTGACACCTACAGTGAATAAAGAATTTAATAGACAACTGCATGAGTTGTTGCTGAAAGGTTTGATTAGAGAAAGTTTGAGTCCATGTGTTCTACTTTTTGTATTAATACATAAGAAGAATAGAGAATGGAGAATGTGTACTGATTCTAGAGCTATTAACAAGATCACAGTGAAATATAGGTTTCACATGCCAATGATGGATGACACAATGGATTGTTTGAGTGGAGAAAAGTATTTTACCAAGGTTGATATGAAGAGTGGTTATTGTCATATCAGAATCAGAGAAGGTGGTGAATAAAACACTTTTTTCAAGACAAAAGATGGCTTTTATGAATGGTTGGTAATATCTTTTGGTTTGACTAATGCACCTAGTACTTTAATTAGTTTGAAGAATGTGGTTCTCAAAAGATTTTTGGGTAAGTTTGTGCTTGTTTATTTGGATGATATTTTGATATTTAATAGGAATAAGGAAGAACATCTTGAGCATGTTAGATAAGTATTGCAGAGATTCAAAGAGGAAAAGTTTATGATTAACTTTTTTAAAAAATTCTTTTATACAAGAGGAGACTGTGTATTTTTTATTTGTGATTTCAATTCATGGTTTGAGAATTGAGCGTAAGAAAGTTAAAGCAATTTTAGAATGGCCTACAAATGAGAATGTGGGTGAGGTAAGATCATTTCATAGTTTGGCTAGTTTTTATAGTAATTTTATATAGAATTTTAGTTCTATTTGTAATGCTATGAAATAGACAATGAGAGGAGATTAAAAAAAACTTTCACATGGACACATGGAGCTGATAACAATTTTCAAACTTTGAAACAAAAGGTTGTTGAGTTACCTGTATTGTCTCTGCATGATTTCAATAAGGTATTTCAAGTTTAATGTGATGCAAGTGGTAGCACAATAGGAGTTGTCTTGAGTCAAGAAGCTAAACCTATTGTTTTCTTTAGTGAGAAGTTGAATGATGTTAGAAGGAAACATTTTATGTATGACCAAGAGTTTTATGCAATTTTTTAAGTCTTGATGAAGTGAAGCCAGTATTTGATTCCTAACAAGTTCGTGTTGTATACTAATCATAAAGATTTACAATACTTGGGAAGTCAAGATAAATTGAAATAGACCAATGAAATGGGTTGAGTACATGTAGAGTTTCACATTTGTGATTAAGCATAATAGTTGAGTCACTAACCAAGTAGTTGATGTATTAAGTAGAAGATGTTCTTTGTTGACGAAGATGAAGGTTTAAGTTCTTGATTTTGATGAGATGAAGGTGTTGTATGATGTTGACCCTAATTTTTTTGAAGCATGGAGAGAGTGTAGAGTATCGAATCTATCAAATCAAATGAGTAAGTATGATGAATATTTTATTCAAGAAGGTATGTTATTCAAATAATTTCAATTGTGTATACCTAGAAATGAAATGAGAGTTACTTTGATTAAGAAAAAACATAGTGGTAGATTTAGTAGAAATTTTGGAATTGATAACACATTAAGTCTACTAAAGGATAAGTATCATTGGTCACAAATGTATAAGGATATTCATAAATTTGTCCTTGGTCCTTCTTTGGTGGAGTTATCTTTATCTGGTTCAAGTGTGAGCCTACCTTGCATGTTAATTTTATATTTTGTTAAGAGTTGACCTGTAGCTTGGTTATGCATTTAATGTAAGGGTTTATTTAGTTGCTAATTTGTAATAAGTTTACTTGTGATCATGCATGTATTTAAGGGGACTTGGGATTATTATTATCATTGAAGGAAGAGTAAGAATTACGGGTTAGAATGCGAAGATCATCATTGAAAACTCAATTGTAATGTTGGTTCTAACTTGGGAGGCCTCACAGTCGAGCATGCATTTGGTACCTTGATGAATCAATAAAGTGTTTTCTCTCTTATATCTCCTTTTTTTGTTGTTGTTATTTGTGTTGTATTTCCACTATGTTTACTCTTGCATATGGCTTTGGTAGCTAGGTGTACCTTTGGCTCTCCTTATCCATCATCCTCCCTACATCACAAACCAAGCTCAATTAATGCTGACTTCTTTGCAGACCAACCAAACTTGGTTGACACTAACTGTTTAGATAATGGGTGTTACACACATTGCGTAATATTGTTATATTGTAATATTTTATTTTATTATGTAATGTTACACCTTGATGGATGTGCAACATATAAAGATTCCTATGGGATATAGTTGATAAGTTGTATTGTAACATTGTGATAATAATTCATTTAATTATATAATATTGGGAGAAAAGAATTAAATTTTTAATATTAAATGTGGGGTCAATGGGTTAGGTAGCACATTATTTTAGCACATGATTTATGTAATACCACTTCATGGTTGTGTGGGACTTACTACTATATAAGTAGCCACAAGGGTAGTTGTTGTATGAAAAGATAGAAAGTAAAAAGGCATGAGACAAGCGAGACAAGGCTTGAAAGGTTAGGCAAGGGAGCATTTGTGAAGGTTAGAAGCATGATATGGGATGTGTGGATTGCTTGGTTGTGGCTATGACTTTGAATTCTTTCACGGTTGTATTGCAATGATATTTTTTGTTGAATAATGCATGGTGATGGATGCTTTTGGAGGTTGGGTTTTTCCCTCAATGAGGGTATCCTAAGGTATATCTTGTGTCACAATTTTTTGTGGGTATGTTGTCTATTTTATTGCATGTGGATTTTGATTGCATATTTTTTTTAGATTTATAATGGGTTATGTGGAAACGATTATATATTTTGTTTCAATTTTCATTTCAAGTGTTATCAAAAAAATGATTTTATTATTGTAATAGTAGATTGAATCTGAGGGAATGCATGAGAGGATAAAAGAAAGGGCAAGATATATGAGTTGCTTATTCAAATTTGAGGGTTTTTTGTTTGTTGTTTTGATGGGATATTGATAGATTTTGGGCATGTGAAATTGTGGATCAAAATTTTTTTTCGGATGTTTCATCTAAATGAGGGTTTTAGAGGGAGCTTGTAGAAATGACCTCCCTAACAAAAATAGACCTTACCATTAGATCCAGGTCGATGTTTCCATAAGTTATGATATATAATATGCCCTAATTTGGCCATGTTTAGAGGAAAAGAAATATTTTTTTAGTTTTATCTCATGATGGCTATCAAATTTAATCTTGTAAGAAATTTTTGTCAAAAAAAAATCCAAGTTAAAATGGTAAAATGACTTTCCTAGTAAAATGATCAAAAATATTGTATGAAGTGAGAATATATGGAACTTCATAAACCCCGCCGTGAGCCAAGATGGAGCAGACTAGAAAGAGCAAACCGACTACCCAATAAAAGTACAGCACAGAACTGGAAGTTAGAGAATGACCGCCATATTAGGCGTCTTATAACAATAACTTATCTTTGAAACTTCCTACAAATTTTTAGGTTCCAGCCTCTCAACTTCCATGTACATGTGGCCTTTAAATTCTGGAATAGAACACCAACTGGTTTCATCCCTGCGATGAAGGCTTTGCAGACTAGTTCAACATTATAACACAAAAAAACTCTATCTCAATCTCATTTCATGCTAAGTGCCCTGAAACTCCAAGATGAACTTTTCAACATAAAGTACGGATTTGACCATGTGATATTTTATTTTCCCAATTATCCCTAATGGAGCCAAGTCTAGAAAAGACCTCTTTAAAAATATTTAGCATAACTGAAAATTAGCCTCATGATTTAAATTATTATTTTTTCCCCAAAACAGCTTTAGTGGCTAAATTTAGTATAAGAAGCTAAAACAGATCAACAGCCCTTGAAAAATAATTGTTTGATATTCAAGAGTGACACCCCACAAAACCATAGCTTAATATGACTAAAATTGGGTAAAGATGATTAATTAATTACATTAAAATTATAAATACAATAAAATTATACATTATACTTATTATAATAATTTATATAAAAAATAATATTTTTTAATATTATCAAATCAAATCTTGTATTCTTCATTATGTAATAGGACAACTTTTTATTATCGTGTTATATCAATAATTTAAACTACAATATAATTTTGATTGGTTTTATTTGAATTTAATATGTTTATATTGATATTTAATAGAAATCCTAACATAATATTTCAAGTAAAATTACAAGGTATATGAGCCTTAAATATTTTACTAATTTTTTGAAATTACTTTCAGCTTGATAATCAAGATTTTGGAAGGATGAAACAAAAAAAAGAAAACATCAACCAGATGTTAAGGTAAAGCATAAGTAGACATTATTAAGTATCATGAACTTAGCTTTTATTCTACGAAAACAGTTTTCTTTAACCTAAGTTTTGTTCGTTGGTTTTACATAGGCATATGGAGGGAGAGGACCTTCGAGAGTTAACTCTAGAAGAGTTACAAACACTAGAACAAATGTTGGAAGGTGGTTTGCATAACATTCGATCAACAAAGATACAATATTATTGTATATTATTCTAAGCTAAATTAGCCCATTAATCAAGAGTGGTCAAGTAAATGTGGCTTCACATCGAGTGTATGTCTAGTGATGTAAACTAATAATGACTCTTAACAGACCACTACATACCAGTAGAGAAGGTGGTCAAAAGTTTAAAAAGAGAGATTGTGTTAGGCATAAGGCCACTAAATATCTAGAAGGTCTTCAATCTACCAATGGTGGATCAATATTTATAAATTACTTATGACATGGAAAACTATTGGTATAGGGAGAATGATTCATAAGCAAGAGAACTAGTACAAGGGAAGTACCTCATCACTAGGTCACCATTGAGCCGAAGAGGTGGGAAGTTCAACATGACCTGATGATACATGATCAACGCTATTGGCTACCTATCTTCCTATTAAATTATGTCTATTAGAGAAAAAGTTGTTAAGAGGATTAGGCCAAGAGAAGAACCACTAGATGATTACAAGTTCAGTGAAGAATTTGTTTCATTTTGAAGATATCAATGCTTTGAAAAATAGGAAAAGATGTGGTAGAGTCTAGATGGATGCTTGAATAGTTTGAGGTACTATAGGACTGGAGAAGCTATACCTTTATAAGGGCTATGAGGCATTTCATGTGGAGATGGTGTGTCCAATAGTTCAGGGAGATCTAAAAGTTTGGAACCTTGGCATTGTTATGAGACATTTCATGTGGAGATGGTGTGTCCAACGGTGTTTCAAAGCTAGATGATAGCTACATAACTATGAGAAAGTCTTACTCATCTATGACGCATTTTCAAAATATAACTTCTACATAGTGTTTCCTTTATTTTTCACATTAAGTGGGAGTGTTAGAGTTAATGTTCCAACTAGTCAATAAATAATTGTTGGACATGTGGAAAACCTTGTTGATTTGTTGGCAACACAAGTTTAGTTTAGGTGTGAGTCAAAGAGTTCTAGTTTGAATCAAGCTCTTCTTGTAGATGTGTTGAGTTAGGTGTCCATAAGTTTTAGTTAGTGTCAAGTTTATGTTTGTGTTGCCAATCATGAAGTAGTTTGTTGTCAATCTAATTGGAAATCTTTTAGGAATATTGTTGAGTCAAGCTATTGTATAAATAGGAAACTATTATTCAATAGAATAACAAGCTGAATGTTCTTTGAACTCATCTTTTTTACTAGTATTCTATTTTTCGAATACTCCTATGTCATGAACCTCCTAGTTGCAAGGCCAACAAATTATCCTAGTTTGGTTAAAAGAGGAAGTATGCAAGATGAAAATGCATGGTCGTGCATAGTCTACCACCAAATTTTCAAGAAGAGGCTTCCTTTTAAAAGGCTCAAATACAGATCAATTAATGATGGATTCATCTTTTCTATCATTTAGGTTGTCAATGGAGACTATACTAAGAGAATGTTAGTAAAAGTAGAAACTCATATCACAAATAAATGCTTACTGCATTTAGTTTAACACATTCTATTATATTCAAGTAGCCGGTACTCTTTTGTGCCTGAGAATGCTCCCTCCTTATCTATCAGGAAGATTCTTACTGTTGGAGATAGTAGGGCAACTAACCTTAGCTTATGATAGGGTGTAGACATGTAGCCACTTTGAAGTCTAAATGGGATCAATAACTGTTAGATGATTATACATCAAGTAGCACCTACTATAACCATATTGGTATGGTACATCTTGTAGGGAAAAAGTTCATACCAGAGTGGGCAATTGAAGATCACTAGATGAACTATGTAGATGACTATGATGTGTAGATTACGGACTATCGTAGGATGAGTCTACAACTTGCACAAAAGGTGCTTAATTTGGAGTTACCTCTAAAAGTGTTGACCAAGGAAACTCATGATTTATTGGAGCCACTATAGAGTAGGGACAAGATCTATGAGTGAACCATTAGGAATCTAGAGATCTATCAAGAGGAGAATTATGATATCCATCATAGGGCTCAACATGTTATACAACTAACTAAGGAGTGTGTTAGAAAACCTTTTCTCTTGGATCTGATTCCCTAAGCTTTGAATTTACAAGCCACCGCCTGACGAAAGAAGAGTAAAGGCATGAAGGTTATAGTTCTTATATATGTTTCAAAGTCATCCATAAGGCCTGAGATAGTACATCAAGACAAGTGGAAAGTGAAGTATTTCCAGAAAGAGAGGGTAAAGAGGAAAAGGAGGAAAAGCGTTACGCAAGAAAGACCCTAATAAGAACATGTTCATACATAACCAACCGAACAAGAAGGGGCTCAACCTGAGGAGAAAGAAGCCCGAACAACCCCTGTAGAGGACACCCCAACAGTACCATAGAGACCATGAACTGAGATGATGGTGGTGGGAGATAAAAGGACTAAGTTAAAGAAGAAGAGTACTTCAACACCTTAGGTTCTAGAGACCATACCTAAGGCTCAAGATGAGGAAGAGGGGGAGAAGACTAGGTATATCCCACTCAATAGGAGAACCCATTCAAGAAGAGCTACAAAAGAAGAAAGGAGTAAGAGTTTTAACTAGACAACACCTTCCATCCTAGAACAACCAATTTAGATAGAAGGCTTAGATAAGGAAAAAGAAACATAGATAGTGGAGATGGGATGAGAATGGATTGATGTATTCAATGTTTTAGACTTTGACTTCATGTTATTAGGCACAGAAATGGTAGGGGAAAGTTTATGGGATACCCTTTAGTCACTAGGAGAATATTTGGAACAGATGCCTCCCTTACCATAAGGGCCACTTGGTATACCTCCCTAACTATCACAAGACCTTCAATCCATCCTTCCTTAGCAAGAACAAGAACTAGTTGTTATACCTCCTCTAGAAATAGAGCCAAAATGCCAGACCATGGAGGAAGGTGAGTATGTCCAGTTACACATAGATGAAGTATCATAAGAACAAGTTATCAAGGAAGAACAAGTTCCTTCCAGAGTAGAGACTAGGTCCTTGACATAAGTAAAAATAAAAACTCAATCTATAGTCCTCCTATGACAAGGGAAGACTCCAAAACAAGGTGATAAAGGGAAAGGACCAGCTTCAAAACCTACGTCATATGCTTAGTACATGTCCCCCATGGGAAGTACTCTCGCTAGGTTAAAAAGGAAGGCTTTAACTCAAAAAAGGAGATATATGGAGTTCACATAAGAGGAGAGTCTGAAGGAGTTGATAAAGAAAATCAAGGTACCAAAATGCATCAAAAGTGATGCTAAGATATTGGATTTTATTATGAATAATCAGAACGAATATTTAATGGCACATGGTGCCATTCCCCCTCAAGACATTGTTATTGAGGAAGTGTCTCCAAAAGAATATTATATGAAGGAGATAGTGTTGGGAAAGCCCATAGTTGATATAATAAAGGTTCTAATCACCACATGCCTCAAGCAAGTGTTTACACACTAGGATCAAGGTGAGTTAGAGATTTTTGGTACTAGAAAGAAGAATGAGCTACTAATGGGATAGGAAAATGAAATACTAGGCCCGATTGACTCTAACCATCTAGAGGTTTCTCTAGGGGCTTCTCTAGAGAATAAAGAGTGAGGTTAAGTCACAAAGGAAAGTGATTCATTTTTGGATGCTTGCAAAAGGTGGTGTCATAGTTTTTAAGGTAGAGAGAGGGGTACATATAATTAGGATGATTTGAACCTTCTACAGAGCATCCAAAATAATGGCAACAAATTGGTTACATTAATAAACCATTATTTTGGGTTGATGGATGAAGTACATACATGAGCCAATGATTTCGAAGCAATGAAGACCATCAAAGGAAAAAAGGTATCGATGTCGATGGAGATGCATAAAATAGAGAAATTAGATAAAATAGATGATTGGATAGAGAAGGTATCAATTGACAAAAAAGTTATGGGAGGGTTATATGAGGATATTCATGAAATAAAAAATAAAGCTCAGAGGCAGTTTTGGAATTGGATAAGTACTATAATGCCTGTAGTTTAGAATTTTTTGTGGATGAGTCAAGAACTCATCTATCTTTAGTAGAAATAGTAGTACAATATTTAAGAGCATTATTTGAGGAAGCTTTATCCACAGATGATATTAGACAAATCTTCAAAACAAAAGAAGCATTACTAAAGTTAGGTTCTAGGATGGAAAATTTTGTGGATAATTGGTTAGAGATTAGTAATTACCACCAAGTCATGCAGAATAGGTATGAGTCCTTGGATTTTTTGAAAACACAAAATATCACTACTATAATCCAAAATTTTAGAATATCACATCAAGAAATCATTTCAATCCAGAGGGAAGAAAATCAAGATGCTAGAAATTGAGTTTCAACACTTGTAGAATTTTTGAGAATTTTTGTCTTGTTATCCAAAGGTGCACTTTTCAAGAGGTGTGCTTTATAAAAAAATGCAACAAATTAAGAAGTGTGCTAACAATTTTGGATTTTAAGTAGTGGGCTAAGAGTTAACTATCAGTTGCTATTTTTGAGAATTCCATGTGCTGGAAAGACATTTCGACAATAGTTGAACTCCTAGAAACACCTAGAGAAGGCCAAGCTTCCATTTTAAAATCTTCTAGTGACTCCTAGATCAACTCATCACTTCTATATTATTATATTCTTATTCTTTTATTACTTTAAGTGATGTAAAGGCTCTTGCACCAATTAATTGATATAAAAAAGGGTGGATACCTACTTAGCAACTTTTAGACAGTCAGTTTGTATATAATTAGCTTTATTTTATTAGTTTATAGCATAGTGTTTACATTAGAAGAAATCTCACTCCTAACGTAAAAATAGGAGGGGGTTTCTTATAAATATATGAATATAATATGTACTCTAGGCCAATAGTTGGATCCAATAATTAATGCTATTGGTGCTCTCATTCTGAGTGTCGTAAATCTTGTTAGAGTGTTATTTTTGTGAATTTAGGTTCATGAATATTAATGAAGCTAATGGTTTTATTATGTTGTTATAAATTTGGAAATCTTTTTATTTTTTTGTTTTCCTTAAGTTAAGAAATTCTATTATTGTGACAAATTAGAGAAAGGATCACTATTGTTCTTACATAGCATTTTCTCTCATGTGCACACACTTGCTATGGATGGATGATTTGACGAATCGGGAAACATATTTCAGTTTTAATTAAAGTTCCAATTGATGATAAGTTAATTCATAGACGTGTTCTTACTTTGCCTTATGTTCATTAGGAATTTTTATTTTAGCAATTTTCTTTAAATATCTCATTACTCTATCTTCATTATTTTCTTTTGAAACATGTCATTAAAATAGGAATTCGTATAGTTGCATTCATCATAAATTGCATTCATAATAAAATAGAAAATATGTAAAAATATATTTTCTTTATAAAATTTGTGTAGAATTGGTAGATACCAGAAAAGGCCTCATTGTGAATAGAAACACTTATCTTTGATTGAGTTAACAATAGGTTGAAAAAAATTCAACAAAAAACTTGGAGTTGGTCATTGATTAACTTTTCAAGAAAGAAATTTTTCAGAATTTCTATCGTTAGCATCATGCAAATGACCACTCAACACATACTTAAATTTATTAAATTGGATTGAGATAGCTTCTTTTCTTTGAGAAATTTTTATTTGGGTGTAGGAGATCTTCTACAATGGAACACTTCACATCACATTGTGAAAAATAACAAGTTGCATGGGTAGTTTAGCATCTTATGGAAAACTGTCCTAGTTGAGTTAGGTTGATCTTTAAATGATGTGACAACCAGTCTTGCTCTAACCCTTGCTTCCTCTAGGGTCATCTTATGCCTTTGTCTAACCTAATAGGGTTTCTAGTCAGCCTATTCTTCTTATGATCCTAAATATGAGGTCTTAAGCTATTCAACTAGTGCACACATATTAGTAAGTATGACAACTCACCAATAGTAAAATTAAGTCCAAATGCTCAAATGAAACCCCAATGGATGAATGGTCATATAGGAATGAATTTTGAATCTCTCCAAGGTTCACAACAACAATCATAATTCAAACCCTAGTCAATTTCCAAAATTCATGCAAGATTTCACCAAAATACTTGAAATAAGGCTACAAGAAATTAGACCTATTAATGAAGAATATCCAAGATAACTTGCAAAATTCCATAACAAGGGGTCAAATAAACCACTAATATAGATGCTCTTTTTAGAGAAGTCAAATATTTTTTGGTCTAGGATTCTCAACCTCTCCGTATAGTATGACCACAAATTAAACCTAAAACCATGGGTTTTAAGGGTTTAACAGGTTATTTGGTAAAAGGATTGCTTTTCCTTCCATATAATTTCCCTCAATACCTCCCATTGAGTTTGGAGGTTCACCACAACATCTTCCAACACATTCCAAGGTCTGGTTGAAGTATCTCAAACATTCAACCACTCCAAACACTTCTGCTATAGATTGTGACCCCTAGCCATGTAGCTCTAGCTCGCCAACGGCATCGGCTTAAAAAACATTCCTCAAATTTGTAGGGCCTTGCCTTCATTTTCAAACATGTAAAAGGAGTCATATTACCATTCCCAAGAGGCTATATAAATCCTAGAGTGGGAGAGGGAGTTATGACTCCATCTTGCTCCAATATTGGATTTAGAACAATAGGCAATAAAAAACCAAAATAATTTGTACAGGCAACTAAAACCTCACAAAAAGACAAAATAGCACTATAAAGAATCACAAATCAATCTCTTCTAACTCTTCAAACAATAACAATTCCTATTCTAATCAATTAAAGTACCAATATCTTCAAAAACACAAAACTATGACTAAACACTTGCTATTCAGTTTGTACACACTAGGATTTCTCAAGCTTCCAACCCTGGCAAAAGGTTGAGGATGGACCTATAAACACATCCCAACCCCTCAAACTCTCCCCAAAGGTTTCCAAACCTTTCCAAGAGCATCAAATGGAAGAAAAACACGTATGAAGGACCTAAAAACACTCATGACCACTTTACCTACTAAACAAAAAGATGCTCAATTTGACCTTATTGAGAAACTTAGACCTTGCTCATAGATTTCTTTCATGGTTTTAGCAAAGTCTTCTTGAATTTCTCATGGATTTCTTTCATAGTTTGAGAAAAGTATTAAAAATGTCCACTTATATGCTCCACTCCTCCAAGATCTCTCAACTCACTGACACCCCTTTGATGCATTTCCTACACAAGTTCAAAGGAGCTTTTTCCTATGGTTCTATTCCTACTATCATTGTAGGAATACTCTACTTGGGGAATGATTACATTCCATGTTTTCCCATACAACTTAGGCACCTAAAGAGATTACCTAGCACCCTATTGACCACCTCAGTCTGACCATCTATTTGGGGATGTTAGGTTGAACCAAAGGAAAGGTTAGTACAAAGTCTTCTCTATAAATTATTTTGAAAGTGACTCATGAATTTTACATCCCTATCTAAAAAAATGCTCAATGGAAGTCCATGAATCCTCACAACCTCTTTGAAGAACAAATTTGCAATGTGGCTTGCATCATTGGTAGTCTTACATGGAATGAAGGGCCCCATCTTGTTGAACTTGTCAAAAACTACATAGACATTGTCATAACCCTATTTTTCCTTGCGTAGTCCTACTATGAAATCCATGCTCACACGCTCCCATGGCCTATTTAGGATTGGTAGGGGTTAATCAAGACCTGTATTACTCATTCCTCCTTTATCTTTCATACATACCATGTATTTCTCTACATACCTAATCACATCTCTCACTAGTTTAGGCCAATAATAAAGCCTTTGGACTAGTTCTGGGGTTTTTCTCACACCAAAGTGTCCACTTAGACTTCCATTTTTCTTTTCTTATATTATGTTCTCCTTTATTAAACCCCTTGATACACATAACTGGTTACCCTTAAATAGCAATCAATTTTTAAAGGTAAATTCAAAGAACTTACTATGGAAATGGTTCTCAAAATCCAAACATACCTTAAATGCCTTTGTAAATTCTTCATCCTCCTTATAGAGAATATTGAAACTCTCTATTGCAATGCTATGTAACTGAATGTCTTGGATTGTTAACAATATCCTGCTTAGTGCATCTTACACCTTGTTCATCTGCACTTTCTTATGCTTTGAAGGTGAAAGCTTGCAAGTACTCCATCTACCTCAAGTGCCTATTACCCAACTTTTCTTGAGTGTTGATATAGCTAAGAACTTTATTTTCTATAAACACAACAAATTCCTTGGGTAATAGGTAGTGTCTAATTAATTTTTTCACTAAAGAAGACTACTAGCCTACATGCTTAGCTTAACACTCCACCTACTGCTATGCCACGTGCATCACATTCTATGATTAAAAGTTTCTCAAAACTAGGAAATTGTAAAATAGGTTGGGAAGCTACTTGCTTCTTTAACATTTTGAAAGACTTCTTTGTACTTCTAAAGTCCACTTGAACTTATAATTGACCCTGTCGTTTATGGTATCTAGCAAAGGTGCACATATGCCACTAAAGTTCCTAATGAATTTCCTATAAAAATGGGCTAAACCATGAAAAATTCTTTCCTCATCGAATTTAGTAGGTGGTGGCTAGTTGAGGATAACAACCTTGTATTGATCCATCTTCAAGGATCTCTTAGACATTGCAAAGCCTTTGTCGAGCCAAGTTACCTTGTGTGGATTCACATGGAGTAACTTTGTTTATTTCATAATGTAACGGTGATATTGTAGCTTCTTGTGGTGGTATTGAGCTATAAGGGATTGTGGATTGTAATCACTAGATAATGATAATATTGGAGTTGATGTTGGTGGGTGTAACCTAGGGATTGGGTGAACCACATTAAATCTTGGTGTCTTTTGTTCTCTTCTGTGTGATCTATTATTTTCTAATATCATTTATATTTGCATGTAACTATTATTTCTATTAGAGGTTAATCCTAACAAGATCTTGCATCTAATCCTAAATAGAACTCTCTTATGCTTAGGCTCATTAGGAGCTGGTTGCTTGACCAATACCCTTCTAAACATAAGATTCTCTTCTCTTTCTGACTCTATGTGATCTACTTCATTCTCCTTGTAGTTAGAGTTATCCTCTTGAGTATAGGCTGCTCTTTTTTCATGATTTGAAGAAGAGGGCTTTTCATGGCATCTATATGCTAGATGGCCTATTTGACCACAGTTGTAGACCTTCATGCTAGCAAAGTAGGAGTGTCTTTTTCTTGATCCTCTTCCTCTATTAAAACATCCTTGGTTACCTCTTCTTTTATTGTAGCCTCCTCAAGAAGAGCTTTCAGTGGCTTTCTCTATCAGCCTAGTCTCACCTTGGTCTCTCTGCTCATTACCTTTACATTGGTAACCTCCTCTTTGCCCTATTTGATTTCTTCCCTTGCCTCAGTCATTAAAATTAGAATCCCCTTTCTTTTTATTATTTACCTCCACCTTTAGGGCTAGCCGGTATCACCTTTGATTAGTAGTAGGTGTCCACAAACTAAGATCCTCATAGATATTCCACTTCAAACCACCCAAGTACCTAGCTATTTTTATTGGCTCTTCTTTTTGCTTCTTAGATCTAAGTCATAACCTCTGAAACTATATCCATACCATCCAACCAATCCATCACTGCATCTATATCCATCTCTCCATTGAATAGCCAACACACCTTCCAAGGATTTCCCTCCTAGGGCTTCGATAGCTTTCAAGAAAGATTCCTCATTCAATCTATAGGGTCTAGCTCATGGAGAACATTTTCCTTTTCTATTTGTTTACCCTTCTCATTATCTTCTTCTTCCTTCTTAGCTCCATTAGCAACTTCATCAAAATTTGTGTTCACCTTTTCCAAGGCTACCTCAATGAGTCTATTCTTCTCCTTTTTTTCATCAACTTCCTTAACTATCTTTGTGTTAGTCACCATACTCTACTCACCTACTAAATCTCCAATAGCTACAAACATACACCTCCTTCCCAAGTCTTTAACTTACTTTGATACCACTTTTATGTGATAACCAATCTTCCCCCTACCCTAGCTTTCTTGAGGGTCACGTTAGGCATTTTTCTTACTTAATAGGGTTTCTATTACCCTATTCTTCTTAAGATCCTAACTAAGAGGTTCTAAGTCATTTTATTAGTGAACACCAATTAGTAGGAATAACAACTGCCCTATACTACAATCAACTCCAAATTCTCAAATGACACCCTAATGGATGAATGGTCATCTAGGGAAACCTTTTTGTTCTCTCCAAGGTTCACAACCACAATCACACTTGAAACCCTAATTGATTTCAAAAAGTTGTGCAAGATTTCACTAAAATGCTCGGAATAGGACTAAAAGCAATTAACCCTCCCAATGAAGAAAATACCAAATAACTTGCAAGAGTCCTTAACAAGGGGTCAAATAAATCACTGATATCGACACCCATTTTAGAGAACTCAAATATTTTTGTAGTATAGGGTTCTCAACTTGTCTGTATAGTACAACCACAAATTAAGCCTAAAACCAAGGGTTTAATAGGCTCTTTGAAAAAAAAATTGTTTTTCCTTCAATATAAATTCCTTTAATGACTCCCATTGATGTTGGGGCTTCAACACAACATCCTCCAATGCATTCCAACCTCTAGTTGAAGTATCTCAAACATTCAACCACACCAAACACCTCTTCTATAGACTGTGATCCCTAGCGATGCAACATTGGCTCGCTTAGGGCATCACCTTAAAAACACTAGCTCAAATTTCTAGGGGCCATCCTTCACTATACAACATGTAAAAGGAGTCATCTCCCCATTACCAAGAGGCCATATAGATCATACGATAGGAGAGGGAGTTATGACTCCGTCTTCCTCCAATACTAGATTCCGAACAATAGGCAATTAAAAACCAAAGTAATTTGTACAAGCAACTAAAACCTCACAAAAACACTAACACATTGTGTAAATAATTCAATCTCTTCTATCTCTTCAAACAATAAGAATTCCAATCTAATCCATTAAAGTACCAAGATCTTCAAAAGCATAAAACTATCACTAAACACTTGTTATTCAGTCCATACACACTAGGATTGGTTAAAATTCCAACCCTTCCAAAATGTCAAGGATGATCTTCTAAACACATCCCAACACTAGTCCCAATTGCTCCAGACAATTACCAAACTCTAATTGAAAATTTTCTTGAATGCAACAAAAAGTTGTCGATGTTGTCAATGTCAACATTGATCAATTTTTGTATTTTTTAGTGTTTGAACCTCAAACTTGGCCCCAAGGTTGCCAAACCTTTCCAAGAGAATAAAAGGGATGAAAAACATGTAATAAGGTCCTAAAAACACTCATGTGACCACTCTACCCTACCAAACAAAAAGATGCTCAATTTGACCTCATTGAGCAAGTATGGGCAACTTAGACCTTGAGAGGCTTTCTCACCTTAATATACCTCACCCTAGGACTAGATTAGTCCCATTATTCACCTAGTGGTGTGTCTAGTACCACTGCAAGATAAAATAATCTAGGAGCTCTAGGTCTTACTAGTGATTGTGGATACTAGTTTTTTCATTTTTCCTGGAAACATGTTGAGAAGAGAAGCGTTATCATGTGATAATGTTACAATAGTTCCTTCAATGAACTCATATCATGATTTCTCTAAGTGATGTTTGATCGTGGGAAGATTTTGGTCAGAAAAAATAATCTTTCTTGTTGCAGTTTTGGGCTTTTAGTATTTTTACTCTTGTTTGAGGTTTGATTATGTGCTGGAAAAAAATGCTGATAATTAAACTAGATGGGTATTTGATTTTGGATGTTCAATTATATATTTTCATACTCACATAATTTATTTTTGGTTAGTTTTATGTCGATTCAAATTTGACTATTTTCTATAGAGTCTTTTTAGTTTTGGTTATTATTGAATAAGTTAATGGTGTATGTCAATTTGAGAGTTCATTATCCCATAAACCTCTTTTATTTTTGTGTTAAAATTATTTTTTGTAATCAATCATGTTGAAAACTAGCTCTATCAGTTGAAAGTAGTCAAGGTAAAAATGTGTTGCATGAATTTTAGGTTATTAGAAGTTGATAGATGAATAGGTATCTGTGAATGTTTTTTTCCCCCCAAACTTTATAAATGCATGCATGAAATTCTGTAAAAAATATATTTGTGCATAGGATCTTGTCTCTATGATATTATTTTTAAAATGAAGGGGTGGTGGTTTACTATGCCAAATTATAGCAAAAAAATTCATTTGAAGGTTGAGGTTCTACAATTTACTGAAAATGTTGTAGTAAGTAGGAAAATGATTTGGCACATCACCCCTAGTTAATTTTATTTCTAGTTTCTTATGTTTCTAGCTATACAAATTTGCTTTATAGAAAAATCACCCAAGATCAAGAAGCTCAAGAACTAGCACAATATGGACCAATAAAGTATGATCAGAATAATAATATGAAAATTAATTGTTGTGCATACACACTAGAAGTGCCTGTATATAATAGCCTCTAGACTGACTAGGAGTCATCAAAGTGATAAGACTCACAACCAAGCACATGTCCACTAAGAGTGGATTATCCTCCATTGAGCATAGAAGTTAGTGTGATGATGAGAGGATAAACTTACATAGGTGTGCCACGTAAAAAGATGTTGCAGACACCATGTACTTAATTAGAGTGCAAACAACTATGTTGTAAACACCATGGGCTAAATTAGAGTTGCTAACTCTTGTATTGTCAACAAGAGAACTCATATGAGTACGCATACTCCTAGGTGTCTAACTAATAAATAATAAATTAATGCATTAACCTAGGTAAACTCAAGTATAGTGTAAAAATAATTAATTATTTACACTAACACTCCCCCTTAAGTGCAACTTAGGGGAATGCATTTAAGCTTATAAAAGCTAGAATGAAAATGCATGATGTGTCACAACTAATAGGCCATGTTAGGTACCGATGTACAAGTACAATGCAATCTCTCTAAAAATGGAGAAAGAGGGAAAACCTCATGGGAAAAAACCTCCCCCAAAAAGAGAGATGAAAAAACAAAATGCATGGATGGATGGAGTAATTAAGACCCTGCTATTACACAATACATCATGTATATACAATAGAGAAGTATGAGAAGGACAAAATGCCATAAGAGGAAAAAGCCCGCACCCCCCGCCCCCCCTGCCCAGCATAAGATAGAAGAAATAAAAGAAGAAAGGAGATAAGTTAGACCCCCTGCCCCCCCACAATTATAGAATGTCAATCAGAAATATCTGCTCAAAGCTAAATGTAGAAGCTAATCCATGACTTCTAAGTAATGTTCTTCCCTTTAGGAAGAAACAATGTTATAGGTACATATCCCAAAGAACCAATTCTCTCCTCAAATCATAAAGAGACCTCTTGCAACTACTATACATAAGGATCCACAATCATATCAACCTTGTAAGACTGATCATACAGAGAATGGACAAGAGGGTTAGAGTGTTCCCTTGCAACAACTGAAGAAGGATCTTCTTCATCAAATAGAAGATGTATATCATCAATAATGTCTCCCAAATCTACTAAATAGGACTCCACAAACAAGCCTAAAATATCTATTATGTAGTCATTCCCTGATTCTAGAACTAGAAGAAAAGGTGTACCCAACTGTACTGAATTACATGGACCTATCACTGTAGCAATCTATGCATGTGGAATTTTTTGATGTTGTGATCTCATCCTACATCTATCAATAGGATCCCCCAGATTTGAACTTGTTGAATCATTACCATTGTTGTCACTATTAGTTTGCACAATGTATGAAGTATGGAGGGGATAAGAGGATAGGCTAGGTGAACTTTCCTCAAAGTGAACATTCCTTGCTATGAATAGCTCATGAGTCTTAGGATCCATAAGTTTATATTCCTTAAGACTTTCATCATATCGAATGAAAGTACAAGGTCATGGTGGTGGTGCCTTGCATTCCCTTGAAGATATATGCCCATGCTAGACAACCAAAAACTTTGAAGTTATTCACAACTAGTTTTCTTCTGCACTATGCCTCAAAAGGAGTCATTCCATCTAAGACATTATGAGGAGACTTATTAAGGATGCGATTGGAACTACTTATAACTTCTACTTCAAGTGATGGATTAAGAGACTTAGCTTGAATCATGCAACTTTCCATTGACTTAAGAGTTCTAATCCTCATTGCTGCAACACTTGTCTTTTGTGGACTAAATGTAACTAAATTCTAAAGATCAATACCCTCAAGTTCACAAAAGTCTCTAAGTCTTGAGTTAATATATCTACTTTCATTGTCCATATGAAGAACGTTGATGACCTTACTTGATTGCTTCTTAATATGACTCTTGAAGACTAGAAACTTAACAAACACTTCATTCTTGTGATTAAGAAAGTAGACCCATGTGTAGCATGAAAATTCATACATGGAAGTGAGAATGTAGTTACCCTTGCTAACTAATCTCACTGCAAAAGGGTCTACTAAAACAATGTGAACCAACTCTAGAACAACTGATTCTCTCCTAGACTTCACTTTGTCATACTTTTCTTCTAGATCCATATCCATGGAACAAGTTGAACACACACACTTAGAAAAGTTGATCATAGGTAGACCTTTGACAATATTTTTTGAGCTAAGTTGATGAAGATAGTGGAAGATAAGATGTCCATACTGCTCATGCCATAATTTACTTTGTAATTATGAATGTGTCAACAAGGCATATGAAGGAGACTTAGGCACAAAGTGAGAGAATGAATTAAGCATTGTGTGATGATTAACTTTACCCACTACAACCAATGAATCATCCTTAAGATTTCCCACCATTACCAAATCAGGAAGGAGCTGAACTTTATTTCCACCTCCAAATCAAGTTATCTGTTAAATTGATCTATCATTTCCACCAATGTTATAAAGTTGGATGACTTGAGAATTCCCATATCTATCAACTTGGATTGTTCCAACATCAACATTTCTGCAAATGGAACAAATGAACACTTAGTGAATGCATTTCTCATGGTCAACTTGTGAGTGTTGTAACTCAAAACAAAAGATGCATACTCTAAAGGTAGCATCTTCAAGATGTAATGAATCAATCTATCATCCTTCATGGGATTACCACAAAATCCTTAAGTAGTTCTCTCAAGTCATTGGCTTTGTTGACATAGTCTTGAGTTGTGTCAAAATTCTTAGGATCCAATGGAAGTAGATCATACTCAATTTGGAATCCCTTTTCGTCATCCACCTTACCATACATCCCTTCATGTTTCTCCCAAGCACCCTTGGCATCCTTAAAGTTGGAAATGTGGAAGAAGAGATCTCTATCAACACAATTCCTAATGATTCCTAAAGCCTAGTCTTTAACTTGCCAATCAACTTCTGTATTAGCATCAGTGGGTTTTTCAATTGTACCATAAACATATAGATTTAAATATTTTTCCATTAGTCAACTCCGTACAATATCTTTCCATGTATAATTGTGTGAAGTTAAAAGTGGAGTTTTTGGTGAACCCATGATATAAATAATTAAAAGAGAACAAGAGAGAGAGAGAGGCACAAGACCACAAGACACACACCCCCCCCTCAATTCACTCAATTAAAGAACTCCCCCAAAAATGATGCTTTTGACACTTTCTATGTAGTGTATTTACAATAGGCCACTTGTCAAAATGGACAAAAATGGGCTTCTGATTTTTCTATTTACAACCTCCTTTTGGATTTAAAATTTGGTACTTAGCAATGTAGCTTAGAAAAAACTAAACCTAAAAATGTGTCCAGATGACCCCGTATAGAGCATTTGAAGTTGCAAAATGTAGGACTGGAGAGGTACAATCACCAAAAATTGAAATTGCTGACAAATCCTTGCACTAAAAGTAGAAAATAATATTCACTACTAAAAAGTTCAGGAAATTTTACCCAAAAAAAAACTACACCTGATTTGAAGTCTGGATGACTGAGATATGGCCTCTTGAAGTTGGAGTGCCAAATCAAAACTGTATATGGAGAGGGGTTTGATTAGGCAAACACTATGTTAAATTTGATTTCCAAATGGCCTTTATGGTAATGCAATCTAGCCATCTTATGAGGGTCAAATAGGCATCAAATTTAGGCTCATGAAAAGTTGATGTCAACAAAAAAGGCTAGCCTAGCTAACATGGTAGTATGGTCAATGATGTATTAGGTCATATAGATGATGTGTCAATCTGTACAACTAACTTGGTAGATGTCATGGTCAATTATTTTTTATTACACATGGACGGTGACTGTGTCATAGTTGATGCTGAAGTTGCAGGTTGAGTTGTCTTAGTGACTATGTTGATAGGGGAAGGGGTGACATGGTGTCATGCTGGATGCTGGTGTGGAGGATGGGTCTATGGAATCTTGGACCTAGAAACTGAACAAATGGTGACTAGTGAATTTCAGTTGTGGCTGAGTATGGGGTCAATGGAAGCAGTGACACTTGTGGAGGAGAGGTGGAGCACCAATGGTGGGTGTGGGACTTTAGTCCCACATTCATCATGTGGTGAATACTGCGGCAAAATAAATGCCAAAGCTCACACAAATTAAAAATGGCTTAGAGAGCCACTAGATTTTATGAAGTTGCTACTGTGGGTTTGCTTCACTGGTTTGTGGAAGTTGAAACTACCGATTATAAATAGAATATGCCAGATTATGATTGAATATTCTATGGGCACTAGAATTTGACTGCCTAGTTTTTGCAAAAAAATGCTTCTCTATAGACCTAATAGGCCAAAAAAAGTTCCAAAAAAAAAAAAAAATTTGCAGAGAAATTTCAAAAATTGCAAAGTCAGAAATTAAATACAGATCTAAAAATGAATTACACAAATCTAAAAATGATCATACCAAATTCGCAAATCAGGCCTTTGGGTGCTGATATGCAAAAAAAATTGCCTCAAATTTGACTATGGCCTAGGGTAGGCAAATTTATAGTCAAAATTCATTGAATTAACACTGCGGATGTAGTCGTGATGTTTGCTTTGTCTTTAGATGCTCCCAATAGCTACATATACTCTAAATCTAAATCAAGGTCCTCCAAGAGGTGAGGCAAAAATGATCTCCAATGGTTATGAAATGACACTTCCTTAAGTCTAATACTATGTAAGAATTTTCCCGAGGGAAAAATCACACAAGATCAAGAGGCTCAAGCACTAGCACAATATGGACCAATAAAGTATGATCAGAATAACAATATGAAAATGAATTGTTGTAAATACACACTAGAAGTTCCTGTATATAAAGACCACTAGATTGACTAGGAGTGATAAGACTCACAACTAAGCACATGTCCACTAAGAGTGGATTATTCTCCATTGAGCATAAAAGTTAGTGCAATGATGAGAGGATAAGCTTACATAGGTGTGTCACGTAAAAGGATGTTGTAGAGACCATGTGCTTAATTAGAGTGCGAACAACTATGTTGTCTACATGAGAACTCAGATAAATATGCAAACTCCTATGTTGTAAACACCATGTGCTAAATTAGAATTGCTAACTCTTGTGTTGTCAAGAAAACAACTCATATAAGTACACATACTCTCAGGTGTCTAACTAATAAATAATAAAATAATGCATTAACCAAAATAAAATTAAGTAAAGTGTAATAATAATTAATTATTTACACTAACACTATCCTCCCTTATTCATATAGAGTTGGCCCAAACTCGTGGAGATTTTTTTGAGTATTGGAAAATTCAATCTCATGATACTTAGACTTTCCTTAAGGGTTGTTACTGTTCTAAATTACAAATCAGTTGTTTAGTTTTATAGATCACCCATCAGAACTAACCATCATTGATTCTAGTTAGATTAAGTAAATGAGTCATAGGGCTATCAAATTATCCATAACAACTTGTTATCTAGGATAATTGATCTTTCTCCTAGGTGCACATTTTAGATATAAGGCTTCATCATGCTCATAAAGTGTAATATTGGCCTCAAATGCAATACCTATTGCTACAATAAACTTTTGAGTTGAAATTCTAGGATCTGAATCATTCCTCTAGCTGCCAATCTCAACTAGGATGCCATCCCCTCTAATTATTCAAAATATTTTGCTAAAATTAATTAACAAGGATGGAAAAAACCCTTGTTGAGCATATCATTGACTTAGCTAATACCTGCATGGTACACCATATTATTAAGCATAATATATCCCTAAGATTGCTCACGACATCTTTAAAATGAAAAGT
The DNA here is from genome assembly GCA_028749045.1 of Cupressus sempervirens. Taxonomy (NCBI): domain Eukaryota; kingdom Viridiplantae; phylum Streptophyta; class Pinopsida; order Cupressales; family Cupressaceae; genus Cupressus; species Cupressus sempervirens. Next base: position 333,090,684 of record CM053792.1, read on the forward strand.
GTTTCATTAGTATAGATCACTTCATCCAAAGATACAAAAACTTCACATGAATCAGGGTACTTATTCTACGGTCATTTTTGTGAAAAGGGTGATCACTCTTTCAGACTCCACCTATTTATCAATATTATGAGAGCTCCTCAAGAGGTTGTAGTTGATTTTAATTGTAGGTAGGCATGTGCTGGATCATGGTCTACCAAAAAGTGGCAATTAGAAAAGTATGTAGTTCTTAAATGCCTCAAAGCATTTCAAAATCTATTGCAACTTTTTTCCCATGCATGTTGATACCAAACCCAAAATTTAATACCTTTATAAGGCCTATTATATCTTTGGATACCACCCCTACATGGTCAACTTAAAAGACATCCCAAAAATGTGTTTTTGGCCTATTCTTGTCTATATTTTACTCCAAACATGTATCTAATGATTATTATTTTTTACTCAAATTTGATTAAACAAAACTGGTTTCTTAAGAATATTCTTAGCTTTCCATAAATGTAATGTCTATCAAATTATGAGGTCAGTTAGTAATTATTACTTATTTTCTAATGGAGATGTATAAAGTGTTGATTGACACACTGATTGAAAACTAATTATGACTTTCAAAAAGTACAACATTTTTGAAATCCAAAAGATGCATCACATTCTGCACTTCTTCTACTATAAGGAAAAAAAAGTTATTAAATTTTGCATAGTTTTGAATTAGTTAAGGTGGTTAGACGTGAGAGTTTTTTAATTCTAAAAATACTATAGTAGAAAATTCATAATTATTATTTATCAAGAATAAAATACCCAAAAATATGTGTCACATCTGGGCATGAGTCTACTTCTTATATCTAGAATCTTATTAGAAAATATTATAACTTGGTTTTTATTAAGGTGGTTTGACATATGTCTACTTCTTATTTTTGTCTTAAATTTTTTTTACTATTGCATTAAAATTAAAAATTTTGACTAATCAATTTTTTTAATTTTTTTTTTTTAGAAAATGCCTAGCAGTTTACAAACCAAATTCAATTTTCTCAAGAGTATTTTCTCTCAATTTATTGATAGAAAGTTCATAACAAGTTGAAAATTGCACGTCAAGTTGACATAACCCTAATTTGGTAATTTTTCATTACCACTTAAGGACATAGTTTGGTTGACCATGATCCTACACATACCCAGGATCCATAGGAAATAGAACACAATTCTCAAATATTCTCACCAACGAGTTCCAATGGTCTTTCCTTCTACCTAAAATATTTGAATGCTGACATAAAAAAACTATACAAACCTAGGAAGTGTGAGTTTCCTAATTGCCTATATATTAGAAATAAGAGATAAGAACAACCTTATTGAGGCATAGGAATTCCTACGTATACTTCTATTACAAGTGTTCCTTGATTTTTCCTTATAAGTGCAAGACAATCCCCAAAGTAAAGCCTATACTAACTTAGTTTGTACCTTATAGTCTACAAATGTGTATCTAATTTCTTAGGCTCACCAAGGGAACAATTGCCAAAACAAAAACACCCACAACCAAAAATCCAAGCAGTTAGGTGGTGTTCTCCATCCTACAGTGCCATTATAGTCATTTTCACTGAATTCCAATAGAAAAATAATGGCAAGCTAGAAAAACTTTGTAGAGGATTGCTCCATTATAGTGATTGCTCCAAAAAATTGTAAGAGCTCAAAGAATCTTAGTTTGTTTTTGTTCACAACCACTAAGTGTTGTAGTTTATGTTTTCTTATTTTTTATATTGTAATCTATAACTAGTATTTTAGTTTTGAATATAAATGCAAGAAAGATAGTTGTACAGATACCTCTTAGTTTATTGCCTCCATTTAAATTTCATTCCACTATAGAGTTGGATAACAAAACAACAATCTCTATGCATCTATTAATCTTCTTGATTTGGGAGCATAAATTTTGGTGTTTTTGACTATGTCATTACTTCTAAAATTATGCCATGGTATTAAAGCTATTAAACCCTTAATCCTAGTGAGCTTGGGAACTTGTATTTGATGGGTATTTGAAGTTATTATGCATAAGACATGAATGGAGATAAAAGGAAAGTTGGCAGTAGTCACCATCTTTTAATGGGAAAAAAATTACATTTGGACATGGAAGATGAAGACCATTATGATATAAAATGGTTGTGGGATCTTTTATAAAATAGTTTGTCGAATAATCAAAACCTTCTCTATTTTATTTTCTTACAAATAATCAAAAGACTTGTTTGAGAGAGACAAGAAGAAAATTTGCTAGGCCAATGAGCCTAATTGAAGCAACCTTGATAGAGCCATTATTTCTAGGAATAACAACAACTAATTATTCTAAAGAAGCATGGGGTATTCTTGAAACTACCATTCAAAGGGTCTGATCAATTTTTTGTTGTGAAGTTGGAGATGCTTCAAAAATAATTTGAGTCTCTTTTTATAAAAGAAAATGAACCTATTTTAGAGTTCATATCTAGAGTCTTTAGTTTGATAAACTAGTTGAAAAATAATAGAGAAGAGGTTGAAAAATAAATAATAGTGGAGAAATCTTAACAAGAGAAGTTCGTTGTGAGGGATCAAGTTGTTCTCAAAGTAACCCCCAAGGAGGTAGAAGAAATAATAGGTGTAATAAGAACAATGTTGAATATTATTATTGTCACAGGTTTGGAAATTATGAAAATGAATTCTGGAAGAACAAAAATGATCATCCATTACAAAATGATAATGTAACTAGTGTAAATGTTGGAGAAATAAATAACAATACAACTTTCATCATGTGTAGTATTTGTAAAGAAGGAAGCACTAAAATTATGTATTTGGAAAATAGTTGTAGTAACCTTTCATTGATAAGAATTATAAGTCTGAAATTAATATGTGGAACAGTGAAACTATTTCTACTATATGGAAAGGTTATATTATGATCCACACCAAGCAAGGTCAAACGAAAGAAATTCATAATATTTATATTTCCCTTGGTATAAGACACAATTTTATGACTATTGGATAACTCATTTAGAATGGATAAAAAATGTTGCTAGAAAATAACAAGTGTATCATTCATGAGAAATATGAGAGTAATAATGATGCTATTGTAGGGAAAATGACAAAGAACCAAATATTTTCATTGAAGGTTTAGACATGCTTCTACTCTCAATTTGATATTACACCATCCAAGAAAGTATGTACAATAGTATAGAAGGAATCGACTTTAAGAAGCGTGATTGAAGACTAATCAAAGTTATAGCATTTAAGATACGAACATGTTTGCAATGCTGGTCTAAATTTATTATCCAAAAAAATCATGGTGGATGTTTTTCCAAGTATTGTAGAGTCTAGTAGCAAGCATGAGGATCATATTTGGGTAAACAACATAAGTTGCCCTTAAATTTTGGTAACTCTAGAAGGGAAAGAGTACCAATGGAATTAATGCATATTGATTTGGTTGGCTCTGTGCAAGTTACTTTCATAGGAGGGAGTAATTATTTTATGATCTTTATTGCTGATTTGAGTTGTAGAACCTGAATGTATTTTTTGAAAAATAAATCAGAAGCTTTTTATAAGTTTTTAGAGTTTAAAGTTGAGGTTGAAAAAGAAAGTGGACTTTACATCAAATTCCTAAGGTGAGATAGAGGAGTTTATACCTCCAATATTTTATAGGTATAATGGTATAAGGAAAGAGCTTACAATCACTTACCCTCTATAACAAAATAGGGTAGCTAAAAGAAAGAACAAAACTATCGTTGAGATACAAAGAATTGTGATGAAAGCCAAATGCCTCCCAACTGAATATTGGGGAGAAGTTGTAACAAAATCAGTTTACTTGATTAACAAAATTCCACAAAGGTATTCTAGGATAGGATACCTCTTGAGACATGGGAAAAACATAGATGAACAATTAAACAATTGAGTGTGTTTGTGTGTAGGATATGCACACATAAAAAAGGATCACAGACAAAAGTTTAATGATAAGGGTGTGAAAGTGTATCTTCACGAGTTATAGTTCAAAATATAAGGTATACAAATTGTATAACCCTATTACCAAGAAGATAACCATTTCAAGAGATGTTGAGTTCATATAGAATTAGTCATGGGATGGATCAATAGATACATTATCTAAAACTTTAAGTAAAGTCCCTATTATTGATGGGGATGATGAGTTGGATGGTCATCAAGATGAAGCAGTAGAAGATATGGATGGCTATGGACAAATCTAGATAACTCTTGATAAAAATGGGTAGAAAGGGAAGCAATCAGAGATATTTAGACACTTGACTCTTGATAGCTTCTAATAACTCAAGATTAATACACAAAGAGCTCTTGATAATCCTAAATAGCTCCTGACGTAGCCTACACAACAAAACAATACTAGTGAAAATTATAGTTCTACTCATGCCTCTCTTTTACCAAGAATGACTAAAGTTCTAAAGGATATATATCAAGATCAAAGGTGTAGTGATATTGATGAGAGTAGTAAATTTGTGTAATGAGCCTTAACAATAGGCCACTAAAAATACCCTAAATTTAATACACTACTGGAAGTACATTGCTGAATAAAGGAAATTGTTGTGCCAAAAACCAACTTAAATAATTTATGTAAAATAGTGCCAATGTATTCATTCAATGATAACCAAATTCTTTTACATATGATATCCAATTTTTAGCATCAAAAAATTACAACATGGCACATTAAAAACAAAACCCTAACTAGCTAAATACAACTGAGAATTTGTTGCAACTAGAAACTAAAGTGAAGAACCTGGATTGAGAGAATGTTGGAGATTGAATGCTAAAGATGATATGATGAAAATGCAACCCCACTTGAAACTCCAAACTAGTGAAGAACTTGGCCCTTGGCCTCCAATTAAGCATAAGTGAAAGGACTGAAATATCCTTCCCACAATGGCAATAATTCAGGTGATCATTCACACCCTCAAAATTGCATGCCAATTGAGAATTTTCGTTCTCAATGGCCAATTGTGATTACTGTAGAAACTCTAGGCTCCACAATACACATCAACAAATATCAACATCAATGACAAATCTTGATGCTGAGAATGAAGCCCAGGATGTCTATTTATTCATTTTCCTCAATAGGTCATCCTCCCTCTAGAACTTCTCAAGTCACCTTCTAGAAGGAATATTATTTTATTTTATTTTTCCTCCGCTTCTTCCACAAACTTCTAAAATATTATTTTATTAAGTGACTTTATAAAATATTTTATAATTCAAGTCACTTTATTAAATTCAATTAATTAAATCAAATTACCTTCAAAATGGGGACATCACAGTCTACCCCTCCTTAAATTGCTTGTCCTCAAGAAATTCATCGCCTGGATCCCACAAGAAGAACTACATAATGTCACTCTCATCACCAAACAACTCCTGCAACATTTTCTCAAACTATCAATTGTTCAGTTGTACCAACTCAATACCATCACCAAGTGCTGTAGAAGTATAGGCCTCAAGTGGAAGCAAGCCAAGAGGTTGATCATCCTTGCCTCCAAACTTCACGCAAGATAAACTATCACCCCAACTATTCAACACATCCATTCTTGAATTGTGCATCATGAATAAGTCATGTACGTGAGAATAAAAAATGAAGCTATGAGCATTCCTCACCATGTAAACCTCTGAAATCTCCTTTATGGGCCCCATTTGTAATCTTGATGCACTAGTAGGACCACAAATACTATCAGCAATGCTCATCTCAAGACTGGAATCAAGAGAGATATCATCATTCAAGCCATAGAGTGAATTATCATATGACCAAGCATCTTCCACTTTGAATAATGGATTGTGAATCATCTTAGATTTCTCCTGAATCACTTTCTTCTTTCTCTTACTATCCAACCCTCTAATAGAATGCAAGCCTTCATCCATAATACCCCTCAATACATGCCTCCTACCATCAACCTCAAACGACATTTCCATCTTAGGTACATTGAGGGTAAATACTCTAAAGTCTTGAAGTCACTTCATTCCCAAAACTATGTCCATCTCTCCCATGTTGATCACATAAAAATCTGAATGTAACTCATAGCTATTCAATTTCAAAGTGAGACTAGCAACCTTTCTGGTGCATGTGAGAGTATATCCATATTCTAATCGAACTCTGAATCCATCAAAATCCTCAATCTTGAGTCTACAAAGAGCTACAAAATCTCTATTAATAAAGTTATATGTTGCACTAGTATCAAGCATAGCAATGCAATGTTGTCCATCAACTGTCCCCCTAAACTTGAATGTAGTCTCATCCTGAACATTGGCAATATATGTCATGGGAGTAGAAGTTTCCTTACCCTGATTAAGTTCTAAAATAGCTCACTGATCAACTTCATCAGAATCAGAGTCCTCATAGTATGCCCACATGAAATGGTTTGCCATGCCCTTAGGCCACAAAGGGAAATCATGATCTCTATTGTAAGGCTCTTTGCACCAATAGCATAATTTCTTCTTCTTCAACTCTTCTTGTGTCTCCTCATCCATCATAGATGCTGATTTCTCTCTCTTGTCTGATTGTTGGAGAGTTTCATTTCTTGTTGAAGGCATTTCCTTATGCAAGGTCTTTCTCTTTGGTGCTACAAACTCCATGACCCTAGCCTTCTTCATTACTTCCTATAGTGAGGGAGGATTAAAAGATTTCAACCCACCCTTCAATGGCTCCATCAATCCTTCCATGAATAAGACCACCAATCTTCTTTCCCTAATGTTAGGAACCATGACCGATAACTATTGGAAGTCATTCACATAAGCATGAAGGGAACCATGTTGTTTTAGTTGTGCCAGTTCATGGAAAGTCACATCAAGATCTTTGACATCAAACCTTTCAATCAATCTATTAGTAAACTCCTCATATGTATTGATAAGGTTGTTTCCAAGAGTGACTAACCCATTATACTGCCACTCATGAGTAGCTCCTTCAACATTTAGTGTGGCAAATCTTATGGCATCCTCTTCAGGAATCGATCTGAAAGAAAGATAATTATCAAGCTTTTGAACCCAAGACCTAGCTATGCATTTGTTACTTCCATCATAGTAAGGCATGGAAATCTTACCTAGTGTTTGTTGATAGTCATTTCTTGGAGCATAGTTATCATCTCTTCCTCCTCTCATATTCCTTTGATTCATGAATTGATCAAACATTCATATGTCTCTCATATCAGGAGGGAGATTGGTATACTCCAAGTAAACCTATCTAGCTTCATCTTCAAAGGAAATAGCTGGAGTAGCATGTGGTTGTTCTTCTCTTCATATAAAGGTGGGAAAAAGAGGCCTAGAGGCTGATCATCTAGTGTCTTCAGCATGATGTATAGACCTTCCCTCATTATCTCAACTATCTTTAGCTGTGTTTTGATTTTGAGTGGCTTGCTGATCCATTTTTGCTAATAAGCATGACAACATATCAAGCATGGTATCAAATTTCCTTAAAGCTATTGCATCCCTATTTTCTTCTTCTGCCATATTTTGAACTATTTTTCTACTATCTCTTTCTCTTAATGCTTTTGAGGATGCATCCCCTTCAACCTGTAGATTCTAATATTGTTGTTTCCATTGTTCCCTGTTATAACATCTGATTTCTCTCTCACTCATATGTTGTTTGAATAATCACAGGATGGCATGATGAAATCTCTAATACCACTGTAATGACCCTTTCTAATAGGCCACTAAAAAATCCCTAAATTTAATACACTACTAAAAGTATATTGCTGAATAAAGTAAATTGTTGTGCCACAAACCTACTTAAATAACTGATGTAAAATAGTGCCAATATATTCATTCAATGATAACCAAATGTTTTTACATATGATATCCAATTTTTAGCATCAAAACATTTCAACATGGCACATTACAAACAAAACCCTAACTGGCTAAATACAACTGAGAATTTGTTGCAACTACAAACTGAAATGAAGAACCTGGATTCAGAGAATGCTGGAGACTGAATGCTAAATAATGCTAAAGATGATATGATGAAAATGCAACCCCACTTGAAACTCCAAACCAGAAAATAACTTGGCCCTTGGCCTCCATTTAAGCACAAGTGAAAGGACTGAAATATCCTTCCCAGAATGGCAATAATTCAGGTGATCTTTCACACCCTCAAAATTGCATACCAATTGAGAGTTTTCATTCTCAATGGCTAGTTGTGACTACTATAGAAACCCTAGGCTCCACAATGCACATCAACAAATATCAACATCAATGACAAATCTGGATGCCAAGAATGAAGCCCAAGATGCCTATTTATTCATTTTCCTCAATAGGTCGGCCTCCCTCTAGACCTTCTCAAGTCACCTTCTAGAAGGAATATTATTTTATTTTATTTTTCCTCCACTTCTTCCACAAACTTCTAAAACATTATTTTATTAAGTGACTTTATAAAATATTTTATAATTCAAGTCACTTTATTAAATTCAATTAATTAAATCAAATTACCTTCAAAATGGGGACATTACAATTTGTAATTATTTCTCATGGTGATCCAATTTACTTTGAAGAAGTTGTAAAAGAAGATAAATGGTGTGAGGCCATGGATGAGGAAATATATGCAGTAGAAATAAATAAAACTTGGGAGTTAACTAATTTTCCTCCCAACAAGAAATTTATTGGCGTGAAATGGGTGTATAAGAACAAGTGTAATGCTAAAAGAAAAATAGATAAGGATAAAACACATATGGTGGTCAAGGAATACAACTAACAATTTGCTAAAGATTATGATGCCACAACAACAATAGATAGTATGCATGTTGTCATAAAAATTGCATCCCAACTCAAGTGGAAGGTATTTCAAATGGATGTGAAGTTTGCCTTCCATTATGGTGTGTTCAAAGTAGAAGTGTATTTGTAGTAGCCACCTAGTTAAGAAGTCTTGGGTGAAGAAGGTAAAGTGTATAGGCTAAAGAGAGATATTAATGGGATGAAAAAAGAACCAAGAGAACAATAGAGTTTGATTCACTTATATTTAATGAGAAATCATTATAGAACAATTGATGGCAAACCTACTCTTTAGATCAAGGAAGTAGATGGAAAAGTTTTAAATATTTTCTTATATGATGATGATTTGATTTTTACTGGGGATAGTGATTTCTTTATTGTTGATTCCACAAAAGCGATGAAGTATGAGTATAAAATGAAAAATTAAGGTTTCTAGAGATACTTTCTAGGCATAGAAGTTAAAAATTGCATGATGATATTTTTATTTATCAAGAGAAATATGCAAATCAGGTTTTGGAAAGATTTAGAATGTTAAACAACAAGGAAACCCCAAAACCAATAGTTGTAGGTCTCAATTTGGCTAAGGAATATTACAACAACAGTTGCAATCACACAAGAAATTACACTCATTGACATCCCCCTTATTTTTTGTGTTTACCAATTAACAAATTTAACTACAAATATAGGATATTTCATATTACTTGACTTGTCCTACTTTATGTTGAGAATGTAGCATGAGGCAAAGCGCATAGTATTGTCACAAATCATGCATAAAAACCATGTAGTTGATGAGCCTATACTAAATTTTTAGTTTTCCCACAATTCCATTTCTAAAGAAGAAGTATACTGCATTAAGATGTATGATGAAGAGGTTACTACAGCCATAATCAAAGAATTTATTATAAATAAGTTCTTCAAAGAAGATCATTTTTGGAAATTCCATGATACTTGGTTGGGCACCATTGTAATGTTGGATTAGGTCCATCCAGTGCAAAGGATCATAGGTGAAGAACATTATTTTACCAACCTTCAAGCCTCTTAAGAATGGATAATATATTTTGATAGGAAAACATATTTGATCGGTTTGGGAAGTAATATCTACCCAATCTAATCCTTCAGATAGGAAGTGAAAAACACTTTTTATTTTTATTTTTATTTGACATAGAAAGATGAAGAATATGAAAAATTAGTTAGAGGGCTAGACTTCACTAAGATAATGGGAATAAAGAAACTAAATAATGTTTAGAAAATCATAATTAATATTTAACAAAGTTTGTAGCGTCTCTTTGGCCATGAATCATCATATGAGAACTTGTCCACATAGAATATGCGACTTGATCGAAAGACTTAATGTTTTTTAATATTATAGTAACCCCAAAGAAGTATAATACAAATGTTGATCAATTATAAATAATTGGTTCTCATTTTTAACATGCCAATGATTTGTTTCCAAATTAATACTAAGTCTATGCCATAATAAAACCTTACACTATATAATCAAAATCATCATCAACTATTTGAGAATGACAAGTCAATTTTTTGTTCTTTTGGTGCAATGGAACATTTATAGATCATTAGTAACCGAAAAATAAGAACCTTATGAAGATCATGTCATTTAACTAAGAGGAAATAAACCTCCTCAAATTTTGATAAACTTGGATAGTCTAATTATGATGATACACCTAAATATTTTAATTAATTTTGATGAATTCAAAAGATATAAGAGTAGGACTATGAAGAGCTAGAGGTCACATATGGTAGGAAGTTAAAAATCAAGAAAGAGATAACCAAACTATAGAGAGAATACCTTGATTCAACATGCTAGATACAAAGTCATCATTGCATTGAATTATTATGACCTAAAATATTATAAAAGATTATTATAGAGTATAGCATTGAGTTTGCTGAAGGGATAAAACCAATAATAGAGAAACGCATACCAATCAATCCCAATGTAGAATCTATTTTCACATAAGAGATGAATACATTGATTTAATCCAAAATCGTCTATCCAATCAAACATATCATGTGGGTTTTCAAATTCATGCCCAACCAAAAGAGAAATGGTGGGATCTTCTTCATGAATTTTTGAACAACCAACACAAGATAATGTTCACCACCAAATGGGAAATTTTTATTTATATTGATATGTTATTTGTTGTGTAGTATATGAGCCTCTTTCCATAATGACATGAACTAATTTTGAAGATATAATCATTTTAATATACTAAGATGAGTCAAAAATATTTTCAAAGAAAAAGGAAGATCATTTGACCAATCTTTAGCAAGGTTTTCAAAAATTCCAACAATTTGGGGACTCGTTATCTTAGAGATCCCTCTCTTATCCAATAAGAAGGAAAATCAATTTTTCCTTATAAAGGTAAAATTTACCTTTGACAATTTATTTTATATTTTTTTCATGATTGGTGTGTCCTATCACTTTTAAATTGTGAAAGGAAAAAAACTTCTTTTGGACCTTAGAATGGAAGGATTCCTTTGAAAATATCAAGGAGACAATAGCTATTTTACTAGTGCTACAAGTCCCAAAATTCCTAGAGGATATTGAAATATATGTTTATGAATGTTGAAACAACTTGGTGGTTGTTCTGACTCAGAAGAAAAAAAATCAAATGGAGCATACACTCTAGTAAAGTGCCTTTTATAAATTCATAAATTTGTTCTTATGTAATAAGACTTTGGTGTACTCAACCCATCCTAGTGTACAATATTAAATTATGGGAGGATAGATCACTTAGAAGAGAGCTTATTAGATCACCAATTTCATGGTGCATAAGTATGACCAACTAAATTATTACAAGGGAGAGGTCTCTCTGAATATATCATAGAGAGACTGTAGAAAAAAGGTAGAGGAAATCATCATGGTGAATCATCTCAAAGAAGTGAATGAATGTAGAGGTAATTGGATAAATTTTATGTTACCACAAATATACCCTCTTCACCTCCCCTCCAACAAAGCAAGATATTAGAAATTAAGACCTGAGATACTCTCTGGTTGAAGGTGTAGAATCTTCACTTCCCCTCGAAGGAAAGAAGGTACTGCAAATTAAAAGACACTAGATACTTTCTATTTGAATGTTTAGTATTTGGAAGGAATTTCATTGGATTTGTTTTGAGATATGTAAATGAAGCTTAGTGTTAGAAGTATTGGATAGGCCAGAGTTGTCATTGCACCAGATGATCGAGCTATCAATGCCCAATACAACTAGTAGTCTTATAGAACCACTGAAGGTAGTTAAGCCATGTCACAAACCCTGCAAGGGACAATGGCCCATTGCCAAAAATCCCCCTCCCATCATCACTCACCATGGCTTACAAGATATGAACTTTTGACCAGGCTCTGATACCAATTGTTAGAAAGGCCAAAGTTGTTGTTGCATGAAAAGATCTACTTGTTAATGTTTGATAGAACCAATAATCTTATAGAACCATGGTAAGTGGTTGATCTATGTCACAAACACTATGTGGGACATTGGCCCACTGCCAAGAAGAAGATCTTAGAAGAAATCTATGTAATGGTACATTTGGTGGCTACTTTTGTACAAAAATTATGGCTCTCAAGATAATGTGAGTACATCATTATTAGCCAACCATGTTCATTGAATATTCTAAAAAGGTAAAAAATATTGTAAAAAGTGGAACTTCCTTAATTGAAGGGAAAATAATTCTTTTGTGCCATTAAATACCATCATGATTGATGAACTTATTCCCCAATGGTGTTTTTAATTCATCGAGATAATTAACCCACTTTGATTATTGGACATGACTAAATCTTTACATCAATTGACTTGATGGATAGAAGTAGATCCTTTGAAGAATGCTACTATAAATGAGATTGTTAACTTTTTCAATGAGTTATTTTCCATGTTTGACCCCCAAAAATTAATAATTTAAAATATTCCACGGGAATTTATTAAAACTAATATGTTCAATTTTGTGTTAAGAAATGGTATTTTTTTGAGGTCGTGTTCTAATTATTTCCCTCAAGGAAATAAATTGATAGAGTCAATATATAAAAATCTACTCTATATCATGAACAGAATTGACTCAGAGCATGAATGAAAAGTACACAAGTATCTCTTTTCTTCTCTACTAGAAGATAGGATTTTTTTGAAAAGAAGTTTTAAATGAATCGTCCATACAATTTATCTTATGGGGAAGAAGGTCTCTCTTTTATTTTAATGAATATTCAAACAATATAGCTTCTAAGTTAATAGAGATTTTAGAGGATAGTTCTATAAATATAAGTTTGGCTACATTTTAAATCGACAAAAGCATTACAAATGGGCCCACAGTTTTCTCATATGATACTAGGGAGTTGTCAAAAGGTAATATGACAAGATAAAATCATATCTAATTTTTAAAGAAGGAGACTTAGTCCTAAAATATAGTGAAAGGGTATGAAAGATAGTTAGCATGCCAAATTTAATGCTCTATAGAAAGAACATATATGTACTTCAAAACGAGAAGGTGGAAATAATTTTTAGATAGAGGATATGAAAGGTACCTTGGTTGAGATCTTAGTAAATCAGATTTAGCTTAAAAGTTTCCATTAATAACCCACTATACCTTCTTGTAAATAGTCAGTTAGTCATGCATTTTATGTCAGTAAGTACCAATAGGTACATTTTCTTTCTATCCACTTTCCAGACCTCAATTTTTTTCTAGTTCCCTTTTTTAACGAGGCAACAACTAGTATCATCCTTCCTATCTCAAGGCATTTCCTTTACATTGTTTTGTCATGAACCATTTTTTTCAATGCGTTATTGTACGGAATGACATTGAGTGCAAATAGTTTGTACTCTCCTTTTCCATCCACATGACACAAAAAGACCAAGGAAATGCATGGACATGTTTTGGGTAGTTAGGAACCTACTTTCTTTCATGTTGCCAAATCATAAAATTTACATATCTATTGTAAAAAGATTGGAGTCTCTCGTTTTTAGGTTATTGAATGATTCTTCATGTAGAATGTCAATTTCAAGCATAGAAACTTGCACCCAATAAATAATCAATGTATTTACATACATTATATATTCTCAAGCACTAATGATTGTGGTATGTAGGCCACAAAATATAGAATTAGAAATGGTTGATTCTAGTAGAGGTATGGCTCTAATTTTATACCTAATAGACCAAATTTCAGACAAGTCATTGACCTTTTCAGTCATATTTATATTTTGATCTTTACTAAAAAATAATAATGAAAAGTATAGGGGAATGTATCACAGGATATGGGGTTCTAGTCTTCCTCGGTACATGATATCCAATTATCATGCTTACCCTAAACTAATCAACAACATGACATGAAATTTTGATAAAGGAAAAAACTCTATATAGTGTAATAGCATCAAGGTGGTTGATGAGGCCAATTTAAGGCCTATTTGGTTGATGTTTCTATATGTTTTTATGATTAAGGACCTAGAAAATTTATGAGTTTTTGATATTCTTATTTAGACTGCTTATTATTATATTGTTATATGTGTGCACACTTTGACATTTCTAAGATTGAATGAATATGTTTTACATATATGTTACATAGTTTTATGGTATGAAATATAATATCTTTCTATCTTATATTGATTGGGTAGTCATTCCTATAGCCATGTGATAAGAGAAAAACTAATATAAGAAAAAATTATTATGAATTTTATCTTCGATATGTATTACATTTTTTCCATGTGCACATCAATCTTTTGTAGAGAAATGGTGAGTTAGCAAGAGAAGAAGAAGTCAACATTAGAGGAAAAAGTAATGATATGAATTTGGTTGATTTTTTCAAGCTCGTAATGATTCCATGACTTTTTAGCTATCAATAGTTACCATTGTGGGCTCACCAAAGTGGTTATCAACCATTATGGACTAAATCTAGAAGCCATGAACTCCTAAATTCATGTGCAACTGAACAGAAACTGATCTTGTATTAATTATATAATTTTGTTTTGTATCTTTAGTATTGTCATATCCATGATGTTGAAGGATCCTAGATTTAGGGAGTTATGTTTTATGTTGATGTTATAAATCAGCTAGAGTTTAGATTCCTTGGAGAGTTAGTGTTTTTGTGTGCAATTCTCTTGTAACCCAACAGTAGTGATAAATATAATCTAGTTGCTAAAATATGTACTTGTGTTTTACTTATGAATGAAATGATATTTATAGTTCTTAATCACTGCATTGTTATTCATTCATTCTTTCATGGGGTCCCATGCATGAGGTGAACTTTGTTCATAGCTAAGTACGAATTAGTTTTTAGTTTTAATAGGATAGAAGTATTTTAGAACTTTTTCTTGCTCTTGCAGCCATATGGTAACAAAATGGTTGGTTGTTTCTTGCAATGTAAGAAAATAGTTTATTTTCATGTTTGTAGAATTATTTCAGAGTGTTCGGTTAGACTACTATTTAATTCCATACATTTTTATTTCCTTTAGCATTTTAGTTGCATATTTATGATGAGATTTAAGATGGGTTAGAGCATATAATTTGTGGGCATCATTTGAATTTTATGTTTGTAGTCGATAACTTATTGAGCTTAGTATGTTATTCTAGTATAATATTTGGCACTGTGAAAGATAAATAGCCATTATAATAAGGATTTCCAATCCTTAGTTATAGAGGCATTATACTGACCAACCCTTTTTGGTACCATTTTTACAAATGGTGTCAATCAAATTCACTCCTAGAGTCATTGCCTTATTTTAGTTTGTGCAATTTTATGCCTAGAAGAAGAGGTAATCTTGGGAGATTCTTTTTTCAAAATATCCAAATTGAACCAAAAGATATCTTAATCCTAAACCTAAGGAACCCCAAGTTTAGAATGAAGAAGAAGAACTATATGAAAATCCATTTGCTGATGCACAAGATTAGCTACCTCCACCATCTAAGCAGTCACTACACTTGAATTTTTTTTTGTTGAACCTAAGTATCAACCTACCTTTCATTTCCCCATTTTTGATTTGCACAACAATAGTAATCTAAAGAACATACCTACCTCTGTACTTCCCGCATTTTATGGCCTTATCATTAAAGACTTTAAAACTACCCTTTTTAATTTGATATCCTATGTAGGAGATATGATTATGCAACAGATGCTCATATGTTGAAATTGTTTCCATCTACTCTTAAAGAGGTTGCTCTAAGATGGTTCATGGGAATAGGTGCCAATGTTGTAAGGGATTGGGATGCAATGAAGAATATATTTCTTTCTCAATATAAGGAGTATTGTAGAGTTAGTGATATGAAGGAAAATGACATCTTCAAAATGTCATAGAAAGATGATGAGACCTTGGAAGATTATGTCTCAAGCTTTATGTTTAACTTGTAGTACATGCATAGGGAGAGTGCCCCATTTCTCTTGTATCTAGGTGAGACCTTTTGTAGATTCAATATTGGACAATTATTGTTGTACAGGGTTTGTGTTTATTGTGGAAAACAAGTTTTAAGAGCTTTTTTTCAAAGTTTTTCTGCCTGGCTATTATGGCTGCGAGTGGGGTTTCCACAAGTCTCATTCTTGCTGGAGCCTCTGGTTGTGATGGATCTTCTCTTGGGGCACAGTCACAGGAGGAGCCATTTTATGTTAGCGAGCGCCAAAAGTTAAATAAAGTTAATGGTTATTTTCTGCGTAGCCAGGATCAGCTTGTGTTGGTTATTCCTCCAAAAGAAATAATGGAGGATGTGGACTATTTGGCTAGACATGCATTGATATGCAAGTTTCTTGGTATTTATATTTCCTTGGTAGCTCTGGAAGCTTGGATTCACTGTTCATGGAAAGTGAAAGGTCATATGGACATTATGTTGGCTGGGAATAGCTACTTTTTGGTGAATTTCTCTTGCATGTTAGATTGAAACTCGGTCTTTGAGGGAGGCCCATATTTTTATGACAGAGTAGGTCTTTTTGTCAAACCCTGGCATTCGGGGTTCAATTCCACTAAGGATCTTCCTTCATGAGTTCCTATTTGGGTCTGCCTACCATGACTTCCTTTGGAGTTCTGGTGTGAGGATATCTTGCGACAGATCACCATTGTTCTTGGAAAGCTGACTGCTATAACCCACCAATCTCTGGACAAAAAGGCTATTTCCTATGCTCATATTTGTGTTGAAATTGATTTAAATAATCCTTTGCCAGATTCTCTAGAAATTTGTCTTGGTTCTTCTTCTTGAATCCAATAGCTAGACTATGAATCTATTCCTTTTCATTGCCACCTTTGTCATGTATATGGTCATTTAGAGCATCAATGCCCTCAAGCCTCCAAAGGCAATGGTACCCCTATTGGGTTTTCTTGCCCAAGGATGGCTAATGATGGAAAGGGGAATGGTCAAAATGTTAGTGGAAAAGGAAATGCTTAGTCTAATAGTGTAGGTAAAGGGAAAGCTCATATGAACACTTCACGTCAGAGGCTAGGGCCATCCAATTCTACTGGTTTTGATAAGGATGGTTTTATCTCGGCTCAAAACCGTGCTAAGGGGCAGGGTCGAAAATGATCTCATCTAGATCGGCAAGTGGACTCAGGGTTTAATCATTTTGAGGTTCTTGACAATATGGTTACAGAAGAAGGTATTCCTGTAGAGGCTCAAGGTGTAGCTACTAGTTTAGAGGGGAGGAATTCTACTCTTAGTGGCAACCAGGATGTTGTAGTTCAGCATATGCCAGAGACTTCTGTTGGCCCTGAGTCTGGTGCCCTTGTGGTTTCTCCTACTCCACAGGAAAAGGATGATGTTCTTCTGGTAGATTTGGTTAAAGATGTGTTTTCCTCTGGTAAAGGAAAGGGATCTTCTCTTGCTTTGGGCTTGATTCAAAGACCATTTAAGAAAGTGTCTTTTACTACTCCCTCAAGAGTTGGGCAAAAGAAAGATCAGGAAAAAATTAAACTTACAAGAGATTTATTGGTAGAGTCTGGGGTTTTCAAGACCTTGGATGAGAATTTTCCCCACTCTACTCAATGATTATTCTCTCATGGAATGTGAGGGGGTTGAATAGTATCCCTAGACAAAAAGCTTTTCACAATCTTGTGGTTGAGCATTCTCGAGATATCCTTTGTATCCAGAACACCAAGCTTTCAGTGGACTCCATGTTTAGATTTTCTCCATACATTTTGTTTCTAGGCCAATGTCAGTGTATTGGTGCTTTGGGGAGCTCTGGTGGTCTTGCCATCAGTTGGGATCCTAGGAAAGTTATGCCACTTTACTGGGTCTCTTGCCTCTTGGCTCTTTCAATGGTTGCTTCCTCTCTAGGGACTGGCAAGATGATTCTTGTTACTATTGTGTATGCTCCTATTGATCTCCCTGGCAAGTCTAAGCTTTGGGATCATATTAAGCATGTTAGAAGCTATCATCATTTCTTGCCTTGGATTGTGGCTAGAGACTTCAACTCTATTCTCAGTTTAGAGGAGAAGAGGGGTGGGCTAGCTCGCTTGGGTCCTTCTTCTGAGCTTCTTCGACAAAATATTAATCTTTTACATCTCTCTAATGTAAAACCTCTCAATGGGATCTTTACTTGGAAAAATTGAATAGTTGGAAATGATGCTATCTTAGAACGCTTGGACAGGTTCCTTGTTTCTTTCTTTTGGAATTATGGTTGTCTTTCGCTCTCTTCTAAAATTCTTGATTGGAGAGGTTCTGACAACTGGCCTATTAAGCTCACAACTAGTTATGTTGCCATCCTTAAGAACCCTCCCTTTAAGTTCCATCTGATGTGGTTTCGAGACTCTTCTCTTCATGACTTAATGGCTCACTAGTGGAGACAGAGAGGCCCTGCCTATGGCACTGCTATGTACTCCTCTAAAAAACTTCAATTTGCTAAAAGGAAGTTAAAGCATTGGAATAGGATTGTTTTGGTAATCTCCATATTATGAAGAAGAGGGCTCAGGATCGTCTTGATGTTATTACCAGGCAGATTCAGGCTCTGGGTTTTTTAGAAGCTCTTGGCATTGCAGAATCCCAAGCTTCTGCTGATTTAGTTGAGTGGGATATTAGAGAAGAAATCTATTGGAAAAAAAAGGCTCAAGTTGATTGGCTTCAGGAAGGGGACAAGAACACTGCATTTTTCCATAAATTTGTGTAGGCTCGACGTAACAAGAGTTACATTTCTTCTCTTGTTAGTTCTGATGGGATGCGTCTAACTTTTTCTCAAGCTATTTCTAGGGAAGCTATTTAGTTTTACTCTGCTCTTTTTTCAAATTATTTCCCTCCAATAGAAATTGAGGAGAATAATATCTTGTCTTGTATTCCCTCTGTTGTGACCATGGAGATGAATGATCCTCTTATGAGGCCAATTAGTATGTCTAAATTGGAGGGGGTGGTCTTTAGCTTGCGGAAGGGCAAAGCTCTAGGGTCAGATGGTTTCCCTTTTGAATTCTTTCAAGAATTTTGGGATATTATCACTCATGACCTTTTGGCTGTGGTTCAGGAGTCCTTTTCCAACAAAGAAATGCTTTGGGCCTTTAATGCTACTTTCTTGTTCCATATTCTGAAGAAGGAAGAGGCTAATCAACTAGACTTTTTTATACCCATTGCTATTTATAATGTGGTCTATAAAATCATCACTAAGCTCCTAGAAGAGAGGCTCAAAGTGTTCCTTCCTATAGTTATCTCTGAGGAACAAGGGGGTTTTGTGGTAGGAAAACAAATTTTTGATGGGGTGGTTATTGCTTCTGAAGCTATTCACTCTATGTGTACTTCCAAGGAACGTGCTATGTTTATTAAGCTTGATATGGCTAAGGCTTATGACAAAGTCAATTGGGATTTCTTGCAAAAAGTTCTTCTTGCTTTTGGCTTCAGTCAAGATTGGGTTAGATGGGTTCTAAGCTGTGTTACTACTCCTTCCTTCTTGGTCCTTCTTAATGGTGAGTCGACAGAGCTTTTTGGGGCTTCTAGAGGTCTTTGTCAGGGAGATCCCATCTTGCCTTATTTGTTTATCATTATGGCTGAGGGACTTGGTAGACTTATCAAGTTTCATGTTTCCCAAAATTTGATTCAAGGATGGCAATGGGGAAATGGTTTGCCTGCTCTTTCTCACTTTCAGTTTGTTGATGATACTGCCCTTGCTAGGAGAGCTCAGATTCAGGAAGCTAAATCCTTTTGGCTCACCTTGGATACTTATTTGGCTATCTCTGGGTAGAAAATTAATGACCACAAGTAGTCTATTTTTTTCTCCAACACTCCTGAGCCGATCCAGTGAAGGATTGCTAATATCTTGAGATTTTAGATTGCGTCTCTCCGTCTGACTTATTTGGGGGTCCCTATTGTGGTGGGTAGACAGCCTAGGATTTTCTGGAAAAGCTTGCTTGAAAAACTTTGACAAAGGGTCAATAATTGGACTCACAGGTGGCTCTCTACTGCTGGTAGGGTGACACTCCTTCAATCTATAATTCAAGCTCTTACCATATACAAAATCATGGTTTAGGCTACCTCGGTGTATTTTCTTAAAGAATTTGATGCCCTCTCTTGCAAATTTCTTTGGAGTGGAAATTTGCAACATACCAAATGGAGCCTCATCAATTGGGATAATGTTTGTCAGCCAAAAAAGGAAGGACGCCTTGGCCTTCGATTTGCTATCTTGTGCAGTCAAGCTCTGGCTGCCATGATCTATTGGTGTTGGTGTACTAGTCAGTCTCAGCTTTTGGCCCATATCCTATCACATAAGTATTTACCTAGTGTTGAACCTTTAGAAGTTTACCAATTTTCTCTTGAGGGAAGAGGTTCTATGGTGTGGAATACCGTCAAGATTGGTGTTCACCTAGTAAAGAGAAGTTTATTTTGGATCTGCAACAGAGGCACTGAGGCTCTATTTTGGAGTGATTCTTGGAATGGGCATCCTCCTCTCCTTTCCTCTCATCCTCACTTGCAGGCTCTTTGTGATTCTTTCCTTTCTATTAGATGGAATCAGGTGGCTCATTATAAGGAGGCTTTTAACCTGGGCCTTCTTGTGGGTTATAGATGGAAGAATTCTTCTGATTGGCCTCTGGGTGGCTCATTGGGAGATTAGCTAGAACTATCTCAGATATTGGCTTCTAGGGAGTGCAGGTCATTGTAGGGACCTCATGTTTTGGCTTGGGGAGGTGCTTCTTCTGGCAAGTATTTTGTTTCTTCTGGGTACCTTGCGTTGACAAAGCAACTTTTTGGTGAGGTGGAGGTCTCTTGGTGGAAGAAAGTTTGGAATAGTTTTCCATGGCCTAAGTGTAACTTTTTCCTCTAGATTTTGGTTTACAATCGTTGTCTCACTTGGAATAATCTCTGCAAGCGAGGCTTCTAGGGACCTTCCATCTGTGTTCTCTGCCGCAATAGTGAAGAGACTGTATCTCACCTTTTTTTCTAGTGCCCCTTTGCCAAATAGGTTTTGCACCTCTGGTGGAGTGTGTGGGGATGCATGTGCTAGCATGTGTCCTCTTTGTCTAAATTCTAGGATTGTTTGGGCCATTCCCCTTTCAAGACTTCTTTTCTTTAGGTTTCTTGGACTATCGGCCCTTCCCTTATATTATGGCATGTTTGCCTTGAGAGGAATAGAAGGATCTTTCATGATTTGTAGTTTGAGATCAAGCACTTGTGGGGGAAAATTCTTAATTCTCTTTAGGTAACACTCCTTACTAAATCTAACATCGGTGGGGGTTTGGATCCTACTGATGCTGGCATTTACTCTTGCCTCTCCTTTCCTCTTCAGGGTTGCTCTCCTTCGATCCCCCACACCTGCTCTGAGAATAGAGCTAAGCAACACCCTCAGCATATAAATCGTTAGGGACATTGGTCTCCTCCTACGGCAGGCACTCTTAAAATAAACACTGATGGTTCTTCTTGCAGAAATCCTGGTCCTGCTGGTATTGGGGGAGTTGGGCATGATAGTTCTGGTGATATCCATTTTTTGTTTTCTATATACAAGGGTTACATTACTAATAACCTCATGGAAGCCCTGGCTATCTTGGTTGCAGTGGAACAGTGTTGTCTATGTGGCTAGAAAAGAATCATCTATGAGACTGACTCGCAAATGGTTGTGAACTTATTGCATAATAGGAACCTTGTGCATGTGGATTGGCATTTGGCTCTGGTTATTCAGTAGATCATTGAATTATGCAATTCTCTAGATTTTGTGTCCTTAATGCATATCCCTCATGAGTGGAATGGTGTGGCTGATTGTCTGGCTAAATGGGCCTCTAAGCAGGGGCCGACTTGGAACATTCTTCATCCTAGGATGCTTCCCCTTGATTTATCTCAGATGCTAGATTAACTTGTGGACCAGGATAAAGCTATGTAGCTCTCTTTGTTTCTTGTGTTGTTTAGCTCTCTTTGATATTCAATAAATTTTTTACCCCTCTTTTAGTCAAAAGAAGAAGAAGATGAAAGTATAGAAGCTTTAGACCTTATGGTGGGAGGAGACATTACTCAGAGGAATTGGGTTGATATACAGAGTATATGTCTAAATTACTCAAGAGATATTATAAATAAAAGTAAGGGACTCAAGGCCATCCCCACTAACTCTAAGGTTTCCAATCTTTTGTCTGATTTCAAGCAGGACATCATTATGATGTAGCCACTTAGCTAGATAACATGCAAGGAAAAAGGATGAAGGAAGAAACTAAAACTGAACTACCTGAATATTTTCCATATTGTAGAGAAAGGAAGAGGAACTACAAATGTGGGAATGTTGCAAGTCTGGAACCATAGCCAATGCCTACTGAATTCAAAGCTATTCATGAAAATAGAGAGGCACTATATGTTGCTCAACACATGCCATGGGCTTAGAGACTAGGTATGCCACAAGACCCTCTACAAAACTATAGTAACAATAGTCAATGGAAAATTACCAGAATGTAGGCCCTTAAGGTTTTTGTGGGCATAGGAATTGGTCCAAACAATCTCAGCAAGGTGGGAAACAACCTCAACAAGGTTGGCAACAACCCCATCAAGGTTGGCAGCAACCCCATTAGTAGTTTAACCAACCCAATCAATGGGCCTTAATGCAACCACCTCAATAGTAGGCTATAATGCATCCTACTATAGCCAATAATAATGCATCTTTGCAAACTCAATTTCCATCTCAACCTAGTCCTAATCCTAACAATAGAAAGCCACTAGCTCAGCAACATAGTTATGCTATCTCTTTGAATGATATCCATTTATGGTCAAGAACCACTCTTGCTCCACCTGAAGGTTGTGTAATCATAGAGGTGAAATATCCTCCTACCAAAAAGGAAGATGTGCCCACACCACAAGATTCTCCTACAAAAAAATATCCCCCATTTAATCAAAGGCCAGTAGACCCAATTCTGCCTAAAGAAAACCAAGCTATAATAGATTTTCTCTGTTAGTTGAAGCATATGACTGTGAAAATACCGTTACTAGATGCTATGAAAGAAACTCTTGTTTACACTAAGGGCATTAAATAAGCTTTCATAAAAAACCAAGGAGAAAGAGGAAAGATCCTAAAACTATTCATGTCTTAAGACAATTGTCTGACCTTATGTTAGAGAAGCTTACAGTACCTAAATATTCTAACCCTGGAAGTCTTGTAGTCACTATCACTATTCATGGAATTCAAGTATAAAATACTTTGGTTGATTTAGGAGCATCTATAAATGTAATGAAAAGGAATTCTTACCTCACTTGCATATCATCGGCCTTAGAGAAATGCCAACCATTCTACAACTTGATAAGAGTTCTACTATTAAACCAGATGGTATGATAAAGTATGTAATAGTCACACTAAACTCTTGGGAGTACACTATATACTTTATTTTCCTTTCCCCAAAAGCCCATATGGATCAGTATCCTCTCATCCAAGGGAGACCATGGTTAGCTATTGTAGATGCTTACATAGCTTGTAGGTTTGGAAAGATGACAATATCTAATGGGATGCATACTATGAACTTGACCCTATACTCTCCAACCTAGCCTCTATTACAAGATGATCAAGTAGTTTGGCCTGATTGAGGAGATGATAAACTAGAACTCAATATAATCCGTCAGCTTATGATGATAACTAGAGATCCATTTGTAGCCCCTTAAGAAGATGACGATGTTATCTCTTCTATTGTCACAAATAAAGATGGAGTAGATTCTCGATTGTGTTCACAACAAGACTATACCTTGGAAACTATTTTGCCACCTTTGAATGCACCTCTATACTCAAGATCCTCCCAATAACTTCATTTATTTCTACTCTATGAGATACATTCTCCTCTAGTTTCTCAAATATCCATGATGGAAAAAGTTATTTAGGATTGAGCTTAGCTCAAGACAAGAACTAAATGTTAGTAGTACCTTGTCACAAAGACCTCAAAAAGATATATTGTAGCTGCTATAAGAGAATCAAGAATTTTCTTGGGATTATAATGATATGAAGGTATTGGATCCTAAGATTTGTATTGATAGGGTTTACATTACTCTAGAGTATAAGCTCGTGAGACAACCTCAAAGAAGAGTTAATCCTATCTTGAGAGACATAGTTGAATTTGAATTGCAAAAATTGTTAAATGTTGGTTTTATCTACCCAATCTTTGATAGTCAATGGATTTCACCATTAGTCATTGTATCAGAGAAAGGAGGGAGACAAAAGACTTGTGTAGACTATAGAGAAATGAATTTAGCCACTAAGAAATACCATTTTCCATTGTGATCTATAGATCAAGTTCTTGATTATTTAGTTGGCAAGCAATATTTCTCTTTCCT
The DNA here is from genome assembly GCA_028749045.1 of Cupressus sempervirens. Taxonomy (NCBI): domain Eukaryota; kingdom Viridiplantae; phylum Streptophyta; class Pinopsida; order Cupressales; family Cupressaceae; genus Cupressus; species Cupressus sempervirens. The sequence goes on from CM053792.1 coordinate 333,115,050, forward strand.
AGATGGTTTTAGTGCCTATAATAAGATCCAAATAGCTCTAGAAGACTAGGAGAAAACCACCTTCACATGCCCATGGGGAACCTTTGCATATCTAGTCTTACCTTTTGGATTGTGTAATGCACTAGCTACATTCCAAAGAGTTGTTATTGATATTTTTTCTAACATATCTACTGAATGTATGGAAATATATATGGATGATTGCAGTACTTATGGGACCACTTTTGAAGAAGCTAAAATCAATTTGGAGAAGGTTCTTAAAAGATGCTAAGACTACAACCTTTTTGTAAATAGTGAGAAATGTTTCATGATGATGAAGGAAGGTGTTGTATTGGATCATTTCATTTGATCACAAGGTATTTAGGTAGATATAACAAAAATTGATGTAATTAGCACTTTGCCTACTCCTAAAAAGCATAAGGATGTGAGAAGCTTTCTTGGAAATGCTGGTTATTATAGAAAAATTATCAAGAATTTCTATCAAATTGAAACACCTCTGTACAACTTGTTGTTAAAGGATTCTGAATTGTCTTGGGATTCTAATTTTGAGAACTCTTTCCTAAACCTTAAGGAGGTTCTAAGAAAAACACTAGAATTGAGAGGTCTTGATTAGGGATTTCCATTTCATATTCATATAGATGCTTTTGACTATGCCATAGGAGAAGTGCGAGGCTAGAAAGGAGTGGTAGAAAATGACATTTATTTCATTAGTAAAAATCTACAAGCAGCACAATTTAATTAGATTGTGACAGAAAAGGATCTACTTGCAGATATTTATGCATTGAATGAGTTCAAATATTATATTACTGGTTATCAAATATTTTTCCATAATAATCATTCATCTATTAAATACTTGATGAATAAACTTATCATATTAGGGAGACTAGCTAGATGGTTGCTACTTATGCAAGAATTTGATATCACCATTGTGGACAAACCTAGAAAAGCCAATGTAGTAGCTAACTTTCTATCTTGGTTACATGTTCCTAACGATCCTATAGTCATTGATGACATCTTTCTAGATGATCATCCTGTTAGCATGAATTTTGTTGATACTACATTGGGGGAGTATCCTAAGCATTGAAGAGTATTGATATGTTGCATTCATGACTGTATTTTTCATTGATGTCAACACAATAGTAATTCTATTAAGAATGAAGGAATAACAGCCAGTAATGTTAGTATGCATAGGAGCTGAGGACATTTTAGATGATGTGTAGTGGAGGACATGTGCCTGAGGTTTCCCAGATGATGTGGTTCAAAGAACTAAGTCTAATTTGATGTTGTACGAAAGTTACACCTATTTTACTAGAAGTAGTATAGAAACAAAGCATTGGAAAATAGAGTTCTGATGATTTATCACTATCTTTCATCTGAGATGTAATGAAGGTAATGTGCAATTAACAATGATAGAGGACAATTGTATGGTAATGCGAGCATGTGCGCAAGACATGGTTTCACAGGTGTAATGTTTTGAATAGACTGTGTGCTAATGGTATTGTTGTAATTGTGAATTAATTAATTATCTTACTTTAATTAATTGAGAAAGCCTCATGGCCAACTAAAGGAATTATTATGAAGATATGGTATAAATGAAAGTTTTTTTCCCTATTTATAGGAAGACTTGAAGTGAGGGGATCAAGTGGGATGCGAAGTATTAGTACGCAGCTTGAGAAGGAGTAGAATACTTACTAAATGTGTATAAGTGATCGAAGGAATCATTGGATGTGCAATATGAAATCTAGTTGATAGGAAAGAGATAGAGGAAGAAGTACATTTCAGTTCTATTATTCTACAAGGAATAATAGAGAGGTCATTTGGATAGTGGATTCTTTGATCTTAACCTTGAAAATATTTGGGTAGTGGGTCCAACTGTCTTCCACAACTCCTATCAAGGTTGGAATCTCCTAATAGAGATTCAAAGTCTCCTAACAGGGACTCACATGTACTGAATGTTGTAACAGACTCCTAATAGGATTTATCCTCTAACAAAGAATATTTATATTAGTACATCATCTTGTGGGTACCATCCCCACCAGGGTTTTCTCTCTTGTTAAGGGTTTCCCTAGTTAACATATCTGGTGTTAATTGTGCATGAGTATCTTATTGTAGTTTTATTTTATATTGCTCACATGGTTATGTTTGTTTAAGTTTAAAGTTTTTAATGATAGTTGTAAAACTGGTTGACACCCCCCACGCCCCCCCCCCCCTACTAGTTATATCAGTAGACTACATGTTCTAACACATCTTTTCCTATTATGAGCAAAAAGTCCATGGTATCCTAACATTTTAATTTACCTCAGCACAAGTAGGACACCAAATCACTTTTATCCCAAGAAAAGAAAATTGTTAGTAGAGAAATTTCTTAACTTGTCTTGGATTGTTGGATTTATTTTTACAATGGCCTTGATTAAGTGATGTGTAGATGTGTAAGAGAAGATGAAACTTATGATATCCTTTAAACATGTAATGATGAACCATGTAGAGGTCATTTTTTTGCCAAAAGAGAAACACTCAAAATATTGACCATAGGATACTATTGGTCAACTCTCCACAAGGATGTAGCTAAGTACACCAAGAAATCTAACTGAGGCCGAAGAATGAGAAGGCCTACTAAATTAGATGAGATGCCCCTATAGCCACAGGTTGTAACACCCTTTGTTAAATGGGGAATTGACTTTATTGGGCCTATTGACCCTGCTTCACAAGGTAAATCTTATATTCTAGTTTATACTGATTATGTCACTAAGTGGGCAGAAGTCAAGCATATAAAATACCCTAGGGATAACAATGTTGCTAAATTTTTATATGAATCCATTTTTACAATATTTGGTGTCCCTAGAGAATAAGTATCTAACCAAGGTGCTCAATTCACTTCAAATCTCATAACTACCTTGATGGTGGAATATAAAATTAGGCATGAAAATTATTCTTCCTGCCATCCACAAGCCAATGTCCAAGTAGAGGTAACTAATCAAGAGCTTGAGGCAATACTTACCAAAACAATGTCATTTAATAAAAAAGATTGGGCAACAAAACTTATTGAAGCATTGTGTGCTTATAGGACTACATGGAGAACCACCACTAGCTTCACACCTTTTCAACTTGTCTATGGTATGTTAGCTATGATGCATGTGGAATTTGAACACAAGACTTTAAGGAAAACATTGCAACAACAAAGGAAATAGTGGCATGATAAATTTTTAAAGGATTAATAGTTTGTAGTTGGTGACTAGGCTCTTCTCTATGATTGCAGATATCAACATATCCTTGAGAAATTTTAGACTAGATAGTTGGGACTTATGAAATTCTTGTTTTATTTCCCAATGGCGTAGTTCAATTATTAATTGTTGATCATGTGTGTTTTAAATTTCTAGTAAATGGAAAAAGGCTTAACCTATACCATAATCCTCTAATAATAGAGAATTTCCTGGAACAGTTTGAATCTGAAGCTGAAGAAGGTCCTCATATCGCATCTGGACTTAAGCCTTCCACTCATGTCAATTCCATTGAAATAAAGGAGATTGTTGAAGTATAGAAATGAGGATATTGATGTAACCTATCATGTAACAATCATTATTTTGTCATTGATATCAAACATGCTACATGCTAGTGAGACAATTGATAATTTGGTCTAAATGCTATCATTTGATTGATTGATGAAGGCAATTTGAAAAGAAAGGATAACAAGAGTACTTAGAGAAAGGTTGAGTTATATCGTATATAAAAGAATCACTAAGACCAAGTAATAATTTGATGATATAATATATTCTTTATCTACTTAAGGCTACAAGGAAAGGATACTTGAGCAAAGACAAGAAGAAGGATAAGAAACCAAATGTTTGTACTAAGCCTGACTGAGAAAATAGTGGAAGTAAAGAAAATCAGTGCAAGTCAAGTAGAAAGTTAGTTGCGACCGAGAAAATTTAGTATGTGTCGAGAAAAGTAAAATCTAGTAGGTGTCAAGCGAAGGAATTTTAGTGTGTGTTGAACACCATTTAAACTTAGTATATGTCAAGAAATCTAGTGTTGGAGTATAAAAAAATAGTTATTTCCAAGCAAACAACATGTAATTGTCAAGTGCCAGTAAAATTGGTTCGATCAAAGATTTGACAAATTAGAGCCAGCAAAGTTCATTTTTTGAATTTTGTGAAGTGTGTGGAAGATAAGTATGAAGAGGTGGTTGCACATAATTCAAGATAAACTATTTTGAGATGAATTTGAAGAGGATTGTAAGGGAAGTTTCTAAGAGGAACAAAGTGGAGAAGAGGGTATATTTGATGAATCTAACCTAACCCTAAGATGGACAATTATGGTGAAGCAAAAAAAGAGCTAAATTCTCTATATAAGGAGATAAAAGGCTAGAAGCAAAGTGTCATAGTGTGAACCAGAGAGAGATAAGGAGTCTTGAGATGTTGCTTTATTTTATGGCTAAGAGAATGAATGTACAGCTGGCATACTAAGAAAGAAGGCTTAAGGAGGGGAAATCTTAAAGGGTGAACAAGCAATTAGAGAAGAACTAGATTGAATGCCAAGTGGAATGAAGGGCTAAATAAGAGATTTGTAATTTACAAGTGAGTTATTTTGTTATCAGATCAAGTCCTGTCATTACTTTCTAACAACTATATCAGTCTTGATAAATCCTTTAGATTAAGGTTGATCTAATAGTCATGAGTAAATCCTTTAATAGGGTGACATTCTAATAGAATATTCTAAAGTCCTCTAAAAAAGGCTCACTCCTGACAGGGTGATTGAAATACTTTAATCAAGGTCACATTTATCCATGTGTATTGTAACCTTTAACAGGGTTGAGTCTTCACAAATCTCACTTCAAAAGAGTGAAATTGGTAGCATATTGCTAGTGGATTTTACCAAATTGGGTTTCCACATAAAATTCTTGTGTTAAATTGTGTGAATGATTTTGTGGTATTTCATGTTTACATTTCTACAAATTTCATTTGACCTAGGATAGTAATATACTATGGTTTGAGATATTGGATGGTCAATGCATGCACATGAATTTATTAAGTACCAAAAATTTGTATCTATACATTTTTTCCTTGGATAGCTAATTCACCCCCCTCTCAGTTATTCTAAAGCATTCGAATAATTGGTATCAGAACATTTGGTGCTTGTGAAGGAAATCGTTTGAAGGTACTTGAAGCTAAAGATCAAGATGTATAGAAAGGAGGTAGCAAAGTTAAACAAAAAAAACTTTCTTGCATGGAATATTTTGATGAAGTTGCATCTAGGAGGACTTGGAGATTATGCATCAGAAACTATCACCACTAAATATGTTTTATTATTTGGAGGCCCAATTGCTGAACAACTAAAATAAAAGAAAGAGCATAATCAAAAAATGTTGGAGATATCATCTACCCTAAGCTATTCAGAGTTTGAAGACATCAAAACATGTACTACTTCTAAAGGAATGTGGGATTACCTATAGAAGATCTATGGAGGGGAAAAGAATGTGCTAAGAGCAAAAGAAAAAAGTCTAAGAGGAAAATTTGATGAAATGAAAATGCAATAAGGTGAGACTACAATTCATTATTGTGCAAGAATCAAAGACGGTGTAAATGCAATTAGAGGAGCAATGGGAATTATTGAATATGAGACTGTATTCAACAAAATTTAAAATACCCCACTACTTATCTATGATATTGGATTCTCTATTATACAAGAATTGAGGTGTACTCTTGGTTGTGATCTAACCCTTAAAGGACTGGTTGGTATACTCACTGCTATTGAACTTTCAAATATGAGAATATTCATTATACTTTCAAAGTTAAGCTGAGACTGAAAGAACCTAAAGGAAATAGAAAGGTCAAGCATGTTCCTAGTGGCAATTACAAAGATGATGAAGATCTAGAAGAATTGGAAACACTATTGTCTAGGAGATTTCACAAAGACAAATAAAAATACAAAGGTAAGTTACCCATTATATGTTTTAATTGTAATGAAGTTGGCCATAATGCAACAAGGTGTCCTGAGAAGAAAAAAAATAGAAATGAAGAAAAATTCAAAGGTAGAAACGATGAGGGAAAAAAAGGCTATAAAAATAAGGGAAAGAAAGCTTGTTACATTATTTAAGAGGAATCTAATGATGAATCAGATTATATTATGATGATGAAGTTATGTATGTTTCTAGGAAAGATGATTCAGATGAAAATGAGGCAACTGCATTGGTATCTTATGTGACCAAAGGTGAAAGATGGATCATTGAAATTGGATGTTCTCATCACATGACTAGTGACAAAAGTAAGTTCATTACCCTTGAGCAATACAATGGAAATAGTGTTAGATTTGGTAATGATCCACCTTGTCCAGTGAAAGATAAAGGATCAATAAGATTGACAAACAAGATCATGTGTGGAAATGCTTACTATATAGAAGGACTTAACTTTAATATGTTGAGTGTGTCACTATTGAATAGCTTAGGATATAAAGTTAAATTTGAACACAAGAAAGAGAAGAACTATGATGCTGATGGAGAACTCATTAGAATTGGAGATCAGATAAGAGGTAGTTTGTTTTATCTTGGCATGAATCAAACTACTTTTCTTGTTGCACAATTTGATTATGTGTGGCTATCGCACAAAAGATTAGGTCATGTAAATTTTGATAACTTGTTTAGTAGCAATAAGATGAAAAGAGCTAGAGGTTTACCAAAACTGAAGAAGCTTGATAATGTGATTTACAAACAATGTTAGTTAGGCAAGATAACAAAGTCTAGTTTTAAGAGTAAGACTCGTAGTTCAAAATAAAATTTGAAATTAGTTCATATTGATCTGTGTGGACCAATTGATGTGCAAAGCTACAAAGGTGACAAGTATTTTATTCTATTTGGTTATGATTACTCAAGAATGATAATAGTTATGTTTTTGAGAGAAAAATCTGATGCTTTTCAAAATTTTAACTATTATTTAGAAAAAGTTGAAAAGGAAACTAATACAAGCTTGAAATGTCTAAGATCTGACAGAGGTGGAGAGTTTACATTAAATGAATTCAATGACTTCTGCAATGATGAAGGAATCAAAAGACAAACTTCTACACCTAGGACCCCTCCATTAAATTGGATAGCTGAAAGGAGAAACAAATTTGTGATGAATTGTGTTAGAGCACTGATGATGGAGAAGAATGTTTCTTTAAAATACTGGAGAGAAGCTATCAGTATAGCTATATATACCTTGAACTAAGCATAAGTGAAGAAAGGTACAAATTTCACACCTTGTGAATTATGGTATGAATACTCACACAATGTCAAATATTTTAAGGTATTTGGAAGCAAGAGTTACACTCTTAAGGACAACATAAATAGTAAACTTGATGAAAAAAATGAAGAAGGTATATCCCTAGGTTATTCCATAAGAAGTAGAGCTTATAAAGTGTTTAAGTACTAACACTAAAAAAGTTGTAGACAATGCAAATGTAAAATTTGATGGAGATACAAAAATAAATGAAGATGAAGAAAAGAAGGAACCTGAGAATTACAAAACCTTTATGTACTACTATGAAGGCATGTCGGCTAAATAAAATGATATTTTAGCTACTAATCAACAAGAATCATATACAATGGATGTCAACTTGCATTTAGGAGTTGAGTTACAATAAGAAGCTGAGGTGCATTTTGATGTCGAGATCAATTTACAAGAAAGAAATATCAATTTTTTGACCTTATGGTCAAATAATTTGTCAGTTAATGAATCAACACTTAATAGATTGATTGATTACATTGCTAAAAATCTTTACAATTGCTATCGAGCTTCACATTTAGATAGAAGAGTCTTTCAAGCTTCACAAAGTCTATGGAGCTCTTAGTGAAAGCCATGTAGGAAGTACTATTAACTAAGCTCTATAGTGCTAACTGATCTTATCAGTGTCTACAAGGCTAGCAATGTTAATGAAGTAGAATGAAGGTAGTGTTGACTAAGTTGCAGTGTCAACCAAGCCCTTCAGTTTCTACCGAGTCTTTTTGTATTTGTCAAGTCACCCAATGCTAACAAAATTCATGCTATTCTAGAGTGATCAATATGTACCATGCATCAGTATCAACCAAATGCCAAATCTTGCCAGGTTGACAATGTTGCCAAGTGTTAGAATATCACCCAAGTGGTCTTCAAAAGTTGAGTTACAATAGTTAGTTGACTTAGTGAAGATTATTTGAATTTGGTGTTCTAGCCGACTTCAAAAGGTAATTAATTTGATTTGTATATATATAACACATCTTATCATATCCAAGCATGAGTGAGTAATAAGTAAGAAGAAAAATGAGTGCGAATTAGAAGACAAACGATACAAGTAGTATAAGGGAAAGAAAAATCTCATCTATCATAGCAAAGTGATTAGTTTTCATCAAAGGAATATCATATAGCAAATCAAGTTGAAAATTAGAGATCAGCTACCTTTTCATCCTAATGAGTGCATTAGTAAATCCTCTAACAAGGTGGACTTAACAATTTTATGCTAAATCTCCTAACAGAGTGCATACATCATTGTATTTTATAAATCCTTTCACAAGGTGGACCTAATAGTCCTTATTGCTCCTAATAGGGTAGATCACTAGAAGTGATCATTGTATCATTAACAGGCCAACTTTATATTGCTATCATAAAGCATTTTGGTATCATCCCTACCATAGTTTTACTTTATATTTGGAAGGTTTTTGGGTTACCAAATATTGTGTCAAGTGTTATGAATGTTTTATTGCTTGTAGTCTTTCATGCATGCAATTAGATTAGAATAAATTATGAAGGATTAATTGGTAAGTAGATGTGAAAGTTTTATTGGTTCCTAATTCACCCGCCATCCCCTCTCAGTTACCTAGGCCCACATACATTTCCAAAAATTGGTATCAGAGCTTTTGGCTCTCATGTTAGAAGTTTAGCAGCTTGAGAAAAGATCAGAGGCAATGGAAGTGTATAGACTAGAGAAAACTATTGAGAATGAAAAGTTTGAATTGCGACTGGCCATGGAACAATTCAAGAAAATGAAGGAGTAGCTCTCTCAATCCTTGAAAAGAAGAAAAGACCTAGCACAATAGATGAATAACAATTTGTATATTGAAGAAAGTATTAAAGACATTTGTCAAGACAAAAGTTTAGTTAAAGCTAATGCAGCAACCAAAGATCTACTTAAAAATAATCTTACTTTTAATGAAGAACATAGAAAACTAAAAAGAGAACAAGAAATTCATTTAGCTAGAATGTGTGAAGACATCGAACAAAAGGACAAAGGAAATGAAGGGAAAATATTGCCAACTTAAAAGGTAGAAGAAAAGGACAATGAAATTTATTACTTATCTCTTCAACAAGGAGATTTGATCAATCAAATCAATTATGAAAATCAAGAGCTTATCAACTCGAGCATAGAGAATGAAGGATTTTAGAAGGATCCCAGCATAGAAAAGAAAAACAATGAGAGGATAATTAAATCTCAATAAAGCATGAATCAATTGGAGAAGAAAACTCAATTTAGACACAAAGGTAAAGAAGGTTTAGGATATAAAGATGAAGGTGAATCATCTCAACAAGGAGCTGAAAAGAAAAAATGACCTACTCGTAATCATTGTGGAAAGATAGGGCATACATCAGAGAAGTGTTAGAGTAATGGGAAATCAAAATTCAGTAAAAAATGATATAGTTGTAACAAGCCAGGACATAGAGCAACTGAATGCATAGAGAAACCTAAGTTTGAAGGAAAGTGTTTCAATTGCAACAAACAAGGGCACAACTCTTTAGAATGCAAGACCAAGAAATGGAATCTAGTAGAACATATTGTGAAAGCTATATTTGGTTAGGATTATAACACATGGTGTAGATGCCACTATTGTGGTGAGTATGCGCGCATTGGACCAAATTGCATAAGAACTCACATGAGGAAGAGAGACCCTACAAAGTGATGTTATTTATGTACAAAACATGGACTTCTAGCTACAAAATATATGAATTGAGGTAATGTTGAAGATGAGAAGAAAGCAAATGCTGACAAAATCAAAAGTCAAATGAGGTAGCAATGCATAAAGAAATCTCTAGAGAATACAAATCATAGTATTGAAAATGTTGATACCAAAGTCAATGAGCTAGGTAACTCAACCATTTCAAACTAGCTAACCATGGAGATCACTAGAACTATGATTCAAAGGATGCATCTCATATCAGTTCCATTCAACAAGCACGAAAATCCAAATTAGTATTTTAGATACACTAGGATTACTGAGTTAGATAATATTTGAAGTAATGTCTCAAGACCTTACAGAGAAAGGTTGGGTTGAAAGACCTTATTGAACAAGGTTGGGTTGCTAGATCTAACTAAGCTTGGATACATGGTGAGTTCAAACTTTTAATTGAGTTTTGATGGTGCAAATCGTGTTGATGGACTTGATCGAGCATCTTATGACTGCCGAAATCAATATGTTGTCACCCATCTATTTATCATATGATGCATTAATGGTGAATTGAAGACAAATTTTGGTTAAAAGATGAAACCAAAAGGTTTATTCTTCACCACACATTTCAAAGAAAATAGAGTAGAGAATTTCTAAGCCCTCAAAAAATTTAGAGTGATTTTGGTGTGAATTTTTTGATGGTTTTATCAATCATTCACCGAGCGTAATGGCATCTTCATCTAGAAGCAATGCCAAAAAAGGTTCTAAGATATTGATCAGAGGTGTTGAACCAAGAACCATAGCATTCAAACTGTGTCCAGCGATTGTGGAGGAAATTGATACAGTTAGAGCTCATTCACAAATCCCTCTAAAGGTACTTATAATTCATGATATTAGGTCATTATACCATTGTTTAATATTAGAATTGGGTACTTTTGAGATAAATCAAAAATATGAGGGGATATGTGTGGATGGAAGTATGAAACTCGAGCATAAGCATTTGGAGACAGAGGGATTAACTCACATTTTACATATGCCGAGGGGTTTCCAAATCAAATAAATCATATTTATCATGAGTTGTGTCCACAATATGCAATTTTGGCTTGATCAACCTATTTAGATAACAATAAAATTGATTCATAGGGTTACTAGGTTGCCGAAGCTCAACAAAGCAAAAACAACAAAAACCCTAGGTCGAGCTAAAATAGTAAAGAAGACCTTTGTCGAATGGGATGGAAGAGGTGTAAAGTTGAATGGAGTCACAAATATGGAGATCAAGTTTGGGATACATGTAATTACACACAAAATCTATAGTTTGAGCAAATTGAACAATGTCACTTGTGAAGCTGTTGACCTAGCATTCAAGGTGGTAAAAAATAGGTTGTCATTTGACCTTGCCAAGTTATAGTAGAATCAACTAAGAAAAAATATGGAGAGCATCTAGACATCAAATACAAATCCTTGTAAGTTTGGATCACTCTTAACCTATCTATATTTTTATGTTCAGAAGTTTTTCTCTTTGAAAGGCACTGTGGCATGGAAGAAGGATATACCTATTGTAAATGATATAAATAATTTAAATGGGAAAAAATTTTGAGGGCATCATGGATACATAATTTGAGACATTTAAGGAGAGAATGTAGAGCAAATTTAGAATTCCCAAACAACTAGTTGATGACTATGAGCAAAATATATCTTTCCTTATGGATTGTGACAAGGTGCATATACAGGCAGTGACGCTAAAGGTGGCATGGGTGAAACCTCTTGGATATGAGGTGAATATTGATGATACAAGAGACATAATTGAGGCTCTTGTAAATGAGCTAGTGGACCCTAAGGAACCATACTTTGGTACCTATGAAGAAGGTAAGGCAAAGATTTCTTTAGAAATCAAGCTTCCTCAAGCCCTAAAGAGAGGAGGAAAGAAGGTGGAGAAGATTTTGAAGGAGAGAAAGAAATCCAGTTTCCCTCTTCTATTGTTAGAAGGCAAGGGAAATGACTTAGAAGAAGAAGAAGGAGAAGAACATGTAGAAGAAGAAGAACCTCTTAAGAAAACTGGGAAGGTTACAATCTCAAGGGCTACAAGGTCCTCTCCAACAGTATTCACAAGAAGACTTGCAAAATTTAGAAAGAAACTAAAATTGTAGGATGGTGAAGAAGAAGATGAAGAGTAGAAAGTTACATTCAAAAGGTCTGCCCCCATCTTTGATAAAATACTGAAAAGGACTACAAGATGGTGGAGGTCTGTCTGATTTCAAGTTTTTAAAGTATGAATCAAGAACTAAGGAAGCAAAAAAGAAAATTAAAGAAGCTTTAGTGGCTAAAATGGCTAAGTGGAAGTACTCTCCAGAGGAACTAAAAAAGTAAGTTTCTAATATCTTCCTAAAGGTTGTTACAAATCAATAGGAAAATGCTTTTAATATTGCCAGGGATATCAGAAAATAGACCTTAAGAAAGACTGCCAAATCTTTCTAACAAGGAAGTGAATGAAGCATTGAAAAAGAATGAACAAAAACTAATTCCTAGGTTCAATGCATTCTTGATTCTGTCAAATGATATTGAATTAGTTGTCAAATCAAACACAATTATGTGGAAAAATATATATGGATTGCATAAGCCTATTGAGGAGGTTGTATGAATTGATGATGAAAAGCATGATGAGAAAGAAGATGTGGAGAAAGATGACGAGAAAATAGATAATGTAGAAGGAAGTGATGAAGAAGATGAGGAGGATCAAGAAGCAAGTTTAGATCTTCCTTAAATATAGAGCATTCAAGACTTAGATCTTGAGAAGATAGTAGCCGAGGTAATGGCCTCCCTCCCTCTCTCTCTGAGAAAAGCCTTACTACTATCTAGCTCAAAGATGATTGCTACCAATTTGATTGAGGTAAACATTATTCCATGAAGCACCCAATTGATTGTTGGAGAAATTCTACCAAGTACAATGATAAGTATAGATTCCACCAATCCATCAAATGAACAATAGGCTCCACTCATCTAAGCAATGGGCTAGACTGAGTCTCGGCAAGGAATAGTAAGTTCTCCTACTAATACTACTATTTCTCCATTGAGCAATATTGGTTCTAGTAATATTGCAAGTGTAATGATAATTGATGTTAAGCCTCAACTGAGCATTGAGATCTAAGAAAAGGAAAGGAGAGTATTCCTTCTTCTACTCAAAAAGAAAAGGGTAAAGAGGTAGAAGCCTCTAATAAAGAAATTGATCTAGAGGAAGACATTGTTATACTAGATTGGGGTCTCTCTAATCTAACTCTTGATCAAATGGATACCCTTGGTGAGCTATAGAAGAAAAGAGTCAGACAATAGAAGCTTAGAGAAGAAAGGAAGAATAAAAATCAAGTGCTTGAAGACATTAGAAGCATATTTGTTGATGCACTTAGTATAGTGGTTGATGACAAGCAACCTATTTTTGATCAACTTGTTGATATTGAGTGGACTAGGCAAAATTCTGTAGAGGGTTTAGAGGAAGTTTGAAAACAAAGTTTTGAAGAAAGTGGCCCACAAAAGATTGCCATTGATTAAGTGAAATTATCCACTATTCTTGTAAATTTTGAAAATTGTGTTAATAATGTTGTTTCTTTATTTGTTAAGTTGATTGATACATCAAATTTCACCAAGGAAATAAAGGATAAGTTATCACAGATAGACACTGATTTGAAGGCAAGTGCACAACAATTGTCACTTGACCCTAGTACTAGTTCTGCACATTTTGTGAAAACCAGGTATTTGACAGAGTTATATGTAGAATTATTGAGGGAAGAAGCTAGAATAAGGGTTACACTAGCAATATTTAGAGTTTGATAATTCCCTACATGGATGTAATACAAAAAACATATTGTGCATGCAAAAACATTAATCCATGAAAGCAATTTTTCAATTACTAATCACATAATGGAAGTATCAGTTGAAGTATAGATAACATTGTAAACTTCAAAAGTTTTGCAAGAGAATTGGGAAAAAACCATGTCCATGATTTTTAAGGTAAATAGTGTTCTTCTTTCACATTTTAGTATTGCCTTGTAAATATGCATTATTATTTTTTGGCATTCGTGTCAAAACCAAGAGGAAAGTAGTTATTATCATACTATATACTGCATATGTAAATATGGAAGGGAATCCAAAGGGAAATATAGACAAGGGAAATGCAATTATATATATATATATATATATATATATATATATATATATATATATATATATATATATATATATATATATATGTATGTATCTACAAAAAATTGTCAAAACTAATATGCAGATCATAGCGTATTGATAGGGGGAGTTTTTGAGTAATATTTTGAGTATTCAAAATTTTGGTATCATAAGTGTTTTTGTCACTAATGTCAAAGGGAGAGATTGTTGACCTTATGGTCAAATCATTTGTCAGTTAGTGACTAAGCACTTAATCAGGTCGATTAATTGCATTGCTATCGAGCTTTATAGTTGTTATCGAGCCTCACATTCATATAGAAGAGTCTGTCGAGCTTTAGACAGTCTATCAAGCTTCACTGAGTCTACTTAGCTCATTAGTGCAAACCATGGAAGAAGTAGTGTTGACCAAGCTCTATAGTGTTAACCAATCTTATTAGTGTCTACCAAACTGGTAGTGTTAATGAAGAAGAATAAAGGTAGTGTTGACCAAGTTGTAGTGTCATTCGAGCCCTTTAGTGTCTGAGTTCTTTAGTATTCACCAAGTCATCCAATGCTAATCAAGTTCATGCTACTCTCAAGTCATCAATGTGGACCGTGCACTAGTGTCAACAGAATCGTAGAGCATTTTGAGTTGATAGTGTTACTAAGTGTCATAATATCACCTAAGTGGTCTTCAGAAACTAAGAGCATACTTTATTGCATTGTATAAATCCTTTCGCAAGGTGGACTTAACAACCCATATTGATCCTAATAGGGTAGATCACCAGAAGTGATCATTATAAGCCTTAATAGGACACCTTAATACTACACTCATAAAGCATGTGGGTATTATTCCCACGTCAATTTTACTTTCTATTTGGAAGGTTTCTGGGTTACCAAATATTGTGTCAAGTGTTATGAATTTTTTATCGCTTTTAGTCTTTCATACATGCAATTAGATCAGAATAGCTTATGAAGGATTAAATGTTGAATAGAAGTTAAAGTTTTATTGGTTCCTGATTCACCCCCCCTAGTCACTTGGGCCCACATTCATTTCTAACAGTAGTTACCTAATAGAGAAGTACACAGTGAGCCTAAGATTGAACTTCATGAATGACATATTGTTGAAGAAAGAACACAACCACAATTATCAAGATATGTTATAAGATATCATTATGTTGAAAAAATCATTGGAGAGAAAGAGATTGGACCAATGAAAAGGAATATATTAAGAAATGAGACATGTTTTTTTAAGCATACATAAAACTAAATAAGTGAAGGATGGATTAGAGAATGAAGTCTGGAGTCAAGCCATGAAAGAAGAAATTGATTAGATTGAGAAGAATAAAACATGGACACTAAAACCAAGACTAGAGGACAAGAATTGTATTGAAAACAAGTGGTTGTACAAAAGAAAATTTTATAAAAATGGTGAAGTAAAAATGAATAAGGAAAAGTTAGTTTGCAAAGGTTATGCATGAGAAGAGGGAATTGATTATGGAGAGGCATTTGCCCCAGTTGCAAAATTGGGAAGAGTAAAAACTTTGCTTTCTTATTCTGCCTATAAGGGATTCAAATTTTATCAAATGGATGTTAAGTCAACATTTCTGAATGGTATATTGGAAGAGGAGATTTACATTGAACAACATGAAGGATTTGTTGATCCGAACAATAAGAACCTAGTGTGTAGACTACACAAAGCTTTATGTCATTTAAAGTAAGCTCCTATCTTATGAAGATTAGTTTTGATAAGACTAATGAAAACAAAAATCTTTAATTGAAGACAAAAGGAGGTAAAGGAATTTTACTAGTTTAAATATTCATTGATGATATCATATTTGGAGGACAAAATGCATTGTGTAAGACATTTGCAAATGATATGATGAAAGAATTTGAGATGTCTATGTTTGGAGAAATAATGTTCTTTGTTGGATTACAAGTTTATCAAATGAAATATGGTATTTACATTAATTAGTCCAAGTATCTAAAGGAAATCTTGAAAACTTTTGGTATGGAGGATTCAAGACCAGTTAGTACTCCCATGGTGACAAGACATAAACTATCCAAAACTGATAAGTTTGCTGAAGTAAATCAAACATTGTACAGGTCTATGATTGGAAAATTAAAATATGTAGTTCATGTTCCTATTCAAAAGATGAAAATTTTGGATGCAAAATTATAACTTTGTATCTTTGTGGGATATTTAGATTCCACCAAAGGATATAAATTTTATGATCTTGACACAAAGCAATGGATTACTAGTCGAGATGTGGTGTTTGATGAATGGGGAGTATGGAAATAGAAGAAATAAGTTCAACAATCTAAACCATTCATCATGGGTAATGAATATGTTCAAGTCCCTCCTCTCCTCACAAGCTCAAGTGGAAGCTCAAGTCCAAGTCCACCAAGCTCACCAAGTTCCTCTTTAGGTAAAAGTTCAAACTCACAATCTAGTCCAAGTTCCTCACAAAAGTTTAAATGAAATATATTAGAGGAGTTCTACTGTGGCTTTATTTACTAACTTTACATTTTTAAGTTCCATTAAAGTTGAACCTTTTGTGTATGAAGAAGTTGTGATGGAACCAATGCGGATTGATGCTATGAATGAAGAGATGCATGATATTGAGAAAAATGATACATGGGAATTAGTTCCATTTCCAAAAGACAAACATGTGATTGGTGTCAAATGGATTTACAAGGTGAAATATCATGCTGATGGTTCTGTGGAATGACACAAAGCTAGACTAGTTGCTAAGGGAATCACACAAACACCTAGAGTAAATTGTTTAGACACTTTTTCTTTGGTTCCTAGGTTTGATACAGTTAAAATTATATTGTCTATTGCTACTCAAAACAAGTGGCTAGTCTATCAGATGGATGTAAAATCAACTTTCCTAAATGATTATATTAATGAATAGATTTATGTGCATTAGCCTATTGGCTATGAAATTTTAGGAAAAGAGCACTTGGTTGCAAGTTGAAAAAAGAACTCTATGGGTTGAAGTAAGCACCACATGCTTGGTATGCATGAATTGATAGTTATTTCTTGAAGAAAGGATTCATTTGAAGTCCTTCAGAGCCAACCCTTTATATCCAACATGTTGGTAATGACATTTTAATTATTTTCCTCTATGTTGATTATCTCATTTTTACAGGTAATAGCCCATCTCTTATGGAGTAATTCAAAGAAGAAATGAAACAAGCATTTGAGATATTAGATTTGGGACATATGCATTATTTTCTTTGTGTAGAGGTGTAACAACAACCTCATGGTATATCCATTTCTCAAAACAAGTATGTTTCTGATTTATTGAAGTGGTTTAGAATGATGTCATGCATGATAGTTGCTACCTTTGTTGAAAAGTTAACCAATGATGATCCAAGTCCCCATGTTGATCTACATTATATAGAAGTTTGGTTAAGAGCCTCATGTACCTTACTACAATGAGACCTAATATTATGTATGCCATGAGCCTCATCTCTCAGTTTATGCAAGATCCACGAGTCTCATTAGTGAGCTGCCAAAAGAATCTTAAGGTGTGTGAGTGGTACACACAATTTTGATAATCATTATTCTCCCAATGATAAGTTTGAGTTGGTTGGTTACATGAATTCTAATTGAGTTGGTTCAATGGATGATCAAAAATCAACCCCTGGTTATGTTTTCTCACTTGGTTCTAGATTTGTTTCATGGAGTAGTAAGAAATAGGCAACCATGGCTCTCTCTTCAACAGAAGCAGAGTATATTGTAGCAGCAACAACCAGTTGTCAAGCAATTTGGATTTGAAGGATTTTGGAGGATTTGTATTTGGTTCAAGAATATCGTACAACTATTTTTTGTGATAATATTAGTGCCATTGCAATGACTAAGAATCAAGTGTTTCATGCTAGATCGAAGCCCGTTGAAATCTGCCATCACTTCATTCAAAATTTGGTTTAGAATGGTATCATGGAGTTATAGTTTTGTCCAACTTGTGAGCAAGTTGCTAATATCTTCACCAAAGCGCTCACTACATCCAATTTTACTACCTTGAGAGCTCAACTCGGTCTCATTCCCATTGTTCATGCAGGAGAAGATTGAAGGCATGCACTTCACTGCTCGCATGCACCACTCTATTGCATGCACATGTAGTGGTGATGCATTTCAATGCATTCAAAATGTATTAATTTAGATTAATTTATTTAATTTTATGTTTAATAAAACTGAATGTTGCAGATAGCTTCATAGGGATCATTTATTATTATTTTTAATTATTTGTTAATTAGTTTGCATATTATGCAAAACTCTGATTTTCATGCAATCTCTTTGCATGCTATTGTTTAGGAATTTTTATTATCTTCGTTGATCAGCAGTCAAGGTTAAGTGCTTTAGTTGATTTCTTTATAATGTATTCTGTATTTTCAGAATTGTAACACACAGTTTTCATTATAATTTCTGTTGTTGTTTATACTTTGTTTATTATTTCTTTGAGCATTAGTATATCATAAGAACTTTTATTTTTAGATCTTCAACCTCTTAAGGGTACACCTTATTTTTTATTTCACCTCTCTTTCAATATAATCCACCTCCCTTTTGTGCCTGTAGACCCTCTTCGACCTGACTGGAGACTTCTCTTCGTATGTAGGAATGGTAACCTTAGTCCCCTTTCCTTTCTTCAGCTTGGAAGGTGCTTGCAGTGTAGTGATATG
The DNA here is from genome assembly GCA_028749045.1 of Cupressus sempervirens. Classification (NCBI taxonomy): domain Eukaryota; kingdom Viridiplantae; phylum Streptophyta; class Pinopsida; order Cupressales; family Cupressaceae; genus Cupressus; species Cupressus sempervirens. The sequence continues at coordinate 333,133,774 of CM053792.1, forward strand.
AGGTAGAGACTTCATATAGAAACGCTTGCGAACCTATTCTTTAGTTAGGTCAATCACATGCCGAGCCCTGTGCAAGATGTCATTCTCTTCCCTATTTACCTTGGCGAGAGGTTGGATGATGTTATTCCAAGATGAGATGAAGAAGTCATCGAGAATAGCGACAAGAAAATCCATATGTTCTTGCAGAAGTTAATAACTGATAAAAGCAAGATTCTATATCATTATCTATTATCTATTATGAAGGAAAGTTTTTCCCGCAATTCTTCTGAAATCTTCTCTGCTGAAAGAGTGACTAGCATACTTGTGGACAAGGAGAGGAAAATCATCTCGCTTGCCTTCTGATTGAGTTTCTTCCAATGTAGTTGGTTTCTTCACTTTCCCTTCAAGCGCGAATGATAGATCCTGCTCTTATCAGTAGTGAATACATTTCCACCTTATACGAAACTCTGACCTGTGAATTTCTCTAAAGTGACACCAATTTTCCAACCAGCAAAACCACCTATAAGCTGTTATACCGATTGCAAATTATAGTAGAGCAAATGAAATGAAGAAAATAGAATAAAGAAAAGAAGACAAAGAAGACACAACGCGCATTACATTTACAGTGCCCTACCAATTAACTACATCCACTTTGAAACATGAAAAATCTTATTATTCATCTCAGATTTGCAAAACCCATTTGTAACAGAAAATGCATTGATCTGAATAGATATCAGCCTTAGCAGTATGTGAATAGATTAGAGACTTGACCATTGGACATCGTCTCTCAGCAATATCAGCTGTTGAAGCTTGACAATGGACTTGAAGAGAAGCTTTCTTTTAGCGCAAATTATTTCTGTATTAAAAGATACATTGAATTTTTTGGTTGGCTCAATTGTATTGTAAGCAGCGAAGCCGAATTGAGGAGGAGAATGCAAGATATCACTTGAAGGTATCAATGTTTTCTCGTCTTTGGCATTTGTATTTCTTTGTCCTGTATTCTTCTAATTGATTAAAACAAAAGGTTAGTCTGCAGGTTGAACAGTTGAAACTGCGCTCCAATTCGGAGAACAGTACTGCAGCGGAATTCTTGTTGATTGAGCCTTCGGAGGCTCATGATCATCCTCAGTCATCTGGTAGTATACATAATTCTTGCACTTCAATGAGCCGACACAAAACAAGCACTATTCAGCACAATGAAGTTTCAGACACTTCCTTGCAATTGGGGTTGGTTAATTCGGCGTTTTATATTCTGTTTGATTGGAATTATTGGTTATTTTTCACTGTTGATAAGATAATTACGAAAAAAATTGTTTTCTGTTTCAGTTTGTCTATCTGAAACCTGGTTTAATATTCGTCATCAGTTCTTCTGATTATGGAGCTTATGACCTGAATTACGATGATAATCGTTCTCTATACTTGTTTTCGAGATGAAAGATACAAATTATGTCAAGAACATTAGAATTAGAAAATTATTTGCCGCAGATACTAAAATTAAAATATAGTCAGGGATTACAGATTTGACGTTGACTTTGAACTGTAATTTAATTCTGATTTTATTGTGTGATAGAACTTGGATAACTATTCGTTGGCAAGGATTCTCATATTTTTCTGATATTTCATATGCTTTATCCGCAGAGTGAAATTATTATATATATGTGATGTCATAATAAATGCGACTGTTGTCTGCAACAAATGGCAGATGGCTGGCCTCTATCTTTCAGAATCAGTTATGCTTTAAAAGCTGTTCTATTTTTTTGTGCTTTCTCTGTACTCATTCCTGGACAATTGTATTTACTGAGTTTAAAAGAAAAAAAATTGATGCCGTGATGGTGTTCCTTGAATTTTAAGGTATACTTAAGAATGATGGATATAAGTCCCTCCATTCAAATGGGCAGGATATAAGTCAGCTGTGATTCAACACTAATATAATATATTGAATTTCTGATTTCCTTAAGATTTTTCTATTTAGAAAATTGCATTACATTTTTTTAGAGAGCATTTAAAATTAAAGATCCACTACTGCCACTGAATTCGGATGTGCTGATGCAAAGTCTACTTGGCCATAAAATTGTCTAAGAGCAAAATTCCTAACCCTTCTTGGTGAATATAGATAATAATTGCTTGATAATCTTTGTTTCTCTGTGAGAACGATCGGTTGGTGTCTCTTATTTTTCCGGTAGATCTCTTATAGGCATAAGCAAAATAACTTAGCCGAATTATTGCGAAATTTAAAATATTTATAATTTTATTTCCCTGTGTTTACGCTGAATTGTTAATGGAGTCAAGCTTCCACAGTTCTGGGTTAAAGAGCTGAGTTTTCAACATTTATAGGGTTGAGGATACTAGTTTAGAATAACTCTTTTAGTATTTTTGTGAAATTTTATGTGCAAAAGAAAAATATTCAATTAGAAATATGATTTATCTTTTTATCTCCTTAGAAATATAAAAACTATTAATTTTTTAATCTTTAAAGATTTTGATAATTTCAATTTGGAAATATGAACTATATGAAATTTATCATACATCAATTTTAAAAATACAGATGACTTGTATTACTTGTTTAAAATTTAAAACATAGTTAATATGACATGATTTCTAATAATTATTAATTGTCTTTCTAATTGCAAGAAATTTCACACCTCTCAAACTTCTATCTTAGAACATGTTCTCATCTGCTGCTATTTTTAGGAGTAATATGTGGAGTTGGTGACCCCATTAAAATAAAATTTTGTGCTTATTTTTAATCATTACTCTCAAATTTTTTTAAAGAATCAATTAATATTATTTGTTGTAAATAAAATATAGATGCAAAATGTTATGCCAATGAAAAATAAGATATTTGTTTATGAAGATACTTCTAGCTTTCTTCATTAAGCCCCCATTTTCTCCCATAGCTTTTTCTAAACACTTCAGCTGCCTAAATTTAAGCAAAGATGGCACTTAAGCAATCACATGAAAACACGAAGTTATTCTACACTCTACAGCTCCCTTTTATCCTCAAGTCAATCTTAAAATGATTCCATTTATAATGAAAAAGCATGATCAAAAGCTTGCTTTTTCCCTAAAGTCAATCTTAAAATGATTCCAATTGTAATGAAGGAGTATGATCAAAAGTTAGCTCTAATATTTTGGATTTGTTTTATTGTGAATTCCTGTTTACCCTACAATATATTACTAGAAAAGAAATGTTCGTCTATATCCATCATATTCACTTAATATGGTATGTTCTACGCCATTATATTCAATTTTATTATTCGACATTATTATCGAATTCATTGAAGTGATTAGGACAAGTGTCTCTCACTGTATTTTCGGTATATGAATTCTTTGTATTAGTCATCTTACATTTGACTCGTCAAATTTTAGGTTAATGGTATAATGGTGGAGCTAAAACTTGAGATTGAAAATGATTCATGAAGTAGTGTATCATCATTCAATTCTTTTTTAACTTTAAATTTAGTAAAGATAATGTTTGTTTATTTAAATCTAAATTTTGTGATTGAAATGAAAATAATAATTATATAGTAATAGATGAATTGTTTCGAAGCTTGAAATCTCACAATTATAATGAAAGACAAGTGACAAAATTTAAATACATTGTCCTGTTTTACTCCTTGCAAATACTTGATGAATGACAAACAACTTCAGCTATCATCTTTTATATAGAGTGTGCTCATGCTAATTATAGATCCTCCTTATAATAAGTCATATTCTAAACAAGTTAGTACTTCCTTCGTTTTAGCTTTAGTATAAATTTAGTTTTCATTTAATAAATTTATTATAGTATAAAAAATATTAATATTAATAAAAATATTATATAGTATTTTTATAATAATAATATATATATATAATAGTATTCTTATAAGATTTGATAATATAAGTATATATAATATTTTTAAATGAATGAAAAAATTAATTTGTAAAATATAATATTAAAAATCTTAAAAAGAATCAAAGGCTAATAATTTGATTTAAAATAATTTAAATCATAGTTTTTTAAAATTAAAAAATATCATGTTTTACAATTCATGTAATTGATCTATATAAAAGTCAAAATGATTCATCCAAGAAAAATGTTTTATAGAAATTATTAAGTTAAAAATCTTGTATCTAACTATACACTTATTTTTATAATTAAATTGAAAAATGATAAACTTAGACTAGTTGAAATGAAAATGTTTAATCATGAGTTAAGACATGAAATGCAAAAAGTATGACAATAGTAGCAAGAAGTACTAATAACAAGAATGTTGAATGATGTACTCATGGTATCTAAATGCATTATATTTCTCCTTCAAAAGAGGTTATGCTATGACCGGAAATAAATTTATTTCAATAAAGATGTCTCAATGAATACATCATTCCATATAGTCATGTATGATCCAATGTAAATAGTTATCCATCTCAAAATAATTTTGCGATTCTAATTGAAGGTTTCAATTTTATTTATTTTTCTTACAAGTTTAATGTATATAGAGAAATATTAATTGTATTTAAAAAATTAGTACGAATAGTTGGATATGTTATAAAAAAATAGTTGGAATCAATTTAATGAAATATTGTTTCAATTATATAAGTACTTTTTTGTTACTATACTAAAGAAAGGATTGGGTTACTTACATATTAAAATGAAAGTACATGACAACATCATACATTTATTTTAATTTTTAGGGTAGAGGCTATTAAACTTTTTAAAAGGGTCCTTGACTAAAACTATGAGATTATTCAGCTGCTGATCTACGAAATGTGTGTTGTTAGGGTTTGTACAATTTTTGTCTAAGCCCTCTCTACTATGCCACTTGTCATTCCTCATTTAGTGTCGGAATTCCTTTTAGGATATAATGGCCTCGACCCTCTCCAGCCTAGTAGTTTTTGTTGGTGCTAGAGTTTTTGTTGTATGTGAGAATGGCCTTGCTGAGAAAACACGAGTGCAAGTTTGTGCCCAAGGTGTTCCATGAGGTAATTCCTCTCTTGGCCTAGTTTTAAATATCTCTTCTTTTGAATCTTCTTGTTAGTAGCTAGAAACCCAAACCCTTATTAGGTATTTTGTGGGTCGCACTCCATCTAAAAGCACACTACTTGAATGGGTCACCGAGGCTTGGACCCCCCAAGGGATTCACCTTCAAGGATTCAAACCTTAATAAGGGCTTTCTTTTGTTTCACTTTGGTAACCTCTTCTAGGCCAAGAATATTTTGAGTCATGGGTGGTGGATAGTTTGCTCGTCTCTGCTTGTTTTTCAGAGATGGTCTTGAGACTTTTGTATCTTGGATGACCATAGACTTAGGGTTCCAGTTTGGGTAGAGTTCCCTAGGTTTCCCATCCCTTGCTAGTCTTTCGTCCCATAAATTTGTCAAACATTGGGCAAAGTGATTTGTGTGGAACCAAATAAATTTTTCAATGCCCACCTTTAGTGGAAGGTTTGGACCTCTCTAGGGACCTTAAAAGAATCAATGGAAATTTAGATTGGTGCTACCATCTTTACCGAAAGGGTGCTTTACCTGAATGTCCTAAATATTTTCTTTTGCTATCAATCTACTAGCCAGAAGATAAAGGATTGTCCTCTTCTTGAGCACAATCACTCTCCGGTCCAGGAAACTAAGCTTTCTTTGGCCATTAAGGAAGTTTAATGGATAATAGTCATCAATAAAGGCAAGGGTGTTACTAAACAAGGCCTCATTTCTCAAGAAGCCAGTCGTCCCAACTCTAGTGTGGCTCCTCTTATTCCTATGGCTCTCAAGGTTCTCATGGCTATGCTGCCACCTATTTCAAACCTTGCATCGCAGGGGACAGAATTGCCGAAGTTCCAAGTTGCTTGGGTTCGTGCGCCTCAAGTAGCGTCTACAATTTCCTCTTAGCCTCTCCATCACTCTCACAACCCTAAAGGTTGGAATGTGGTCTTTATCAATGGGGATAAACGGAGAGCCATCTCTTTGGGTGACCCCTTGTTTGAGTCCTCTGCTTTCTTGCATAACAACTTTTCCTATCTTGGGGATAAGGAGAATATGTAAGCTGGTTTATAATGAATTTTATCTCATGGAATGTGTGGGAGCTAGAAGACCTCTCTAGAAAATATTATGTTTGTGATACCAAGTGTAGGCTTGGCAATATTGATGTATTGTGCCTGCAAGAAGTCAAAGTCTCTGGGTTTCTTCTCAACTCAGCCTGTCATGTTATATGGCCAGATGGTGTTAGTTTAGCTTCTCAACATGAAACTAGTCAAGGTGGTGTGGTCACTCTCCTCTCCCCTCTGCTTTTTCCTTTTGTTATTTCTGATGGTTCTGACCCCATGCAGAGTGTTGTATGGATATTGTTGTCTTTTCAAAATCATTCTTTTGGCATTGTCAATGTCTATGCCCCTAATGATATAGTCAAGTGCTCACACTTGTGGAGGTGGCTAGTTTATCATTTGTTTCCTGCTACCTAGGTATTATATAGAGATTTCAATATGATTTAGCTAGCTATTGATAAAGTGGGCCTTCTGTCTTTTCAATGTTTAACTAGAGAGAGGGAAACCTAGTTTAATATATAGTACAAGCTGGGTCTTTTTTATCCTAATGTTCACCACCACCAGCCTAATGGTGTTTGGTACACTTGGTCCAACTTTTCAGAGGGATCTGATAGGGTCCTTAAAAGGCTAGACCATGCTATAATTTTTTCTCAACCCTTTTTTTTCCTTTTCTCACATGAGTATACTACCTGTCACTCCACTCCCTGATGTGACTCTTTCTGACCATTTTCCCATTTGAACTTCTCCATTAGTTAGCATTCTGCCCCTCCTTGTAATTATAAAACTCAATTTTACCTTAATACCTCCTTACTGTCACATCTTCCTACTACCTCTCTTATTTTAAAAACTTGGAATCTTGAACCTAGGACCTAATTCTCTTCTAGATGGATTTAGTGGTGAAATGATGACATCACTCGTACTATGAGGTTTGTTTACATTTACGGGAGACGGTCGGCCACTTACTGCAAGAGATCATATGAGGCCACTACCAAAGATTTTTGTACAACCAGTAAAGCTTTAGCTATGAATTTTTTTGACACGGATCTCTAGATTTGGCTTACTAACCTCCACGACTAGAAGTAGGTTGTAGACAATTATACTACTTAGGGACCTAAGCTCAAACCCTACCTACATTGGTTGGAGGTTGGAGATCAAGCTTGTAAGGAATTTTTTAATGCATTGAGGGCTCATCATTCTAAGATGGGGATTAAACACATTCAGGAGGGTCAACACTTCTTTTGTGAGCTTCTCAACATTCTCAAAGCTTTAGTTTGCCACTATGAAAAAGTTTTCATAGTGCATGGCCCTTTGAAAGCCTGAAATCAAGCCTTGTAGGCTTGTTTGGATGTCACTCCTAAAAGACTCGCTCTAGAACAATATGTGTTCTAAAAGAAGAAGCTCGCTTTAGCGAACCTCAAGGAAGCTATTTTCTTCATGGCAGATGATAAGGCCCCTGGTTGTGATGGTTTCCCTTTTGAATTTTACAAAGCCTTTCGGGAAGAGATTGGACCAAACCTTCATGAAGTTTACCTTGAAGCCTACAATTCTTGCTCTTTAGGAAATATTATTTATAAGGGGTATATCAAATTCATGCTTAAGGTGGGTGACCCTAAAAATATATGCAATTGGAGGCCCATCACCTTGTTGAATGTATCTTGCAAGATCATTACCAAGGATCTCTCTCTTAAAATCATCTTCTTCCTTAGATTATCTCCCTTGAACAAATAGGTTTTATCAAATCTTGTTATATCCTAGATAATATAATTGTTATGTGGGAAGGGATGGAATGGACTTAACACTCCAAGCAATAGGTCATCTTTCTCAAGATTTATTTTTCCAAAGCTTATGATCAAATAGAGTGGCCTTTGATTCTTGTAGTGCTTCAGGCGCTTGGGTTTGTCTCTACTTTTCTGTAGCCAATCTAGATGCTTTTTGGGGATGCCTCTACTTGCATCTCCATCAATGGCTACCAGTCTCAAGCCTTTGGGCTTTATCATTCAATTTGACAAGGCTATCCTCTAGCGCCCTCTCTATATGTGTTGGTTGCTAAAGGTTTTGGGTACTTGCTCACAAATGCCATCTCATAAGGGAGGGTCCATGTTATTTCCCTTTCGGACTCCTTCCTCACTCTCATTGAGGATGAGGAGAATGTTGCATCTACTTTGTAATGTCTTGACAACTTCTATCTTGCTTTAGGGTCTATTATATAGTGGCATAAAACCCTCTACTACAAGTAGTCTTCCCTTGCCCTGTCTGCTTGGCTTGGACAATAGCAATGGAAATGGGTCCAACATGGTGAATTTTTCATTTTTTGGGCATCCCTTTTGCCTTCCAAGCTTCTGTTGTTGAGCTCTAAAATGTGGTCATTGTACGCATAGAGAAGAAGCTACAGTATTGGATCACCAAACCTCTCTCCCTTGTGGGTAAATTCCATATTTGTTCTAAAGTGTTGACCACCATCCACGTGTACTACTCCTCTTGTTGGGCTCCTTCAAAGGCTTCTTAACTCAAACTTGAGTGCCTATTATGCAACTTTCTTTGGGCTTCAGATGCTTCTCACTAGGGATTCCAACTTTTCAGAGGGATCTAATAGGGTCCTTAAAAGGCTAGACCATGCTATAATTTTTTCTCAACCCTTTTTTTTCCTTTTCTCACATGAGTATACTACCTGTCACTCCACTCCCTGATGTGACTCTTTCTGACCATTTTCCCATTTGAACTTCTCCATTAGTTAGCATTCTGCCCCTCCTTGTAATTATAAAACTCAATTTTACCTTAATACCTCCTTACTGTCACATCTTCCTACTGCCTCTCTTATTTTAAAAACTTGGAATCTTGAACCTAGGACCTATTCCTCCTCTAGATGGATTCAATGGTGAAATGATGCCATCACTCGTACTATGAGGTTTGTTTACATTTACGGGAGACGGTCGGCCACTTACTGCAAGAGATCATATGAGGCCACTACCAAAGATTTTTGTACAACTAGTTAAGCTTTAGCTATGAATTTTTTTGACACGGATCTCTAGATTTGGCTTACTAACCTCCACGACTAGAAGTAGGTTGTAGACAATTATACTACTTAGGGACCTAAGCTCAAACCCTACCTACATTGGCTGGAGGTTGGAGATCAAGCTTGTAAGGAATTTTTTAATGCATTGAGGGCTCATCATTCTAAGATGGGGATTAAACACATTCAGGAGGGTCAACACTTCTTCTGTGAGCTTCTCAACATTCTCAAAGCTTTAGTTTGCGACTATGAAAAAGTTTTCATAGTGCATGGCCCTTTGAAAGCCTGAAATCAAGCCTTGTAGGCTTGTTTGGATGTCACTCCTAAAAGACTCGCTCTAGAACAATATGTGTTCTAAAAGAAGAAGCTCGCTTTAGCAAACCTCAAGGAAGCTATTTTCTTCATGGCAGATGATAAGGCCCCTGCTTGTGATGGTTTCCCTTTTGAATTTTACAAAGCCTTTCGGGAAGAGATTGGACCAAACGTTCATGAAGTTTATGTTGAAGCCTACAATTCTTGCTCTTTAGGAAATATTATTTATAAGGGGTATATCAAATTCATGCCTAAGGTGGGTGACCCTAAAAATATATGCAATTGGAGGCCCATCACCTTGTTGAATGTATCTTGCAAGATCATTACCAAGGATCTCTCTCTTAAAATCCTCTTCTTCCTTAGATTATCTCCCTTGAACAAATAGGTTTTATCAAATCTTGTTATATCCTGGATAATATAATTGTTATGTGGGAAGGGATGGAATGGACTTAACACTCCAAGCAATAGGTCATCTTTCTCAAGATTGATTTTTCCAAAGCTTATTATCAAATAGAGTGGCCTTTGATTCTTGTAGTGCTTCAGGCGCTTGGGTTTGTCTCTACTTTTCTGTAGCCAATCTAGATGCTTTTTGGGGATGCCTCTACTTGCATCTCCATCAATGGCTACCAGTCTCAAGCCTTTGGGCTTTATCATTCAATTCGACAAGGCTATCCTCTGGCGCCCTCTCTATATGTGTTGGTTGCTAAAGGTTTTGGGTACTTGCTCACAAATGCCATCTCATAAGGGAGGGTCCATGTTATTTCCCTTTCGGACTCCTTCCTCACTCTCATTGAGGATGAGGAGAATGTTGCATCTACTTTGTAATGTCTTGACAACTTCTATCTTGCTTTAGGGTCTATTATATAGTGGCATAAAACCCTCTACTACAAGTAGTCTTCCCTTGCCCTGTCTGCTTGGCTTGGACAATATCAATGGAAATGGGTCCAACATGGTGAATTTTTCATTTTTTGGGCATCCCTTTTGCCTTCCAAGCTTCTGTTGTCGAGCTCTAAAATGTGGTCATTGTACGCATAGAGAAGAAGCTACAGTATTGGATCACCAAACCTCTCTCCCTTGTGGGTAAATTCCATATTTGTTCTAAAGCGTTGACCACCATCCACGTGTACTACTCCTCTTATTGGGCTCCTTCAAAGGCTTCTTAACTCAAACTTGAGTGCCTATTATGCAACTTTCTTTGGGCTTCAGATGCTTCTCACTAGGGATTCCATGGAGTTACCTGGGATCTTTGTTGTCTTCCCAAAGAGTTTGGGGGCCTAGGCTTATTGTCTACCCGGAAGAAAGATATTGCTCTTTGTGCCAAATGGGTTATCTGAGCTCTTTCTTGCAATGAAGCATGGAATATTTTATTGTGGCATTGCATTTATTTAGGCTTTCTTGTTCACTAACTAGCCTAGAAGGGGATTGGTTTTAGACCCTTCTTGTGACCACTAAACCTATTCAAATTTAGGGCACTTTTGTTGCTAAGAGTATTTGGAAATCCTGGGAAGCAATTAAGCCCTAGCTTCATTGGGTTAGTGATGGGTTTAGATATGGGGTTTCCATGAACCAACACAACCTCTAGTAGTCACCATTATTTTCTATTCAAGGTGTTCTCTTGGCCAAAGTATATGGCGCTAGTGCTCTACATTTTTTTAAGTGCAACATAAGAACCCCTAATGATCTTTTCTCTACAGTAACTACGAGCATACAGTTATAGGAGGACATGAAAGTGCAATTTTGGCTCACTCATCTAGATCACCAGACTTTTGATCTTCTAGTTTCTATGGTGCCTCCACATTTGTTACATAAAATTGGTATTCAGTCCTCTCACCCTTGGTGGTAAGACTGGAAGTGGTATCCGGACACCTTGATAACTAGCTACAAGCCTAGGTTGGGTTACTGATGGCTAGTTCCTTACCTACCCATGGTTGAAGTTCTCAACCAAAGATTGCATTTGCAATCTTCTCGCCATACTTGGAGTCATAGGTACTCTACTATGTGGAAAATCATTATTGAGCCTAAAATTGTGCATTTTTCCTAGTGTATTCTTTTCTAGGGCTTGCCTTTAAGCCTCCGGCTATGGCATCTGGGTGTTCCGAACCCCCATTTCCCTTTCTATCATCAACTAGAGTTTTTTTTGCATATTTTTTGGTTCTATTGATGGGCTCAGATTTATGGGTGATGGATCCATGATCTCTTTTACCCCTTTTGTCCAAAACCTTTGTCTTGGCATATGGTTGTCTTTGATGACAACACTCATATTCCCTTCAAGTACTCGAAGATATGGTATGTTTTTAGATTAGAGATCTTATTTACCATTTTGAAAGATCACAATGTAGTTATTTATGCTAATAACACACTTGGCATTAATGTTGCTATGTATGCTAAAGCATATATTTATAACAATGTCATTTTACAGATTCAAGTACAAACATATAAAGTGGCTTGTGAGGTGGCTCACCTATAGGAGCTAATGGCATATTGGGGAAGTGCCCCCTATATGGTACCTCGTGTTCCATTAGATTTGGCCTCTAGTGACCATACTCCTTGTGATTTTCATTGAGGACATAGCAGTTCTGCTCGCCTCTCATACATGCTTTGCTCTCAATTGTGCCACTCTCCCAACGATGGTGATTTTGGTCAATGTTGCTCTTCTAGAGGCTCTGGTGGTTAGCACTACTCTGCCTCGCCCCCTTGGAGGTCTAGCTTAGGGTGGTCCCCAATGGCTCCTCCTAATACTCCTACTACTGGTTGGCCCTCTGTTCATTCAGGCCCCAAGTGGGTGTTTCCTTGGCTAGATTTAGCCATTTCTCCTCCTAGGCCTGAGGGAGAAAAATAAGAAGATAATATTGCTACTGATGATAGATGGGCTCCCCGTAAATTGTCTTCAACCCCACCCCTAGGTGGGGATCTGGTGATAAGGATCCTCCTCCCTTGACTGGTGTTGCATTGGAAGCATGAGGCTTTTTATGTTTTTTGAATTTTTTTTAATGATGAATAGTTGATATCCGACCTTAGGCCATATGAACTCATGGGGTGATCTTGTTTCCCCCAGTACCTTTTTTGTGAATATGTAACTTTATTGTAATTTTTTAATATAAGGAAGGGACAATTCATCAAACTATAAAATTATTCTAGGAATTAATTAACAACTAAATTTCAAATCATAGACTTATTTTGGTTTTCCTATTGTAAATTCAAGGCTTTCAGTGTTCTATCTAATAGCAAGAACACAAAAATTACCAGATGTTAGGATGACATATCCAAGCTCTTATTTGAACATGATAGCACATGCTTGCTGGGTGACTTGGGGTTAGTGGTAAAACAATAATTTTGCAAAAATAGTTTATGGAGAAGCCATATCTATTCAACCAAACAAAAAAAATAAAATGTAAAAAAAACATCTAATAAAGGATAACTCAATTTTGCCTCCACTAAAAGGTATGGCATTTGAGTGATAGCCAAGAATTTGAATAGAATGAAACATTGGCCTTATCAAATCATAGAGGAAAATAACAAAATTCAATTAATTTATGTCACTTTCCAAATATTTAAAACATAAAATAATTTTACTATTTTTTTAGTCTTATATATTCATTTTTTTTTTAAGTCTCTTATATATATCCATAAGGTATGGACTCCAACTTCAATTCTTCCATCTCTTGTTTCAAATAGGAAATGGATAGTGGTTGGTGTTAGCTATAGAAAGGTGTTCCTTGTTCTTTTGCATTATATATTTTTCATTTCAAAGTCTTAAATATGTTGGAATTGTAATCATAAATCAAATATTAGATTTGTGTGTCTATATAAATTTGTATTTGCATGGATGAGTGCAGGATGGTTACATTCAATAAGCATTAGTTGTAGAAGAGTTGAGTAATAGAATTTAATATTATTACATTAGATGACTAAAATATATTAATTATTGGATAAGTTTATATTTAGTTTTCTTTTATACATAAGTTTACCTATATTGATAATACACATATCTATTTTATTCACTTATAGTTAAATATATTTGAGTTTTGATACAAACAAACAACTTAAAATGGATTCTTTTGAATTGAACAAATCTTTAAAGTTTGTATGAATAACTAATAGTTGAAATTAATTGTCCCAACTTCTTGAATAGAGTTTAGTAGAAGACACTGAGGTTTTAGAAAGACAAAGTATGTTAATCCTATTATAAAATATCAAGGAATTTGTTAGCAAATTGTGTGTTTGTTTTAAGTCTTAAAGAGTTTAAATAGTTATTGACAATATAATTGTTAAAAAGATCTTATTGCCCTTTCATTACATTCTTGTGTAAAATATTGCATGAAGTCTTCATACTACTTTGAATGCTTAAGGAACATAAATAATTGTTAAGTAACTAAGTTCTCCTAAATAATAAACATTGTTTCATTATATGATCAGGTTTGTGATATCACTAATACGATATTGGATTGTACTATTATTTTTGGAAAATCTAATCTTATTACTAAAAATTTACATTAAGCTAATGAGAGCACACATACTTCAATTCCCTATTTAATTAATAATGAATATCCTTTGATGCATAACTTCTTCTACATGTGATACATATTTATGTGTTGCTAGCCTCAAGCCTTTCTATGTCAACATAAATAAATAAGTGAAAAAATCCAATTTGACTCCAAATTCTTGATCTTTTAAAATATTTAAATCAATTAGAGAGGCTACAATAATGCACCATTCCATCTTGCTAATAAAATGCCAAAGGCTACTATTAAATGACTTTGGTATTTGTGCACTTCTCTTTCTAGACTAATTTTACTCGATGTTATTATTTTCTATAAAATGGTTTTTATATATTAATAGAAGATTGACTATACTTCCAAGTTATTTCTTGTTATATTTACTACCACAGTTGTATTGGGTATTTGAAAATGTGATAGCATTTTAACATATATTTGATGTTTTCAAATTAAAAGCATAAAAAATTGGGGGTTGGCCTAGAGTAACAATATGCAATAGAACAACTACAAATTAGATATACATTTGAACCTAGCCTCCTTTATTTTGAAAACCCCCACATTTAGTCTGTCCCAAAATATAACCACCATTTAAAAACTACGAGCAATGTGAACCATATACATATATAAATATAAACTCCTTTAAGCTCTTGTTAATGTCTACTAACCCATCCACATTTTTTCTAGTTTTCACCTATAGAGGTTCCTGTGGGGTCCTTATTGAGGGTTTGATTTCCTTATCCCTACTAATGAGGCAGGGAGGTAAGAGACCAACCTTTTTCACCTCCCTTTCTAGATGTTGTGTAATTATTTTGGGTGTCTGAGACATAGAAAGGAATATGGCTTAAATGACTTCTTTCTTCTCTTTTTCCCTCGCTAGTGGTATCCTCATGCTCATCCACAATGTATTTCTTTAAGTTACTTTTCATCATTTTCTGGGGGGCTCACATTTTCCACTACTACTGGAGCCTGAGATAAGAGGGCTTTGAAGTTTGGGCCTAAGTTCCACATTCACACATTTTTTCTTGTTTCTAAGGGATCTTGTCCTACCACCTTCCATTTCCACATCTAAGACCACAATCTAGATATTCTTCTCCATATTAATTTTTTTAAGGATGTGGTGTGGAGAGGACTTAGGAATTCTAGTTTCAATAGTAAACATCACCTCAGAATAGATTTTTTCAATTGAGTTAGAAATAATCAGGTTAGGAAGGATAACTTAAATATTGATAGGCTAGGCAAGGAAATTTTTTTTGTGAAAATTGAAAAGTTTAAACATAAAATCTTGGTGGAGGTTATTATAAGATTTACCTTTACCTTTACCTTAATAACATTATCTTCCATGAAATGAATTGTGTGGTAGTGAAATGAAATGAGATCATGATTCAAAAAGTGGTTTAAAATGGGGAAATGATAGTAGTAAAAAATTTGGAACCTACCCTCTAAGATGAGATAGTGCATGATATCATAACATACCTCTTTCTAGGGATATGGAAATGTCATCTTGACAAATCCATCATGATCACAAGTTGAATTTTTACCCAGGAAGAAGAATTGGTTGAGGTAAGCTTTGTCTCCAACATGAGTTTTCTTTTTCCATTTTCAACCTTCCAAGGAGATACCAGCAACTTTAGTGATTACTTCCTATGAGATCCCATTCACAATCATGCACTTTTTGTTCCAGGTATTGACAAACTACAGAGAGAAAGACTCATCATAGCCCTTATGTATTACATTAATGACACTGGACTAGCCTTCTTTAGATAAGTCCAGGTGGACTCATTATATTTCACATTGAATTCATGGTATATGTGTTGAATAGTCACTTCCTAAAATCTAAGGATGAGGATATTGGCATCCTTAATGACTTGGGTAACATTTCAAGTAACATTATTTTTTCCTTTAATTTCTTTGATAATAAGCTACAAATATCCATCCACCACCAAGTTTTGAATACCAATTAAATTGGCATGCTAGATCTCCCAAAATATATCCATAGCTTCAACAATGTTGCTACTATGTTCACTACAATTTTCATCATAGGCCATCACTAGATTGCCTCTATCATTTCTCATACCATAGTAGCATAGCCCTGCTTTGTGGACCCATCAAAATTAATTTTGAACTAGGAGGAGGGAGTGGTTTCCATCTCATCCATTGCCTAGCAAAATTTTTGGAATTATCAAATTCATTATTCCCAAGTTATTTGAAATAAGACATTCTTGCGGTGTCAAGGGATGAAGCAAGGGGATGGGAAGTCCACCTCTAGTTGGGAATGTATTCACACAATAGGTTAACAATAATTTGGAGAGTGACAAAGGGGAGAGATGATATATCCCTAAAAATGAAATTATTTCTTTCCTTCAATATCTATGAACACACATATGGGTTTAAAACCTTGCATAGTATTCTAATAAGGGGTGGAAGGTAGGAGGCTCCCATCCTAGATTAAATTGTTGAAGGTTGCCATTAAAACCCCACTAAACTCTAAATATGTGCATGATGTCAATCTAAATTTCCCTGGTATAGGTCCAATGGATCAATAGATGGGTGTCGTTCTCCTCCTTATGAAGCAACACACACCTATTAACAAATTCAAACCCTCTCCTCTTAAGGTTTTTAATTGTAAGAACTCTTTCATATAGGGCCTCCACCAAAAGAAATTCACCTTTGAGATTTTTATTGGTTCTATATATATTTGTAGTCCCTACACTACTCGTGACCAATAATGATATTATAAGTAGATTTAACTCTCAACTCCCCCAAGGCATTAGAATTCTAGAGCACCACATTTTCTAAAGGGAAGGTTAAAACTCTAAATTTTTCTATCATTATCTAAAGATCCTTGCATAAAATATGGTGTGGGAACAAGTGGTCAAGCTTTATCCACTTCCCATTGTTATCTACGTAGTTACTCAACCATATCCCAAGCTAGTTTACATAGGCATTCCTTGGAAGAATTTAAATTATAATTAGAAAAGTGAGGACCCAATCAAATTGTCTCCCAAAATATAAACTTAATTGCATCCTCAATCACCCATATTAAATTCTTTTTTAGGAGTTTACATCTATGAATAATATTAGTCTAAATTCTTGAGCCTAGTGGGAGGTCATTTTTTCCAAGATTGTACTAAAAAAAATTTCCCCTCAAATATTAAGCCTTCATAATTGTATATAATCATGCCTCATGCTTGATTAATCTCCAACCAATCTTAGCCATAATTTTCCTTTTTAGTTTAGTTATTCTCCTAAGATTTAGTCACCCATATGATTTTGGTTTGCAAACCTTATCCCAGGCCACAAGAAGCATGTTGGACTTCTCCTTAGTTTCAAACCACAAAAAAATATGGTGAATCTTCTCAACAGTATCCCCATCTTTCACAAAGATTTTAAATTCAGATAACAAATAAACCTAGATACCTAATAACGAGGTCATCCAACAAGATTTTGTTGCATATGTTCCACAATCGAGTTTTAAAACTAGGGAATGACCTCAATAATGGTAAGGGGTAATCCCAAGGTATGCATTAGCAAGGTTAACTTGTTTTGCACTTTGATTATCTAGTTATCCTATCTTGGAGGAATATGTTGACCTTAAACATTAGCATTGTCATTTAGGAGTGTCTTCCAAAATCTAGCTTCAGTGATAGAAGCAATCCCATAGATAGAGATGTCATCCACAAACAATTTGATCACCTCCTAGGGGAGAGTGGTGGCTAACCTGATACCTTATGTCTTTACGTGATCCATCATGGTCAAAAAATTTCTTCTGAGCACCTCCACCACAATGATGAACAAGTATGGGGAGAGGGGATCCCCTTGTCTCAATCCCATAGTAGACTTAAATAATTTCCACAAGGATCCATTAAGGAGAACATAAAATTGAACAAAATTGATAACCTACTTAATTAGTGAGATAAATTTCTCCCTAAAACCCATCCTTTCCAAAATATTAAAATGGAAATCACATCTTACTTTGTCATAGGCTTTGGAAATATTAAGTTTCCTTCTCATACCTAGATTTTTCTCTTCTCCATTAAATGAATAACTTCATGGGAGGTAATAGAAACATCTATGATTTTCCCACTTATGATGAAGCTATTTTGAGATGAACTAATAAACTTATCAAATACGAGTTTCAGTAGATTCACTAGAATCTTTTATTGGGTTTTGTAAATCATGTTGCAAATACTGATGAGCCTAAAATCATCCATCTTGGTGGGCTCACCAACTTTCAAAACCAAGAAAATATAAATCTAGTTAAGCTCTTTGAGGAATCTTCCTGATGAAATCTCACACAACATGGGTGAGGTCATATTTGATGATTTCTGAAAACTCCTAGAAGAAATCATGTGAGAAGCCATCAGAGCCTAGTACCTTATAGGCTTCCATGGAGAAAAAAACTATCTTCACCTCCTCAATGTCCACCTTCCTCACCAAGTCATTATTCATCTCCATGTCTACCACTGAGGTGATTATTCTAAACCAAGTCATATTTATTATGATCCCAAGGAAGCATAGTCTGATTGTAGATGTCATGGAAACAATTGGAACCCCAGTTTCCAAAGTCAATCTCCTCCATAAGTTCTGAATTCATATTTTAAGTTTTATCATAATAATATTTTTTTTATTCCTTATTATTTTGATTTATGCTATTTATAATATTGTGTTCGGTCGAAGCCCTCAAATTGTATATTATGGGCCTATAAACCCTTCTTTTTTGATTGCATAGGCTTTCTTATTATTATTGAAAAAGAAATGCCTACCCAAAATATTTAAAAGAATAATGAATCATTATATCACAATAATAATACCCAAGTATTGTGGTCTTATTTTCTATTAAGGTGTTCCAATCTAGACTATCATCTTGTTAGGAAAGATTTACAATAGAAGATACAACATCAAGAAGAGTAGGGAGAGCATTTATAAATTTTATTATTTGATTTCTTACAGATTTAGTATCGTAGATATCATCTTTATTTCATTACATTGAACATAGAATGCCAACCATCAGGTAAAATAGTTTGTATGATGTACTATATCTTATTAGGAAACTTCATGTTGATGTATTGATGCATCTTATATATACCATTATATTGATATGTTGATATTGTATTGTAATTTCTTTGAAGAGATGGATGTACAATTTATACACATAAATTTGTATTAGTGATTAATTGTGTTTGTTAAAGTAAACATGCATCAATAATTATTTTAGTATAGTATTTAAATTGGATGAGTAATGTTTTAACTTGGGATATATCATTGCATGTATATATGTTATATTGGTTACATATCTTATGGAGGCAACTCGTACTATTTCTTATTCATGAATTCTTAGTTGTGTACTTGAATTAGTCTTAGTTTTTCTCATTATTAGTAGTCATCTAAGGGACTTTAGAGGGTTTTTGTCAAGTTTGGATAGGAATCACATCTAAATTTAGTGGTGTATCACTATGAGTGAACATTCTATGCTATTTTAATTGAAATGTTAATCATTTATCTATCTTAAGATTCTTGTATCATGTAGTTGTACATTGTATTAGTTATAATTAATCCTATTGTTCTTTGAGACTCCCTAGGGGGGCATTACATCTTCTATTAGAGTGAGGTTTCTAAACTAGATATGGTGATCTCATTGTATATTCTTCATGTGTAAATTCAGTTATGTTTTATCTCTTCATTTCCCCCCTAAGAATGCCTAATGCTTGTAATGAGTCATGTCTTAATATTTCAAAATTTTGTAATTGTTATCTAACCTTGTTATTTATGTAACTAGACAAATGTTTTGTCTTTTACATTAGGTGGCTAGGTTCTACTCATGCAAGAATGTAATATTATATTTTTCTTTGACAACTATTGAATATTAGTATTAGAAAGGTACCTTAGGTATTATAGTTTATAAATAATAATTTGTTGATAAATATATGTAATGTTACATCCTTAAGACTATGGTTTCATCCAAGTAAACTTTGATTAAAAAATTGATGTTCCAAGGTGAATTAGATATTTTCTATTGCTACATTATTTGGAAATTGATGAAATGAAGGTATAACCATGTATTATTTTGCATGTTGGTCTATTTTGCATATATGTAGTCATGGAAAGAAGGATGCCATTTGTTTTAAAGGATGGGTTGTGTTGTAACACCTAACAAGGTAACCCAAGAGGAATTAACCTATTAAGTTGCAATATTTACTAAACAATTTTTTTCATAAAATTGTATACAACGTCAAAATAAGAATGTGTAAGCAATATAGCACATGCACATCAACTACACATAATCAATGCAAATACAATTTTCATTTTGTGAGGATTCCATTATGTTGTGTCACATTATTGAAATTTTTTGAAAATAAATTTAATATTAGGCACAATTTTTGTAACCATTATGAAATGATAAATACATAATCTCATAAATACTATGTAAGTAGATGTCATGTACACTCAAGTAGATAAGAATTTATCACATTCAATGCAGATGTCTTATGGTATGTAATAATAATTCAAGTACAATAGAATAAAATACATGACTCCATAGGATCTTAGGATATATGGTGTAAAATACATGAATACATAGATATATAAATTGAATATAAACTCTCTAAGACATACAATTAAGAATGGTGTAACTACATCAACATGATGATACAATAAATATCATGTAAAGACATATAATATGACATTATCATTATAGTTACTATAATCACTAAATAAAAAGATAAAAACTATCATTGTTTCAATTAAGTAATCATAACTATCCAATATAATCATCTACTGTACCTATCAAGGTATTTCATTTCAAAGATCACTAATAGTTAACATGTTTATAGAAGGGCTTGATAGGGTTTATAGAGAAATATAAAATTATAGAAAAAAGGATGGGTATTACATCCTCCTCCTCTTCAAATAGGCTTACTCCTAAAAGTCAACTACTACAACTAAGGTAACTAAATGTCAATTGTACTACCCACACATCATACATCTAGTCACTAAGATAAATGTGGTTGTGGTTTTAGCCTAAAACAAAAACCACATTGATCAAGCATTTATCTTTTACCAATTTCCTTTTAAATATATCTAATTCTTACTCATTTAACATCAAAAAAAATCCAAAATTTATAGTTATATTGAATAATACGTTGAAAGTCTCATGCGATCCTAATTAATGCAATATTTTTACAATCATGAGTAATGTGGAACTCATGCAACCTATGTGATCCAAAATCTTATAGTGTCCTTCCTTATACATACTATCATAACGCTCCTACAATTAATCCTAATGAAATATTATAGTGTCATCCTTTACATACTATCAAAGGTCTTTCAAGGAAATGATAGAAAAAAAAAACTTTTTACATAATAGGGCCAGCCATACCAAACATTCACATTGCCGCAATAGAATTCAAAAGAAAAAACCCCAAGTGGGTGAATTACAAGTTTAATAGTGAAACACAAAATGTCTTGCAAAAATTCAAAATCAAATCAAATGTGATTAGTATCAAAAAATAGATAGAAAAGAGTGTAAGGTGACTAATCCACATATGAGAAAGTTTAAATTTTAAAGCAAGCCCACTCACAAAATGATCAAATAATAATTAAAAAATAAAGAATTTATTAATCATCACACATTTGACATAACAAGGTGGCTGGTGGTAGACATTCTCAGTGGAGTAATCCCATCATGACATCCATGGATCCAAATTACTAGATACATTAGAAAGTTTTACGAAAAAAAATAGATAGAAAAAATAATTTATTCTTATTACAATTATCTTTCACATTATGATATGCAATTACAAGTTCTATCTACTTCAAAATATTCTATAGTTTATTATAATGCTTTGAGTTGTTAATACATAAAAATTCACATGGTGCATCTAATGCAATGTTTCAATCTTAATTCTCTAAAATAATACTAATATATCATAAATCAAACGGTTCTTTTATGAAAGTAATACATAATCCAATGGGGGACTTAGGTACTTCACCCAGTTGACTTATTATGGTAAGAAACAAACATAGTTATATAAATTTATAACTCATAAAAGAAAAATATTTCAAAATAACCCATGATACATTTTAATGTAAATGAAAATACTCTGAATTAATTCCATATTTCCAATTAACTCTATATTTTCATATTTTATTATAAAACCCACACAAAATAGTATGCAATACTCAAATAAGATCTAATCAAGATGCAAAAGTGTAAGCATCAACGAAAAATTGATGTCACATTAACAAGTGTATAACCAATAGAGTCTAGCATACTAACTCAACAAGATAAAATCAAGTGCGATAAGACATAGTTATTGGAAATATAGTATAGACTAGGTGATTGAGAGGGGGAGAGGGTGAATCTAGAACCAATATAACTTGTACTTTAATTCACCAATTAAACTTTCACAAAATAATCTAATCTAATTTTATGCATGAATGATTGAAAGTAATAAAAGATTCATAACACTTAACATAATATTTAGCAACCTAGAAACATTCCAAATAGAAAGTAAAAATTGGGTGGGGATGATACCCACAAGCTTTATTATTGAAGTATAAAGTTAGCCTATTAAAGCATATAATTGATGACTTCTAGTGATCTAACCTATTAGGAGCAATAAGGACTATTAGATCCACGTTGTGAAAGGATTTGCAACATATAATGTAGTATGCACTCAATTAGTAGATTCATAAAATAATGTTAAGTCCACCTTGTTAAAAAATTTGACTGATGCACCTATTAAAATGAATCAGTCATTGGTCTTTAATCTACATCTTGGTTTGCTAAATGAGATTTATTTGAAATATAATGATCACCTTGCTGTGATAGATAAGACTCTACTTTTCCTTATCCTTCTTGTAGCTTTCTTAATTCAAACTCATATAACTTCATTTTTAATTTTCTTCGATGCAATGAATATGAAAATATGTATTACATATATACCAATCCAATAATTACCTTATGGAGTTGACTACAATACCTTTAATTCAAACAATGTTCAGTAAGTTGGCTTACTATTGTAACTCAGATTTTGAAGACTGCCCGGGTGATATTCTGACACTCAGTAACACTATCAACTTTGCAAACTTTGGCTATCATTTGACACTGGTGCTCGGTCTACACTGACCTCTCCAAAGTAGTAGGAACTCTGTTAGTATTGGGTGACTTAGAGAATACTAAAGAACAAGGTTGACACTAAAGAGCTTGGTAGACACTACAAAGCTCGGTTAACACTAAAATTGTCATTGATTACACTAATGTGCTTGATAAACTATATGAAGCTTGGTAGAAACTAATATCTACTTCTAGAGATTGGTAGACTTTGCTAAGCTCAATTTACACTACATAGTGCATGTGATGCTTGGTAGCAACTGTGACCAACTTACTAAGTGTTAAGTCACTAATTAACAAATTATTTGATCTCAATGTAAACAATCTCCCCCTTTAGCATTAGTGACAGAAACACTTATCATACCAAAATTGTGAATACTAAAAATATAATTCAAAACTTCCCCTATCAACATGCCTGCATCTGTAACTCATTTTTTACTTTTGTTTGCTCTTTAGTAAACTTTGACTCTATATTTTTATTTTTCAAAATCATTTTTGTAAACATATTTTTAGCTAATGTACATACATCTCTCTTACTATGCATATGTTTCCTCCTTGTATATATACACTCCCCTTGATTTTATTTATGATATATATATGTATATTATATACATTCCCCCTTTATTTTGACACAAATGCCAAAATTAAAGAACTACAAGGTAATGGAAAAATGCGAAAGGAAATCACTATGCACCTACAAAATTATGTACCTAGATTTGTCCCAATTCTCTTCCAAAATTTTTGAAGTTTGCAATGTTATTTACACTTTTGCTGATAGTTTCATCATGTGATCAACAATTGAGAAATTATTGTCATGGATCAATGTTTTGTCATATGCAATATGTTTTTGCATTACATACATGTTGGGAAGTATCATGCCCTAAATTACTACTAGTTTTCCTATTATCCTTGCTTGTTCCCTCAATAATTATGCCTAAAGATCAATTAGATGCCTAATTTTCACAAAATGTGTAGAACTACTACTAGGATCAAGTGACAACTAACGTGCACTTGCCTTCATATCAGCCTCTGTATTAGATAAATTATTCTTTATTTCCTAAGTAAAATTTGATGTGACACTCAACTTCACAAATAAAGTAACACCATTCTTTAGAGAATTTTAAAAAGAAACAAGAATGGTGGACAATTCCACTTCATCAAAGGCTATTTTTTGAGCCACTTTCTCCAAAAATTTATTTTCAATTTTCCTTTCTACCCTCTGCAAAAGTTCTTGTCAACTAGCTCATTTATAATAGCTTCAATTATATCTTTTATATAATCAATGTTTACCTCATATCCAAGAGGTTTCACCCATGCTATACTTGGCCTTACTAACTATATATGTACTTTTTCACTATCCACAAGGAAACAGATATCTTGCTCATAGTCTTCCACTAGCTTATTGGGAATTCTATATCTACTCTACATTATCTCCTTAAAAGTCTCAAAGTATGCATCCATTATGCCATCAAAATTCTCCCCCATTTCTAGTATGAACTTATTGATTGATATACAATGTGTGTATCTTGCTTCCATGCCACATTGCCTTTGGAAGAGAAAGAAATTTTAACATAAAAGAATAAGCATGCCAAAAGAGATCCAAACTTATAAGGATTATTCTTTGATGACCAGATGCTCTCAATGTTTTTTCTAAGTTGATTGAGATGCAACTTTGTAAGCTAGGTCAATAGTTTCGCATGAAATGTTGTTTGGTCTACTCAAACTATAAATCTTATGAGAAATCATATGTATGTAAAATTTTATCTCCATTTCTATATTTTTGTTCAATTTGATACCTCTGTCATCTCACTTAGAAAGAGTTTTCTTCACAAGATCAACCCAACCAAGGGTTTTGGTAGTTTTTGCTTTGTTTAGAATAGGTAACCTTGTGATTCTATAAATCATCTTCTTAATGATCTAAATGGGTTGATCCATCCATAAATGTATTTCATGAACTTGACTTAGATTTAATCTAATCCACTTCCCTTGAAAATATCTCAACATGTGTAGGATATGCATGATACCCTTAATTTCCAAATGCTTGTGCTTGAGTTTCAAACTGCCATCCACACACATCTCATTTTATGCCTAGTTCAACTCTAGGGTTCCTAATTCTTGAATAGATCACTGATAGAATGAATAAATATCATGAATTAGAAGTACATTAAGAGGAATTTTTTATTTAACTCCACCTTGGTCAAGCTCATATGCAATCACTAGACTCAATTTGATTGCTAGGGTTTTGCAATTGACACCTCGAACCAACATTTCCAAAATTATTCTTGGTTTTGCTACTAGAAGATGTCATTATGCTCAATGATACTTCAAATGAAGGAATGAACTTTGAAAAATCTACTCTGAATCACTTGGTGGCTTAAAGATACTTTTCACTCTTCTCTCTAAAAATTTACGATGAAACAATAACCTTTGATTTCTTCCTTTTATCAAAATTCATTCTTAAAATTATCATTAATGTGTCATACAATAGTTAGCTTAGTGACATGATGTCCAACTTGGTAGATACCTTCAACTTTGTAAAGTCTCCAACTCAGAAGGTTCTTCACCTTGGCAAGAGCTCTAATCTCACCACCTACATCCAAGATCGGTTAGGTCTTGCAACTTGACCTTTCTTGGTAAGGTCTTAGAAATTACTTCAATTTTCATCTAACTTAGTGATCCTAGTGTATCCAAAATATTGATTTGGATCTTCCTGTGTGTTGACTAGAACTAATATGAGAAGTCTCCTTCTGAATCATAGCTCTAGTAAAATCTATGGCTGACTAGTTTTAAATGGTTGAGCTACCCAACTCATTGACTTGAGTATCTGCACTTTCACAACTTTAATTTGAATTCTCTAGAGATTTCTTTATCCATTGTTGCCTTATTTGACTTCTAATATTTTCATCCTTTTCCTTCTTTTCATCTTTAACTCTTTCTCAATTCATATAGTTCTTGGAAGGACGTCAAAGTTTTATACATATAAAACATCTCTTTGTAGGGTTTCTCTTCCTTATGTGATATTTTATGTAATTTATCCAATGTGCCCACACTCACTACAATACTAACATATGCAGCATGTGTTGTAATTGCAACCAAACATATCTTTGACAATTTTTTCTGATGCGTTCCATTCCTTGGTCTTGCATTTTGAGGACTTGTGCACTTGTTTTTTGCAATTGAAACACTTTTCTTCAAACTTGGTTTTCTCTTTGCATTTACTTGCTCTATGTCCTAGTTTGTTGCAACTATAATACTTTCCACTAAACTTTGATTTACCATTGCTCCAACACTTGTTTGATGTTTGTCCTATCTTTCCACAATGATTACAAGTAGGTGTTTTATTCTTTTGAGCTCCTTCCTAAGATGATTCACCTTATTTTGTGTATCCTAATCCTTCTTTACCTTTGTGTCTAAATTGAGTTTACTTAACTAGTTGATTCATTCTTTCTTGAGATTTTTTTATCCTCTTATCAAGGTTTTCTTCTATATGTTGAGGTCATTCTATAATAGATTACATTCTCTTTCCTCAAATTGATAAGCTCTTGATTTGGATTATTAATTTGATCAATCAAATCTACTTGCTAAAGAGATAGTGGATGAATTTCATTGTCCTTTTCTTCTATCTTTTTAGTTAGCAATCTTTTCTCTTCTTTGGTTTTATCCTTTTGTTCCATGTCTTCACAAACTTTGAATGATTGAATTTCTTGTTCTCTTCTTAGCTTTTTGACTTCTTCATTAAGAGTATGATTATTTTCAAGTAAATCTTTGATTGCTACATTAGCTTCATCTAAATATATATCTTGACAAATGTCTTCAATTCTCTCTTCAACGTAGAGATTGTCATTCATCTGTACTACAAGGTCTTTTCTTCTTTTCATGGATTTGAGAGAGATGCTTCATTTTCTTGAATTTTTTCATGGCCAATTTCATATCAAACTTTTATTTTTTTATATCTTTCTCTAGTCTATATACTTCCCTTTCCTTTGATCTTTTCTCAAGCTGCTAAACTTCTAATGTGAGAGCCGATACTCCAATACCAATTGTTGGAAATGTAATATAGTCTAGATGACTGAGAGGGAGAGGGGTGAATCAGGAGCCAATATAACTTGTACTTTAGTTCACTAATTAAACCTTCATAATGTAATTTGATCTAATTACATCCATGAAAGAATGAAAGAACTAAAACATTCATAACACTTGCATAATATTTGGTAACCCAAACACCTTCCAAATAGAAAGTAAAATTTGGGTCTAGATGATACCCACAAGATTTATTACTATAGTATAAAGCTAGCATGTTAAAGGTAACAATTGATCACTTTTGGTGATCTACACTATTAGGAGCAATAAGAACAATTAGGTCCACCTTGTGAAAGGATTTACAACATACAATGAAGTATGCACTGAATTAGGAGATTTAGAAAAGATGACTAAGTCCACCTTGTTAGAGGATTTGATTGATGCACTTGTTAGGATGAATCAGTGGGTGATCTTTGATCTACATCTCAGATTGGTATATGAGATTCCTTTGAAATACAATGATCACCTTACTGTGATAGATAAGACTCTTATTTTCATTATATTGCTTGTATCCTTATTAATCCACACTCATACTACTTCTTGCTTAATTTTCTTTGATGCATTGGATATGAAAATATGTATTACATATATACCAATACAATAAATTACCCTTTGGAGTTGGCTATAATACCTAATTCAAACAATATTCACTAAGTCAACTTACCACTGTAACTTGGGTTTTGAAGACTAGTCGGGTGATATTCTGACACTCGGCAACACTATCAAATTGGAAAACTCTAGAATTCATTTGACACTAGTGTTTTCTCCACATTGATTAGTCTAGAGTAGTAGGAACTCAATTATCATTGGGTCACTTAGTGAATATTGAAGAACTCAGTAGACACTATAGAGATTGGTTGATACTATAGCTTGGTCAACACTTTCTTCCTTCATCTTGGTTAATACAATGTAGCTTGGTAGACATTGATAAACTTGACAGATAGTACAGATCTCAGTTAACACTAAAAACTTCATTGATTACAATAATGAGATTGGTAAACTCTATAAAGCTTGGTAGCAAATAATATCTACTTCTTGAGTTTGGTAGATTTTGCTAAGCTCAGTTTACACTACATACTACCTAGCATGCTTGGTGGGAACTATGAACAATTGACTAAGAGTTAATTCACTAATTTACAAATGTTTTGACCTAATTGTGAACAATAAAAAAGAGTATGAAACACCAAGTACTAAGAATCCAAGTTTCATTTTTAATTGTTCTATTATTTTCAATTTTGAAGTCTAAACTTTTTTGTCTAAGTTTTGTGATGATAAGTCTTATTGTTCAATCATGTTGCAAATTGACTACTTGTTAACTAATGGGTGCACAATATTCCTAGAGTTTATAGTGTAGAAATTTGGGAACTGATACTTGATGTAACACCCAATAAGTGAATCCAAGATAAATTAACCTATCAAGTTACTGTATTTACTAAACCATTTTTTCCTTAAATTTTTATACAACATCAAGATAAATATATAATAAATGTAACACATTAACATCAAATACACATTTAAGTAATGCAAATACATTTTCCATTTCTTAAGGGTTCTTTCACATTGTTTCACATATATAAAAATTTATTAATTATATTCAATCTTAAGTACACTATCCATAATCATGATAAAATTACAAATATATTATCTAATAAACACTACATAAGTACAACTAATATCATGAAGCACATCAAAATATATTGAATCTATTGCAAATGTCACATAGTATGTAACAATGTCATGAATCCATAATGACATATGGATAATGGAAATTTAAATATATTAAATTCATTCTAAATAAATTATTGTGACCCATCAATCAATTTTGTGTCAATTATGTACACAATATGATATTGTATTGATTTATTATCAAGACTTTATAATAGAAAATTACTTAAAATAACAAACATATTTAATATGATATGGAAATAATACTCATTTTACATATAATAATTATATTGGTCTTATGTTGGTTTTGACAATCGAGTGTTAACACACTTAAGAAAATTATAAGGTTCATGCCGAGTATAATATAGACACTGAGCTATAATATGTGTTGAGCTAGAAATCCAATAGGTACCGAGTAAACTTTAGGTGCCAAGAAAGTTTCAAGTGTCGAGTCACTATAGGTGCTAAGCAAAGTATAGGAGTTGAGCGAGATAGAGTTACTATAGGATCCGAGCAAGACAAAAATGCTATATGTGTTGAGCATAAATAATCAGTAAGTGTCGAGTAACATAGAATCAACATATGAGTTTGTCCCTTCATAAACTCAGATGTAAATCATTTTTGGGATGACTCAAGATGAATCTCAAAGGATCTAAAAGATAAGATCAAATATATTACATTCCCTATGCAATCAGCATGCAACCAATCAGAAAAATGGAGAAAGCATGCAACCAATTAGAAAATATGAAAGAATTGAGATGGGTGAATCTCGATCATAGATTCATACCTAACCCTAAGTCTTGAAGCCTTTATAAGGAGCTTGATACCCCATAATTTAATGAGAGAGAGTTGAATGGAAGAGTAAGAAGTCATGTGGGAATGCATGAAAGAATGCTAGTGAAGTATAGAAGGAAACAAAAGGGGTGTAAGGACTCAGAGGAGGAGAAACATTATAGAATCAAGTTGATTAGAATAGGGTATTAGCACTACGAATAGAGTTATATCAGATTAGGAAGGATCAAATTAGATTGCATAGAACAAGGGTCTGGAATCAGCAATTAAAGATTGTAAGTCATCAGATCAAGACATTCTACTATACTTTCTAACCATTATATTAGGAGAATTAAAATCCTATGATGTGTTGGAATGTCTTAATAGGAAGAGATCTTCTTAGAGGGGGGGTGAATTGGAAGTATTGGCCTTTTTACCACATATAACTGAAATTAACATGCATGCATATAAACATTAAACAGTCATGAGAAACAAACATGCATCACCACATAACACTTGAAATTTTGGTGACCTAGAAACCCTCCAAGAATAAGAAGGTAAAATTGGGGTGGGGATGATACCCATGAAATTACTATAGCAATTGATTTCAACCACTTCTGATGGTTTGCCTTATTCAAGGCCTGTACTGTTAAAGGCTACAACACACTGTTAATATGTGACCATGTTAAAGGATTTTTGCACCCTATTAGGAGTGTGCCTTGTTAGAGTACATAAGAACATTCAACTTAGAATTACACCCTGTTAAAGGATTTACATAAGGTTGTTAAACCTACCTAACTCAATAGGATTTCCAAATTCCTAATACAATTGTGAGAGAGTATTAGAATAATACACCTGAACTAATGCAATCTCTAATGCTAATCTCATGCTCTTAATCTGCTTCTCTATCCCTGATCTCTACTAGATCTGATCTACTAATTGTGTTCCTTGTTTTATTCTGATCAAGTAGATGTGTAAATGTTGTCCTTTCCACAAAATCCTTGACACTAATTCTCTACAATGACATAAATAAAAGACTTTGCTATTCCTTCTTCTCACCAACTCTCATTCAATGGTGTCAGGACTCCCTTATAAAGATTAGTGGATCATCATGCATCCTTGGATAAATGTTCCTGCTTAAACTTTTGAAATTCACCCATTGGCTCCATGCAATTCCAATTTTCTAATTGGTTGCATGAGGATCGCATAGGTGGATGGGAGGATTTGATCTTATCTCCTTATCCTATCATGAGTCATGCATAATCATTTTACATCTTGGTTTGTATTGGCACAAACTCTTATGCTAATCCTATGTTGCTCAGCACATCAAGTAATACTAATGCTTGGCACCATCTATTCTAGATTTCCTTGCATCCAATGTGTTTCCTGCATTACTCAGCTCCTATAGAATTCTTGCATCACTTAGCTTCTACTAATTCCTAGATCACTCAGCTCCTATTAACTTCACAATGCTTGGAGCACACTGTCTTCTGATATACTTGGTAAATGTTGAATTTTGTATAGCTCGGCATATACTGTAATGTGTTCTACTCGATATCAACTATAGTTTTCTCAGCACTATCTATGACTCAGCACATAAAGAAATTCTAGCTCAGCTTCCATTGTGTACTCAGTATGTATAGTAAAAATGGTTAAGTGTGTTGACAATCATTTTTCAATCTTATTTATTTGATCAACAATCTCCCCCTTTGAAATGAGTGTCAAAAACACTTAACTAATCATTCATGATCTAAACCTTATGTGTACATTCTTCACTTTCAAAATTTCAAAAAAATATTTTGAACAACAATATACCTTGTGGCTCCCCCTGAGTTGATTATGCCTTGTCATGTTGTGAATTCTGATATCTTATGCCATTGTGCCTACTGTTCTCTGTTTATGATCCTGTTAACTTTTTATCTCCTCTTTTAATATATCTCTCCCCTTATAGTATTATCTACCCCTTAGAATATTAAGAATTATCTCCCCCTTTTTGACACTGATGTCAAAGGGTCCTAAATGGTAATGCCATGCTTGGCCAAACATGTCTTATTTACCACAAGGAGTATTTTGATAGCTGCATCCCAGTTATTTAATGCAATATCCAATGACTTGTGTTGGATTGCAAGCTCTGCTGGTAGAGCAACAAGTCCTTCATGAGTAGAAATATTTAGATCTTTCTTCACGACTGTTTCTACATAAATTTTCTCCTTATGTAATATCTCCAAGTGAGAAGTGATAGAGGCTTGTATTTGCATCATCTTTTCTTTAATATTGGCCTCTTCTGCTGATAATGCAGCTAATTCCCTTTGAGTGTGAAGTGTTTGAGAAAATTGCTTTGCACTCTATGTAGGATTTAAGGGTAGTTTCATGCTAGAGAGCTTAAGTTTTCTTTCAAGGTTCAAAACTTTCACATGTATTTCTTGTGTGAACCTAGAAAAATCACACAATTTGCTATAAAGGGAAAAGATATTCCCTAGTACAATCTTTACATTATCTAGTTTCTTAGCTAGGTCAACCTGTCCCAAAATTATGTTATTAGCTATCTTCTGGTTGACCTTGCCTTCAAACTTCTTTTCTAAACATTCCATAAGTTCTGCATTTGTATCATGGTCTTCATTATTCACTTGATCAACTATATCAGATAGTTGCTCAAGGATTGGCCTACTTGAATCTAGAGGTTAAAGGCTAAAGCCATCCATGAATATATCTTTGATCTCATTCATTTCCTGCTTGTATTTGTGGTCTTTCCTCATTGCCTCTTGCCTCCTTCTCTTATCCAATGCACTTTGTATCTCATTCATCTTTTCTTCAATTAAAGTGCTTGAATCATAATAGGGTATTTTAATTTCTTCATCAAGCTTAGGAATGCCATAATGAATGGTCTTGGCTACCCTAGTAGAACTTGAGCTTGGTGTATTGACATGTAAGGTCATCTTTCAGTACTTGGCTTCTAAATGGATTTGGTAGGAGTACCTATTTTTGGCATTTCAACCAAATTTTGTATTGCTGACTCCTTATCCTGTGTTTCTTCCCTATCTTCTTCTTGTACCACTACTGCTAGAGGTGTACTTGTAGTCTGTGTTGTTATACCTATGACTTCCTCTATTGTTGCACTCAGCTCCTAATGAGATTGTATGGCTATTCTTGGTGGTGATGGAGGTGGTAGAAATGAAAGCCCAGTAGTTTGAGTGATTTGTGGTGGTTCTTGTGGTGGCACCTTGGCTTCTTTGAGTTTATCTACTGACTTTTGAAGATCATCTACACTAACCATTATGAGACTTGTACACAATTGTGCTCGAAGAGTTGTTTGGTCAAGGATCTTAGTGAGATCCTCTATAGTTAATGGATTGATGTTTTGACATGAGGTGTCAAAAACATCCTTAATCTTTATGATTTCTACAAGTGTCGTAGTAGAGTGAGGAAGACTAGGAGGTGGAAGTTGTGTGTCTTGCACACTTTGTTGCTCATCAATACCCATGTTTTCATCTTTTCCTTCCTCCTCTCTTTCTTCCCTGTTTTCCTCTTCTTCAACCTTTTTCTCTACTTCTGTGTTCTCTTCTCTCCTCATCCTTCTTTCCTCTGGTTTAGCAATATCTTCTTATTTGTATTCCTCTTCAAGGACATCTTCAATTTTCTTACACAAGCTCTTCCATGCTCTTGTGGTTCTCTATACAACTTCTTCAATTTTGTTTTGGAGAATGAAGAATGCCCTATACTTAGGTGTAAACCTAGTGTTATGCCTTTTGACTACTTGAGTTACCTGTTCCTTTGTCAAATTAGGTAGTATGCTTGCTAGGGTTGATTCCCTCATCTCCTTTTCCATTTTCAAACAGAAATGCCATTTGTCTTCTACAATTTTAGACAATTCCTTTGGCAATTGTCCATCTAGTTCAAGAGGTGTGTACTTGAACTGTACCATTAATGCATAGACTGATTCTTCTATGCTATTCTGTTCCTCTTTACTAAACTTATTGAAATCAATCTTTTTCATTTCACTCAAGTCTCCATTCCTAATCTTTTCACATAATATATCAACTGAAGACTTAGGAGGATGACTTAACTTTTTAGTCTGATCTTCCTCATTAGTATCAGGTTAAGCCACATATCTTTTTTTTTTCCTTGGCTCTTCTTGTGCCTTCTTGACTGTCTTTTTCTTCTTTGTAGCTTCCTCTTTGGCCTTTTGTATAGAGGCCCTTGTTGTAGCTCTGGTTGTTGGCTTCTTGGATGTTGGTGTGATAGCTTTCTTTGGTGAAGCTTGATAAGCAGGAGGTTTCTTTGCCTTCCTTTTGATGACTTTGCCTTGGATGGGTGCTTCCTTGGCACTCTCATCTTTGTCTTCACCTTAACCTTGTGACAACTCAAGTGGCCCTTGTTCAAGCTCATCCTCATCTTTCTCCTCATCACCTTCTTCTTCTCCTTCACTAATCTCCTCTGCTTCACATACTGCACTTGTTTCTTCAACACCAAACTTCTTCTTTATTTTCTTTACTAACTTTTCCTTTTTCTTTACTACTGTGGCTGTCTTGAGTTTTGTAACAATTCTTGATTTGATAGTATCATATGTTCCAAATTCCTTTTTAGTTTTGTCCTTTTCCTTTGCAAGTAATGTTGTGATGGCTACAAAAGCTTGGTCAACATCAAGCTCATATCCCAATGGTCTAAGCCATCTTGCTTTTGGAAGAACTACTTGAATGTAAGTATAATCAATGTCAACCAGAAAGCATATGTCATTTACATGCTTTTCCACCAGTAAAACTGGTATCCTCATTATTTTCTTCATTGCATTCTTGAAATCATCAAAATAGATAGACATTTTATCATCAAAGATATCTCCCATTTGTGCAATGAAATTGTTTATTTGATCATCAATGGTTTTATTTTGACTCCAGTTGACTTTGCCAAATGAAGGGAACTCTTTCATCACATAGAAGAACATACAAACTAGCACTGACCCAAATTTACATTGTGCTCCCTTGGAATTTCTAATAGCTCCAAGACTTTCATTAATATACTGCAACATGAGCTCTGCAAGGTCATAGGTGTGGTCTTTCTTTATAAGCTTATATGCCACATCCACTGCTATGCAAGGTACACTATTCAACCTACTGGATTGATAAAACTTATGTGATATGATCCTTACAGCAAAGTCTAGAAGCAGATCTTTTACTGTGTCAATTGTCATTCCCTTGTTATTCCATTTTGCACCTGTGTTCTTCTCTATTGTTTCCTTCTTTTCACTTCTCTATGTCTTGGGCCGATCTAGGGTTTGAAATTTCTTATAACCCTATGAACCATCTTCTTGGTAATCTTGACTTGTCCTCACTCTAGCCAGAATGATCCATCATGGATCTGCTAAGTATTATGCATATCCACTCAGTTTTGAATATGATTGGAAAAATTAGGGCTTTGATTAAACCCTTCTTCTCTATGATAGAAAATTCATCTTTCAATATACCATTATCATAGAGTTTATCAAAGGCTTTAAATATTTCCAAGTCTCCTATGGATCCTATTTTCTAGTTATAACACTTTAACACATCCTAAACCATAATAAATTTTTTAGGTATGGCGAATAGGGCACCAATGGGGTCATTTTTATATGCAACTTTTGGTATGAGCCTAAACTCAAGTTGCTTAACCTCATTGCTGACAATTTGAATCTCATGGCTCTCTTTCCCTTGGGTCATCTTTGAACTAGATGTTATTTTTAACTGAACTAGGGTTTGACAATTAAAGAAAATTTCACAAACTGTAAAACTTGACACCAGAAGGAAACACCTAGTTAAATGCTTAGATCGCTTGGGTAGATGCCAAATCATTATAAATCATTGGTTGAAAGCTTGAAAATTTCTTAGTTGTGCTCTTGGTAATCGCTCTTCATTTGAATGGCTCAAAAATGAATCAATTTTCACCTTTAAGCAACTCAAAAACCTTGCATTTAATGCATTTTTATACCTTTACTTGTCACTCAGCTTCCAAAGGTTTATCAACTCGGCATCCACTTGGTAGCTATTCTTACTCAGCATCTACTAACTTTGCTAATAACTCAACCATCACTGTAGTTTCACTTGATTTCCACTTGACTTCTTAACTTGGTATCCAAAGCAATTTCACTCGATGTCCAAAGATAGCTTGACACCATCATTCAAATTCTTGTCTTAGCATCTTGTCTCATGCAGATTTTTTCTTTGCAGTGCTTCTTCATGGTTTAGGGCTGATGTATGATATTTCCTTATATGTATTAGCCTTGTAGGATCATCTTGTGATTAATTGGATGAGAAATGATCACTTGACCTCGTGGGTGAAGAGACCCTTCCATTGGATGTACTTGATCCATCCTTTTTCTGCCATGTCTTCTTCATGTCTATTCTGATGTGTTCCACATCAATCTTTTCTTTTCCCTTATTTACTTCAGTCTTGGGTGCCTTGGCTTTTGTTGGACAATTCCTGCTGACATGTCCAATTTTCAAGCAACTGAAGTAAGGAGTTTGGTTCAACCATCTTTTATAGTTTCCCTTGAAATGTGTTCTTATGCAGTTTTGGGGTATATGTCCATACTCTTAACAATAATGACAACTTTTCCTTGTATTGTAGTCCCAATTGTAATGGTGTTCATAGTTGTCCCTTCTTGCATGCTGATTTGGTGTCCACATAGGCTTTGATTTGCATTCAAAGGCTCTATGTCCATACTTCTTGCAATTATGGAAATGTCCATCAAATCTTTGTGTCCTTGTGACTTTAGACCTGCAGTCTTGTGTCATATGTCCTTGCATTTTGCACTTGTGATAGTAACCCTTGCTTTTGGGTGTGTTTGGCTGATTAATCCTTCTACTCCTACAAACATTAGTAGTATGCCCCTTTTTATTATAGTAATGACAAGTGGGTTTAGAATCCTTACCTTTGTCACTCCTTTTCTCAAAAATCTTTGATGATTCCCAAAATTCAATGCTGTTGTATCCAAGTCCTGATGTATCATGGCCTGATCTTGGGGATTTTAGTAACTACTCAAAGTACTTGATGGCTTCACTTGACTTGTTGAGATTCTCTACTATTTCTTTTTCTCTGTTCAATTCATTCTGCATCCTCAAAGTAGAGATCTCAATTTATTTCATATTGAGTTCATGATGAAGGTTCATCATTTGGGCAAGTGTATCCATCTGCATGTTTGAGATCCTTGTTAATTTAGTACATTTTTCTTCAAGTTTGTTTGCAAGATTTCTTCTATCATCTTCCTTCATGACTCTATCCTCAACTACTCTTTTCTTTTGTTCAGTGATTTCACAAAGCATCATGGCCTGTGATTCATGCTCTATCTTAAGAGTTCTTATCTCTTTTGCTTGAGCTCTATTTTTCTCCATTAGTTTTTCTATTGCCACATCAAATTCTTTGGAATCTCCTTTTGAAAATACTTCTGTGCTGTCAATCTCCTCGTAGTGAATATCATTTTCAGCTATATCTATTTCCTTCCTTCTTTTTAAGGATTTTCTTAATTCCTCTCTAGCTTCCTCTACCTTGTGTAGAGCGAGATGCACATCTATCACCTGGTTCTCAATGATCTTCCTAAGTTTGAAGACTTCCATCTTTAGATCTTTTCCTCCAAGCTGTTAGGCTTCTCCTTGAGAGAACTTGGCTTTGATACCAATTGTTGGAATGTCTTAATAGGAAGAGATCATCTGAGGGGGGTGGTGAATTAGAAGTACTAGCCTTTTAACCACATTTAACTAAACTTAACATGCATGCATATAAACATTAAACAATCATGAGAAACAAACATGCATCACCACATAATACTTGAGATTTTGGTGACCCAGAAACCCTCCAGGAATAAGAAGGTAAAACTAGGGTGGGGATGATACCCATGAAATTATTGCAGCAATTGATTTCAACTAATTCTAATGGTTTGCCCTGTTAAAGGCCTACCCTACTAAAGACTACAACACACTGTTAATATGTGACCCCGTTAAAGGATTTCTGCACTTTGTTAGGAGTCTGCCTTGTTAGAGGACTTAAGAACATTCAACTTAGAATGCCACCCTGTTAAAGGATTTACATAAGGCTGTTAAACCTACCTAACTCAATAGGATTTCCAAATTCCTAATACAATTGTGAGAGAGTATTAGAATAATACACTTGAACTAATGCGATCTCTAGTAATGCTGATCTCAGGCTCTTGATCTAATTGTCTATCCCTAATCTCTGCTAGATCTAAACTGCTGATTGTGTTCACTATTCTATTCTGATAAACTAGATGTGTAAATGATGTCCTTTCCACAAAATCTTTGACACCAATGCTCCATAACAACCTCAATAAAAGGCTATGTTGTTCCTTCTTCTCACCAACTCCCATTCAATGGAATCAAGACTCCTTTTTAAATATTAATGGATTGTCATTCATCCTTGGATAAAATGTTCCCACTCAAACCCTTGAAATTCACCCATCCACTGCAAGCAATTCCAATTTTTTGATTGGCTGCATGAGGATCACATAGGTAGATGGGAGGATTTGATCTTATCTCCTTATCCTATCATGAGTCATGCATAACTGTTTTACATTTTGGTTTTTATTGGCACAAACTCTTATGCTAATCCTATGTTGCTCAGCACATGAAGTAATACTGATGCTCGACACCATCTATTCTAGATTTCTAAGCATCCTCTATGTTTCCTGTGTTACTCAGCTCCTATAGAATTTCTATATTGCTTGGCTTCTACTGATTCCTAAATCACTTGGCTCCTATTAACTTTGTAATGCTCGGTGCACACTATCTTTTGATCTACTTGGTACATGTTGAATTATGCATAGCTTGACATATACTGTAATGTGTTTTGCTCGACATCAACTGTAGTTTTCTCAGCACTATCTGTTACTCAACACATAAAGAAATTCTAGCTCAACTTCCATTGTGTACTCAGTATATATAGTAAAAATGGTTAAGTGTGTTGACACTCATTTATCAATCTTATTTATTTGATCAACATGATGATAGGTTGGTTTAGTAGCCATATTGTAAATCCTTAATAGAGTTGTAAATCCTTTAACAGGGTAACATTCCAAGTGAATGTTTGTAAATTTTCTAATTAGGCCACTTTTAATAGGGTGTAAAGCCTTTAACATGGTAGGCATTTTCCAAGGAAAACCATTGTTGATGTTCAAACTTTGTAACCTTAACCAATTACATATTGCTACAATGATAAGTTGTTGGTTTCGTCCCCCCCCCCCCAAGTTTTACTTTCTCATTTTGGAGTGTTTCTGGGTGACCAAAATCTTGTGTTATCTTTTTCATGCATGAATTTACTGTCATGTTAAGTGGATGTGTTAGATGCATGTGAATAATTTTAGTTAAAAGTTCTAGAGGATAAAGTTTGTTACTTCTGATTCACTCCCCCCCCCCTCCCCCACCCCCCCTTCCCCTCTTAGAAGTAAATCTTCCCACTTGTAAATTCCAACAATTGGTATTATAGCTGAGTTCTCACAAGGAGAAGCCTTACAACTTGGAGAGAAAGAGCTAGAAATGGAAGTCTACAAACTTGGGAAGATCATAGAGAACCAAGAGATTGAGATACACCTCATTCTACATTCTCTAGAAGAATTCAAGGAAGATTTGAGGAAATCCTTAAAAAAAGAGAGAGAGATTGTCATAGCTGAGAATGATACATAGTATGAGGAGATTGACTCCACAAAAGTGTTTTCAAATAGAGATTCCAAAGAGTTTGATGTAGCAATAGTATATTTTATGGAGAAGAATAGAGCTTAAGTAGAAGAGATCAGAACTCTCAAGATTGAACAAGAATCACAAGCCATGATGCTTTGTCAAGTGATTGAACATAAGAAAAGAGCCATTGAAGATAAGGATATGATAGAAGATGATAAGAGAAACCTTGCCAATAGATTGGAGGAGAACTCAATTTAGCTTGCAAGAATTTCCAAAATGTAGCTAGACACCCTAAGCCAGATGATGAATGCACATCATGAAGTAAATGTTAAGGACATTGAGATCTCTGCATTGAAGATGCAAAATGAAAAACTATAAAATGACCTAAAAGGAGAGAAGGAAATTGTAGAGAGCTTCAACAAACCTAATGAAGCCAACAAGTACTTTGAATAGCTAGCAAAATAACCAAGAGCCAATAATGATACTTTAGGACTAGGATATACTAGCACTAAAAAAGGAGAGTCATCCAAGACTGAAGAAGAAAGAAGTGACAAATGTGGGAATACTTGACCTACTTTTCATTTTTATGGTAAAAAGGGACATACCTCTAATGTGTGCAGTAGTAAGAATTCCCATCAGCATGACAAAACTAAGAACATGGGTCACTATTACAAGTGCAAAAAGAAAGGACATCAAGCACATGATTATAGGACTAGAACTACTAGAACACCAAGATTTGAAGGTCACTGTTACAATTGTAAGAAGTATGGACGTAGAGATTTTGACTGTAGATCAAAGCCTATGTGGACACCTAATCAGCTCGCAAGGGGAAATAATCATGGATATCACTATAATTGGGACTACAACACTAGGCATAGTTGTCACTACTGTCAAGAATATGGACACATCCCTGAAAATTGCATAAGAACACATTTTAGTGGAAACTATAGTAGATGGTTGAGTCAAATTACATGCTTTAGTTTTTTGAAGATTGGTCATATCAGCAAAAATTGTCCACCAAGGTCAAAGGCACCCAACTCAGAGTTCAACAAAGAAAAAGAGAAGATATATGTTGAACACATCAAAGTAGAGATGAATAAAACATGGAAGAAGAAAGATGGAGACAACACATCTAGTGGAGGGATCACATCACCTAAAATGTTAAGTGGTCAAACTTCATCCAACTAAGAAAAAGAAGGTATGTGGGATTGATATTTAATGTATTATCATACATTAGTTCTATGACAAGTGAGTACTAAAAAGGAGAGATCAACATGAATTGAGATGCAAAGTTAAAACTTCAAGTTTTCAAAAGTGTTGCCAAGTTGTCTTTAGATGTCGAGCAAAATCCTAGTACATGTTGAGATGTCTTTCAAAGTTAGTAGAAGTTAAGTGATTAGTTGCAGCCAAGTTGAAGTTGAGTAAGGAAAACTCCAATATATGCCAAGTAGTGGAAAGACAATGGAAGCTGAGTAAAGCAAAATTGCTTAAGAAGCTAAGTGTACAAGTGTAAATGTACTAAGCATTTAATGTTATGAAATAAGGGTCTATGATCACATTTTAAATCATTTTTTACCATTGTGAATAAAAGAGAAAGATGAGAAGAGAGAAGAATGGTTTCCAAGCTGAGTTTGAAGCATTTAAGTAGATTTCTACAAAGATTCATCATAGTTTCTTCAAATCCAAGGTATTTATACTAGTGTCGAGCTATGCTGTTTCAAATTTTCTTCGTGTTTAAACCCTATTTTGAAGAAATCCCCTCTATTTCTAGGAAACCTCAAGAGAAAGAGCCGTTTGAAGTTTAGTTAGTGTGAAATGAAGTTAAGCAACCTAATTTTTGACCTATCTCTGAAGTTGCCTACAAGAGTGACCCAGTTGGAGCCCTATCCATAATTGATCCTCAGGTAGTAATGGTGCAAGAAGTTAGGATATGCTATAACTACAAGATAGGTGCTATAGGAGATATGGAGATCAACAAAAAGAATATGATAGATTATGTGAAAATAGAGTCATGACGAAAGAGTTCCAAATCATTGAGAGGAAGGGCTTAACCTATGCCCTAGAGTTCCCTACTATTTTTAAGATGGAATGGATCAAAATTATGTTGAGGAGGATACATGATGGCAGTTTATGGTTAGAAGACGGCCCAGTCAAAATATCAAAAATGATTTTTCACTAGGTAATAGGGTATCCAACCTTAGGTCAACCTAAGACCCTAAGAAGTTACTCCAAGGAAGCTATTGAGAAGAAGATTCGAGCCAAATGGAACAAGAGAGGCATGACCATAGATACTATTACAGATCCTCTTGTTGATTTTTCTATCAGAGTCATTTCCCACAAGTTTTACCAATCTATTACACTCAACAATGTTCCATGCATTGTAGTATATGTTGGCTACAAACTTATTAAAAAGGATCATACTTATGATCTAGCTAAACTGCAATTGCAGCAAATCAATGAAAGTCTTGGAGCTATAAGAAGAACAAAGGGATCCCATTGTAAATTTGGTGCAATTTTGATTTGTATATTTTTCTATGTATAGAATGAATTCCCATCTTTTGGAAAAGTTATTTAGAAAAAAAATAGGTCTATAGTAGTCTAGGTGAATGAATATATTGAACAAATGGGGGCAAATTTTGAGACATTAATGACTAGCTATTTTGAAGATTTCAAGAATTCTATGAAACAAAGACTAAGGATACATGTTTCAGTAGTGGAGCAGTATACAAATGACATTTTCTTTCTTGTTGATATTGACTATACCTACATCCAAGAAACCATACCAAGGGCAAGATGGTTTAGACCTCTTGGATATGAGATAAATATTGATGAGGCATTTGCAATAATAACAATTTTGTTAGCAAAGGAAGTAGATAAGAGTTTTCCACACTTTGGCACATATGACATTGTCAGGGCAAAAGTAGATATGGAGTTAAAGATAAATTAGTGAAGAAGTTCAAAGAAAAATTTGGAGAAGGGGTTGCAGAGAGGTAGAGGATGATGAAGAGTAATAGGGGCAAGGGCCACTAGCATTAACCCAAGGAATGGGTGAAGATGCCAAAGAAGAAGAAGGTGTCAAGCAGGAAGAGGAAGTACCTAAGGTTGAGCCCAAAAAGAGGAAAGCACAAAAGCAACCTGCTACATAGCCTAAAGGCAAGAAGAAAACAACCAAACCAAGTCCAACAAAACCTACGACAAGGGAAGATACAAGAGCTACAACTAAGGTGGCCAAGGAACATGAAAAGAAGAAAGCTACAAAACAAGGAGGGCTAGTAGAGAAAAAAAGGAGAAAATATGTGGCACCTCCAGTAATAGATAAAGAGATAACAGAGTCTGATGATAATGAACAATTCAAAGTAGTAAGTTACACCACTAAATTTGACTTAGAAAATATTTGTGACAATATTAGGGATAATGTAGACTTTTTTGGATTGAAAACAATTGATTTCAATAACTTAAGTAGAAAGGAGAGAAGCATAGTGGAAGAATTAGTCTATACTATGATGGCCAAGTTCAAGTATACTCCACTTGAACTAGATAATACAATGCCTAAGGAGCTATACTCCATTATAGAGAATAAATGACATTATTGCCTAAACATGGAGAAATAAATAAGAGTCAACTTTGGCTTGTGTGATGCATGACCTCACAAAAGGTAAAATAAGCAAGGCACGTAAGAAACATGGGAGAAAATTCATACCCAAATATAGAGCCTTTAGCATTTTACAAAATAAAATTGAAGATGTTGTAAAGAAGTCCACACAAATGTGGAAGTTGATTCATGGGTTGACTATAGTGAAGGAAGGAAAATAAGATCCCTTTGAGGGAAGAAATAATGATGAGGAAGAAGAGGAAAATAAAAAGGAGGAAGAAGGAGAAAAAGAAAAGGAAGAAGTTGTAGTGGAGAAGAAAATAGAGAAAGGTGATATGGCAATAGCTAAAGAGCAACAACAAGAATAGAGTGTGCAAGACACACAACTTCCACCACCTAGTCCTCCACATGCAACACCTACATCTACAGAGACAATTATTGTGAAGGATGTTCCTGAAACCTCTAGTCAAAACATTAACCCATTGACTACATAGGATTTCAAAATGATCCTTCACCAAACTACTTTACAAACACAATTGTGTACCAATCCAATCTTGGTGAATGTAGAGGAACTTCAGAAGGTAGTAGCTAAGATAACCAAGTAGAAGGTGAATTCACAAGAACCACCTTCACAAACTCCAATAGCTACAAGTGGAAATCCACAAGAGCAAGTAGCACAATATGCATCTCCTAAGGCTGGTTCCACAGTTACAATCACAATAACTTCAACTACCAAGGAGAAAGCAAAGGAGAAAAAAGATAGAAGGATACCTCTACTCCTATAGCACAAAGTCAAGGTGTACCTCCTCTGATTACAATCATTGATCGAGGAAAAACTAAAGAAGACCAGGAGGAGAGCCCTAAGGAGAAGGAACAAGAGGCAATCCAAACATTAGTCAACTTGCCTACTACAGGGATTCCTACTGGAACAACACAACAACTAAGCACTAATGCAGTATTATTAAAAATTTCAGCACCAGGCTAAAGCTCTACCAAGGTAGCAAGGGTACTTCACTATGGAGACCCTACACTTAATGAGGAGATAGTCATACCGAGCTATGGCTATAAAACAATGAACATAGAATAGATCAATGAAGTGCAAGAGACACTGGAGAAGAAGAAAAAGTAGGAGATACTCAAGAATGAGTATAGGAAAAGGTAAGCATTGATAGAAATCAAAAATATCTTTCTAGATGATTTCAGCCTACAAGTACCTAATGAGACAAAGCCAATCATTGAAAAATTATCCAACATAGTGGACCAGGTACAAAATGAAGACCTAGATACCAATGCTAAATTTCTTGAATGGTCTTAGAAGAAATTCCAGATCAAGGTAAATGAGAAAATATCTAGTGAAATAACACTATCACAAGTAGAACTAGAAAAGAAGGTAGAGAAGGTGAAAGAAATACTTGAGAATATATTCTCACTATACTCCAAATTGTGTGATTCTTCATACTTCACACAAGAAACAAGCTAGAGGATAATGAGCTTCAAGAGGAACCTGAAAGTATATAGCATGCAGCTACCAAAGGATCTAGCTCAAAGTGAGAAGCATTTTTCTAAAACACTTCACACACAAAAGGAATTAGTTGTACTCACAGAAAATGAGGCTAACACCAAGGACAAATTGATATAGATACCGTCTACCATAACCCCTCACATGGAAGTCTTGCATAAAGAAATGGCCTATGAAGAGAATGTTTTGAAGAAAGATCCTAATCTTTCTACATTGGAAGGCCTGGTACACCTTGTAGCAGAGACAACCATCTATCTTAAAGCACTAGAACTTGCATTAGACAATTGGGATGCTTCTCTAAAAATCATTATGGAGGTAAATCAATCTTTTTTGGCTAAATTTTAATTCATTCATAGAACCCTTTGACATAAGTGTCAAAAAGGGGGAGATATAAAATAAATTGAGGGGATATTTAATAAACTAGGGGGGATAATACATTATGGAGATAATAAATGATACCCAAAAGGGGGAGATACGCAAAGGGAAGATAATTAAATTTTGAGTTTTGAGGAGAGATACAGAAATAAAGCCAAAAAGGATATAAAAACTGCAAGGAAAGATGTGTGAAAGGGGGAGTAACAATAGAGAAAACAAGGAAAGAAATGACAAGGCAAAGATTAAAAAAATCACAATATTTAGCATGATTCAAATCCAGCATAAGGAATTTTGGATACAGAAATGGCACAATCAACTCGGGGAGTTGCAAGTTTTGAGGTATATAGTCTTCTACAAAATTTTGAACAA
This sequence comes from Cupressus sempervirens, assembly GCA_028749045.1. Lineage (NCBI taxonomy): Eukaryota > Viridiplantae > Streptophyta > Pinopsida > Cupressales > Cupressaceae > Cupressus > Cupressus sempervirens. Next base: position 333,178,721 of record CM053792.1, read on the forward strand.
GTTTTTGAAGTTTTGTACATATGCCGAACAAGTTGTATATTATACTCATAAAGATTAGATTCATAATGCTTAGTTACGTGTTTTTGACACTCGTGTCAAAGAGGGAGATCATTGGTCTCAAATTGGTTTTAACAATCAAGTGTCAACACACTTAAGAAAATTCTAAGGTTGATGTTGAGTATAATATAGATGCCAAGCTATAGTATGTGTTGAGCTAGAAATCCAATAGGTGCTGAGTAAACTTTAGGTGTTGAGCAAGTTTCAAGTGCCGACTCACTATAGGTGCTGACCAAAGTATAGGAGTTGAGTGAGATAGAGTTACTATAGTAGCTAAGCTATATACAAATGTTATATGTGCCAAGCATCAGTAATCAATAAGTGTCAAGTAACACAAAATCAGCATATGAGTTTGTGCTTCCACAAACTCAAATGTAAACGATTTTTGAGCCAACTAAGGATAAATCTTGAAGGATCTAGAAGATAAGATAAAATCTATTACATTCCCTATGCAATTAGCATGCAACCAATCAGAAAAATGGAGAAATCATGCAACAATCAAGAAATATGAAAGAATTAAGAAAGAAAAGATGAATGAATCTTGATCGTAGATTCATACCTAATCCTAAGTCTTGAAGCCTTTATAAGGAGGTCGATACCCCATAATTCAGTGAGAAAGAGTTGAATGGAAGAGTAAGAAGCTGTGTGGGAATGCATGAAAGAATGCTAGTAAAGTTTTGAAGGAAGAAAAAGGGGTGTAAGGACTTAGACGAGGAGCAAAATTGTAGAATCAAGTTGATCAGAATAGAGTATCAACACTATGAACAGAGTTATATCAGATCAGATTGGACATAATAGAGGTCTAGAATCAAAAATTGAAGATTGTAAGTCATCAAATCAAGACATTCTACTATACTTTCTACCTATCATATTAGGATAATGAAAATCCTATGATGATAGGTTAGTTTAGAAGCCATATTGTAAATCCTTAATAGGGTTGTAAATCCTTTAACAAGGTAACATTCCAAGTAAATATTTGTAAATCCTCTAACTAGGTCACTTTTAATAGGGTGTAAAGCCTTTAACAAGGTAGGACTTTCATAGGGTAGACCATTGTTGATGGTCAAACTTTGTAACATTAACCAGTTACATATTGCTATAGTGATAAGTTGTGGGTGTCATCCCCACCCCAGTTTTACCTTCTCATTTTGGAGGGTTTCTGGGTCACCAAAATCTTGTGTTATATTTTTCGTGCATGAATTTACTTTCATGTTAATTAGATGTGTTAGATGGATGTGAATAATTTTAGTGAAAAGTTTTAGAGGATAAAGTTTGTTACTTCTGATTCACCCCCCCCCCCCCCCCCCCCCCCAAGAAGTAAATCTTCCCACTTGTAAATTCTAGCAAATTATTCTTTGAAAAATAGAATATATCCATAGAATAATTCACAACACTATCATTACTTAGTCCAATGTGCATAAAAAACTATAAAATAAACAACCAAATTCTAAATAAAATGTTGCATTTAATCAACATAAACATAAAAATTAAATCCCTTGGGGGTACCAACTTCAAAGTATTGAGATTAAAAAAACTAAGAGAAAAAAAAACTAGAACGAGGGCGAGCTTTCCTCTTCCTACCCTTGCTTGTCCTCATTATTTTCCTTAGGAACATCCTTTTTTTCATCCTCCCCTCCACCTTGACCAAATTATCCATGATGGTCTTTAGGAAGTCCTCCACTAGGAACCCATAGATGGATCGAGTGGTCTCAAGTAGCTTTTAACACGGCCTTCTCCTCCTTGTTAACTTGCAAGAAGTATAAATTTGTGGTCATGGAGTGCATGAACTTGGTGGAGAAATCCACAAAAGTATCAAACCTCTGGCATACACCAATTTGATTGTCATCCAAGTCCTTCATAGACTGCTCCGGCCTTTCTATTCTTGCCTTGCTATGACTCTGCTTCCCTTTCTTCATAGTATCTTTATTGGTTTCTTTCCTAGGGGAAGTGATATCCTCCCCCCACCCCCCACCCCCCCCCCCCCACTCCTAGCTGGGGTAGCCTCTAGGGTTTCAAAGATGTGGAAAGGGCTAAGAGGGCTAGGGGCTAGCTTGTTAACCTTAGGCAATCTCTTCTTTCTCACTGGTTTGATATCATTGTATGAAGAATCAAAGGTGGAATCCTTCTTGGGGGTGCACACAAGTTTTTCTAATTGGAGACATTTACTAGTTCTCCTAGTGCTCTATGAACCCTTCATAGTATCTGAATCTGAATCTATGAGGCTAATTTTGACCTCAGGGTCAATTTTGACTTCTAGGCCAGGGGTTTTTTTGAACTTCTTGTTGCTAGGGTCAGGGCCTGTGTCTAAGGAGACTTGAGGGGTGACCGAGGCCTGAGGGTTAACCAAAAGAGGTAGGTTTTGGGCTAGGCGCTTGGTATATAGTTTGTTCATAAGCCCCTAGTGGATTAGGTAGAAATTTTTACCCTCCCCATATTTCCTTATGACCTTAAAAATATAATCTTTTAGTGAATGCAATAACAATAGAAGAAGGAAATGTGGTCAAGATTCCTAAAGTGATTCAAAATAGGGAAGTGGTAATAATAGATTACCTAAATGTAGTCCTATAGGGTGATATATTGTATGATCAAATAGCAGATGGTGTCCCAAGGCTTACAGAGGGCTTCCCGTGAAAACTCTCTACACATTTGTGTTAGCTCCTCCTTGAGTTTGAAAAACTTCCACAAACTGGCTTCTCCATTGACCTTACCCTATCTCTTCCATTTCCTTCCTTCCATAGAAAATTTGTTGACCCTCATAGATTTCAAATCCCATTCCATTGATAGTTACCTTTCTATCCTTCCATGTCTCGAAGAATTGCATCAAGATAATCTCACTGTGCTTCCCCATACCCTGCATATATGGCAAGCAGCCAAGTTCCTACACTTGTACACCATCACTGCCTCACTATTGTGGATTCCTTCCTCCATGACCACCAGTTCAATGTGATTACTAACACCCATGCCTTCTCCAAGTTTGATCACCAATTATTTATATGACATATCATTGTTGTAGGTATGGTAGTTACCGAATATAAAATGAAAAGGAATTGGATACTCATTATAACTCTACAATATTTTCTAAAAAACAAAAATCCACCCTCCATGACATGTGTGAGTGATCTCTTTCCATATGTAAATGGCTAACACCAACTATGATTTGCATGAGAATTTTGCAACTTGTCATTTTGATTATTTGTTCATTCTCTATATCTTACTAAATCCCCCCTCTGCATCATTTTTCGATAGTAATCAATACTCACAGTAGTTGAACATTAATGCATATCATCATACAATCTTTCCAAACAAGCCCTTTATGAAGTGCCTTGTCCTTACACTTACAAATAAAAATAGAAGCTTACCACCTATTTTAATTATTCATGTGGCATTATTTAAAATACACTCCCTTTCCATCACCACTTGTGTTGATGATTGCAATAATCTAATGTCCTCCCATTCCACTAATCTCATGGCACCATGGCCAAATTTGGCCAACTCATCTACCACTCCATTCCCTTCCTAATATATGTGTGCCACATGGATGTCATATTAATCTTCCATCAACCTTCAAATTTCATCAATTATAATTTTAATTTACTAGTTTCTCTTACCCTCTCCCTTAGAAGCATTAATAATAAGCATAGAGTCCCCCTCAATGACTAGCTTATTGATTCCTTGAGCTCTCACAATTCTGAATCCCCACAAGAGCACCAAAGCTTTAGCTTCATTGTTAGAGCCTCCTCCATAGTTTCTAGAATAGAAAATCACCATATTTCCCATATTGTTACAGAGGACAACTCCCATTGCAGTGCTACCCATCATAGTGAAGCCATCGAAGTTTAGTTTAAAACAAGATAGAGGGGGTGGGTGCCACACCATCTTCTTCCTTGCCAAGACTTTTGAATTATCAAATTGTGGCATGATTGGTTAACATTCCATGTTGAGGCCCATTTCATATCTATACCAATTAGGGGATTTGGGGGGAGGTGGGGTGGGGGGGGGGCTTCATATGCCATATCCCACTGCATTCTTTTATAAGCCTGATAATCTATTAAGGCACTCCAAATGTACTAGTGGCTTGTTCCCTAAAGATCCTATTGTTCCTTTCCTTCTAGATATGCCTAGTAATATAAGGGGGGATAATTGACCATAATTTTTTGAGATATGGGTGAGAAGCTAGAGTGTTCTAATGAATACATTGCTTTAATTCACTCTCCATACACCACTAGATCTCCCATAGTGCAAGAAATTCCCTCCACACAACTATGGAAAAAGGATAGTGGATAAGTAGGTGTGGAATATACTTAGCATCTTGGAGACATAAAATATAATAGTTAGTGAGTTGACACCCTCTACACTTGAGTTTATCAATAGTGAGGATTGACCCATGCAAAGTTGTCCACCAAAAGGAATTTATCTTTGGTAAGATCCAAGGGTGCCAAGATCTTCTCCAATCATCCTAGGCCACCTCCTCCTAGCCCCCACAATACAACAAAGGTAGGAAGAATTAACTATAAAATCTCCTAATGGTGTGAGTTTCCACACCAAGGAGGCCTCAAATAGATGGGCTCCTATACTGCTACTTGATCTACATATTGTTTTGCATAAGTTGCATTATGAGAGCTTCCAACTTTTTTTCAATAGCCTCCCATTGGTTCCTTCCACCATCATGCAATACATTCTCTAAAATTAATATGTGAGTGCCACATGATCTCATACCTAAAAGACCTCCTTCTAGTTTCCTATTTGTTTATAGGAGAGAAGTAGCATCCAATGATCTAGGATGGTCCTTGGATACACTTTAAGTGAGGTATGTTGGAGAATGTCCATCCAAAGGAGATTAGAGCCTTGTCAAGCCTAGCTTGAATCAAGTTTTTCCCCAATCTGTTATTAGATCAAGTAAAAAGAACCCTAGAGATCAATATCAATCAAATTATTTCTTCTCAAAAAATCCTCCAAGTCTCGTATGCTCCCCGAAAAGTCCTCTAAGCCCCCCAATTTCTCTAAAGGGTACAATAGGGTTTGGAAGTCTCCCATACACAAAATGTTTCCTTCTCTCATGGAATCAGTCATAATGGTAGCCTCATTAGAAATAGATAGCCTACCATTATGAGTGTTATAGGTATTGAAATTAAAAGCAGTCTAGCTACCAAATTGGGGGTGAAATTTGTGGCAACAAAATGGGTGTTGAAAGAAATATCCACACCCATATCCTTATCGGGATTCCACATCATAATAATGCCACCAAAAGCTCCATTAGCATCACTATAGGTATATTTAGTGCCTGGCCACATATAATTAGCTACTCTCACAAAGACTTGCATAGTCATTTTCACTTCCTACAAAAGAATCATATTAGTGTTAAGTTTAGTGATCTTCTATTTGATTTCATACAACTTCCTCGGGCTATTCATCCCTCTCACATTCCAAGATACGATCTTCATCTTTTATGGTTTTGGGTTTCCTTCAAGGTTTTTTGTTTCCCCTATGCAAAGTCCTTTCTTGTTTCCTTTTGACAAATGTTCCTAGTCAGAGGTATCCCTATCCTCATAGTTGAACCAACATCCACCTTGCTCCCCCCTCTAATCTTTCTCTTTAGGACCGTCCATTCCACTTCATTTCTTACGAACTCAAGGCTTGGGCCCTTAGAAGTAGGGGAAATGACTTCCACTATACTAGGAAGGGAAACCACAAGGGTTCCATTAGAAAGTGGAGGGTCAACCCCCAAGTTGAGGGGTGGGGTGTAGTAGCTCCCAGCCTCCACAGGAACCATTTCTTTTTCCAGCAACCCATCACCCAAATCTAGCTTTTCTAGGGTCTACATGTCCACAACCCCCCCCCTCTTAATGAGTAGAAAGATTCCTCTCTTCACCTTACATAACAACAAACTATTTTATTAGGGTTCTTGTGATCCCACTCATGCAAGGGGTTCCATTCAACTAAGGCTCCCCCACACTAGTTTTGATGGAACCACTTGTTTCATGTTTTCCTAAGTTTTTGGTACAATAGTCATTTCCACAATTTTTGAGCTTTCAACCACCTCCATACCTACGAATGAGACCTTGTTCTTGAGTTTCTCACTCATCCAACATTCCACAAAAATATGGCCAAATTTGTTACATTTCTATCAAAAAAGGAGCAACATTCTCATACACCAATGGTTGTGACCATGTTCCCCATTTAGACTTTAGGTCTACCATGGTTGGTACAAGTTTGTTCATTCCCATATTCACACAAATCCTAGTGAAACCTAGTTTGATATTTGAGCTAGTCATTGAGACCATTTTTATGAAGTACCCAAAGGAGTTGCAAATCCATCCTAAAACACACTCATCCCAAAATTCCAAGGGGAGCTTGGGTAAGGATATCTAGACTAGGGCATATCTACTCTCCAAGTTAAAACCCAATTTCCATTTTTCCAACATTAATTAATGTTTTCTAAAGTTCCAAGACCTACCCATGATCGCATCCCTATCTTGGGGGCCCAGTCATCATAGAGATGGAAATAGAGCTTATAAGTTTCTACTTTGTCAAGCATAATTTTTTGACCATATCCAACATAGGTTAGAAAGATACAAACTTTTATACAAGGCACAAGGTAAACACTAAGGAAATTGAGTCCACCATAGAATTAGGAAGTGAGATCTGGGGTCCCGTAGGACCTAAAGAGAACATAGGTTTAGGCCCAAAATCAACAGGAGTCTTGGATCCAAAAATAGTGCCCAACTAATTTTACTTTGGGTCTAATGTTAATGTGGGACCACCCAAGGGTTTGTGGCCCAAACAAGCATTATCATTAGGAACAATAACAAGTTCCATCAAAAGAGAAGTGTCCTCCTAAAGAAGGATGCAACCATTCTAGGATTTAGCAACCAATTAAAAATCTAGGCAAATGGGGGCTGGTTCCAATAAGGGGGAGGGGGGAAGGTAAAGGGGGGATCCATCCCTTGAAAGAATGAGAGGGCATGGATCTGGGAAGGAGGTCAAGGGTGGAAAAATTGTTGGGCGATGGAGTTGCGAAGTGAAATCTTTTCTCACACAATGTGATTTTTGAGAACCTTTGTTAAGAATGTTAATTATTTCAATTTAGTTAACTAATTCAAGATATGAAATATTTTTAGATTTTTTTTTAATTTACCAATTTGTATGTAGTCATTATGGTCTAAAATTAATCCTAATAGTGGGGAAATTATAGTGATTTTAGAGCATAATCCTGCTATCTTGTGAAAAGTTTACTCTAAGGAACTATGGCCAAATAATTAGCCCAGGAACTAAGGAACTTTATAGAACAAAGCAATGAGATATTTGAAAAGTCTAAAAAAATTGAATAATCGACTATTGAAAGTTATACAAATATTAAGAAATAATAATAATTGGGATGAAAGACCAAACCCACAAAGAGACCATCATTCTACTCATTAGGAAAATGAGCCCTCTTCACAAAACTTAGTTCAAGAAGAAAATTTCCTCTCATTCATTTCAGGAAAAGAATCAGTTGTAGAGGAGGGAAAAACCACTAATATAATGAAATAAATTATACAAATGTATGGTAGTTTGGATACCAATATTTGATAGCTTATTCTCTTTAAACAATACTATGAATCTAAACTAATGTAAAATAGAAAAAAACATCATGTAGATTAACACCTTAAGGAGAAAGTAAGTAAGGTAAAATTTCCATATTCTAACAATTTAGGAGAATAAACTACTCAAGCATGGTTCCAAAAATTAGAAATATATCTATCCTATAGTCCTATGATAGAAAAAGGCACTAACAATTTTTCCACAGTTAATTTGAGAGGATCGACCCACAAATGGTGGCACTAGGGAAAAATTCCCCAAGACTCAAGAAAATCACCTCCTATAGTGAAGTCACTTAAAAAATGATATTAAAGATCCTAAATGATATTATCAAGAACTAACTCATCTCAAACAAATAGATCTTGTATAAGAATTTTCCAATTAATTTCAAGACCTAGCTGTAATGGTCCCAAACTTATCCCAAAGATAAATTACATACATATCATAGAAGGACTTAAAGAATACATTAAAATACAAGTAAAACCATTTGAACCTCAAAAAATTGAAGAACCTATTAAAAAGGTATATTAGGTTGAATATAATGGGCCCAAGAATCCTAGAACATCTTTCAAACATAAAAAGACATGAAAGGAAGACCAAGAAAAGAAATGTTGCTTGTGTTACAAACTGTGGAATGTTGGTCATAAGTGCCCAAGGAGAGATGATCTGATAAAGAAAGGATTATATTTTAAATGTAAAGAGCCTTGTGAGAATATTCATCAATGTAAGAGAGGACAAATTAATAAAATAACATATAATGAAAAAAACATAGAATAGTAAGGGAAGATTTGATGAACAAGAATATGGGATGCTAGGAGTCATTACTCAAGAGAATGGTTATGATCATTTTCGAATCAAGAGTCCATTCTAAAATTATTAAATCTACATTACAATAATTTGTATTTCTTTAGGACAAGAAAAATTTAAAAGGGGTGGACTGCCATGAACCCATAATGGCATATGGCTAATGTAAATAAAAACACTAATTTATTTATATAAATATACACAGTTCATTCTAAATAAATTATTTTGACCCATGGTTAATTATTATATTGTAAACTATTTACACCATATCATATTGAATTGATTTATTATCAATAATTTATAATAGAAAAATAATTATAACAGAAAAATGTTCAACATGATAAGAAAATGATAATCATGTTACATATAATAATATTTCATACAGTAATCATATTTAATTTCCACTTATAAAATGGCTTACTCATAATAATGAGTTAAGTGTCGTGACCCTAAGATCACTAAGATTAAATTATCACCTCTTTACATTAACAAAATAAATTTTTGAATTAGGTACTCTATTCTGAGCATTGTAGGAAGGTGAAAAGAAGAAACCACAGACATCCATGTGAATTATTTGAGAAATACAAATCTACAAAGCTTGAAGAATACCTACATGCAAGAACCTATCATATAGAAGAAAAAGAAAAGAAGAGGCAAGAGCTTTTCTCTGAGAATATGCAAATTGTATTATCAGATTAAAAGGAACATGAGATATTTAGAAAAGATCAATCCTTATAGGAGATCAAACACCTGAAAGGGAAATAATTCCTAATTAATTATTAAATAGAAATGAAAAGTGCATAAAGTGAAATCCTAAGAAGGGAGTAAAGGTAATTTAATAAATTAAATTAAATTAATTCTTTACTCTAACACCTCCGCCCCACCCCACACCGCCCCCCCCCCCCCCCCCCCCCCCGCCCTCTTAAGATGAGAAACAATGTAGAAGAAAGAAAAGAAGCTACAATACAATGTTGAAAGAAAACTTGGGTCTCAAAAACAAGGCTTGAAGAGGTAACCAATCATAACCAAATCTCTATGAAATGGAGAAATAGGTAAATCTCAGTGGCAAAAACCCCTACTCCAAAAAGAGATAGAAAGAAAATAAGGAAGGAAGAACTCATCACTGAGACCCCCCAAGGATAACTTCCTTCACCCAGAGCATAGAACATAGTTTAAGATACCATGGAGATGAAAAAGGTTTAGTGAAGATGTCTACAACCTACTCACTAGTGGGAATGTAGTCCAAGCTCAAAGCACCATCTTGAATCATATGTCTGAAGAAGTGCATGTGAATATCAATCTGCTTGGTCCATTGATGCTTAACTAGGTTTTGGGAAATGTGTATGGCACTTTGATTGTCACACCAAAAAAAGATGGGAGTTTTAGGAGGAAATCTAGACTCTATCATCAACTGTCAAAGCCACAAAACCTCTTGACTAGCTAGCACAACTATCTTGTACTGTACCTCTATAGATATTAATGTATGTGCATGCTACTTCTTGCAAGACCATGTGATAGGACCAAAACCAAGATAGAAGAAAAATCCAAAAGTACACTTGTGATAATCAATATCACTAGCCCAAGCTTAGTATGTATAACCAATAATATAAGAATCATCTAATGTATAGTGAGTTTCATAACATATAATATGCCTAATGTACCTCAAGATACATTTGGAAGCCTACCAATTACTCTCATGTGGATCATGGGAGAATCAAGAGATAAGTCCAACCATAATTAAAATATCATGACGCGTGTGTGTGTTAGGTACAACAAACTATCCACAAGTTGTCTATATAAATTGGAATCCACTATAGGAATAGTGAAGGTGGTAGATAAAACAATACTCAAATGAAAAGGTGTGGGAGAAGGCTTGTAATAAAGCATGTTGAATCTTTGACACATATCAAGAGCATACTTCTGATGGAAAATACCTATCCCATTTGAAGATTGTACAACCTATAGGCCAAAAAAATAGTCCAAAAGTCCAAGGTCTATTAAACACTGTTTCATGGAGGATGAGATACCTATAATGAAAAGATCATCTACATAAAGCACAAGTATCAAAAATTCAGCCCCATGATGTTGAATGTAAACTGTAGGATTAGATGACACCAAGTGAACTATGAAGTAAGCAAGAAGGAATCCATCTTCTAATATCTAGCCCAAGGGACCTGTTTAGGATCATATAAAGACCTCTGAAGCCTACATACCAATGAAGAGTCCTACACAAAACCATGATACTGATCCATATAGATCTCCTCATCAAGGTCTCCATGTGAAAAGGCACTCTTCACATCCATCTGAAAAATTGTCCACCCTTGTGAAGCTACAAGACAGAGTACAAGGAAAATAGAATTCATCTCGGCAATAAGAGAAAAGGTCTTAGAGTAATCAATACCATCAATCTATGAAAATTCATTTGCAACAAGATGTACCTTGTACCTATCAATAGAACCATCTATATCATACTTGGTACAATACACCCACCAACACCAAACCATCTTTGTTCCTTTTAGAAAAGGATATAGATCTCATGTATAGTTCTTCATTAAAGAAGAGAACTCCTCATCCATAGCCTTATCCCACTCTATGTATCCTGTCACCTATGAAATAATATATGGATCATCTGGAATGGCATGACTTAAGAGGCTAGTACTAGAAGTTTGAGTATGAGTTGGACAAGAATCTATAGGATCACCTACCATAGGTCATGTTGCATCAACAGTATCATGAGCCCACTTGGCAACTCGTTGAAAAACTAATGGAGGTGATGAAGGGGGATCAATATTAAGATCTTCCTTGAAGGATGCATAATCATATGGAAGAGTAGAGGAGGTATTGGTGATGGTGGTTCGATCTAAGGATAATGCTCATCAAACTAAACATCTCATCAAAATAAGACATCTTTAGATTTAGGATAAAACAACATGTGCACCTTCATATCCTCATAGTCAACAACAAAGATGAGTGGTCAACTCTTCTTCTCCATGGATTTTTGCTAAGCATTAGAAATAAATTCCCAAGCCTCACTACCCAAAATGTAAAAAGTAAAAACAGTTGGCTTGACATGAGTCCAAGCCTCCTCAGGACTCATGTGTCACAATACCTTGTGAGACATCTAATTCTAAATATAATTGGCATAATTGAAAGCCTCAGCCAAAAATAATATCATGTTCTTTTTCTTTGCAACCACATTATGCTAAGGGGTATGGGGAATAGTGAACTGATGTTGTAAACCATGCTTAGTGCAAAAATCTCTGAAATATTGATTCACTTATTCCGCCCAATTTTAGTGTGTATAAACCTAAAAGAAAGACTAGGTTGATTCTCCACAAATGTCTTACAGATTTGAAATTAATCAAAGACATCATAGTTGTACTTGAAAAAGTACACCCATGTGTGTTTGGAGAAGTCATCTATGAAGGTGAGCACATATCAAGCATCTAAAAATGATGGAGTGGGAAATGACACAAGATCACTGTGTATCAACTCCAATGGTGCCTTAGCATGTGTGGATTTACTTGCTAGAAATGGATCTCTATGATGTTTTCCAAGTGCACAACCTTGACATGGAAAATCAATAGCTCCTATTACTCATCTACTATAGGTATCCATAGTTGACATGGAGAAAATACCCATGCCAAAGCTTACTCATTATGTCTTCATGAGCAATGAGAGAAACACCTGTTGAATCAGATCTCTCAAAACTATCAAACTGATATAAGTGAGACTGAAGATCAAAAATCCTAGTAGCAACAACTAAGTCAAGATCATAGAGGTCTCAAATACCCACATCATGTGGTGAGAACTCAACTATCTTTCTGGAGATAGAATGAAAAATCTGAAAGATAGACATGAGGTTCATAGAAATGATAGGAACCAAGAGAACATCTTGTAGTGAACCACCATTAAAGAGATTTCTTGAGCCTGTGATTAAAAGTTGTGTAGAACCACCAACTATAATCTATGTAGTAACACTCTAAGAAAGTGAGGTAACCAAATTAGGTGAGTTTTTCATATGGTATGAAGCCCCTAAATCATGAATCCAAGTTGTTATAGAAGACAATGCCCATGTAGAAAGAGCATGTCCCTTCCTTGAAGGAGGATGTGGTGGCTTTAGAGAAGGAACACTATGCTGCTACATGGCCTCCTCTATAGCCTCAATATGTTTCCAAAGCCTAGAAACTAGATGTCCTTCCTTGCCACAAAAACTACAAGGATCATCTACACATGCTTCTTAGTCTTGGAGGAAGACTCACCACACTTAGAAGATTTACCCTTCTGAGAGGGTTTTTGAGTATTTGATTTAGGAGTAGGCTTGGAGGAACTCTCATTGCCTATTCAATTTTCCTTTTTCTTTGCTTTCTACTTTGACTTCCTTATAGATATCTAAGAAACCAATGTCTGTGTCTTTGAACTAGTAATAGTATTCAAGTGCTTAGGCTTTGACTTCTCTCTAGTCAAGTGATCACAAAAGACTTCAAAAGTGGATTGGAAAAATTTGGGACCGAAGGCATCAATAGTGGAATAGAAGGTAGAAGAGAAAATTTGAAAGTTTCCTCAAAGCTTTGAGAGAATTAGATAGATGCACTCCTTATCTATCTTCTTTTTCTTGGATCCCTATAACAAAGTCATTTGTTGTTTGAACCTCATAAGAAAGACCTCAATAGAGGGGAATCCATTAGGTATAAGAGAAAGAAGCTCTATCTCATTCTAAAGTTCTCTAAACTTGTTGATGGTACCAAACAAGTCATTAAACCAAGCTCACATTTATTGAGGAGTGGAACACTCATCAAGATGGAACTGTAAATTGTCTAAAACACTCAAAAAAATCACACCCGTGGCTTCATCCATCTTAATCTTATGCTATAAAGTATGGTATTGACTCTAAAATTTTGGTTCTACTATATCTACACAAGACTAAAAACTATTTGAACGGAGAGGCTGCTGCACATGAGACATTCATGTGTGATAGTTGTGTGGGTTTACAAGTAGTAGACAAGAAGACGTCTTGCCCATTTTTTTAAGAATATTTTTGAATTTTTTGATATGTTGATATTATAATAGAAAGTAATATATAAAAACCCCACACAATGGAAAAAATTGAACCCCAACTTGTAGAAGGAATGCATAAACTAGAAAAGAGAAAAAAAAGATTCAAATGCACATACCACACATACTTGGTAAAAAGTACTAGTGAGATGGTAGGTAATATGGAAATTTATCAAGACGATCTTTTTGACACTTTTCCCAAATGAAAGAATGTTTCTGAATAAAAGAATGGATCTATAATGAACAAGTTGCACCCCTAGAAGATGGAAGACTTCATTGGACTTCAAGTGAAAAATAAATAAGAAACTAGAAAAATTTCAAACAATACCTAAACTATTATCTTTGTCTTTGAATCATCTTTCTAGCACTTCTTTTGGACCAAAAAAAAAACCCCCATATTCTCAAGTTATTGGCAAAAAAGTAATAGGGCCCCCATTTGGCAAAAAAACTAAAAAATTTGCAAATATTTTGAAAAATTCACGAGGGCTTAAAAAAAGCACCCCCAGCCCCCACATGACTACAGGGAAGGGTTGGGAGGAGCAGAGATGGCTTGACAGTGGTGGAATCAAGCAAAGGTGGCCCTTGAGAAGAGGAACCAGGTAGAGGAGGGTCATGAGCGGAAGCACTAAGCGAAGGTGATCCATGAGTAGAGGCACCAGGTAGATGGGACCCGTGAGCGATTGCACTTCATCTTTGGAAAAGAATGTTGAAGAAAGACTACTAATGGCCACCAAAACAAACTATTGGTGGCTATTTGAACAAACCGCAATGGTGTTGGAAATATATTGTGCAGTTTAAAGGAAACCGCATGTGCCCACTACGTGTTTTTTTAATGATTTTCATGCCAGATGTTGTACAACCTTTTTTTTCCCTCCTAGGTCAAAGCTCTCCAAAATTGATAAAGTTTATATGAAAATGGGTGTTTTTATGCCTTTTGAATCCAATTGTGAGGTTTGTTTGGCCACAAAGTTCTCCAAAAATTAGAGACCCCCCACTTTCATAGAAAATACCCAAAAAACATCAGATCTGTTATGTCAAACCTCTTTCTTTTTCACTAAATACTAAACAAGGTATATTAAATCTGACCCTAATACCATGAAGGATTTGAGAAATATAAATCCACAAAGCCTAAAGAATACTTGCATGCAAGAACCTGTCACAGAGAAGAAAAAGCAAAGAAGAGGCAATGATTTTTCTCTAAGAATATGCCAACTATATTATAAATTCTAAAATAATACAAGATATTTATGAAAGATCAATCCTTATAGAAGGAGATCATAAACCTAAAAGGGAAACCCTAAGAGGTAAATGCATTTAATAAAATTATTAATTATTTATTAAATAGAGATGAAAAGTGCATAAAGTGAAATATTAAGAAGGGAATAAAGGTAATTTAATAAATTAAATTTAAATTAATGCTTTAATCTAACACCATGTGGATAACAAACTTGACAAGTAGTACAAGCTAAACCCCATTGAGTTGCATAGAGAAGGTATGGGTTGTATACATAGTCAACACAATGCTTACACCATATCGAACACAGTAGGTCAATTAATAAGGTGGCATCATAGTGAAAAAATGATGTGGGTAAGAAAAGACTCCCATCCATGTGTGTCGACAATGAATGATAGCATGATGATACAATTGGGGCAAGGCACTATTTAAGGAGATTAACCATGGTGGGTCCTCAAGTATATTAAAGGCACTAGGTCTTATAAGGGTATGTAATATATATTATGAATTATTATGAATATTAATTCATTAAAGACATATGATATATAATTAAATTATTAATTAAGATTTTTTGTCCTAATGAGATTATAAATGTGGCATATTATATATATATATATATATAGAAGATTGAAATGATTATAAGTTGTAAACGGATAATGAATTTAACATCTTTGATCCAAGTATAATTTGGTCCAAGATGTTCATTGTGAATATCATAAAATGATCAAAATATAACTTGGTAAACAAAATTCATTATGAATGTCGTATAATGATCCAAGTGTAACTTGGAGGAGGGAATTCATTTTAAATGTCATGGAATGATCCAAGTATGACTTGGTAGAGGTCATTCATTGTGAATGTCATGAAACAATCCAAGTATGACTTGGTGGAGAATGTTTGTTATGAATGTTGATTATTTCAATTTAGTTAATTGGTTAAAGATACAAAATATTTTTAGATTTGTTATGAACTTACCAATTTCTTTTTAGTCATTATGGTAACCCTAATAGTGAGGACATGAAAAATAATAATATAATTATAATAGAATTAAAAAATCATCTTGTAGGATCTCAACATATAAGATACAATATTTATGAATACATAGATACACAAATTGAATATAAAGTCTCAAAGAGATAAAATTAAGAATTGTACATCTCTATCACCATGAAGATACAATAATCCTAATTTAAAGACACATAATATGACATAATCATGAAAGTAAATATAATCACTTACTAGGAAGATATAAAGTATCATCATTGCAATTAAACAATCATCACTATCTTATATAATTAATTACTCTACATATCAAGATATTGCATTTCAAAGGTCATTAAGAGTTAACAAGTTCACAGGAGGGCCTGATAGAGATTATATATATATATAGAAAAAAGGATAGGCATTACATGGCATGCACTTTAAAGGAAGGTAAAATAAAAATTTAACTAAATTATTATCATAACTAATGAAAATGGATGTGATAGTATGTTGATGTCTAGTATGTCCATAGGCAATTTTTACACTATAGAGTATGAGGAAATTTGTTCTTCTTGTTTACTTTAAATGGAAGTTTCTATATACAATGATAAATAAATAATTTTTTCTCAAGATTAGGTTGCATAGATGATCTTCTAATGTGATGTATGAGATTTAGGATAAATAGTTATCCATTCTATTAAATTATATTTGATGTACACTTTTTTTCAATGCATTGCTTATGAAAATTATTGATATTATTAATATTATATTAATGCCTAGATATATTGATATCAATGTTTACATTCTTTTGTGATATACATCTATGATTATGATTGGCATGTATGCATAAAATGGAATGAGTTGATAGTCACTCCTCTAGGAGATCTAAATGGCTTTTTTGTTTCTCTTCATCATTTTTCACTATCTACAATGATATAGACGTATGTATATGGGTGAACCCACAATAATGGGTTCCATTTTCATGGCACGAAGGAAATCAAAAAATGTTGCAAAATTTGCAAATCAAAATTAAAGTATGTTCACACAAACATAAAAAGTACATGTTCACACAAACATATTTCACATATATAAGGTACATTAGGGTAAACTTACCTCATTAGTATGTTCTACCAAATATTTTTAATGGCAAATTTGTGTTGAAACCCTGTTATCCCCATTTTCCTGTTTATTTTTATGACAAGGTGAATTCAATCTAGATAGTGGAGCGAACATATTGGATTGGTAAGTGTGTCACGCTAGTTTCCATCATTCTCCTCCAAATTTTTGTCATTGCGCTATTTCGAGTATGTTTATATGTTATCATTTGAATTTTTATTATGTTTTCTATGTTTTCAAAGCATATTTTCATGTTAATTTAATATTTTTATTATTTATTTATGTTAGTTAATTCTATTAATTTAACTTTTATATTTTTTTGTATTTGTTAGTTATATATTAGAAAAATATTAATTTAGCATTAGAAAACAAATTTAGAAAAAAATTGGTGTTAAATTAGATAAATATTAAAAAATATTAGAAAAATAATGGTTTAGAATATTAGGAAAAAATTATAAAATATTAGAAAATGCTAATCTAGAATATTAGAAAAATATTAGTATAACATTAGGAAACAAATTTAGAAAAATATTAGTTTTATTAGAAAAACATTAGGAAAAAGATTACATTTATACTAGAAAGTATTAGAAAATATTTTAAAAAAACATTACTCTAGAAAATATTAGAAAAATATTAGAAAAATTAAGAAAATAATAGTGTACTAGTAACATAGAATATTAGAAAAAAATTATAAAAACATTAGTTTTATTAGAAAAACATTAGTTTAATTACAAAATTATTTAGAAAAATACTAGTTTTATTATAAAAACATTAGAATAAAAATTAGAAAAAAATTAGTTTTATTAGAAAAAAATTAGAAAAAACATTAGATTTAAATATTACAAAATATATTTAAAAATATTAGTTTGGAAAATATTAGAAAAATATGACAAAATATTAGAAAATATTAGAAAACAATTAGTCTTGAAAATTAGAAAATATTAGAAAAAAATTGTAAAATATTAAAAAAACAATAGTGTAGAATTATTAGAAAAATATTATTGAGTGGAATATTAAAAAAATGTTAATCTAAAATATTAGAAAAATAAATTAGTATTATAATATTGGAAATATTAGAAAAAAATTATAAAATATTACAGAAACATTATAAAATATTTGAAAAAAAATTACAAAATATTAGAGAAAACATTTAACTTGAAATATTAGAAAATTATTAGAAAAAAAAAAAAAAACAAAAATTAGTGTTGAAAATTAGAAAATATTAGAACAAGCTATCTCCAACCCTTTAACATTAACCATAACCCTAATCGTAACTCTAACTCTAACCCTAATTTCTAACGCTAAGTCAAACTCTAACCCTAACTTGAAAAATCTTTAACCCTAATCTAACCCTAGAGTTCTTTAATTGAAATAGGCTAATGTAACCCTAAAACTATAACCCTAATCTAATTAAAAACTCTCATCTAATCATAAGCCTAGAAATCAAACCATAAGAAAAACCTAATCTAACTCAAACACTTTAATCTTTAAATGAAACCCTATCTAAACCAAACCCTAGAATGTAACTTGAAAACCCTAATCTAATAGTAACCCTAGAAATCAAAACCTAACCAAACCTTAACTCAAACCATAATCTAATTGCAACTGAAATCTAAAACCCTTTAATCTAATCCTAAATGAAAACTCAAACCCTAATCTAAATGAAATCCTAGAATCAAACCTTAATTTAACACAAACCCTAGAATCTAATCGTAACCCTATAAATCAAACCCTAACCAAACCCTAATCTAAATGAAACCCTAATCATGTATATACCCTAATATTTAACTCGAACCCTAATCTAGAAATCAAACTATAATCAAACCCTAATCTAATTTCCTAACTAAAAACTTAGACCCTAATATTTACTCAAATCCTAATTTCTTTAAATCAAGCCCTAGAATCATGAACCCTAATATGATCTTAACCCTAGAAATCAAACCCTAACCAAACCCTAATCTAACTCAAACCCTAATCTAAATCAAACCCTATAAATCAAACCCTAACTCAAACCTTAAGTAATGTACAACTATTACCCTAACCAAACCCTTCAATCTAGAACTCAAACCCTAATCTATAACTGAGATCCTAATCTTAATTGTAACCCTAATCTAACTAGATAACCCTAACCTAACCCTAACTGTAAATAAAACCCTAATCTTTAAACCATAACTCAAATTGAAACCCTAATCTAGCTCAAGTTACCCTAACTATAACCCTAAAAAAATCACAATCCAGCTCTAATCTAACACAAACCCTAATCTAACCACATAAGTTCCCTATAAATCAAACCCTTAGATCTATTTATCAAACCCTAGAATCATGTGTACCCTAATGTTTGACTTGAAAACCCTTTAATCTAAATAATTTAAACCATAATCAAACCCTTTATCTAATCCTAACTGAAAACTCAAACCCTAATATAATTCTTGAACTAGGTAATCCTTAAATCAAACGCGAATCATGAACCCTAATCTAGTATCATAGTTCTCTAGAAATCAAACCCTAAGCAAATCAGGTAATCTAACTCAAACCCTAATATAAATCAAAACCTATAACTCAAACCTTAAGTAGTGTATAATCATAACCCTAACCAAACCCAAATAATCTAGAACTCAAATCGTAATCTAAATCATTTGGACCCTAATAAAACCCTAATCTTTAACTCAAATCCTAATCTAACCGTAACCCTAATCTAACTAGATAACCCTAGCCTAAACCTAAATATAATTAAAAACCTAATCTTTAAATCCTAACTCAAATTGAAACCCTGGGTAATCTAACTCAAACCCTAATGTAATCCTAACTTCAAACTCAAGTTACCCTTTAATCTAACTTAAACCCTAGAATTTATATAATCCTAACTAAAAGCTAAAATCCTAGAATCTATCTCAAACTCTAATGTAATCCTAGGAATTGAAAACTCAAAACCTAATCTAATTCAAATCCTAATTTAAATAAAATCCTAATCAAACCCTAATCTAACACAAACTTGAATCTAATCATAACACAATATCCCTAAGCAAACCCTAATCTATTTATCAAACCCTTTAATCATGTACCCTAATCTTTAACTCTTGAACCTTTTAATCTAAATCAAACCATGTAATCCAACCCTTTATCTAATCCTAACACTAAAAACTCAAACCCTAATATAAAATAAACCCTAATCTAATCATAACCCTAGAAATCAAACCCTAACTAAACTAGGTAATCAGAACTCAAACCATAATCTAAATCAAACCCTTTAAATCAAACACTAACTCAAATCTTAAGTAATGTACAACCACAACCCTAATCAAACCCTTTAATCCATAACTCATACCCTAATCTAAATCATTTGAACCCTAATCAAACCCTAATCTTTAAGTCAAATCTTAATCTAGAATCGTAACCCTACTAATTTCTAACTAGATAACCCTAACCTAATCCTAGAACCGTAACAAAAACCCTAATCTAACCCTTTAGAACTCAAATTGAAACCCTAATGAGTAACCCTTATATAATCCTAAATTCAAACTCAAACCCTGATCTAAGTTCTCAAACTAGATAATGTAATCCTAACTAAAAACTCAAACCCTTAGATCTAGAAATGAAACCCTAATTAAACCATTTAACCTAACTCAAACTCTAATGTAAGATTTTAGATAACTAAAAAATCAAAACCTAATCTTTAACTCAAACTTTAATGTTTAATCCTAACTAAAAACTCAAACCCTAATCAAACCCTAATCTAACTCAAGTTCCCTAAGTCAAACCTAGGTAATCTTTAATCCTAAAGTTCTGAAAACTCAAGTTCCCTAACTCTAACTCTAACTCTCATGTGTGATCATATAAATTTTATTGATACATGTTACAGATTATCTAGACATGATGTACGTGTTACTACACTAAACATGTACAATTATATGTGAAAATTTACAATATATATTAGCTCCATCATTGTACAAATATGACTTTACATGATCAACTTGCTCATCATCCTGAGGGCACTAATGAGGCTCCTACTATGACTCGTTCTATTGTGCCTCCTATTCTAGCTCATGATGTGATTCCTACTACGACACTTGATGTGGTTCCTGTTGTGACTCCTCATGTAGTTCGCCATATTTCTCATGGTGGGACTCGTGATGTAGCTTGTAGTGGGGCTCATGTTGTGGCTCATTATAGGGCTTGTGGTGGGGCTCATGTTGTGGCTCCTGGTGTGGCTCCTAGTGCGGCTCCAGGTGGTGTAGGTCCTAGCATGGCTCTTAGTGTGACTGTTGTTGGAGGTCCTACACCTGTAACTCCTGCTAGAGGTCTAGTTGTGGCTCCTATTGTGCCACCTCCATGCACTGATATCAATGCATTATTTACATTTGTAGAGCAAGATGTTGTTAGATTACAACAATCTACATTGTGCTCTGATGATGGTCTATATAGAAACATATGTGCTAGCATATGTATGAGTTTACAAGATCTAACTACTAGATTTAGAGCTCATAATTCATTTACCCTTGACTATATTAGCTACCATATCTAGCGATCTTAGAGCCAAGATTTTAGGAGATGCATCTTTTGATGATGTCAAGAGGGTGGCCCTAAAAGATGTTATCAAACGAGATCTCTTTCCATCATGTGAGGGTACATAATGTAGGGTGAGACGCTATTGAGTGACACAATGTAAATATCCTATTATTTCTAGTATGATCTATCCTCATTTATTGGCTACACATGGTCATTATCCTAATAATGATTAGATATCTCTTTATTTTGTGCAACAGTTGTATGCTAAGTTCCACATGGGGCTCAATGTCAACTACTTAGACATTCCATATTATTGTGAATAGGGGCGTGGTCTAATCACAGATCATGACTAGTATAGCAATGCACAATGTTTGCCACCTCCAAATATGAGACATTTTGTTGGACAAAGACTTCCTCCAATGACTCCAACACTAGCACCTATTGTAGATAGAGTTGTCATTGCTTCCAAGAGGGGAGCAATTAACAATATTGGACACATTGCATCTATGACTGCTAGTATCACATCTGATTATCTTGGTTGTTATATTCACACTCATAGAGTCATCTAGGTCAACCATCTTTAGAGGCATTCAGTAGCACTTCAGGGACCTCCCCTGTTGAGGCATATAGAGCTACTAGACTACCAGTACCAGGTGATGTTCATGCTCTTTAAGGACAACAAACATATATGGATTTAGCACTATATTTTTTGGAGGATCTATTATAGAGTATCAGTTATATTTCTGATACATAGGGGATTCCAGCTCATTTAATGATGGATGCCATTAGACACCATTAGTGCCCCATAGTTCCATAGACATGGACCACACTAGTGATAGTCACCATACAACATAGCTCACAACATTCTACACCAGGCTCACAAAACTCTATAAATGTCTTAGCTGAGGGCCTTGATGATTTTGGTGAGCAGTTACAAGGGCTATCTAAGATTGATACTAGTCTAAGCATGGGATTTTCATCGTACATGGACATTTTATTCTGACCCAACACTGATTCTACACCATTACCTAGCCAATTACACACTCCACTTAACTCATCATTACTAGTAGTTGGAGATATTGGCACTGAGGGTAGTTTAGTATTTTTTGGAGTATTAGGACTTACTAATGTTTCAGATAGTAGAGGTGCATCGATAGATGATATGATGCAGTTTGATAATCATCCTCCACCTCCTAAGACCTACGTGTATGTATATATATATAATAATTTTAAATTTAAATATATTAAATTTTAAAAAAAAATTCAGATAGATATTGAATTTAAGTTATATTAAATCATGTAGGCATAGGTCACCAAGCACATGATTACATCTAGTGTTGGGTCAGGGCATGTATGTCAGAGAAATGATTCTATTGAAACACCCAATAGTGCTCAGGTACAAGTTTTAAATAGTTTGTAAAGTTATTTATGTTTCAAACTAGATATGCACTCATATAATTCATGTACACACACACACATGTGTGCGCACGCGTAGGGCTTAGTTGATGCACCCTAGTTACAGGATGTACAAGAGACTGAATCAGAGGGTCATTCTATTCATATGCGGCTTGAGGGGTCCCTCTAGTAGTAGAAAATTTATATATTTTCTGATGCATTTATATATTGGATACTTTGAACATTTCGGAGACTTACACACACGTGTATTTTAGTACCTTGATGACATGTACATTTCACTATTTATTTGAGTATTTAGTAGTTTAGTAGTTGAATGGTCACATGTATATGAAATTTTATATTTTTCTACATTCATGTTTATTCAAGACTTATAGTTTGCATATGTATGTATGTGTATTTTTTTGTATTCTAATTGAACATTCTTCATGAATTAGATTATAGATTTTAAACTTTAGATTTCTTTGTGATCATTACAAAATAATCAAATTAACTTCTCTTTACCTACTTCAATAGTCAAATATTCAAAGAAGTTCCAAATTGATCTATGAACCTAATTTATAATTTTGGAAAATAATAATCATTTATAGCATGATTGAATTGAATTAATATAGGTGCTTAAAATTACTAAATTAACCCAAATGATTTAGATTACAAATTTAAAACATTATAGTTATTTGTAATTAGTATAAAATAAACAATTAGTAGGACTAACTTGTATTGCCTATTTAGATCAAGTTGTTATTATTAAATTCATCCCTAGTAATTAATATTATAAATTTATATAATTTTTTAATAAACTAATGATAACTAAGAGTATGATCGTACAATTAAAAACACATTGAATTCAAGATGAAATTCAGTAGTTTGAAAAGAAGTTGATAAAAGAATTTAGATATAACATATTAAGTTATCTTTGATATATATCTATCTTTAAATGATTGTGTAAATTCCAACTATCTTGTATTGCCTATTTAGATAAAGTTGTTATTATTAAATTCATCCATGGTAATTATATTATTAATTTATATAGTTTTTTAATAAACTAATGATAACTAAGAGTATGATCGTATAATTAAAAACACATTTAATTCAAGATGAAATTCAATAGTTTGAATTGAAGTTGATAAAATAATTTAGATAATATATTAAATTATCTTTGATACATATCTATCTAATGATTGTGTAAGTTCCAACTAACTTGTATTGCCTATTTCGACTGAGTTGTTATTATTAAATTCATCCATGGTAATTAATATTATTAAAATATATACATTTAAAAACACATTAATAAGCTAATAAACTAAGAGTTATGACCGTTCAATAAACCAATGTTTATATATAGTTTTTTAATAAACTAATGATAATATAATCTTTAGTTTAGGATGGTAATTAATATTATTAAAATGACACATTTATAAATTCCAATTATTCATTACTAGGACTAAAGATACATATTTATTTTATGTGGATAAAAATATGCTAGTAGATAAGCCAATATACTATTTTTAAAAACTTTTACAAAAATATAATATTCTTAATAACCTTCATCCATGGTAATTAATATTATTAAAATGTATACATTTAAAAATCCTTAAATTTGATATATCAAGGAAAAAAACTTTAAATTAATTCAAATTATTATAAAATAAATCTCAAAGGTCAGTTCAACCATGATGTACACTTATAACATGTAATATCTTCTCATGATCTTCATTGTCTAGTCTCCACTTGTGATGTACATGCTTAAATTTGGCTAGATGTAGATAAAGCCTGGTAACAATGACTAGCTGGTTGTATCGTAAAACCTTGTTGTCAAGTTGATAATTAGCAAAGTGTATTCCATGTTGGACTATTTTGTCTTGCTTCAAATATTTTCCCTATATCACAATAGAACCTATACCACAAATTTAAATATTTTGAAATTTGATAGATATAAAGTTACCTAGATATATATAAATTCATATATGTATGTGCAGACATGTATGTCTAATACCTATGGGGAACAACGTTTCATCACTTTCTTTAGGATCATATAACTTTGTCCTCTCTATAGTACATCGCAATAAATAACAACTGACACCTTCATGATTTCCAAGCTCAGCAATCACTATAAAGATATCTCCTGTATAACAAGTATACATACATGTGTACAATATATATAAGATAGTTCATTGATAATTAAATAACAAGTTGAGATTAATTTTTATGATACTTACCAACTTTTACTAATCTAGAGATATGATTATAATCATAAGAAATCAATGGAATATCATCAAAATTTTCATCATCTTGATCAAATGTATTTGTAACATCAAGTGGTACTGAAATCCATGCACATGTATATCCACATGTTTGATTGATGCATTCTTCATAGTCTTCATCAATGCAATTATCATAAAAAAATGAGTATTTTCTTGTCTACAATGTCCAATTGCAATTATCTGTATTGATGATTGAATGTAAGGAACGTGTGTTTTCTATCCTTTTGCAACCATGCATGTTTTTTCTATTAACACCTAAAAGTTCATTACATTGAAAATATGGATTTTAAATTAAATTTAAACTTCAACGAATTGAAAGATAAAACTTAAAAATAAAATTTTAATTGCATAAAATTTAAACAAGTGTACACATCCATACCTATTATCTCCCAAAAGACTCTATATGGTACCTATCGACTCATTGTTGATGATGTTTCAGCCTATTCTGATACAAAATGTGTCTTACACTATTCTATAACATCATGTGCATCATTTATATGAACTCCCTAATAATTCATTTGATACTTTGACATAGCACATTTGATGCAAGCTCCAACACCATCATGTTCACCTTTTCAATGCCCACTCTCAAAAAAATTCAATATGTGTTTTATATTCTCATTGTGATAATATCTACATAATGCATAAAATGGTGTAGATGATTTGAACTATGTGGCACATCCATCAGACCAAACATAATGGTTATCAACATTTATGTCTCTTTCTTTCAAATAATAAAATAATATATTGAAGCAATGTTCTACATAGTGAATGTCATGTTCTTTATCATCACTTATATAAAAATGATATTCTTTTTTAATGACCCGTGTTTCAACTGTACTCTAAACACCATCTAAATCTAACTATGCATGTCTATAAAAAACATGTACCATAATAATGACCTCCTTAGAAAACAAGTAATCTAATTGAATTGCTTTTTGATGAACAAAGGAATAGTTGTTTGCAAAACCAATGACTGATACAATCATTCCAAGCAGGAATTATCTCTCAAAGTTTGAAACTATTGTGCTTGCCACTTTACAAAAATTGCATGACAAATATAAGGTTGAATCAAATTCTTAAATCTGTCCATAAATGTTACAATAGGTAATTCCTCTTCAACGTATTCCAACCTTTTTGTCTCTTTCCCCAACTTTGTTTCATTCTTCACATACTTGTAACCTTTACAATTCAATATTTTTGTTACATCAATATTTTCAATTTCCAATGGAAATAGAGCCAATTCACACACATGTTTCACATAATTCTTTGATGTAATTTATTTGACTAGCTGGATCATCTATTTTGTCACATAGAATGGATTATATAAACTCACTTCTCTTACTAGGAGAAGTAGCATGAAAACCATATGTGTCTTATAAAAACTTTTGAAATACCTAATAGTGGAGATCAAACTCAATATGATGATGACAACAACATGTTTCAAACACTTTGTTTGACCCCACAAAGTATGGCCTCAATTTTTCAAACAACATTTGCCAAACTTTTACATTAGAATGTTCACTAAAAAATGACACGTATAACTCATGTTGTGTTGTGTCCAACCAATGCTTTTTATGATGTTCATATTGACAAAATGCAATCCTATGCCTGATAATATCTGTACTATTTGATGAAGGATGAGTTTTATCAATTCAAAATGATATGAATAAATTTTTGAATCCCTCATCAATCATATCAGCACAAGGTGCTCTACACATGATTGCCCAATTGCCTTCCATAGTACTACAATCCAAAATTAATCTTCTCTTAACATATTGTCTTATTGTTTTCCTACTAAAACACATTTCAAATGAAATTGAAGATATTTGTCTATTTTGGGTCATATTCTTATTTACAATAGAAATCAACATCACTTTTCTTGCCATGGACTTATCTTTTGTTTGAGACTATTTTCCTATATTTCTTAAACCTTGTTTAACATTTTCAATCACATCAATTTGCATGTTAGAAAATCTACTCTTCTTTGATGTTGTGTCTACACCTAACAATTTCAATGCCTCTTGCAACTTCCTTTGTGTAAGAAAAAGTGAAAGCAACTAAGCTTGTTCAAGTGTTTCAATGTTATCAAATTTAGTCATTATTTCTTTGATCTTCTTATTTATTGACCTTTTCTTTGACAAACTTAAGGGTTGAACAGTAGCTACAAGTGTTCTCAATTTATCCACAACCATTTTAAGTAAATTATCTAATTTTTTATGAGAAATTCCATTCTTTATAAATTAATAAATATTTATGAGTTCATCCATATGAGTTCGTGCACCTAATCTCAACCCTTCTCTGAGATTCTACAAGGAAAGATTCTAAACCTTCTCTGACTTTTGTTATTTGAAACTCTTTAGGGAGTGATCTTGAACCTTCTTCAACATTCACTATTTGAGATTCTATAGGTAGTGTTCCTGACCCTTCTCCCATCTGCACTTTGTAGTGCTTGCCCTAGGTTACATTTTTCTAGTTAAATTGTTGCTATCATTGCCAAAATCTATTAGGCCAATTTTTTATGTTGATGGTTAGTAGATTGTTTAGAGACTATCAGATATAGTGTTACAGATTTAGCTGATATATGATGTGATTACTTAGACTCTACATTTCATGTATGCGTGATGATTATTACATTATTCTCAGTTTTGATGATGTTTAGCTAAATGGATTATTATATGTGTGTGTTGTCTTATGGATACTTACCCCATATTGCATGTGTATGGTCTGCATGTTTGTTCTCTTTATGTATGGCATTTCTGATGTGGTTAAGGAAGGGAGTTGCAGTCACCTGCTAGTCGGGATCTACACGATGCACCACTTCCTGCCATTGCCTATTTAGCTTAGAATATATATATTATATGTACATGCATGAATTTTATGCAGGTTGCAAGTACTAGGTATCGACTTCCCTGAATTGCCAGGATGAGCGTACCCTATTGCACTATCTCAATGGTAAGAGAGGGGAGATAAATTCTCAAGTCCAAATCCTAAACCCTTAAATCATTTGCCCTAGAAAGGTAGGACAAGTATCTGAGATGTTTTACCTTTCGAATGCATCAGATGACGTAATTCATGATTTTAACCCCTTAGACTAATTTTGTGTGGATTTTTCTATGATGGGTTTTCATATTTTATCTTGGAGGTCTTTGGTGAATTTTCTATTAATTAAGTCTAAAATTAAAAGATTTAATTAATAATTTAATTACTTTGGGGAAAATTAATATAATGTTATGATATTTTGATATTTTGTTTTTAATTAATTAAATGGGAAATTAATTGAATAAAAGAATTAAATAATAGAAATTAAAAATAATAATAATAAAAATAATAATAATAAAATAAAAAATAAAAAATAATAACGAAAATAAAAGTTATAAGTCTACCTAGGAGTAAGTGGACCTCTTGAATGCGCATGTGTCTACAATACAGGAGTTAGCACACAAATTAAGCACATGGTGTCTACGACTTTGTGACTCATCTAGAAGGTTGGAAAAGGCTCGTGCTTAGTTTTCAACTCTTATCTTATCTTCTAGTTGATTCTAGAAACATTCTAGGTGCTTCTTGAGAGGTTCTTATATTTACGCACTCCTAGTAGCTTGGGGAGCATTTTTGGGGGTGGATCCACGAACATTAGAGAAGGAAGGAGCTTGCTCTACAGATTCTGAGGAGAAATGAAATAGTGTCAGTGTCTAGGAAGACACTTGTGATTTTGCATACGTTATTTTTGCTTCTTCCACTTCCTATCTTCTTCATGTCTTCTGAATGTTTTATGAGGATTCCATTTTTCAGTTATATGCATTCTTGTCATGGGTAGTTAAATTTTTGTATGAGAAAACCACATTATGCATAGATCTAAGGAATTTATGGGACTAGGGTTTAAATGCTTAAGGATAAACCTATTAGAAGGATTAAATAGGTGAATGTAAAGAACAATCATTATAGGGGAATTCTCATTTTACAAAAATTGGAAAAGCCTTTTCGTATATATTCGTAGACATTATTGAAAACATTTTAAAGAAACTATGTACATAGTTACAATCTGAAAACGTTTTATTAAAATCGTTAAAAAAAAATTTATATATGAAAACGCTTCAATTTAAAAAGAAAAATTAAGTGCATTTGGAAAAACGTTATTTAAACATTTAATTAAAACAATTACAAATTTTAAAGGGGTGGGAAGGGATGAACCCATACCCCCACCCACTTTTTAAAGGCATGACGTTGGCGGCTGTGTTGTCGTAGGCACTATGATAGTAGTATCATTGCAGGCCTACGTCAGTAGGTTACCACGACTCAGCCTCTTAAAAAATAGTAATGTAAATGAAAGTCGTAGAGAAGCTACTACATACAGCAAGGGGTATGCATTTATTATTATGTGTATAAAATTTGTTTTTTAATATTAATTATTATATATTAATAATTAGTTATACAATTTATTAATGATATTTAATTATTAAGTTAATATATGACAGTTAAGATGTAGTTATATTAATTTTTTTAAATATAAATTGAATTAATTAAGTGTTAAGAGGATGTCTTTTAGAAATTAATTAATATTGTAAATAGAATTATTTAGAAACAATAAATGATAATTCCTCCTAAAGTAATTTAGAGAAATTGATCTTTCAAAAGAAGGGATCATTTTTTTTCAATATAGTGATTAAGTAAAATATTCTTAAAACATTTTAGAGAATTGTTTTAAAGAGCTATGGAGGAAAATTTAACCTATCAAAAAAAATACTTGGGATAAGGAAACACGCATGAATGTTCCTTCACTTGACTCTTAATGAAAACTGAGAACCCCATATTTAACTCAACTAATTTGTTTTAGCAAACCCAAACATGTGCTTGCATTTTGCGTTTTCTCTATGATATCTGTTTTGGGTTTTTGGGTCGACTAGATTGTTGACTAGTTATAGCACATCTACTAGAGGCTCAGAGGTTATGATTTGTGATGTCATGATGATGTTTTTTGATCTCAATATTTTTAACCCAACCATGGTTATGTGATGGCATGCTCTATGGCATGTGTGGTTTACTGATTGATATTATTTCCAGTCTTCTTGTGTAAGCTATGATTTATGTAACCATTTATGAGTTATCGATTAGTTGTATTTGGATTACTTTGCAGTTGCCTTGATGGGACTGAAGTGTTTATTTGATCTTGATGATGTCATGATGAGAAATGTATTACTTGACCATTTTTGGAAGTCTTTGAACAGTTTTATTTTGCGATATTTTTCAGTTGCTTGATGAGAACTGATGGACACTATGATTTGTCATTGTTTCTTTTTAGTTGCTCATAGAGAACTAATATGTTATTATGATCATTATGATGCTTTCCTATCACTTGTATAGGATTGAGGTGATTTTGTGATTTCATGAGCTTAGGGTAGGATATCTACATGTAGTGTATATAGAAAAAAGGATAGGCATTACATGGCTGAGTTTGAGGAGGTTAACTTGAGATAGATGATGCACACCATTCTTTATCACCTACCTTCTATTCATGATTAGCATAGAGCACATCAGTCAGAACATGAGCATAGATCTAGGTCTAGGAGCCCTTGGAGGGACCGAAATAGATTTATTATATTTACTTAGATGAAGGACCTTTCGACATCCAAGGTCAAGCCCTTTAATGGGCAGGGTTCTGGATATGTGACCGAATAGTGGCTTATTGTCCTTGACAAGATTTTTTCCATGTAGGACTTTCGCAGTAATGTTAAGGCAAGATTTTCCATTACCAATCTAGAGAATTTTGGGGCCACTTGGTGGAGAATTGAGGAAAAGAAGTTGGGCATAGATATGAACAATGTCACTTGGGAGCTTTTTTTAGAGAGTTTTTGCAAGTGATTCCTACCAGAGGAATGGAAGCAACAAAGAGTAGATGAGTTTCATAACCTCAGGTAGTATTCTATGACTATAATAGAGTATGAGCACAAATTCTATGAGCTCATGTCCTTTTTCAGGATTTAGTGACAACTCAACTTAGTTGACATAGCACTTCATTAGAGGTTTGAACTATCATATAATTGGAGGTGTCAAGGTATTTGAGCGTAAAACCCTCAAGGATGTTGTACGATGAGCCATCCTTGTTGAAAAAAGTGTCAACCTTGGACAGGGAGGTTTTATGGGAGCGACTATAGCATTAGGATCTAAGAGCAACCATAACTCAGGTGGAAATTGAAAGCCTCGTTTTCCTAAGGGGAAATAGTATCAGCAGTAGTCTCAGTAGACACAGCAGTAGAAGGGAGCATACCCTCAGGCTCAAGGTGGTGGTAGAGGTTTTAACTCCAAGAACAATCGCAATGCTTGATGCAATAAATGAAATCAGCACACTCAGCCCAGTCAAAGTAGTTAGTCCTTTTTTATCAAGGATAGCCACCAATTGTCAAATGCACCACCTATAGAGAGAGGATCTAACATAAGTATAGGATGTTTTACATGTGGGTAGGTTGGACATTTTGTAGCACATTGTCCATAGCGAGCACCTTAGTATTCAAGCCCTAGGCCAATAGCATTAGAGCCCATAGTTGGAGATGCAGGTAGAGCTCATAGAGTGTTTGCAGTTGTAGATCATTGTCAGGTAGACCATCAAGGAATAGTGATTGAAACCACAAGAGCTATTTGAGGTACACCTCTTTCAGTTTTGGTTGATTCAGGTGCTACAAATTCATTTATTTCTCCATCTTTAGTTGCTAAGTGTAAGTTGGAAGTGGTGAAGCAAGATCATGGTTGGCAAGTGGAACTAGCCTTAGGCATTAAGGTCTCCACAGATTTCGTAGTTCATAAGTGTGGGCTTAGCACAGGAGGATTTGATACTGTAGTTGACCTTTGGGTTATACCTCTTGGTTCCTATGATGTGGTTTTAGGAATGGATTGGCTTGGCTCTCATAGAGCTAGAATAGGCTATAGGAAGAAGATTATTATGTGTTAGGATGACCAAGGGAAGGATGTGAAAATTGTTGGGATACCAAGGCCTATATCTTTACGAATGATTTTAGCTATGAAATTGAAGTGAAGTTTTCGTAAGGGCTGTTAGATATTTGCTGTTACGGTAAATGAGCTTGATGAGGAAGATCCTATGAGAAAGACTTTAGATCACAAGATTTTATATGAGTATGCAGATGTTTTTTCGAGTGAGATTCTAGGAATGCCCCAAAAGAGGGACATCGATTTCAGCATTGACCTCATTCCAGAAGCAGAGCCTATCTCTAAAACTCCTTATCGTATGACTACATAAGAATTGGGTGAGTTACATTTGTAGCTAGAGGAAATTTTGGCCAAAGGGAGCATTCGACTTAGTGTGTCACCATGGGGAGCTCTAGTGCTCTTTTTGAAAAAGAAAGATGGTTCTTTGTGCCTATGTATTGATTATAGACAACTGAATAAGGTGACAATAAAGAACAGGTATCCTCTACCAAGGATTGATGACTTATTTGATCAGATCAAGGGAGCTACATTAATCTCTAAGATCGACCTTAAGTTAGGATACCATCAACTTCACATAAAGGAAGCCGACATTCACAAGATCACCTTCTAAACTCGCTATGGGAACTATGAGTTCACAGTGGTACCTTTTGGGCTAACAAATGCTCCATCAGTTTTCATGAGCTTGATGAATAGGGTGTTTCGATCTTATCTTGACAGGTTTGTACTTGTGTTCCTTGATGATATATTGATATATTCTAAGTCTCAGAAGGAGCATGAGGAACACTTGCGATTGGTTTTATAGTGCTTGAGAGACAATCAACTTTATGCCAATGAGGCTAAGTGTGAATTCTTCAAATCTGAGATTCAGTATTTAGGGCATGTCGTATCAGGTAATGGTATTTTTGTAGACCCTGCAAAGGTCTAGGCAATAGTAGATTGGCCTACACCCACTAATGTGTTAGAGATTCATAGTTTCATGGGTCTAGCTGGTTATTATCATAGAATTGTCCAAAACTTCTCCAGAATAGTGCATCCTATCACTTTCCTTCAGAGGAAAGGAAAGAAGTTTATATGGACGGAGAAATGTGAAGAAGCATTTCAAAAGCTCAAGGAGCTTTTGACTAGTGCACTGATCTTAGCAATACTTAATCTGGAAGGTGATTTCATTGTATGTATAGATGCTTCCCTTGAAAGGATTGGAGTTGTTTTGATGCAGAATGGATAGGTGATTGCATATGAATTGTGCAAACTCAAGGATCATGAGATGAATTATCCTACACATGATCTTGAGTTAGCAGTGGTAGTTCATGCTTTGACAAGATGGAGACATTTCTTGTTGGGGCACAAATTTGAATTACATAGTGATCATTGCAATCTTCAGTACATTTTCACTCAACCTAATTTGAATGCTCACCAAAGGCAATGGATAGAATTTTTATGTGAGTATAACTTCAAGTTAAATTAAATTCATGTGAGTATAACTTCAAGTTAAATTAAATTCAAGGAAAGGAGAATGTGGAGTAGATGCTTTGAGTCACAAGAGACATGTGATATCATCTATGACTCTTAGTGTTGATTTGAGGAGTCAGATTCTTTAGGCACTTCCTACAGATTCTTGGTACCAAGAGGTGTGCAGAGAAATAGATTCAGTGAGACCTTTGGAGGGTAAGTTTTCAGGCTATGTCCTAGAGTTAGATGGTGTTTTGAGACATTTAGGAAGGATTTATGTGCCACTACTGGATGAGCTTGGCACCTTGATTCTAGCAGAGGCCCATCATACACCTTACTCGACACATCCAGATGTCAAGAAGATGCATGCTGATTTGTGACATTTATTCTATTGGTTTGAGATGAAGTGAGATATTGTTGATTATGTGGCTAGGTGTCTTGAGTGTCAGAGAGTCAAGGTAGAACACCAGCATTCGGCAGGACTCTTGCAACCAAATCTCATTCCTTCATGGAAGTGGGACATCATCTCTATTGACTTCATAGTAGGATTACCTATGACTTCTCATCATCATGATGCTGTCATGGTCACTGTTGATCAGTTGACTAAGGTGGCACATTTTTCACTGATCAAGTCTTCCTACATGGTAGCTTATGTAGCTAATGTCTTCATGCATGATATCGTGAGACTACATGGTATTCCCCAAAAGATCATTTTAGATAGGGATCCTGTATTCACATTCGCATTTTGCACATCATTGCAGCATGAGCTTGGAGCACAATTCAATTTCAGTTTGGCATATCACCTAGAGACAGATGGTCAGATAGAGAGAGTGAATCAAGTTGTGAAAGATATGTTATGGATGTATGTGATGGATAGGTAGACACATTGGGAGGACTATCTCTACCTAGTGGAGTTTTCTTACAACAATGGGTATCACAGTTCTATTGGCATGGTACCATTCTAGGCTTTATATGGATGTCCTTGTCATACACCTTTGAGTTGGGACAACCTTGAGGATTGCATCCTATTGGGTCCTGAGATGCTTTGCAATATGGAGCAATAGGTAGTGCATATCCGTGAGCACTTGACTATGGCACAGGATAGGTAGAAAAAGTACGCTGATGCACATAGGATAGATAAGCAATTTTCTATGGGAGATAATGTATTCTTGAGAGTGCATCCATGGAAGAGTCTGATCTGATATGGAAAGGGTTCAAAGCTAGCACCTCACTTTGTGGGACTATTCGAGATTCTTGAGAGGATTGGCATAGTTGCTTATTGCCTTGCTTTAATACCCAACCTAGCTCACATTCATGCTGTTTTCCATGTTTTAGTACTTAGCCAGTATATCCCTGATGTAGCACATGTTCTTGATTGGAATGTGTTGCAGGTAGAGGACAGTCAACTGACTTTGGAGCTGGTTCATATTTTGGAGCGACGGGAGTTAACCCTCATGGGTCGAACCATAAAGCAGGTAAGGGTCTAATGGAACCCTACTGATGATTGTTCAGCTACATGGGAGGATGCAGCTAGATTATGGGATTTACATCCCTACTTGTTTGTAGGCTTCCAAGAGTAAGCCTAATCCTAAGGGGGTGGATGTAGTGCCTGCCCTAGTTTACATTTTTTCTAGTTACATTGTTGCTATCATTGTCGAACTCTATTAGGCCAGTTTTTTATATTGATGGTTAGTAGCATTGTTTTGAGACTATCGGATATTGTGTTACAAATTTAGCTGATATATGATGTGATTACTTAGACTCTACATTTCATGTAAGCATGATGATTATTACATTATTCTCAATTTTGATGATGTTTAGCTAAATGGATTATTATATGTGTGTGTTTTCTTATGGATACTTACCCCATATTGCATGTGTATGGTGTGCGTGTTTGTTCTCTTTATGTATGGCATTTCTGATGTGGTTAAGGAAGGGAGTCGTAGTCACCTACTAGTTGGGATCTACATGATGCACCACTTCCTACCATTGCCTATTTAGCTTAGGATATATATTGTATGTACATGCATGGATTTTATGCAGGTTGTAGGTACCAGGTATCGACTTCCTTGAATTGCCAAGATGAGCGTACCCTATCACAATATCTCAATGGTAAGATAGGGGAGATAAATTCTCAAGTCCAAATCCTAAACTCTTAAACCATTTGTCCTAGAAATGTAGGACAAGTATCTGAGATGTTTTACCTTCTGAATGCGTTGGATGAGGTAATTCATGATTTTAACCCCTTAGACTGATTTTGTGTGGATTGTTCTATGACAAGTTTTCATATTTTATCTTAGAGATCTTTGGTGAATTTTCTATTAATTAAGTCTAAAATTAAAATATTTAATTAATAATTTTATTATTTTGGAGAAAATTAATATAATGTTATGAGATAATGATATTCTTTTTTTAGTTAATTAAATGGGAAATTAATTGAGTAAAAGAATTAAATAAAAGAAATTAAAATTAATAAAATAATAATAAAATAAAAAATAAAAAATAATAACAAAAATAGTAAAAAAATTAAAATAAAAGTTATAATTCTACCTAGGAGTAAGCGCACCTCTTGAATGAACATGTGTCTACAACACAGGAGTTAGCACACAAATTAAGCACATGATGTTGATGACTTTGTGACTCATCTAGAAGGTTGGAAAAGGCTCATGTTTAGTTTTCAATGCTTATCTTATCTTCTGGTTGATTCTAGAGACATTCTAGGTGCTTCTTGAGAGGTTCTTATATTCAGGCACTCCTAGTAGCTCAGGGAGCATTTTTGGGAGTGGATCCATGAAAATTGGAGAAGGAATGAGCTTTCTCTACAGATTCTGAGGAGAAGTGAATTAGCATCAGTGTCTAGGAAGACACTTGTGATTTTGCATACGTTATTTTTGCTTCTTCCACTTCCTGTCTTCTTCATGTCTTCTAAATATTTTTTGAGGATTCCATATTTCAGTTATATGTATTCTTGTCATGGGTAGTTAAATTTTTGTATGAGAAAACCACATTATGCATAGATTTGAGGAATTTATGGGACTAGGGTTTAAATGTTTAAGGATGAACCTATTAGAAGGATTAAATAGGTGAATCTAAAGAACAATCATTATAGGGGAATTCTTATTTTACAAAAATTGGAAAAGCCTTTTTGTATATATTTGCAGACATTATTGAAAACATTTTAAAGAAAATATGTACATAGTTACAGTCTGAAAATGTTTTATTAAAATCGTTTATAAAAAATTTATATATGAACACGCTTCAATTTTTAAAAAATAATTAAGTGCATTTGGAAAAATGTTATTGAAACGTTTAATAATAATAAAAAAATTTCAAATTTTAAAGGGGCAGGGAGGGACAAACCTGTAACCCTACCCCCTTTTTAAAGGCATGACACTGGCAGCTCTACTGCTGCAGGCACTATGACAGCAATACCGTCACAGGCCTACATGAGTAGGCTTCCACGGCGCAACCTTTTAAAAAAAAATGATGTCAAGGATAGTTGCAGAGAAGGTACTACGTACCGTAGGGGGTATGCATTTATTATTATGTGTATAAAATTTGTTTGTTAATATTAATTATTATATATTAATAATTTATAATTATTTATTATTTATATATTTTATTAATGATATTTAATAATTAAGTTAATAGATGACAGTTACGATGTAGTTATGTTGAAAAAAATTAATATAAATTGAATTAATTAAGTGTTAGGAGGATGTCTTTTAGAAATTAATTAATATTGTAAATAGAATTATTTGGAAACAATAAATGATAATTATTCCTAGAGTAATTTAGAGAAATTGACCTTTTGAAAGAAGGGATCATTTTTTTCAATATAGTGATTAAGTAAAATATTCTTAAAACATTTTAGTGAATTTTTTTAAAGAGCTATGGAGGAAAATTTAACCTATCAAAACAATACTTGGGATCAGGAAAAATGCATGAATGTTCCTCCACTTGACTCTTAACAAAAACTGAGAACCCCATATTTAACTCAACTAAGTTGTTTTAGCAAACCCAAACATGTGCTTGCATTTTGTATTTTCTCTATGATATCTATTTTGGGTGTTTGGGTTGACTAGATTGTTGACCAGTTATAGGATGTCTACCAAAGGCTCATGGGTTATGATTTTTGATGTCATGATGATGTCTTTTGATCTCAATATTTTTAACCCAACCATGGTTATGTGATGGCCTGCTCTATGGTGTGTGTGGTTTACTGATTGATATTTTTTCTAGTCTTCTTGTGTAAGCTGTGATTTATGTAACTATTTATGAGTTATTGATTAGTTGTATTTGGATTACTTTCTAGTCACCTTAATGGGACTAAATTGTTTATCTGATCTTGATGATGTCATGATGAGACCTATATGACTTGACCAGTTTTGGAAGTCTTTGAATAGTGTTATTTTGAGATATTTTTTGGTCGCTTGATGAGAATCGATGGAAACTATGATTTGTCATTGTTACCTTTTAGTTGCTCATAGAGAACTGATATGTTATTATGATCATTATGATGTTTTCCTGTCACTTGTATAAGACTGAGGTGATTTTGTGATTTCATGAGCTTAGGGTACGATATCTACATGTAGTGTCAAGAAGTGGCTTGCAATGGGGGCTGGGGCCCTAAGTGGCTGCCAGGGTAACTCATTGTAAGTTGTTTAATAAGTGAAAACATTACACTAAATATTGACTTAAATGAATCTAATAAGATAATTTTTTGTTCTTGCCCATGCCTCAAGTGCTAGTATAGACTAGGATGGGAGTAGAGAGAATGTTTGGTTGCAACCTTGCATTCTATAACATGCCTCATTAGTACGAGAGGATACTAGTTGTTGGAATATTCAAATATGGAAAGAGTACTTATGAGAGGGGGGGTGAATCATAAGTATCATACTTTAGCCAATAAAACTTTTAGATGGAAGTAAATTACATACATGTAAATACATCAAATAAACATGAAACTAAAAACATGCATCAACAACTCATAACACTGAAATTTGGTAACCAAAAAACCCTCCAAGAATAAGAAGGTAAAACTAGGGTGGCAATGATACCCACAAAAATTACTGTAGCAATATTGTTCAACCACTTCTGATGGTCTGCCCTGTTAAAGGCTTTACACTGTATCAATAGTGACTTGGTTAGAGGATTTACAAACACTTAACATGAAGTGTCACCCTGTTAAAGGATTAAATCACCTATTTAAAGGATCTACGAAATAGCTGCTAAGCTAACCTATCACCATATGATTTTCATTCTAATACAATTGCTAGAGAGTATTAGGTACAATGAACCTGATAGATTACAATCCTTGATTGCTGAATGCAGGCACCTTTTCCGCTTTCTCTGATCTTGATCCTTTTGTGATCTGATAACCCTCACTTCTGAAAATAGATTTCCTTGTGCACCCTTGTATTTCCACTCATACATTTACAATGAAATTTCATCTTCCCTATAAAGATATTTGAGGATTTAGGGTTAGGTATGGATCTATGATCCATATTCAATCTTCATTTTCCGCTTATTATTTGCACTTCTTCTATTGGTTGCATGCCTTCATCATTTTTCTTATTGGCTACATGTAGATTGCATAGGAAAAGTAAAAGATTCGATCTTTTCATTAAATCCTTCGAGATTTACCTTATGTCGGCTGTAAAAACTATTTGCATCATAGTTTGTGCAATTACAAAATCTTATGATGATATTCTGAGTTACTCTACTCCTGAAGTATTGCTAATACTCAACACATGTTGTTTCCTAGATAGCTCAGCACCTAAACAAAATTGTATCACTTGGCACCTTATGTTAATCAACACTTGTTAATACTCGGTATCTGATCTTCACTCAACATCTAAAAACTACTCGGCACATGAAGATCACTCAGCACCTAAAGTCTTTCCTAACTCGGCATGCATGGTGTACTCGGCACCAATATAGAGTGGGTAAGTGTATTGGCACTCAAGTGTCAAAAACCATTATGAGGTTAACAATCTCCCCCTTTGACATGAGTGAAAAAAACACTTAACTAATCTTATAAATACATTTACTAATCTGATTGGTATATACAGAGTTTAAAGAAAACTTGATCAAAATTTGTAGCTTACAATATATATATACCTTAAAAAAATGGTAACTCCCCATAAATTGATTGTGCCTTGTCTGTATATCATGCTCCTCCTTTGTATTTTTTCTCCCCCACTAATTTATCTCATAATATCTGTATCCCCCCCTATTATGTCTCTTTTCTCCCCCTTTTTGACACTTATGTCAAAGAATGTTTAAGGGTTAAGACCATATTTAGCCAAAAATGTGTTGTTTACTTCCATAATCATCCTAAGAGTTGCATCTCAATTGTTCAAAGCAATTTCCAGCGACTTATGTTGGATGACAGTCTCGGCAACAAGATGAATAAGTCCATCTAATGTAGAAAGATTTGGGTCTTTCTTGAGAATAGTTTCAGCATACACTTTCTCTTTATGGAGTATCTCTAAATGTGGGGTAATGGAGGCTTGGATCTGTATTAATTTGGCCTTGATATTAGCCTCATCTACTATTAATACAGCTATTTCTTTGTGAGTGTGAAGCAATTAAGCAAAATACTTCTCACTTTGAGCTGGATCTTTAGGTAGTTGTATGCTTGAAATGTTTAAATTTCTTTCCAAGCTCAGTATCTTTTGGCTTGTCTCTTGTGTGAAGTATGAAAAATCACATAGCTTCTTGTACAATGAGAATATATTCTCAAGTACCTTTTTCACTTTGTCAATAAGCTTTTCCAATTCAACTTGTGAAAGTGCAATTTCACTTGATATTTTCTCATTCACTTTCCCCTGAAATTTTCTCTCCGACCATTCCATAAGTTTTGCATTTATTTCTAGGTTTTTATTTGTCACCTGGTCAATAATATAGTGTCCTTAATCTCATATAGTGTTTGCTTATGTTTATACTCCTTGAGTATCTCCTGTCTTTTCCTCCTATTCAATGCATCCTGCACCTCATTGATTTGATCAATGATTATTTATTTTGAGTCATAGCTCGGTATGACTATCTCCTCATCTAATTCAGGGTCTCCATAGTGAAGTACCCTTGCAACTCTGGTAGTACTAGATGTTGGTATAGATATTTGCAATGGCTAGTGTGAAGGAGTTCCCGAGGTAGGAAAACCTATTAATGTTTGTATTGCCTCCTGTTCTTTAGGGGTTTTCACTGTTTCCTCCTCCTTCTGTCTACCATGATCAATTATTGTAATCTTGGGAAGTGCACCTTGTGTTTGTGCTATAGGATCAGATGTAATAGTTTGTCCTGTTTGTTCTATTCCTTTTTCTATAGTTGCACTTGGCTTCTGTATTGCAGCATCAACTATGCTTGTTGGCATTTGAAATTGACTACTAGTAGTTGTAGAGATGATAGAAGGTGGTTCTTGTGGATTCACCTTATCTCTGACTGTACTATCTACTAGTTTTTGCAATTCATCTATATTGACCAATACTAGATCTGGCCATAATATTGCTTGTTGTGTAGATTGGTCAAGAATTCTTTTAAGATCTTCTATAATTAATGGATTGATATTCTGACCAGAAGTATCAGGAACATCAGTAATAGTTACAGTGTCTGCAGGTAAGATGAATGCTTGAGGAGGGCTAGGGGGTGACAATTGTGTGTCTTGCACACTCTGATCTGGTTGCTGCTCTTGCTCAACTGTTCCCGTTATATCCTATTTTTGTGT
Organism: Cupressus sempervirens; assembly: GCA_028749045.1. NCBI lineage: Eukaryota > Viridiplantae > Streptophyta > Pinopsida > Cupressales > Cupressaceae > Cupressus > Cupressus sempervirens. The sequence continues at coordinate 333,219,846 of CM053792.1, forward strand.
CTTTTCCTCCTCTCCATCTTTCATTTCTTCTTCCTTCTTCTCTTCTTCTCTTTTCTCTTGTTCTTCTTCTTTCCTTTCTTCTTCTCTTTTCCTTTCTTCATCTTCTTTCCTTTTTCTCCTCTCCTCTATTGGTACGATAGCTTCTTCCTTGTATTCTTCTTCAAGAAAATCTTCAATCTTTTTGTACAAGTTCTTCCATGATTTCATTGTTCTTTGAAAAATCTCTTGCATCCTATTTTGGAGTATAAAGAATGCCTTGTATTTAGGTTTAAACCTATTATTGTTCCTTTTGACTGCATTCTTTACTTGTTCCTTAGTCAAATCCAACAATACACTTGCTAAGGTTGATTCCCTCATCTCCTTCATTTTCAAACAGAAATGTCATCCGTCTTCTACAATTTTTGACACTTCTTTTGGCAATTGTCCATCTAATTCAAGTGGAGTGTACTTGAATTGTGCCATCATTCCATAAACTATTTCTTCTATCTTATTTTGTTCTTCTTTAGTAAATTTACTAAAGTCAACTTTATTTAAATTACTTAAGTCACCATTTCCAATCTTTCTACATAAGGTATCAACTGAAGAATAGCTTACCTTTTCAGATTGGTCTTCTTCATCAGTGTCAGGTTGAGCCATATATCTTCTTCTTTTCCTCGGCTCGTCCTGTGTTTCCTTGATTTGTTCCTTCTTTGTAACTTCTTCTTTAGCCTTTTGAGTGGAGGCCCTTGTTAGTGCTCGTGTTGTTGGCTTTTGAGGTGATGGTGTGGCAACTTTTTTTGATCTGGGCTTAGCTAAAGGCTATTATGTTTCCTTTCTCTTCTTTGGCTTAGCTTCAGTTGGTGCTTCCTTGGCTTCTTCTTCCTCTGAACCTTCCTCCTTATCTTCTCCAAGACCTTGAGTTAATTCCATTGGCCCTTGTTCTTGCTCATCTTCATCATCACTATCATCTTCTTCTTCTTCTTCTTCTGCTTCAGCCTCAATTTCTTTACCAAATTTCTTCTTAACCTTCTTTAGTAATTTGTCTTTATTCTTCAATGTGGAAGCAATTTTTAATTCCATGTTTATCTTTGATCTTACTATATCATAAATGCCAAAATGTGGAGCACTTTTATCTGTTTCTTTTGCCAATAATGTAGTTATTGCTGCAGATGCCTCATCAATATTAATTTCATATCCAAATGGCCTTAGCCATCTTACCCTTGGTATTACTGCTTGAATATAGGTAAAATCAATGTCAACTAAGAAACATATATCATTAGTATGTTTTTCTACTAAGGAAACTGGTATCCTTGATCTTTGCTTCATGGATTTCTTGAAATCTTCAAAATAGCTTGTCATCAAGGTATCAAAATTTTCTCCCATTTGTTCTATGTATTCATTGATTTGGGCAATGATGGTTCTGTCATTCCTCCATGCCACTTTTCTAAAAGAAGGAAACTCATTCTGAACATAAAAGAATATGCAAACTAGGATTGCTCCAAATTTGCATTGAGTTCCCTTTGTTCTTCTTATGGCAGCTAGGTTTTCAGTGATCTGTTGTAGTTGCAGTTCTGCAAGATCATAAGTATGATCCTTTTTCACCAATTTGTAGCCTACATCTACTGCAATACATGGTACACTATTGAGTCTATTGGATTGGTAGAATTTATGGGTGATGACTCTAATAGCAAAATCAACTAGAGGATCCTGTATGGTGTGAATTGTCATTCTTCTTTTGTTCCACTGGGCACCAGTGTTCTTTTCAATAACCTCCTTTGATTCACTTCTCAGGGTTTTGTACCGATCTAGGGTTGGGTACCCTATTACTCTATGTATGATTTCTTTGGTCAATTTGATGGAAATATCCGCTAACCACAAATTTCCACCATGATTTTTGCTCAGCACAAGTCTAACCTATTCTGTTTTGAATACGGTGGGAAAGCTCAAAACTCGGGTCAAACCCTTTCTTTCAACGATTTTGAATTCATCTTTCAAGACTCCATCTACACATAGTTTCTCATAGGCTTGTCTTATTTCCATGTCTCCTAGGGCTCCTATCTTACAATTGTAACATTTTCTCACGTCGTGGATCATTACAACTTTTGGAGGAATATGGGAGAGAGCTTCGACTGAGTCATTTTTGTAGGCAACTTTGGGTATAGGACGGAAATCAGGTTGCTTGACTTCATTTGAATCTAACTGCACTTCAAAAGACTCTTTTACCTTGGTTTTCTTTGAGCTTGATGCCATTTATGCAAACTAAGGTTTTCACAACAAAAGGATATGAAACTACGTAGCTCGGCACAACTGAAAATACCTCAAGATTGATGAAAAACGTGTTGAATGCGGTTGCAATCTGCTTGATACGCTGGATTCTTGCTATGAATTCACTCAGCTCTCTTTCTTCTTCTTTGCTTCTTGATCACGATGAGTAAAACTGATTGAAATCGTGATAATATACCCTATTTCCATCGCATTAAATGCTCAACTGCCAACTCGGCTTATGAAGAAATTTTAACCTAACTCAACTTGCACTATATTTCCACTTTACTCGACTTCCATTCAAGTTAACCAACTCGACATCAGTTATTAGCTCGGTCGCTGTTGGGAGCTCGACATCTATTGGAGTTTAACTCGACATCCAAAGATAGCTCGTCATCAACATTTAGTTTTTGTCTTGACATCTTGTTTCATGTAGGTTTATATTTTGTTTATCTTCTTTGTCTTGGGACTAATGTGTGATATAGCTTTGTATATTAGTCCTATGTACTTCTCATGCTTAGTTTGATGAAGTGTGATCACTTGACCTATTGGGTGAAGTGATCCCTCCACTTGATGTGTTGCACTCATCTTTCTTTTTCCAAGTCTTGTTCATTTGTCCCCTTATCTTTTCGACATCAATCTTTTCTTTTCCTTAGTTTTCTTCAGTCTTGGGTGCCTTTGATATTGTAGGATAGTTTCTACTGATATGACCACTTTTCAAACAAGTGAAACATGTAGTTTGATTCAACCATCTTTTGTAGTTTCCTCTGAAATGTGTTCTTATGCAGTTATGTGGTATATGTCCATATTCTTGATAATAATGATAGCTATATCTAGTGTTGTAATCCCAATGATAATGACTTTCATTCCCTTCTATTTTTGCTGGTTGATTTGATGTCCACATAGGTTTTGATCTGCATTCAAATGCCCTATGTCCATACTTTTTGCAATTATAACAATGTCCATCAAATCTTTGTGTCCTTATGACATTGGATCTGCAATTTCGTGGCATATGTCCTTGCATGTTGCACTTGTGACAGAAACTTTTATTTCTCAGTGTGTTTGATTGATTGAATCTTCTACTCTTGCACACATTAGCTGTATGCCCCTTCTTATTACAGTGATGACAAGTGGGTTTTCAATTCTTAACTTTGTCACTTCTTTGTTCAACATTCTTTGATGATTCCCCAACTTCAGTGCTATTGTATCCTAGTCCTGATGTATCATGGGAAAATTTTGGGGATTTCAGCTACTGGTCAAAATACTTGATGGCTTCACTTGACTTGTTGAGATTCTCTGCTACCTCTTTTTCTGTATTCAATTCATTCTACATTTGTTCATTCTACATCTTCAAAGTAGAGATCTCAATATCTTTCACATTGAGTTCATGATGAAGGTTCATCATTTGGGCAAGTGTATCCATCTGCATGTTTGAGATCCTTGTCAATTTAGTACATCTCTTCCAGTCTGTTTGCAAGATTTCTTTTGTCATTTTCCATCATCGCTTTATCTCAACTGCTCTTTTCTTGTGTTCAGTAATTTCACATATCATTATGGCCTGTGATTCATGTTCCATCTTTAGAGTTCTTATCTCCTCTACTTGAATTTTATTTTTCTCCTTCAGTTCTGGTATTGCTGCATCAAACTCTTTAGTGTCTCCATTGGAAAATATGTTGGTGGTATCAATCTCCTTGTAGTTTATCTCATTTTCGGCTATGGCTAGATCCTTCCTTTTTTTTAATAAATTTCTCAACTTGTTTCTAAATTCCTCCAAGCTATGCAGAGCAAGTTGCACATCTATCACCTAATTTTCAATGATCTTTCCAAGTTTGAAAGCTTCCATCTTTAGATCTTTTCCTCCAAGCTGTTAGACTTTTCCTTGTGAGAACCTGGATTCTCTCTAATACCAATTGTTGGAATATTCAAATATGGAAAGAGTACTTATGAGAGGGGGGGTGAATCATAAGTATCACACTTTAGCCAATAAAACTTTTAGATGGAAGCAAATTACATACATGTAAATACATCAAATAAACATGAAACTAAACACATGCATCAACAACTCATAACACTGGAATTTGGTAACCCAGAAACCCTCCAAGAATAAGAAGGTAAAACTAGGGTGGGGATGATACCCACAAAAATTACTGTAGCAATATTGTTCAACCACTTCTAATGGTTTGCCCTATTAAAGGCTTGCCCTTTTAAAGGCTTTACACTGTATCAATAGTGACCTAGTTAGAGGATTTACAAACACTTAACATGAAGTGTCACCCTGTTAAAGGATTTAATCACCTATTTAAAGGATCTACGAAATAGTTGTTAAGCTAACCTATCACCATAGGATTTTCATTCTAATACAATTGCTAGAGAGTATTAGGTACAATGAACCTGATAGATTACAATCCTTGATTGTTGAATGCAGACACCTTTTCCGCTTTCTCTGATCTTGATCCTTTTGTGATCTGATAACCCTCGCTTCTGAAAATAGATTTCCTTGTGCACCCTTGTATGTCCACTCATACATTTACAATGAAATTTCGTCTTCCTTACAAAGACATTTGAGGATTTCAAGTTAGGTATGGATCTACGATCCATATTCAATCTTCATTTTCCACTTATTATTTGCACTTCTATTGGTTGCATGCCTTGATCATTTTTCTTATTGGCTGCATGTAGATTACATAGGAAAAAGTAAAAGATTCGATCTCATCATTAAATCCTTCGAGATTTATCTTATGTTAGCTGTAAAAACTATTTACATCATAGTTTGTGCAATTACAAACTCTTATGCTGATATTCTAAGTTACTCAGCTCCTGAAGTATTGCTGATACTCAACACATGCTATTTCCTGGATAGCTCAGCACCTAAACAAAACTGTATCACTCGGGACCTTATGTTACTCGGCACTTGTTAACACTCGGTATCTAATCTTCACTCAGCATCTAAAAACTACTCGACACCTTATGTTGCTCGGCACTTGTTAACACTCGACATCTAAAAAATACTTGGCACATGAAGATCACTCGGCACCTGAAGTCTTTCCTAACTCGGCATGCATGGTGTACTCGGCACCAATATAGATTGGGTAAGTGTATTGGCACTCAAGTGTCAAAAACCATTATGAGGTTAACACTAGTGGCCGCATAGGGATCAGTAGGGGGCCGAGGTCTACTAAGAGACTACCAAGGTAACTCTAGCATGATCCTTGTGATGACACTTTCCTGCTTACATAGTAGGTTCCTACGTGTCTTATGTGCCTCTAGGATTAGATGTCGATTTATGTTGGAACCTTTGAGTTAGTATACTTTTAGGTTTCCTAGAATTAGAGAGTATTTGTGTTATTTGATTTGATATTTTGTTTGGAACTTGAGACTATCTCCTTATTATGGTGGGAGTGGGCCATTTAGGTCCCACGCGGTCATGTGGTATTTCTTTTTCACTCTTACCATTTGAGATCTATCTGAGACATCGTGGTTGGAGCAATCTTTGATGGCATCTATCTTCATTCTGTTCTAGGATTATGATGATGGACATGTATCCTTATATTGATGATTAGCATATGATAGACGATGTTATCTTATGCCTTATTTTGCATGATTAGATTTCTTATGCATATGTTGTAGCATGTTAGATTTATTTCTGCATATGATGTAGTATTTTTTAGGAGTGACATTCCTACTATGATAATACCGATGATCTCTTCGGTGACTTGGGATGTTATGCATGGAGGGATGGCTAGGGCCCACGATGGTCTAATGATGCTATTTACGATTGGGATGAACCGTGTACCTAGATAATTATGTGTTATGATTTATGGTTATCTTTTATGATGGATGTTTATATCTTCTATGATGTATGGAGTATGTTTTTATTTACTTTATTGCACTTGCATCATGGATTAGAATAATATGATGTACTTTATTTTCACACATGTATATTCTTTTATGTCTTTCATATCCTGTGACATGTACAGTGGATGCTTGAGCATTTTAAAATGTAATATACTAAAGGACATTTGGAACAAAAGTATATTGTTTAAGAATGTTGTACTTTTCATTATTATTTCATGTGGATGTGGTGATAGTTGGAATTAATATTAGTTAATTTAAGTGTGATTCAACATTAAGGGATCCTTAAAGAATGTAAGTTGTTATGTATGATTATGTATACTTTCAGTTGAGTGATGTTATTGCTTCCGCTACTATGTCTATGTTGTGAATGGTTTTACTTTCATCTTTCAAAAAAAAAATGCTACCAAACTTAGTGAAACTTTAGGTTAATTCTTTTGGATCCCTTGGCAGGGTGTTACACACTTCTTCTACTTTTATTTAGCCTCTTTCAACATTTCCTTCACCTTGTTGATTGTTTGCAACAAATTTATAAATAAATCAAATTATATAGAAAATAATATTGATACATAATTAAATTCAAGTCCATAAAAATAAATAAATTTAATATATATACAATTACAGACATAGGTTAATTCGATGATAATTTGCCATAGTCTTTTGAAGATTTCTTTGTTTTGCTTCATTAGATCTCTTGCTTGCATATTTGTTTTTCCTTCATTCCTTTTTTCCCACGAAAAAATTATAAAAATAAAAAAATTTCCCCTAATTTAATAAATTCACAACCTAACTTTATAAAATTTTGCAGTAACTTTTAAACATTTATCTTCACTATCAATTTTTTGTCCTCATTGCAAGTGACATCACCCTTTTAGCTTCTTTTTGTCATCACTTTAGGTGATGTCATGCATTTTTCTTTTTCTTAATGTTTGTGCAAAAAAAAATTATTTGACATGTTCACATGAACATGTCAAATCAAATTTCCAGCCTGGATTGTTTTTGCTCATACATTCATGTGAACATGTTTAATATATTAGCGTAAATGTGTCAATTTACAAATTTTTTGTGCAATTTTCTGTAAAAAATTAAATTGGCTCTTTTGACCCCCAAAATTAAGATTGAATGATCTCCTACTACAAAATTAAGATTGAATGATCTCCTACTACAAAATTAAAAATGTCAATTTGTGCTACTTGGAGCAAGCTTTCCAACAACTATAATTGTAATACTTATTATATTCATTAAGACTTTCAAATATGAGTTTAACTCATTATAGGTTCATTAATGGTTGAATATCAACTAACTTCGATAGTTCAAGAAAAATTGTAAATTAGGTCACTTTTTCTTGAAAAATATCTAGGAAATAGGTCGTCGAGATAACTTTCTATTGAAAACAATAGATTTATGATCAATTGAGTTCAACTTATCTATGTCAAAAAGAACGTATGTCTGAATTATGATTGATGTCACTTCAAAACTTCATAAACTATACAATATTCAACCAAATTGAATTGCACCAAATGCATCCTCTGAATATTGTTGTTACAAATCTAACATCAAAATAATTACCTCGTTATCATTTCTAGAAAAAAAAGTGATGTGTATCAAACAGACAGTCACTCTTTAAAAATATTAATTTTTCATATGTACGACTTTTTAGAGGAGAGGAAAAATTGACTTAAATATTTTTTTAAAAATAAATTAAAAGATATGGTTACAGAGTAGGAAAAGAGTACTAGAAATCACTAGTTTATGTCATCTTGAAATTATTCATAGTTTTAGAGATATAGTCACTCAAGTGTGAGGTTTGTTTCAAAAATATTAATTTTAGTGTCAAAATTGGTCAAAAAGTGGAACCCATTATTGTGGGATCACCCATATATGCTTGTCTTTGTGATGTAGATTTGCAAGTAGTAGACATTAGATCTCCTAAATTAGCATGATTGCTAGTGCCTTTACTCAATGGAATATTGTCAATAAGAAAAATAGGATAAGGACCCAAACCTAATCGAGTCTTTTTCAATTAGGAATAATGCATGTAGTTTTTCACTATGAAATTTGATTAAGGCAATAAGCTTTTCATAAGAGTTACAATCGTTATATCAATTTTTTAGAAATTTCTATTTAAAATATATGAGAACTATATTTCTAAATATTTATTCCAAGGAAGAGTGGAAATAATTTCACTTTTAGAATTATGGAAAAGGGTCAACATTCTAAATAGAGAAATATTTATAGTAATATGATTGTTTTTTATAACTATAATTATGTGTAGATAATGTTTATGTTGAAGGTATTTTATTATTTGAGATGAATAATTAGATATTTGAGAGTTGAACGTATTTATAGTTCCAATCAATATTTTATAATTTCAATTATATTGAGTTTAATTTTTATTAATTATTATTTATATCTAGTATATTAAATTTTAAGTTTTATTAAATTTATATTTATGATAAAGGTTTTAATTTTTTTTTCAATTAGTAGACATTTATATCAAAATTAGATTCAAATTTGAATTTGAATTAATTATATTTACTGCAATATCATTTTTTTACAATATGAATATCAAATTTATATTTAATTTTAGATAGTAATAAAATATTTTCAAAAATATATTTGTTGTTTAATTATATTTTTGGATTGTAATACATTTGATTTGGAAGAAAAACATGACTTATTGAAAATCATAAATAGAACTTAAGAGTGTCTAGGTTCTTGTCTTAATTAGGGCTAAGGTTGTGTTAAGTATTTATTTATGATTATTTAGGATTAGGGTTTTAGTTAATGTTAGAATTAGAGTTACATGAATCTAGGGTATGGAGTTAAAATTATGGTTTAAGGCAAGTGAGCACATTATGCGTAGTATTATGTTTAGGGTTTAGATTTTTATAGTACAGTTATAGTTAGGTTAAGGTTAGACTTAGGAATATAGTTAGTTTTATGGTTGAAGTTACAATTTTTAATAGGGTTAGGTTTAGGATGATGCTTTAGGTCTATATCACGATTAGTATTAAGATTTTGTACCTTGTTTACTATTATGATTTAATACTTGTGATAGGGTTTGATAAGGTTAACGTTTATGGTAATAAAGTATGATTAGATCTTCCTAATTTTAGAATTTTTTTTTTTTAATCTATTAGTTGTACAAATGAATGCAAAAGAATATAGCAATGTTTTTTCTTCTAACTGACCTTCAATATCTATCTTGCATACCTATTGCACCCTAAGGTGTGATTTCTAGTCTTATTCCCAACTAATTTAATTTCACCTTTCAATAAAACTTTCATGTTAGATATTTAGTATATATTTATGTTAAAAAGATATTTTTAATTGTTATATTACACATAAAATATAGATGATAAAATTAACTTGTGACATTAGAAAAACCTTAAAAAAATTAAAGGTTTGTGGATCTATATTGTCTTACCAAGTCCTAGGGGACTATTCAAGGTGATAGAGGAAATTTTCAAGTTTAATATATTGAATATGAACTGATTTGTTGTTGTGATATACATAGCCTAAGAACATTTGATATAAAGGTAAATTACTTTTATCTATTATTTGATATATTGTTTAGAATTTATTTTAATACATAAAGATTGATTATTTATTATTTAAAAATTGAAATAAATTCTAACTTGATTTTTCATATAATGTTATCAATTCATACATGTGAACATATGTGAATAATTGAGATATTGCAACACTTACATATTTATAAATTTAATACATCTACATAAAATATTAAACTTACATTCAATTCAAACATACATACATCACCTTAAACTACAAGATTATTGTTACGTGGGTAAGTTTTAGAAATAACATTTTAGGGGATGAGTTCATAAAACTTGGTTAGGTTTAGTGTTAGTGTATTGATATGGGTAGCTAACATCATGTTTGACATTTACATTTAGAATTTAGTGTCTAGATGGTAGGGTTAGGAATATAAGGTTTGAAACTTAACTTATTATCTAGAGCTAGGCATTTAAGGTTTAGAGTTAGTTGTAGGATTGATGTAAGGGTTTCAGATTATATGCATTACATAGGATTCAGTTAGGATGTATATAAATTAAGTTCAATGTTACTATGACTCCTTTTAAAATTGGATTACATGGTTAGCATTCAAATTAGGATTATAATTACCTAAGATTTGCATTATATAGTTGAATTAGGGATACAAATAGGACAATATGTTAAAATATTTCATAAACATGTATTTTATATGTACAAAAAACTAATTTAAAATTACTATTTAGTTGAAATAAATCTAAAACATAAATGTAAATATATGTTTAAACCCTACAATTTACTTCTCGTAATCTCGGTTTCTAGTTGACTGAGGAGGTGAAGAAAATTACTTTTGCTCTCATTGACATTTTGGGAATTCCAATTTCTGATGCATGAGAAAAAGTTGCTCAAATGAAGACACCCTCAGCCACCTATATTCATTCAGTCAGTGAACCCAATGCTTGTCTATTCTCAACTTCCAAAGAACCTAGTCTTAGTCACCTTGCCTATGTAGAAAACACCCAACCTCTACACCCAGATGTCACTATACCTAGTGGTTGGGATGTGCCTTCATCCATGGGTTTCTCTACTAGCACCTCAAATGCTACTACTGAGGGCCCAAGTTTGGGCTAGGATGTTGTTGTTTCTGAGGGCTCGAGCTCGAGTTGGGATGTTGCCGCTGTATCACATCTAGATTTGGGATGGAACTTCTCTACAATGGCTGCTCCTAGTGAATATATGGATGAAAGATAGAATGGTGGTATCTTTCTATCTTGTTGGACTTTCTTCTCCTCACTTCTGGCATTTCTTTTAGAATGCTGAAATTCTTGTTTTGACTAATTTTGAGTTCATCATACCTACTATGTGATGACATTTTGTTAAATTCAATTTTTTTTGAAGTTTGTTAGGTTGTTCATCGATATATTAGGATTGTAAGTATCGATGTCAAGTTAATTGTAAATATCATGATGATACCGGGTTTTCTTTCTAGTTCTTTCCCAATTGAGCTCTTGAACTAGTTTATACTTAATATATTAAATATATCCAATGGCTCATCCAATTTTTCCAATATGTGTGTGTGTGTGTGTGTGTGTGTGTGTGTGTGTGTGTGTGTGTGTGTGTGTGTTTAAACAATCTAAACATATAATGTATCTATCTAATTAGCCATCACTTTAACTTTAATTATGTATCATATAAATTAAATACATAAAAACATCTAAAATAATAATTTTCAAATGAACATCTAACTATAAAAGAAGATGACATTTTAATTTGTAGAGATTTTTAATTAACAATAATCTAAATATAAAACTATTAACAATGGAAATGTAGAATTTTACATATACAAAACTATTAAAGGTGAAAAAAAGAAATAAATTGACTGAGTTATAAAGACAAAAACTAAAAGAAATGAAATAAAATAATATAAAACAAAGTAAAGTACTTGGTAGAGTGAAAAATGATAGCTGAGGGTTAGTAGAAAACAAAAAACGGGCTCCTATTTCCGAGCATAAATCAGGCTCCTATTCAACAATGAGCATGAAAATAGCAAAAAACCCCACAAAAATGGGTTATAAGTTTTTTGCAAATTGGGTGCCTAATTTTTAAATTATAGTTTGGGTACCCAATCTGTAATAAAAAATTGGGTGCTCAATTTTTGAATATGGATCAAGCACCTGAACCATAACAGGTACCCATTTCTAAAAAGGTCTAATTCCACATAATTGACTTATGAAAAATTGTGGCCTGACTTCTTAGAATTGCCCATAATATGTCCAATTTTTTGTAATAGATATACACATTAAGTACATCAAATGTTTTCTTTCAAAACCATATGTGTAGATAAATACATTAAGAACATCATGTCCAATTTTTTTTGAAGGTTTTCACTCTAATGTCAATGTGTATGTTGAAATGGTTATCAATGATAGATCTAGCAAGTAAAACTAATTCAATAAGGGCACAAGAAAAGTTATTCTTTGGAAGAAGGATCATATCAGATAATACAAGGTAATTTGATCGAAATAGGGAGACAATTGCCAGATTGTTGTCTAATTTTCAAAAAGAAGGAAATGACAAATGTTATTATCCTTGCAAGAGTTGTAATGGCTTAAAGAAAAGAAGAATCAAAATCAAAATAACTAAGATACATTAAATAGGGAGAATGGTCACATTGAAGGGGGATTTTATTATCATCCATTGGTAAGTTTGTTATATTATTTTTACAATTAATATACATGTGAACCATGCAAGGGGGTTTGATTATCATTATTTTCTACATAGGTCGACCTCCCTAGGATATTATGTGATATGGACCACCACATCTTAGAGGAACATGGAGGTGTGAATTTGGAGGAAAATGGAGGTGTGATTAATGAAGATGGATATCATGATCCCATAGAAGATGATGATCATGCACTAGAAAACACATTTGAAGATGATGGTACGAATCTATTGATCTAGGACACATTTGGTACTGGTGGTGCTACCATTGTTGTTGCTACTAATGATGATGATGATAATGATGATGAGGATGACATTGAGGTCATCCATGATATACCTCTACTTGAGAAGGAAAATACAACGTTTTATGTAGGGTCTCAATCAATTCTTTTCTCTAATGTATTATTATTGCTGAATTTCAAGCTTATGATTGATTTATCCAACATAACAATGTCACGTATGCTAAGGTTTGTCATATTTACATCATTATAATCTATAAAAGGTAAAACATGCACTATTAACATTGTTCATATTAACAACTTACATTTTATGTTGTAGATTGATAGGTTACTTTTTGCTACCACCATCAAATGTTCTCCCTTGCTCATACTGAGAATTATGTGCCACTATAAAACATATTGGAATGGAGTAACAAGCAATAGATGCTTATCTTGAAGATCATGTTATTTATCATAAAGAACACAAAAATGCAACAAAATTCCTCAAATTCCATACAAGAAAATTTTAAGATGATCAAGTGATGAAAAATGGTGCCTTACAAGGTTCTTCATTACATTCCCATTATTCCATGTATTAAATGATTATTTAGGTGCAATAGCTTGGCACAATTTATAGATTACCATGCATGTAATAGAAGTCTACATGAAATTATTCAAATTCCTACGGATGGTTAAACATTTATGGACATAGAGGAAAAGTAGCCACACTTTATAGAAGAACTTCAAAATCTCATGCTTTATTTGGCAACTGATGATGTCAATCCATTTGGAGAGATGATATCTATTTACTCAGTGTGGCTTATTTTTTTATCAACAATAACCTTCCTCAATAGATTTTAATAAAGAGGAAGCACATTATATTGGCAAAGATTGTTTCAGGTATTTTATTATTTTATTGTTATCTACATGTAATTATAAGTTTTGGAGTGAAATGACCACAATAATTATCTGGTTTTGTTCATTCAACTAGGTAAATACCATGTGAAAGATATTAATGTATATATTGCGCTTATTATCGATGAGTTGTTGGTGTAATGTAATGGTTTCATTATGTATGATATCTCTAGACCAATTGGACAAAAATAATTTCAATTCCATGCAATGCTTGTGCGGATATTTCATGATGCCCAAGGGTTGACACATTTATGTGACATGTTATGTCAAAATCTAGTTGTACATCATAATACTAATTCTAAAAATTAACATATTTAATCCAATTTAATCATTATCTTGTAGGTCTTCAAACAAAGGGAAAATTTTCATTGTCTAATGTGTGGCCCAGAGACGAAGTTATGTCATTCCAAAGGTTTAAGAAAGTAGGTGTTTGATGAGTATAGGCACTTCTTCCACATAAATCATAAGTATCAAAGAGCCAAAAAACATCTTTTCAATGTGAAAGAAGAGACTATATCAAAGCCACAATGAATGACACATCATCTGTGGAAGTTGGAATATAATAGAATTATAGGTAGTATCACTCCACCTAATTAAGTTTGGAAATTATATATTTTGATTGTGTTTTTTTGGCTAATTATATAAATAATGATCATGAAGGTCATGAAGCCATCACTGAACACCTTCCAAAGAGACTAAAATGTTATCCTAGAAAATTTAGTAGGTTTCCCTACTATGAGCAGCTACAAATTATGCATTTATTTGATACTATGCATATTGGAAAGAATGTAATAGAGACACTATGGAAAATACTAGATGGAAGGTGTGACACAAAAAAACTTGCCAAAATTTGTAGTGACATTCATGATTCAAATCATGCAATGAAAAATATCATTGAATCAAATGAAAATAGAGATTGGATTAATGCAAGTTCCCTTCCTTGATTATTTATGGACCAAAAAAGTGATGTCATAAAAGAAGTGAAATGAAAAATTTGTTTTCCTATAGGATCTGTTGTGAATATAAGCAATCTCGTATCAAAGAAAAGTGAATTTGAGTTGGTGTTGAAAATGCATGATTGACATACCTTCATCAAGGTAAATTAAAATATTTTGTATTTATAATATATTTGTGAAACTACATTAAATTTTCACTGTATTACTTTAGAAAATAATGAAATGATCATTTGACAATTGTTATAGTATGTGCTACCCCTATCACTCCTAGAAAAAATTGACAATAATATCAAACAAGTGATATGTGATGTTGGAAAATACATTACCTAAGAAGTGATATATTTTAAAGTCTCATCTTTATAAAATTTTTTGTCTTGAATCCCTTGTAGATGGTTGTCATCTAAAGAAATCCATAAAGAAGATATAAAATATTAGAAGAAAAGAATTCATTGACTAATGTGTGAAATGAAAAATTGTTTACCTTCAATTTTTTTCAATGCACACTTGAAAACTACCTCATACACCAAGTTGAGGACATTGAATTGTGTGGACCTATACCACCTAGGTTAGTGTGGTAGTTGAGAGACACTTGAAATTTTTGAAGGATTTGGTTCGACAAAGACAATGTCCTAAGGGTTCTATTGTTGAGGGATGTATGGTATACTACATGATGGTGTACATTACTCAATATCTTCTTAATCTTTCAACAAAGACCCATATAGATTGCATTTGAGATCTTGATTCCATTAAACATTTTGAAGGGGAGTACTTGGTAGGGAATGGTAAATATAGGAAATTGAAAGCTAATTAATTATGAGATTTTATTGTATTTAATTAATTCTTAATCTTCAAAATAAATATGTTGTAAGTCATTTATTTACTTTTGTACAGTTTCTAAAGAGTGGGATGCAATACATTTGTTTATTTCAAAGAATCAGGATTGGATGATGGTATGGATTGATTGATGTCAACATTCTAGTCAAAGACTAAAATGGGAACATGTGCCTTCATTGGTTATACAAGCTCATTGTAATGGAGATACTAATGTTACACAAAAGGAAATAGATTTAGAGAGATGTCTTGGTACTTATAAGTTTGTTAATTAACCATATATTTTTGAGCTCATGATGTAATAATTTATACATGTTTGACATTATTATGGATGAAACACCACTAGGGTATGTTAATAAATGGTTATAAATTTTTTATCAAAAAGTTTGATGACACAAAGAGAACTTGTGATTCTCGGATAAGTGCAATCTTCCAGGTGACCAATATTTCATCTAGAAATGACTCACATCCTTGAGAGTCTCAAAATCAATACAATGGATTTTTTGTTGATATACTTGATTGTGATTTATTCAAATTAGTTCTATTCATCATGAAATGGTACAGACTATGACCCAATCAAAATGATCCAAATAGAACTATTATTGAGCATGAGAATGGATTTCCAATGATTAATACAAGGTTGTTTGAGCCAATTGGGGATGAGCATTATATTTTTCAAAGCCAATGTGAGTAGGTATTTTACTTAGAGGTTCCACATAAACTAGGTTGGTCATTTTTTCTTAGACATGATCCAAGAGGAAGGATAATAAAGTATAATGTGATGGAAGAAGAAGATACCAAGGAAGAGAAAGAAGTTGATCATGATCGAGAGTTAGATGATGATGCTTTTGATGTAAATGATGATGCTTCTATTGATCATGATGCTATTGCTGATGATGCTATTGCTGATAATGATGATGATGATAATGATGATGATGATGATGATGATGAAAATGATGACAACGATGATGATGATGATGACAATGACAATGATCATGATACTGGTGGTGATGAAGTCAATAATGATGATGATCCTAATGATGAGATGGATGAAGAATAATATCAATTATGGGGGTTTTTATTATCAATGACATGAATGAAATGTAAAATTATATGATTAATTCCTATGCTATTCAATATTGAGTTCTTCATAAATCAATGATTAATTTGATTAACTTGGCATGTACCTTTTATTGTTTAAAATTATTATGTGATGCTAATATCCAATATAATTTTGAATATATGTATCATGAATTTTTAGGTAACATAAGACAATTAATTTACATTTGTAGAAACTTGAAGGTCTTTCACGAGCATCCCACACAGTCTCATGGATCATCAAGTATAAGTTAGTACATCCCATAGAGATTAATGTCTTTAACCATTTATAAATTAACTCTCTCATTGCCACCTATCTCTCTTATTTTGTGGAGTGCAAGTACCAATGGATAGGTATTTGTCAAATTTGTCTTCCTTGAGAAAGGAAAATGTAGGAATGGAAGAAGAAAGTGAGACATTTAGTATGTCTAAATCATGGAGATTAACTCAAGGTCATGTTCTTATGATGATGAGAGTGAAGGAGACTTTGATGTTCCCTTTAGGTGCAAACATATACAGAAACAATGGGTCATTGATGTACATCATTGAATAAACATTGATCTTTTTGTTGGAGAGAGGCTGTATAAAATAACACCATCCTCATTACATGGTTTGGGCCTATTTTCCATGGATTAAAAAAAGGTCTCTTACAACAAGGTTTTTGAATTGATGGAGTATTCTAGACCTTGCTATGATTAAAATAGTTGGATGTAGATTGTTAGATTAAAAAAAAATTATATGTAATTATGCACTCGTGGAAAATTATATACAACAAAAATTTAGTGAAAAAAGTAAGACAATAGCTATATACATTGATGGAAGGCCAAAATCATTAGAGAATATTGTATATATTTTATAAATGGTACATGACATGTGTCAACTAAGAAGTGACCCAATTTCATATTCAAGGTACTTGAGAAAAATCCTGTATTTGTGTGTGATAAAATTAATATGTAGAGGTGAAGAGCTTCTTATTAATTATAATTTGAATTGCATAGATACAATAAAACCTACTATCATGGGCGAGGTGGTATGTACTATTTACATTTGAAACAAAATCCAATCAATGAATCCAACACACCATCAATTTTTTTTATTTTTTCACTTAGAATAATAACACACGTGCTTTAACATGTCTCAATGATTTTTTTTTGAAAGATAGGTCTATATAATGGATCAAAAACTACATGATAGGCATGATGGTGATGGTTCTCACAAGACTTCTTCTTCGTGATAGGTAAAACTCATTGTTATTGTACAAATTAGATACAAGAGATATGTTAATGCATGCTTTTTATTATGTTTTATTCTTCACTACTATTTTAGATTGCTTTTAATTATAGTTCTAATACTATTGTTCTCAAAAATGAGCATTGATCAAGAAAAGGGAAAGGAAAAAGTAGTCCATGAGGAGCCACATGATTAATAGGATCCACTTATTGTTGAGTTTGTGTTCGTCGTTGATCCTATGTCTACATTGCAAAAGGTCCTTCATGTACTATAAAGAGAGTTAACTTGATTGGCATTAATTTGACCTTAGAGTACTCAAATACAGATGAGAGAGGAAGAGTTGATATACCTAGTTCAAACTGATAGAGTAAGTATTAATGTATTTTTAATTATAACCAAAGTTCAATAATGGTTTTTATAGTATACTCTTACATTTATGTCATTAAATAAAATAAATATGTTTTATTTTTATAGAGGACACATAATAGGTTAAAGGATCATGTCCCAAATGTAGATACTTCAGGTGGTTCAAGTACATTGCATGTTCTATCCTACACTTGTGTTTTGGTTGAACAATATTTTTTTAATAGCTCTAACAATTGAGTATTCTTATGCTCTAATAATCTTATTTTCAACTCCTAGAATTGATCCTATGTTTAGTAAACCACCTACTACAAGGAATAGAGTAGCAAAAGTAATGCCAACTGCAATGTCAACAACATGTAGCATGGCTGCAAATATGACATCAACACCTATTGGTAAATAGATTCCTCTTTTTCTCTCTCATTTTTTATGAATTTATTTCACTTGAACTATTATTTCTTAGGGGAAATTTTGTAATATTGGATTCATTTTATGCAGGAGGTGATGAGGACATTCCTAGATGTACTCATGTTACATGTACATTAACACTAAATAATTGTGATTAATTTCTCGTGAGCAATGAATATGGACCTTTCTTTAGAGTAACCCAACCTCTATGTACTTTAAAGATTTATCTTTTCTTTTAATATACAATCTTATACTCATAATCAAATGCACTAACCTCTAATGCAGTCCCTTGCAATAACTACTAGTCTCATTATTAATTTGCAAGGAATAATCTATTTTATGATAAACTTAATAATGAATGCTTGTGCATATTTTGGTTGACCATACGCATAGGGTATCATATTTTTATTTCATTGCTAGATCATATTTCCTTTAATCAATTTTTGAAGTAAATTAAAAGGTATCTTGAACTAATTTATGAATCTAACATTTTTTTCCTTTTCTTAAAAGGTGGAATTTACAAACTAAAGAGTTAAAGGATAAACTCATTGATACCATGACAACACATTTTGGACCCAATGTCTTTCAAAAGCATAGGATCCTTGAGAAACTAGGCCAAGCTTTGAAATATATTATGTAAAAATATAGGACCCAAATGGAACACAACCCTTATTATGATTGGTTTCCCTATATTCCTATTATTAAGTGGGAGAATCCTAAAAAGGATGCCACTGAGAAAAGTGCAAGACATGGTGGATAAATAGTACCACCCAAGGAAAGAAGGTATGTCATAATATTAAGAATGAAAGTATGTAGTAATTACTCTTAATACTTATCTAATCTAACATTTTTCAAAATTTAGATAGGTTTCCTAACACATCAATGGCACCCGAAGCAAGAAAACAGAAGTGTAGACAACACAAGCTTGGGTCAAGTGGATATTCAAAACTTTTTTGCACAAATTGTAAGTATAATTAAATGAAAAATTAAATGAAAATATTTATAAATTGTAAACAATTTGGCCTTGATGAAATTTATTACAAAAATAAATTATGATAGGAAGTGAAGATGTAGGCATTGGAGTTTAAAAAACAACTTCAAAAGAGGACAAGAATATAACCTGCAGACAAGGCTATACAGTCTTGGCTAAAAGACTCCAAGCAATGACTGTGCAAGGCTCTTCTGTTGGATCTATCAATGAGGTAAATTAGTCAATTGATTTTTATTTGAAATTGAATACTTTAGCAATTACTAAATTTCATATTAAGTTCCAAAAATATAAGTCATTGTATTTGTTTTAAGTAAGGAAACAATGATAATATATTTGTTTAAAAATTTAAAATTAAAGAAATTTATATGTATTAAAATGAATGATTAACATTTCTCAGTATTTATCTTGTATTTATATGTATATATTGTTGATAAATGCACTAATTATTTACATTGGATTGCAAACTACCATTCATGATACACCATCCGAGCACCATGGAAGCATTGATTGAAATGTGCATTATAGTACTCAAGCCATATATTCTCTGTTCAAATTTTGATTTCTAAATTATTGATACAAGTAAACATTTTAATTTTAATTTGGTTTAGTAATACAAATTTAACTACAATATGTGTTGGGATTAAGAAAAGATCTTGTATTGTAGTTGCAAGGGACATAAAGGTTGTTGCTAATGAGTGTGTTGAGGGCCAGGACATTGTGCAAGATGGTGTGCTTGGACAAGGTAGAGCACTATGCTTATGCTCTTTAAAGTCTTGATTTTTTAAAATTTAACCCTTTTATTTTTTATTGTAGAGGACCTACCTTTGCAAAGGACAACAAGATTATGTCCATGTGTGAGAAGAAATATCGATTACAACACAGATATGTCTTTGCAACAATATAGGGTAGGGCAAAAAATGAAAAAGACAAAAAAAAAATGATTCTTATTTATGTAACATATTTGATAATGACTAATGTTTATGTCTCAATGTTTTAATTATATTCTATTGAATGTTCATGTGAATGTTGTAATGAATCTTATGTTTTAATGTTCAAGTGAATGTTCTAATGAAACTTATGTATTAATGAATTTTACCATGTGATAGTTCATGAATGTTACATTTTATTAATATAATGAGGGGAATTTAGATGTTGGGGGGGGGGGGGGGGGTTCAGGTTGGGGGGGGCGAATGACCTTCCACCTGCATGTGGTTGGCCCTCATTAGTAGAGACTACTAAACTATTCTTGAAACCAAGTGAAGCTCAATATTACTCTATGATTGCATGACAACTAACTATGTCAATCTCTTGGTTTCAAAAAATATAGAAGGAGGCCATAGTCTAATATGCAATGTCAATTCATATGGATAGGACATCACATGGAGTTGTAAAATGCAACATGTTTGCATTTTTGTTAGAGGTCTTTAATTAATTTTTTTAAGTTATAGACCATCACGAACATTGTGACTTTGACTCATATAGGCAAGGGTAATGTCCTCAGCATGCAAGAAAATCAAGACTTTCTATGTACTAGCATGCTAAGGACATTCTCTTGGCCATAGCAATTAGAGTTATAACATTCATAATGGTCTATAATTTTAAAAACTTAATGGACCTATTAAATAAATGTAAACATTGTGTCTTTTTTCAGCACCACCTATTGTCCATGCATATAGAATGTAGTTGAATGTATATTCTCAATTCAGAGTAGCAGAATCTTATTTTGGATGCAAGGGGAAAATGACATGCACCAGAAGATGGGAAAATGATGTCACTTTTATAGGTTTGGAACCTTTTTAGTTATTATTTTTCATAGGTATAATAATTAATATGAATATTTTACTACACATATCATGTAAAAACATTGTTTTCTTCATATTTCAAGTTGAAATGGGTGTATTTTTTCCATTGATAATCTTGCAAGCCCAAGATAATTGATATGGCCCACTTCACCAAATGACATGTGTTACAAGGTACATGTTCTAGAGTATATTTTTTCCATGGATGATGTAGTAATTTTTAGAGATGTATGATCTAAAAGAACCAAATTATCAATGTTGTATTATTTGGTTTCTTTTTTCATGTATAATTTCATCATTTGATGTGATATGGGAAAGACAAACAATCTCTATATACATATCATTTATTTTTAAGTGGAGAAGTAGACTCATTAAACATCAAAATATTCAAATATTGGTACAAAAATAATGATGTGGTTACTGACAGAGTAGTAGACTCATCAAACATCAAACCTAACAAACCCATCTTCAATCTCTCTAGTTGTATTTAGGGTAATAAGGAAAATGTCAATGTATTATCAAATTTATGGTCTCATTGCAATGCATGATCATTATCCAAATTTGAAACTCCTTCCATTGTGTAGATGATAGAATATTGTGTTTATGCAAAACTCTAAGGAAATGCATTGGAAGCTTTTGACCTTTATTGTTCTATTTCTAGGTCAATGTTAGCACATCATAAAATTGAATTCCTTATGAGACAAACATAAAATATTCTCTAGTTTTACATTGAAATTACTTTGATTTTTCTTACATTCTAATTTGTAGAAAGACGTCAAAGATGAATTAAAAACTAGTGAACACTTGGAGAGAATCAAGTACCAACTTCTTCAACTTCATAGTTATGGTACTTTATGTTTAAAATAGTATCAACAAATTTTTTGATTAAGTAAAATAGGTTTTTTTATAGGGGTTCCTGAAACCCACCAGTTAATAACAAAATACTACTTAAAGTTAAAGTCTAGCATCAAAGTAACAAAAAGCCAATAGGCCATACCCGACCATCAGAAGTAGACAAAATACAAATAGCCAAAAGGCAAGGTGAAAACAAAAAACTAGGAGCACTGACAGGGCACCATTTCTTTGACCAACTCCACATTCTTGAGCTCCATCTCTCCCATGGCCTCAGCTTTGTCAGTCTTTAATCAACTACCATCTGTAGATACCTCATCTTCCCTCTTCCTCTTTTCTAATCTCCTTCTTTTTCTCTGGCTCTCAACCTACAAAGAATTACCTTCATCAGTAGCCCTAGTTTCCTCTTTGTCCTTTTCCTCCCCCTTTTTTCTTCGCTCCATCATCAAGTGTAGCTAATTTATATTACCATTAAGATATTTTTATAATATCAATGCTCTGGTTTGTTGAGCTATGTAGAGAGACCTCGATTATTTCCATTCTTTTTTCAATCTCAGAAACCCTCGCATCTAGCTTGAAAATTATGACATTCCCATCCTCCCTTCTATCCTTTCCTGCCCTTATATCCTAAACTTAATCTCTTCAATTTCATGAAAGATCCATTTAATGGACTAGATATTTTCCACTAAACTGTTGCGAGCATTGTTTAGGAGGTTCATCCCCATTTCCCTCATATTATCATTTAGAATCACCAAAGCTAGGTCTATGAGCTCCTCCAACTAAATTTTTTCCATTGCTTTTGTCCAAAACCTCTAGGTGGATATGCTCTCTAATAAGACCCATTTTCATAGTGCTAGAATGAAAGTTTCTCCATACAACTTTCCATCCCTTAGAATCAAGAGTAATAGTAGTTTTAGTTGAACCATCTCACTCTTTTCTCTCTTCCTAACCTTTGATATTTATCTCCTTAACCTTACCAAGTGCCTTCTCTGCTTCCTTCTCCTTTTGACAAGGTTGTCATCATTCCTACTTACCTAAGGCTTACTGGTGCCCACCTCTTTCACACTGCCCTCCTTATCCATTTCCATCCCCTCTTCCTCTTCATTGTAATCCTCCGTAGATTTTACCTCTTTCTTTATCCTTCTCTTCATTCCTTTCACAAACTTATTTTTCTTCTTCCTGCCCATGTCATTCATAATTTTTAGCTACCTCCTCTTTGTCATCCAAATGTAGACCTACACTATCCTCTGTATTTGAAGGGTGGTAGGCACTCTCTATTTTCTCTAAGGATTCTGCCTTATAGGCAATAGCTCTTCTGTGGGTTTGATCTTTAAAATGATCATATATGAGTAATGACAAAACCTCATGGAAGGCAGGATTAGCATATGCTTTCTTCTTAAAACTCATGATACACTTATTTGTAGAGAAAAATAGGTAGAAGAGGATGGAGATTTTTGTTCCATATCTAAAGTGGTTTAAGATAATGAAATGTTGGGTTCTAATCCTATCAAACCTAGTGTCAATTGTAATGTAGGATATAACCACCCTTAAGAGAAACCTCCATAGTTTCTTAATTAAAATAGGTTCATAGTAGGCACCAATCTTTACTAATTCCTTCATCTCCTTAGCATCCTTTGCAAAGTATTTCACCACATTTAGGTATATTTTCTTATCCCTATAGAATTGTATGCCCTGATTAGGAGAATTGATGACATTGGCTATGACCCTTTTATTGACCTGGAAGTTGATACCATCAATCTTCACCTTCCCATCTTTCCATGACTTAATCATAAGGTCATTTATCTTTAGATCCTAGACATGAAGGATTTAAATGAAGCTCAAGATGTCGTCTTCCCTCAACTTCTCCCAAACATTTGATCTCCTCTTCCACTTCTCCACTTCTCCCTCTGGATCTCTACATTACCTCTCCCCTACCATTATGTTGTAGAAAGAAGAACAAAAACTTTGTGTTCTCCAAGCACTATGAGTGAAACACTTGTTTTTCTCACAAAATCTATACTTTCCTCCTTCCTCATTAAAAAAATTGTAATAGCAATTAACAATCACATAGAAAATGTGCCACAAATCCCCCCAATTATGATACCTTTGATTCGGCTTGTGCCAAGCTTTCATCACTTTAAAATTTTGATCGACAACATTAACTTCCATAATTACACTTTATGTTTCCTATCCTCCCCTAGATTATCTCAATCTCTATTAAGCTTTTAGTAGCTACCAAAATCCCCTCACCACTTGGCTATATGTGTGATGTGTTCCTCCTAACCACCTCATTAGCCATTTGTTCATAAACCACATTACCCTCACGGTAAACATGTGAGACATAGGTTTTTTATTTCTTCTATCATATTCTTAATACTCCATGATGGAGCATGTTCTCCCCTTAAGCATTTAATAATATTATTTGAACCCCCTCCAAGCATAGGATTTTGACCCATACCTCTTTTGCCAACTTAGTTTTTTGGAGGGCAGCACAAGCCTCCACATAATGATTTGTTTGGTATCCTAAGGGGAAGTAACCACCATAATTCCATTCTCATGAATTTTTCTAATGACCCCTCCACATCCTGCTGCTGTCGCATTACCTTTGGCTGCTCCATAAAAGTTGGCCTTGTGCCAAGCCTCTGAGGGTAGATACTAGTGACAATCCTTTCTTCTTTTCTAAGTGTCATTACTGCTATTAATTTCACATGTGAATGGGTTAGATCCTTTAATAAACACATAATTTTCCAAAAGAGCATTTTGAATTTTAGCAGACACAATTTTAGTAGGAAGGTTAGCATCCCTGAAGATACAATTATTGCATTCCTTCCAAATACCCCATCCAAAATGAGGTAGAGCCCATTTACTTATAGCTTGAAGCCCAGATCCCTACCAAGAGTTATCCCACTACCTAAAGAATTCTATAGTTGAGATAGGAGCACACCAACTTAACCCAAAAGCTTGACTAAAAATAGACCAAACCTCTTTAGTGAAGGAGCAATGTATAAATAGGTGATCCATAGACTCGACCTAGTTTTTCTAAAAGACACATCTATTAGGAATAGGAAGACCACTTTTACTCAAATTGTTTATTGTTAGGATCCTGTTCTAGAGTAAAAGCCAGAAGAAAATATTGATTTTAGGTATAAAAGCAGGGAACTGGGCCTTAGCCCAATCTGGTCTCAAATCCTGCCTAATAATAACTTGTTATCCTAAGGCTAGTAAATAGATACCATCTAAAGTGTTCTCCCAAACAAGTTGGTCCTGATCATCATTCAAAACCATAGGGTGGAGAATAACCATTAGAGGTTTTAGGTACCCTAATATTGAAGCAAGATCCCTCCAACCCTAGCCTTGTCTAAAATTATTAACAAATTTTCCAAACCTCTAGTTGCAAATGTAAGCTCATATACCATAATCAAGAAAGTTGATAAGAAGCCCCTAGATCAACTAGTTTTCCTACTAGAAAAGGGTGTTCTTTCCATTCCCAAGACTCCATTTCACCCTACTTTTAGCCATCTATCTAGTGCTTAGAATTTCATTCCATATATTTGATCCATTGGGAATTGACCCTGCAAAGAGAAAGTTTCTAATTGAAGGTCTTTGAATGTATTTGTCTTCCAAGATGTCCCACTAGTCCCCCTTGTTGGAAAAGATCCTCCAAAACTATTTAGCTTGGAGAGCTTTGCTGAAAGGTCTCATTTTCCTTATCCCCAGTCCTGCATTCTATTTTGTGAGGCACACATTATCCCACACCACTAGGGGAAACCTCTTTTTGTCTTCCAATCCTAACCAAAAAAAATTCTATTTGATCTTCTCCAAGAGATCTACAAAGTTGTTAGGAATCCCATAGAGACTCAACACATAAGTTTGGAGACTCTAAAGAGTATATTCAACCAACTAAATCTTTTGAGCTTGGCTAATTGTGACCCTTTTCCATCGAATCATTTTTTTTATTAAATCAGTCTATTAGGTTATTCTAGAAATAATCTAGGGGTCTCAGTCCCATGGGTAGACCCAAATATATAGAATGGAGGCTTCCTAGTTCATAGCCTAGAATATTAGTGATCTTCCTCTATCTCTCAATTAGAGTATTAATGAAGAAAAAAATGCTCTTGTTCTAGTTGATAAGCTACCTTGAGCCCCTAGAGTAAGAGCTCAAGATCTTTTTCACCACCCTGGCTTCACCAACCATAGATTTTCCTCCCATTATAGTGTTATCAACAAATTGTTGGTGGGAGAAAACGAAGGGACTAGAAGAAGGTTTAATTCTAGATAGAGCTCTAGAATTTGTGTTGGTAGAAACCATCCTTCCAAGACATTCAACCAATATAATGAAAAGAATGGGCGAGATCAGATCTCCTTACCTAAGCCCTTTAGAAGGTTTGAAGAAAGTCAGGGGGCATTGACTAGCGTGGACAGGGATGTAATAGTCACCAACTGGATAATAAGTTTGATGACCCTAGAATTAAACACAAAGGTCCTATGAACTTTGAAAAGAAAGGACCAATCCACATGATCACAAGCCTTTGACATGTCAAGCTTAAGGAGGAAAGCTTATCTCTTACCTTCTTCCAAAGAGTGGATAACTTCATGGACACTCATAATTGATTCCAGAATTTGTCACACCAGGACAAAGCTAGATTGTAGAGGTGCTCTAATGAAAGGGAGTACCTTGATGATCATTAAAGCAAACACTTCAAAAAAATCTTATTAAAATAGTTGCACAAGGTGATAGGTCTGAATTGGTCCATGGAATCTGCCCTGACCACTTTTAGAATAAGCTCAAGGAAATTGGAATTTACCTCCTTGAGCAGACTCTTTGCACCAAAGAACTCTTGCACTACTTTAGTGACATCTTGGTGGACCACATTCTAGAAAATTTGAAAGAAAAAAGATGGAAAACCATCCACACCTAAAGACTTTTTGGCTGCAAGAGAAAAGACAACCTTGCTCAACTTCCATAGGGGACGGGATAGCACCAATCATAGCATTCTCCTTAGGTTGGATTAGAGCTAGAATATTTGAAATGATTTCCAGTTGATCTTGATCCACTAGATTTGGATCTTTTGAAAGAAGATCAGTAAAGAAAGAAACACCCTCAACTACTATTTCATTCTTCTCTTTCAGAACAACTTCCCCCTACTTGATGTTGCTTATTTTGTTCTAGACTTTGTGTTTTAGAGTAGAGGTGTGGAAGAACCTAGTATTTTGGTCCCCCTCTTTTAACCAAATAGTCCTCGATTTCTATTTCCAATAGGCCTCCTCTAGATTAATAACATTGTGAAGCTTTGTTAGAATAGATTTTTCCACCTCCAACATCTCTTTAGTATACCCCTCCTAGAAAAAGTCCTAAATGATGTTGAGGTTCTCTAAGATCTAAGCTTTGGAGTGAAAAATGTTACCAAAATCAGACTTATTTCACTTTCTAATATTTAACTTAATATTTTTTAGCTTCTTAGCCATATTGAACATGGCAGAACCCTCTATGTGGATGTTCCACCAATCCAAGATAGACAGAGAAATATCTAGGTGCGCGGTCCACATTTTCTCAAATCTAAAGGTGAAGTTACATTTGATATCAATGGGGTCTAAAGTGAGAGAAATGGGTGAGTGATCCAATCTATTCCTAGCCATTAAATAAAAATTGTAAAGGTTTAAATTCATCTAGTCTAAAGAAATAGGAGCCCTGTATATCTCCCTAGGTTGATAAGATTAAATGCACCTCATAGTGCGAGAAATAGTCCTTAGTTTGAATATATTGTTCCTAAGCAAGGCCTAGTGCATGACTATGATACACCTATTGCGAGGCGGGTCCTTTTTGGCACTGTTTTTGGGGATGGTGTCAAGCTAGGAGCATTTTTGAGTCATAGATCATAGATAAAGTATTTTTAGAAATCTCTAGTTTGAAGTTTCTTTCACCAGTGTGAAAAGTTTAATTGCATGCATCGAACAGGAAGACAATGAGATGAATATGGTAGATTTCTTCCATGAGGATTTTTTAATTTGAATGAAGAAGTTGGAGAAGAAGAAGTTGAGTTACCTTTTAGAGATACAAGTCCTATTTTTCCCACAACATCATCATCAAGAGATGAACCAATAGAGATAAGTGGTCTTCAACTTTCACTGAAGTATTGGCCAATTTTCTTGATAACACTTCTTTGAATCCACCAGTTGTTAATCATCCAGTATCTAATGTCTTTTTTCAGCAGCAACCTCATAATATAACACCTCTAGTCATGGCACAACCTATTTTTCCATTTCCTCTTCCAAGTCTTGTAACCAATGTTAATATTAAGAACATACCTCCCACTTCTCTTCCAAAGTTCTATGGCCTTGCAACTGAAGACCCTAATACTTTCTTATTTGAGTTTGACATACTTTGTCATAGTTTTGACTACAACACTAATGCCCATAAGCTTAAATTTTTTCTAACAACATTGAAAGAATCAACTCTATGCTGGTTCATAGGCTTAGGAGCCAATGCAGTAGGAACTTGGGATGCAGAAATGCAAGCTCTGTTTTTGGATAAATATAAAAAATATTGCAAAGAATATGGTTCAAGAGGGGATGATATCTTCAGGATATCATAGAAGGAGGAAGAAACATTGGAATACTATGTTTCACATTTCTTATACACACTGCAAAAGAACCTTAAGCATACATTGTCCAAAGATTCACAAAAGCTAGTTTTTCTGAGAGGTGTGAATGATGACTGTTTAGAAGCATTGGACCTGATGGCTGGTGATAACATATATCAAGCTTCCTGGGATGATCTCAAGAAGATCTATCAAAACTATTCAAGGTCAACCATGAAGAATGGCCAAGGACCTCATTCCACAATCACTAAAGGAATCACTCAAGGCATTTCGAAGCTTGAGATATCTAAACTATTGTTAGATTTCAAGAAAGATATCATCAATGATGTTGCTACACATCTAGATATAATGACTACAAAGAAGAAACAAGAAGAATTTGAATTACAACTAGCTAAGTATTGTCCTCATTGCCGAAAGAAAAAGAAGGATTGCCAATGTAAATTGGTCACAAACATGGAGAACCAGCATCTTCCAACTAAATATGTTAAGATAGATGGAGATGATAAGAAAGTATTCTTTGTTGCTCAATGTTGACCATGGGCTCAATGTTAAGGTAAGCCTTAGGAGCCCTTGCAAAGTTCAAATTCATATGGTAATCAATGGCAAAGCCATAATTCCCAAGGTCCTCCATAAAATCAATCCAATTGGAACAATGCAAGGCAAAATAACCCACCACAATCCAAATGATCTCAGAATTCCCAACCACCCTGGCCTAATCAATAGAGTAACCAATGGCCAAAGAACCAAAAAAACTACTGGAAAAACTAGATGAACCAATGGAAGGGATCTCAATAATTGCCTAACCAAAATACTAGTGCTCCACAATTACCCCCTCCAGTTCAACAACCTACTTTAATGCCACCACCTGCAAATCCTAGACCTCAAAAGAAAACATAGTTACCCACACAACCTCAACCAAATTTGAATAGCCAACATCCATAGTAGCCCATGTATAGTGCTGATGCTCAATAGTATCATGCTTACATCGTGAATGTTGCTAATATACATCTAAGATTTGGTACAACTTTACCAGCACCTAAACCATCTCTTATAACTAAAATACTAGATTCTCTTGCAGCATGAAAACCCTTAGTTGTTGAAACTGTTCACTCATCTAATGTGACCATGTCAATACCAGTTCAACTAGCAATAGAACCTCTTTTTCCAAAAAGTTTGTTACAAAAGAAATCTAAACAAACTAAGGAATAACCTTTTGACATTGTTGATTAGTTGAAAAATAGACAAGTCCAAATACTATTGTTTCAAGCTATTAAGGACATTCCAATCTATGGAAAAGCTATGAGGGAAGCTTGCTTGAAGAAATTTGGAAGGAAGAAGAAGGACCCCACCACAGTCCATGTTGTGGGACAATTGGCTGACATCATGCTAGGGAAAGTGATTACACCAAAATACTCTGATCCAAGAAGTCCAGTAGTGAATGTCAATATAAATGGTCAGTTTGTTAAAAATTCTTTAATAGATCTTGGAGCTGCTATAAATATTATGACCAAAGATACCATGAAGAAGTTACAAATAGAAGGACTAAGGGCTACACCAACAATTCTATAGCTTGCAGATAGTTCCAATGTCACCCCTAATGGGATGATAGAAAACATAGTTGTAACCGTGGATTCTTTGGAGTATCTTGTAGACTTCATGATTATGTCCCCTAAAGTTAATCTCGCTGGTTATTCTATCATCTTAGGTAGACTATGGTTAGCCTTAGCTTATGTAAATATAAGTTGCAGATCAGGGAATATGACCATATCAAATTGCCAAGCAACAAAGCAATTTGATTTATATCCTCCAGCCCAACCATTTCCAAATTTGAGTACATCTGTTTGGCCAAATTTAGGAGATGAAGAAGAAGAGTTAAATTCTATAGTACAACTCATGGTGTTGCATAGATAATCCTTTCTAAAATTGCAAGAAGAAGATTATGTACTTCAGAGTATCCTCACTAACACTTGTGTGGTAGAACAAGATGTATCTGAAAGTTCTATGTTAGAATTGATCACATATGAGGAATGTGATAATAATTGTACTTTTCTTAAAGAACCTAAAATTCTTTATCCACTTTTACCTTGTGAATTAGAAGCAAGTCCAATTTTGGAAGTTTCTATGATAGAGTCCACCACTACTATTGAGCTAACAAAAGGTCATAATCTCCTTGTTAATCCTAAGTTAACACCCACACAAATGGAACAATTAAAAGAATTTCTTCAAAGGCATGAAAGGAATTTGCATGGGATTATAGTGATATGAAAGGGTTGAGTCTTGCACTATGCAGTCATAGGATATACATCAATGAAGGTTGTCTACCACTCTGTCAACCCCAGAGAAGGATAAATCTAAGCCTTAGAGAGATAGTTAAAACTAAATTGCAAAAATTGCTTGATGCTAGTTTTATTTATCCTATATCTTATAGTAGATGGGTGTCACCCCTAGTTATAGTGCCTAAAAAGGGAGGAAAATAAAGAATTTGTGTAGATTACAAAGAATTGAACAAGGCTACTAAATAGGATCACTTTCCTTTACCATTCATAGATCAAGTTTTGGACACACTAGCTGGAAAGAAGTATTTCTCTTTTCTAGATGGGTATAGTGGTTATAATCAAGTCAGTATAGCTCCTGAAGGTCAAGATAAAACCGCATTTATGTGTCCATGGGGTACTTTTGCATATTCTATTTTACCATTTTCTCTATGTAATGCTCTTGTAACATTTCAAAGAGCAGTTATTAGTATCTTTGTTGTATATCACATGATTGTATGGAAATCTACATGGATGACTTCATAACATTTGGAGTCACTTTTGAAGAAGCAATGGTAAATCTTGAAAAGGTTTTGGTAAGATGTCAAGAACATAATTTGGCACTTAATAGTGAAAAGTGTTTCATGCTCATGCAGGAGGACATGGTACTTGGTCATTTCATATCCACTACAGGAATACAAGTGGACCCAGCTAAGATAGAGGTAATTCAAACATTGCCCATACCTACAAAATCAAGAGATGTAAGATCCTTTCTAGGTCATGCTGGATATTACAAATGTTTCATAAAAGATTTTAGAAAAATAGCTAGTCCTATGTATAAATTACTCACAAAAGAAGCTGAATTTAGTTGGACATTTCAAATGTGATGAAGCCTTCCTATAGCTTAAGAAAATTTTGACTACAACCCCAGTCTTACAAGGCCTTGATTAGAATTTATTTTTTCACATATATACAAATGCCTTTTATTATGCCATAGGTGCAGTCCTAGCACAAAAATCCCAAAATCTTGAAAATGCCATCTATTACATTAGTAAGAGCCTTCATGGACCAAAGTTGAGCTACACTATGACTGAAAAAGAATTGCTAGCAGTAGTTTATGCCCTCAACAAGTTTTGGCATTACATAACTGGTTATTCCATATTTGTCCATACTGATCATGCAGAAATTAAATATCTCATGAACAAACTTGCTATAATAGGTAGGTTAGCAAGATGGTTACTATTGTTGCAAGAATTTGATATAACTATTGTTGATAAGCCTATAAAAGTTAATGTTGTAGTTGATTATTTATCAAGAATCCATCATGATGATACTAACACTACTTTGGTAGATGATGCATTTCTAGATGAGCATTTGTTTCATATTTCTATTCAAACTCCATGGTATGCAGACATTGCTAACTACATTGTAGCCCATAAAATACTAGCACATTTTTCTTACAAGGAAAAGAAATTTCTTGTAGAGAAAAGTTTTCATTTCTCTCGGATAAATAATCTCTTATTTTACATTGGACCTGATCAAGTTATGAGAAGATGTGTGAGAGAAGATGAGACATATGACATTCTACATGCATGTCATAATGAACCATGCAGAGGACACTTTGTAGCAAAAATAAAAGCTTTCAAAATCCTAACAACTATTTATTATTGGCCTACACCTCATAAGGATGTAGTCAACTATACAAGAAAGTGTGACCAGTGTCAAAGGATGGGCCGACCAACCAGAATAGATGAAATGCCTCTTAATCCTCAAATGACATTAGCACTATTTGACAAATGGGGAATGGACTTCATTGGTCCAATTGATCCTCCATCTAATAGGAAGTCCTATATTCTAGTGTGCACTGACTACCTGACAAAATGGGTTGAAGTTAAGGCTATGAAGCATGCCCATGATGAAAAAGTTGTTGAATTCCTATATGAAGAGATTTTTACTCACTATGGTGTACCCAAAGAGCTAGTCATTGATCAAGGTACACAATTCACCTCTAATATGATCTCATAATTGATGAAATAGTATAACATTAGGCACCAAAAATCTAGTCCTTATCATCCACAAGCTAATGGATAAGAAGATGTTACAAACTGGGAGCTAGAATTATTGTAACAAAAATAGTTTATTTACATCATTGGGATTGGACCAACAGATTACAAGAAGCTATTTGGGCTTACAGAACAACCTAGAAGACTACTATAGGATACAACACATTGTTTTGGTTCCCACAGATTCTTCCCTGGGGACTCCCTCAACTGCCAATAGAGGAGCAACACCCATTTTCCCTTGATGTTTCTTCTGAGTAGATTCCTTCTTAGTTATTTCCTTCTATTTCAAAATTATTTCTCCCTCTTTATAGCTATTGATTTTGTCCTTTGTTATTCCCTTGGCCTTACTTTTATTTTGTTACTATTTTCTAAATTTCTCAATAAATGTTATTTTAGATTATGATCAAGAATTGTAAGATCTTATTGAACACATTTTGTTTCTAATTTATCAATTGTTATACTTCAACTTTCTGAATAGTATTATGCTTTCTATAATATTTTCAATCTAGACTTCATGTAATCTTGTGATAGTGGCTCTCTTTTGGCAGCCTATATTGCCTTCCATATTTTTCTCTTACACCCTTACTATTTCAATTTATGAAACCCTATTTTTACAATTCATTTTTTCCTAGTTATAAAACTTTATCTCTATTGATATTGCTCTCAAAAAAAAATAAAAAAAAGATCTAACATGGTATTCAACAACATCACCAAGTAGGTAATATTCTATAGTTTCATCATGTTCCTCTATTGAGAAATATTGAATCAATTGATCTTCCTCAATACCTTGGTTTTTAACTTTGTTCTCCATAATGAGTTCATTTGTCACATTGCCTTTGGAGGTTTCTACTGCTCTCATTTGATAATTTTCTTCTACTGTTAAATCATGCTCTTTTCTATTGGGATTATAGATGGAAAATGTATACTTCTGAGAGGGGAGGGGATGAATTAGAAGTACCAAACTTTAACCTTTGAATTTTTTGAAATTTAAAATATTGCATGGACAAATATATAGAAACAACATGTAAAGAAAATGCAAACACATAAATACTTAGTACCAGATATGATTATCCAGAAACCCTCCAAGGAGAAGGTAAAATTAGGGTGTGGATGACACCCACAATTCTTCACTACTATAGAAATAAAGTTCACCATTTAAAGTTACATATTTTGACCATTCTCATGATCTTCCCTATGAAAGGTCTACCCTATTAAAGGCTTACAAAGGATTGTTAGATCCTATCCTGTTAAAGGATTTTAACACCCTGTCAAAAGTGCTTTTGGCTAAAGTATTTTAGAAAATTCACTTGGAATGTCACCCTATTAAAGGCTTTATACAATGGCTATTAAACCAACCTAAGTCCATAGGATTTTATTCTATTGTAGCAATTGTTAGAAAGTACAGTAGAATGTTTGATCTGATACACTTACAATATGATATCGCTGATTTTAGATCCTTACTTAGTTCATCTCGATTCTCTTTGATCTGGTATGAAATTGTTGTAACCTTGATCCTTTTTTTTGCTAACTAATTCTACAATTCTATCCTTCTTCTAAGTCAATTCACCCCTTTCACTTCCTTCAAATTTTTGCTAGCATCATCTCCTCGCATGCATTCTTTTTCTCACACTCTATAAATTTTGGGACTTCATCTCCCTTTAAAAGGATTTTGTGACTTAGGGTTAGGTATGAATCTACAATTGAGATTCATCCAAATTTCTCACTCAATTCCTTCTATTTTTCTAATTGGTTGCATGTTGATCGCATAGGGAATCCAAATAGATTTGATCTATTTCTGAGCTTTGAGATCTATCTCTTAGTTGGCATGCAAATGGTTTACATAATTATTTTTGCCTTCACAAACTCTTATGTCTATTTTGTGTTGCTTGGTACTTGTTAAATATTTATGCTCAACACTAGCTAGAATTCTATTTGGCTCGACACTTGAATATGCTCGACATCTATTGTTCACTTGACACATATACTCACTTGGCACTATCTATTTTCTCAGCACCTGAGTGACTTGGCACTTATTGAATTTCTAGCTTAGCACATATTGCAACTCGAGACTTGTATATATTATACTCAGCATATGTTGCTAGCTTAGCATGAACTTAGCAAATAGTTTAAGTGTGTTGAAGTGTCAAGAACACTTAACTATGCATGATGAGTCTATCTCCCTTAAGTATAATACAATTACAGTTTGGCATATATACAACAGTTCAAAATTGTTCAAAATTTTGTGAAGAACAATATACCTCAAAATTTTGTGTCTCCCCCTAAGTTGATGTGCCTTTTGCTATAACAAATTTTTTTACTCCTTTTACTCCTTTGAGTGTATTTGCCTTATACTAATACTCTTTGTCTGATATGGTCTAATATGCCTTGTTTTTGCTTTTCTTCATTG
Source organism: Cupressus sempervirens (assembly GCA_028749045.1). NCBI lineage: Eukaryota > Viridiplantae > Streptophyta > Pinopsida > Cupressales > Cupressaceae > Cupressus > Cupressus sempervirens. The sequence goes on from CM053792.1 coordinate 333,255,158, forward strand.
TACTCCCCCTTTGTTTGCTCTATTTTTTTTGGCTCCCCCTTTCACATGTCTCCCCATGCACATTAAGTCTCCTTCTGGCCTTTTGATTTTTTTTCCCCTTTTACAATTTCTGCCCCTTTTTGACACTTATGTCAAAGGGTCTATACACTAATTAAGTATTTTTCCAAGAAGATCTTATTTACTTCCATCACCATTCTCAAAGCAGCATCCCAGTTTTGTATTGCAACTTTTAGGGATTTGATTTGTATTGTTGTCTCTACTGCAAGGTGAACTAAGCCATTTATGTTGAAAGATTAGGATCTTTCTTCAATATATTTTCTGCATAGGCTAGTTCCTTTTGTAGAATCTCCATGTGAGGGGTTAGGGTAGCTTGTATTTGAATTAATTTAGCTTTAGTATTAGCCTCTTCTATTGTCAATATAGCTAGTTCCTTTTGTGTGTGAAGTGTTGTATGAGAGTGCTTCTCACTTTGAGCTAGATCTTTTGGAAATTTCATGCTTGATACTTTTAGATTTCTTTCCAAGCTCATTATTCTTTGGCTAGTATCTTGTGTAAATATTGAAGGATCACATAATTTTGTGTACAGTGAGAATATATTTTCAAGTACTATCTTCACCTTCTCGATTTTCTTTGCCAACTCTACCTATGATAGTGCTATTTCACTAGATATATTTTCATTGACCTTTTCTTGAAATTTCTTTTCTAACCATACCATTAGTTTTGCATTAGCATCCTAGTCCTCATTTGTCACCTACTCAACAATATCAGGCAATTATTCTAATATGTTCTTTTCTTCATCAGGTGGTTGCAAGCTAAAGGCATCTAAGAAGATGTCCTTAATCCCATGTACTGCTTGCTTTTGTTTATACTCATTTCTAAGTATCTCCTACTTCTTCTTCCTTTCTAATGCCTCTATGTGATGTTTATCTATTCAAGTGTAATGTTTTCATAGTCATATTTTGGAATGACTATTTCCTCATCTAATGTATAGTTTCCATAATGAAGTACCATTGCAACTTTTTGTGGAGCTCGAGCCTAGTGCCAAGATTTGGAGTGGCATAACATCGATGCTTGGCTTCTGAGGGATTCTTGTAGGAGTCCCAGTAGTTGGTAGATTTACCAAATTTTGAATTGCTTCTTGCTTCTCTTCCTTTTGAATCTCCTTTTTCTCCTTTTATTTGTCCTTATCAATAAAAATTATTTGTGGTGGTGTACCTTGTACTTGTGCAGTAGGAACATAAGTATCCATCTATCTTGTTTATTCCCTTGTTGGTTCTTTGGCAGTTATAACAACTTTAACTATGGAATCAACCTTAGTTGATGAATCTTTTGATGCTTGCTCTTGAGGTTGTCCACTTGTAGCTATAGGGATGGCAAGGGATGTTTCTTGTGTGGCCACCTTGTCCTTTGTTAAGTCAACTACTACTTTTTGCAACTCATCTACACTAACCAATACTAGAATGTCACACAACTTTGCTTGTAAAGTTGATTGGTCAATCATATTTTAAAGATCCTCTACAGTCAATGGATTGATGTTCTGACCAGAGCCGTCAGGAACATCCTTTACTTTTACTGTGTCTATAGGTGTAGAGGTGTTATGTGGAGGGTTCAAAGCTAGAAATTGTGTGTCTAACACATTCTATTCTATTTGCTACTCCTCAACAGTTGCCATTTCATCTCCTTTCTATATTTCCTCCTCCACTGTGTTATCTCCTTTTTCTTTCTTAACTTCTCCTTCCTTATTAGTCACTTCCTCTTCTCCATTATTTCTTTGCTCAAAGGTATCTTCCTCTCCTTTAATAGTAGTTAGCCCATATATTAGCTTCCACATTTTAGTGGACTTCTTTACAACATCATCAATCTTATTTTGAAGGATGTTGAAGTCTCTATATCTGGGTGCAAATTTTCTCCCATGCTTCTTGTTAGCCTTAGTTATTTGTCCTTTTGTAAGCTCTAACATTACTAAAGCCAATGTAGATTCTCTTATTTCATTTTCCATGTTAAGGCAATATTACCATTTATTTTTAACAATAGAATATAAATCTTTAGGCATTGAATTGTCAAGTTCAAGTGGGGTGTTCTTGAAGTTGTCCATCATGGTATAGACTGATTCCTCAACCATGTTTTGTTCTTCCCTACACAACTTATTGAAATAAATGTTCTTTAAGCTAGTTAAGTCTGCATTATCTTTAATATTATCATATTTATTTTCCAAATTAGACTTGGTGGCATGACTTACCACTCTAAATTGCCTTATGTATTTTGACTCAGTCCTTTCTTCATTAGAGTTAGGTTGTGCAACATATTTTCTTCTTAATTTCTTCTTGGTTGGACCTTGTTGTTTTATGGCTTTCTTCTTTTCTTTCTCCTTAGCCTCTGTAGTTGTGGCTCTTGTGCTTGATCTTGTAGTAGGCTTGGCTAGGCTTGGCTTTGTAGTCTTTTTGCCCTTGGGTTGAGCTGTAGGTTGTTTATGAGCTTTTCTCTTCTTAGGCTCTACTTTAGCCAATGATTCCTTGGCTTTTTCTTCCTCGACACCTTCTTCTTCTTCAACATCTTCTCGCATTCCTTATATCAAGGCAAGTGGTTCCTTGTCATTTTCTTCTTCTTCTTCATCTTCATTAGCTTCTTCACCTTCAACTCCCTCTCCAAATTTTTCTTTAAGGTTCTTAACCAATTTAACCTTTTTCTTTAGAGTTGAGGCAATTTTCAACTCCATCTCCACCTTAGACTTCACAACATCATAATTACCAAAAGGTTTTTCACTTTTATCAATTTCTTCTGCAAGCAATGTTGTAATTGTTGTTGATGCCTCATCAATGTTTATCTTATATCCTAATGGCCTTAGCCATCTAACTCTTGGCACTATTGTTTGGATATAAGTATAATCAATATCAATTAAGAAATATATATCATTTATGTGCTTCTCTACTAGGGAGACTGGAATCCTTAGTCTTTGCTTCATGGACTTCTTAAAGTCCTCAAAATAGCTTGTCGGGATGGTTTCAAAATTGGCTCCCATCTGCTCTATGTACTCATTTACCTATATAGCTATAGACCTATTGGTCTTCCATCCTATCTTACCAAAAGAGGGAAATTCATTCTGAACATAGAAAAAGATACATATCAAAATGGATCCAAACTTATACTAAGCACTTTTGGATCTCCTTATTGCTCCCAAATTCTCCATAATTTGTTGTAGTTGTAGTTCTGCTAGATCATATGTATGATCTTTCTTAACAATTTTATAGCCTACATCCACTGCAATGCATGGCACACTGTTCACTAGGCTGAACAGGTCAAATTTGTGAGATATGACCCTCACTACAAATTGTAGAAGCAGATCTTTTATTGTATCAATAGCCATGCCTCTTTTTCTCCACTTTGCCCCTATTTTTTTCTCAATAGCTTCTTTTGAGTAACTCCTCAGGGTATTTTTTCATTCTAGGGTTGGATATCTTGTAACCCTATGTATGATTATTTTTGACAACTTGATGGGTCTTCCTTCTAACAATAAATGTCGATCATGAATCTTGCTCAAAACTATTTTAATCCATTCAATTTTGAAGACTGTAGGGAAATCCTGGCACATGTTAGTCCTTTTCTCTCAATAATGTTAAATTCTTCTTTCAATACCCCATTCTCAAATAGTTTGTCATAGACCTAACAAATCTCCATGTCACCAATTGCTCCAACCTTGCAATTGTAGCATTTCCTAACATTTTGAACCATTACGACTTTTGGTGGAATAATGGATAACACACTAGCAAGGTCATTTTCATATGCAACTTCTGGAATTGGCCTAAAATTTGGTTGTTTAACTTCATTTCTAACTAGATGAACCTCAAATAGTTCCTTATCCTTGGGATTTATAGAACTAAAGGCCATTTCTGCAAACTAGGGTTTAAACTTTGAAACAGCGTAGCTCAACACTTGAGAAATACCTTAGATCAATGAAATATTGCTTGATCTTTGTTGGAATCTATGTAAAAGCTTCAATCTCTGCTCACCAATTACTTATGTTCTCTACTCACTCTTGATCTATGTTAGAATGATGAAAAAATGATTGAAAAATCAACCTTATACCCTTTAATACATAGCATTTAATGCTTAGTGCATATACAACTATACTTAGCTCCTTATGGTATTTCTACTTTACTTGGCATTGATGCAAATTCCACTTCACTCGGAAGCTATAGGAATTACCCTTACTCAGATTCAATAGGAATTTCATTTTACTCAACAACCACTACTGACTCAGTTTCAACTAGTCTTGGCTAATAGCTTGACGCACACTAGGATTTTACTCAGCATCTAAAGGAAACTTTTCTTTTTCGGCAAAAATGTGAAAAACTTAAAGATTTAACTTTGAATTTTTCTCATAAACTTGCATCTTTATTCATGGTAATTTGTATCCTTTATAGTAGTAAGTTGTCTTGGAACTGATGTGTAATGAAGCATTTTAAATATCAGTCCCACATATCTCTTCTTACTTAGTTTGTTGAAGAGTGACCACTTGACCTTTCAGGTGAAGTGATCACTTCATTTGATATGCTACATCCATCTTTCTTCATCCATGTCTTATTCATTTCTCCCCAGATGTGCTCAACATATACCTTTCCTTTTCCTCTATTTGACTTTGAGTTGGGTGCCTTTGTCCTTGTTGGGTAGTGCTTGTTCTTAGGGATGTGCCCATTCTCTTGATAGTAGTGACAACTATGTCTTGTATTGTAGTCCCAATTGTAGGAATTTTGATGGCTTCTTCCTTTTTTTGATGAGCATGTGGTCTTGGATATGCATTCAAAGGCTTTGTGTCCAAACTTCTAACAATTGTAGCAATGTCCTTCAAATTTTGGTGCATGCATGGTTCTAGTTCTGCATTCATGTGCCTAATGACCTTGTTTGTTGTAGTTGTAATAATAGATCATATTCCTTGGCTTGGCATTCTGACTAGCATTCTTTCTCTTGTAGACATTAGTCGTATGTCCTTTCTTTCCACAATGATGACAAGTAAGTTTAGAGTTCTTACCTTTGTCATTCCTTTGTTTTTTAGTCTTGGATGAATCTCCTTCTTTAGTACTTGTATAGCCCAATTTTAATGTGTCTTTGTTGGATCTAGGGGATTTCAATAGTTGCTCAAAGTACTTGATAGCTTCATTTGGCTTGTTGAAACTTTCAGAAAACTCTTTTTCTCTTTTTAGGTCATTCTTCAGTTGTTCATTTTGTAGCTTCAATGTAGTTATCTCAATGTCCTTGGCATTCAACTCATGATGGGCATTCATCATTTCACTTAGGGTATCCAACTACATGTTTGAGATTTTAGACAACTTTGCTGATTTTTCTTCCAACCTGTTTGATGAGATTCTTTTGTCTTCTTGAATCATGGCCTTTTCCTCTATGGATTTCATCTTTTGTTTAGTTACTTCACATAGTAGTATTGCTTGTGATTTTTTCTCCAACTTGAGATTTCTAATCTCCTCAGCTTGTGCTCTGTTCTTGTTCATGAGTTCTACAATTGATACATCAAATTCACAAGAGTTACCATCTACAAATAACTTTGCAGGTTTAATCTCCTTGTATTGAGTGTCATTTTCAGCTATGGCAATCTCTTTCCTTCTCTTTAGTGAGCTTCTTGATGAATCTCTAGCTTCATCCAGTTTTTGTAGTAAGAGATATATCTCAATCTCTTGATTCTCAATAGTCTTTCCCAACTTGTAAACCTCCATTTCAAGATCTTTTCTCCAAGTTGTAAGGCTTCTCTTGATGAGAACTTAGCTCTGATACCAATTGTTTGGATTATAGATGGGTAATATATACTTCTTGGGGGGGGGGGGGGGGGGGGTGAATTAGAAGTACTAAACTTTAACCTTCAAAACTTTTGAACATTAAAATATTGCATGCATAAACATATAGAAACAAAATGTAAAGAAAATGCAAACACACAAATACTTGACACCAAATATGATTACCCAAAAATCGTCTAATGACAAAATAAAACTAGGTTGGGGATGATACCCACAATTCTTCACTATTGCAGCAATAAAGTTCACCTATTAAGGTTACATATTTTGACCATTCTCATGATCTTCCCTATGAAAGGCTTTCCGTGTTAGATCCTACCGTATTAAAGGATTTTAACACCCTGTCAAAAGTGTGCCTGGCTAAAGGACTTTAGAACATTAACTTGGAATGTCACCCTATTAAAGGCTTTATACAATGGTTGTTAAACCAACCTATGTCCAAAGAATTTCATTTTGTTGTAGAAATTGTTAGAAAGTATAGTAGAATGTTTGATCTGATGCACTTACAATTTGATATTTTTGATTTTAGATCCTTATTCAGTTCATCTCGATCCTCTCTAATCTGAGATGAAATTGTTGTAACCTTGATCCTTTGTTTTGCTAACTAATTCTACAATTCTATCCTTCTTCTAAGTTAATTCACCCCTTTTAATTCCTTCAAATCTTTGTGAGAATCATCTCCTCATGTGCATTCTTTTTCTCACATTATAAATTTTGAGGTTTCATCTCCCTTTAAAAGGATTTTGTGACTTAGGGTTAGATATGAATCTATGATTGAGATTCATCCAACTTTCCTTCTCAATTCCTTCCATTTTTCTAATTGGTTGCATGTTGATTGCATAAGGAATCTAAATAGATTTGATCTTATTTCTAAGCTTCGATATCTATCTATTAGTTGGCATGCAAGCAATTTACATAAGTTTTTTTTCCTTCACAAACTCTTATGTCAATTCTATGTTGCTCAACACTTGTTAAATATTGTTGCTCAACACTACCTAGAATTCTATCTGGCTCAGCACCTCAACATGTTCATCATCTATTATTCACTCAGCACATATACTTGCTTGGCACTATCTATTTTCTTAGCACCTAAATGACTTAACACTTATTGAATTTCTAGCTCGACACATATTGCAACTTGACACTTGTATATATTATACTTAGCATAAGTTGCTAGGTCGTCATGAACTTAGAAAATAGCATAAGTGTGTTGACACTCAATTATCAAAACCATTATGAGATCAACATGTTCTAGGTCATAGCCCCATTGAAAAAAAATATCCATGTGACTGCTAGAAGATAAGCTAGGTTTGTTTGTTGTTCCTCATCTTCTCAAATTGCCTTTTCTCTTCTTTCTTTAATTTTCCAAGCTTGTGATCTTGGCATATTGTACCTTCTATAGAAATTTATCTTTAGTTTACTAGGTCATTTGTCCAACTATTTCTATCACTTTATTTATTATAGTAGATAATATGTGATTTCTCTCCTTATCCATTATCTCTCATCTCACTTGTTTATGTTTTCTCTTTGTTTGTCCAATGATTCTTTGACTATTTTTGCCAATGCTCTATCTAGATTGCGGAACAAAGTAATGCCTCATTTTTTTAGTAGCCAACAATAACTTTAAGAGACCCCCTTTGTAAAAATCTATAAAACTTTAGTGAACCCAACATTGTTTTGGGGGGGAAATTTTTTTTTCTATTAGTGAATTTTTTTTCCAAAGTAGGAAAAAATTTAATCTTATTGGTGATTTTTTTTCCAATCCTATTGAATTTCTATAAAATGTTGGTGAATTTTTCATTATTGAAGAAAATCAAAGATAATAAGCCATAGGTGCATAAGTACACATACTTAGAGACTATTATTCTATTATTATTATATGTAGCCTAATTAATTATTAGACTTGAACGTTAAATGAGATTAAGTTTATATTATATCATATAACATATAAACACCCTATTTTTATAATCATTGGATGATCCTTAATCAATGGACCAAATCCCATTCAAGCAAATTTTTTGAAGGACACCAAGTTTTCAACAAAATTCTTCAAATAAAGACATGTGTCTACAATAATCAAGGATAAATTTAGTGGTGAATATTCACCAATTGGTGAATCTTGCTCACTAAGGACCTTGGATTTGGTAATAAATTCTTCACTTTTAGGGTTACACTCTTATGCTCTACTAGATTTCCCTTTAATCATATGTCTGTAAGCTTACTTATTGGAGACCTTTGTTCTTATGCTAAAAAACATATCAAAAAATTAGAGCCTTTAACTACCATATCTCTTTTAATCTATGAACTTATGCTTAATTTTCAGCTACCTTTGTTCTAACATTATAGCCTTTAGGAAATAGACCTCTTCTCTTACACTGACCTTGACTCATAACTTTGGGGATCTCTGTAATTGACCTTATGATGTTACACCGGACCCTTAATCATAGCATCAAACACCGTTTAAAATAGACTTACATCAAATCCTCAATCATAGCATGGAAAGTACAAATTTTATTACCAAATCTAGGGTCCCTGATGAGTGAGATTCACTAATTGGAAAATGTTCTCCACTAGAGTTATCCCTGATTATAGTAGACACGTGTCTTTATTTCAGGAATGATCTCTAAAACTTGGTGTCCTTCAAAAGGTTTGCCCAAAATAGGATTTGGGTCATTGACTAAGGATCATCCAACAATTATAAAAATAAGGTTTTTATATGTTATACAATATAATATTAACTTAGGCTCATTTAATATTCAAGTTTGATAATTAATAAAGCTACATTTAATAACAATAAAATATTAGTTTCTAGGTATGTGTACTTATGCACCTATAGCTTATTGGCTTTGAGTTTCTTCAATAATGGAAAATTTTCCAACATTTATAGAAATTCAATAGGATTTGTAAAAATCGCCAATGATAAGATTAATTTTTTCCTACTTTGGAAAAAAAAACGCAAATATTAAAGAAAATTTTGCCCCTAGAATAATATTGGATTCACCAAAGTTTTATAGATTATTACAAAGGGGGGTTTATTAAAGTTATCCTTTGCCAAAATGAATCTTCTTAGTCTGATATGGTAGTTTAATTTATTTTACAAGCTTCAATTGACCAGTACAAAGACTAGTGACTTGAATTGATGAAGACTACAGCCCATGGGGTACATTTACAGTTGAATTTTTTTAATAATTGAACTAGCCATTGCAATTATGAAGGACCCACCTTAAAAGTGATGGTCAGTTCCAATGGCTATCCATCCCTTGCACCACACAACTATCGCAACAACATCATAACTATGACGAAAAGCTCTAGTGGATAACTATCACTAGTACAGTATAACTACCACATATACATTGCAATTGTGACACCTAACTAGAAGTTTAAACTATTGTAATTATGAAAGTGTATTATCACAATTACAATGTCATGAACATGAAGTCTTGCCCCTCCCTTTTTCTAAGTTATAAAAGTTTTTACCATTGCAATTATAATGGATTCCCTCATAGTCACAATTTGCAACAACAAAAGTATACCAAGAGCCAACGAGAAGGTTTGTTACTAAGGCATGATTGGATGTTGCAATTGTGATGGTTTTCCATTACAAACCATCTCCAAAGGTTGTAGTGAGAGCAACATGTTTTAGCACTTCAAAATTTTAACAAGGTATTTCAAGTAGATTGTGATGCTAGTGGTACTATGATAGGAGTTTTTTTGAGCCAAGAAGGTAGTTACATGTTACTTATTTAAGTGAGAACTTGAATGATGCAAAAAGAAAATATTTAATTTATGATCAAGAATTTTATTCTATAGTTTAGACATTGAAGAAGTGAAGACACTATCTTCTTCTTGAGGAGTTTGTTTTGTGAACTGATCATCAAGCTTTGTAATATTTGAATAGTCAAGGAAAATTAAACTAGAGACATTTGAATAGAGTTGAGTGTTTTTAGAGTCATAAATTTTTTTTTAAGCATAAGAGTGGGAATTCTAATTGAGTTATAGATGTTCTTAGTAGAAAACAACTTTTACTAACAGAGATGCAAATTGAGGCGGTTGGGTTCAACGAGCTTGGTAATTTTTATCCAAAGGATCTTGATTTTGGAAAAGATTGAAATGATTGTTGTAATGCCTACCCCTAGTTGAATTTCCTTGTCATATTGTCAAATTATTTTAGCCTAGTTTTCTAATTGTATTTTATGATTATTGATACTTGGTTACTATATTATTTAGATTTTATTTCATACTACATTGATTAATGTGACGAGTTACTTAGTTAAATAGTTATTTCATGTGTTTATTTTTATTATTTTGATGATAATATATATATTTGTTCATTTAGTGACTTTCATTTATTTCATGATGTTAGTTAGATGAATGATTTATATATAGTTCTATGGTTAATTAACCCATACTTGCATGTGTATGGTGTACATGTCTATTTTACTTTATGTATGACTTTTCTGATGTGGTTGAGGAAGGGAGGTGTAGTCACCTACTAGTCAAAATCTACATGATGTACCACATCCTACCATTTTCTGTTTAGTTTAGAATATATATGTATGTACATGCATGGATTTTATGTAGATTACAAGTACCAGGTATCAAATTCCCTGAATTGCTAGGATGAGCATACCCTATCATAGTATTTTAATGGTATAAGTGGGGAAATAAATTTGGATTCCAAATCGTAACCTAAGCCAATTGTCCTAGAAAATAGGACAAGTATCTGAGTTAGTTTCACACATCTAAATTTATGACTTTGACCCTGGAGTTTGATTTTGTTTGTTTTCCTCAATTGAGTTGTTGTATTTGGTTTTATGGCTCTATTGTGATTTCTTGTTATAATTAGATCAAATTTAATGATTTAATTTAATGAAAATTTTATAAAGAAATTCAATATTTAATTATATTTAATTAATTGAGAAATTAATTAGATAAAAAAAATTAAATTTCAAAGATCTTAGTAAAGTTCAAATTTAGGTGTATTTATATTTATTTAATTTAATAATTATTATTTAGAAGTTTTATTTTAATAAACTCTAAAAAAATATTATTAGTTGAATTAATAAAGATATTATTAAAACACCTTGTAATTAACTAGAGAGCAAAAACATAAATTTAATAAAGTTTATTAATCATAATGCACAATCATCCACTATACAGGTCATAGGGTATGAAGGGCTAAAAGAATATAGTTTATAAAAATAGATTACAATCATCTCATAAGATCCATGCAATAAAGAACAATAAAATATAGTACAACCATCCATCATAGTACATGAGAATAAAATGAAAGAATGTATAAAATGGAAGAATGTATAGAAGAAGGAACTCTAGCCACATAAATTGAACTGTCTGATCTCAAACAAGGTTTCAGTTTCCATTTCTCTAGTTACCAGTTTCACTATGCTTTTCGAGTTCACTAGAATCCCAAAAAAATTAACTAATTCATATAAATTTTTTTAAACATTGTTTCTTAGTTTGATTCATTATCAAAACACCACATTCAATAAACAAACAGATAACAATTTTCATCTTTTCAAAGTATGATAGCAACTAAGGTTTAAGTTTTCATTTTCTAGTTGTCGGATTCATTATAGTTTTTGAATCATAAAATTTCCCTAGTGTTGATTTGCTAATGTTTTTGAGTTCATAAGAATTAATAAATTCATAGATCTTATTAAACATCAATTTAAATATGACATTGAACTCTCAATTAAAAAAATCCAAATTTTACAATCACCCATATACCTCACAATAACATTGCAATTAAAATTTTCAATTAGGTATAATCACAACAACCTCAATGTTAAATATTATTATTGAAATTTTGTTAGTTACTATTATTAATTTATTAATACTAATAATTATTTAATTAATGATGAAATAATATGTGTGTGTGTGTGTGTGTGTGTGTGTGTGTGTGCGCGCGCGCGTGCGTGCGTGCGTGCGTGCGTGCGTGCGTGCATGCGTGCGTGCGTGCGTGCGTGCGTGTGTGTGTGTGTGTGTGTGTGTGTGTGTGTGTGTGTGTGTGTGTGTGTGTGTGTGTGTGTGTGTGTGTTTGTGTGTGTGTGTGTATTTATCTGTAGATGACCATAGCCTTGAATTATATTTTATTAAATAAACAAAATTACAAGTCCTTTCAAATGGGCACTAGTAGGAAAGAATGGGGAAAGAAAACCTCCAGTCTTTCCTAGGACATAGTCCTTTATTATACAAAATTTAAAAGAACGTTCCCTAGTTTATTAATTACAAATTAGAATATCTAATTGAGCTTGTGCTCATCAACATGTTAATATTTTACATCACTCACACTTTGCACTTCCCTCAAGTGAAACAAATACATTATTGGAATATATATAATATATATTATTTATTAATATCAATAATCATTAAACTAGCTAATATAATAATATTAATAAATTATTAATAATTAGAATCTTAATAATAATAATAATAATTAATAATTAATATTATTAATATAATATAAAACTTAATTAAATTAAAACAAAACACAAATTGCAACAAACTCTATGCAATTTCAAATCTTAGATCCCATTTAATGGGATAGTCACCTAGCAGCTTGATTTCTCAAGGCAACGTATGTTGCCTTAATAATGATGGAGTGTCTTTGGATAACCAAACACTGCCATGGCAGTGTGCTATCCTTGGTATAGTCATTGCATAATGGCAGCTGTGGTGGGGGATGGGGTCCCCGCCCCCCTTCAAATTTTATTTTATTTCAATTTATTTATAAACAAAACAACTGCCCTCTAGTAACAAATGTGATTTCATGATTTTTTAAAAAAAATAATTATTTTTCCAAAAGAACAATAAAACCCAGAATACAACTACCATTTTTTAATAAATATTACCACAGTAATTTATTTACTGTGGTAATTTTTACATAGTAATTTTTTATTATTATCAGAATTTCACCATAGATCTGATAGGAAGGTTATGAGAAACAAATTTTTTAAAATAAAATGAAATCACATTTATTACTAGAGGGTGGTTCCTTTGTTTAAAAATAAATTTTTAGAAGAATGTTTGACAAACTTAGTGAAACTTTAGATTAATTTCTTTTAGGTTCCTTGGCTAGGTGTTCCATTTGATATTACAGACTGAGTTTTCACATTGGAAGCTCTTAGTATATTGGAACATGACTTGTTGTTAACTAGTGTAATTGAAAGAAAACTTGAACTATTATATGTATTTATTTCAAACTTGAACACTCAAACTAGTTAAACTGAAATGAAACTTAAACAATGTTAAGTATCTTTCGCAACTTGAACACTTGAAACTTAAGACTCGATTACTTGAAACATAGGAAGAGGAAAAACTTGTAAAACTCTTGAGTTGGATTTTAGACATATTTTCTTATGATTATGCTTTAAGGTAGTATGCCTTTGATTGTGTTTGCAATCATTATTTTGTTCTTGTTTAGGTGTTTTCAGTGGAGTTACAAACTTGAACCTAAATAGTTTGAACAAAAAAATTAGAAGCAGTCAAACTTTTGAACATAAAACTTGGAAACTCATAACATTAATGTTTTTGACTTTTGATTTATGTCTATAGATTATAAATTTTATATTTTTCAATGGATTTAGAGATGTTGATCTTTTTTTTGGAGTGTTTTAGGGGATTTATTTTAGTAATTGTTAAGAAAATAAATGTTGGATCAATATGGTTTTCAGCTTATTATTAAAGAAAAATCATATTTCTCTAAGTGACTGAAAGTATATACATAGTTAACTTAGTTGAATTAGTTTCTTACATGATCTTTTTGTTTGACATTGTAGATAGTACTCTTTGAATTTTAATGACCCTAGTCATTGTAGTAGGCTTCCAAAAGTAAGCCTAATTCTAGGGGGAGTGGATGTGATGCCTACCCTAGTTTAGTTTCATCTTTCTTGTAGGCTTCCACGAGTAAGCCTAATTCTAGAGGGAGTGGATGTAATCTCTAGCACTAGTTGACTTTCCTTGTCATATTGTCGAATTCTTTTAGGCCAATTTTCTGATTGTGTTTTTTGATTATCAGTACTTGATTACCAGATTGTTTAGATGTTATTTCATACTCAATTTATTAATGTGATTAGTTATTTAGTTATTTAGTTATTTCATGTGTTTATGTTTATTATTTTGATGATGATATATATACATACGTACATACATACATGCATACATACATACATACATATATGTTCATTTAGTGACTTTTAGTTATTTCATGATGTTAGTTAAATGAATGATTTATATGCAGTTCTATGTTTAGTTACCACATACTTGCATGTGCATGGTGTATCTGTCCATTTTACTTTATGTATGACATTTCTAATGTGGTTGAGGAAGGCAGTCGTAGTCACCTGCTAATCGGGATCTACACAAAGTACCACTTCTTGTCATTTCCTATTTAGTTTAGAATATATATGTATATACATGAGTAGATTTTATGCAGATTGAAGGTACTGAGTATCAACTTCCCTAAATTGCCAAGACGAGTGTACCCTATCATAGTATTTCAATGGTATAAGTGGAGAGATAACTCTGGAGTCCAAATCCTAACCTAAGCCAATTATCATAGAAAATAGGACAAGTATTTGAGTTAGTTTCACCCATCTGAATTCATTAGGTGATATGAGTTTGTGACTTTGAACCTAGAGTTTGATTTTGTTCTTTGTCTTTAGTTAAGTTGTCATATTTGGTTTTGTCCGCGTGTTTTGATTTCTTGTTATAATTAAATTAGATTAAAAGATAATTTAATGATTTAATTTAATGGAAATTTTATAAAGAAATTTGATATTTAATTATAATTAATTAATTGAAAAATTAATAAAATAAAATAATTAAATTTAAAATATTTTATTAAAGTTCTAATTTTGGTATTTTATATTTATTTAATTTAATAATAATTGATTTAGGAGTTTTATTTTAATAATAAACTCTAACTAACATTATTAGTTTTAAATTAATAAATATTATATTAAAAATGTCTCACAAATTAATAAGAGAGAGTAAGCAATAATTTAATAAAATTTATTTTAATTAAATTGCATAAAGCTTATGCATGAAATTAAAATATAATAAATTAATTAAAGAGAGAAAGAAAATTTAATTTAATAAAGGTAGTTTAAATTACCAAAAAGGGTGCATGAAATTTAAAAGAAATTTATCAGTGAGTTCCCTCACATGATTGCACAATCAGAGCCCTAAATTAGGGGAGAACTCTTTATCAATGATCTAGACCTCATTTTGCAATGATTGAGATTTAGAGAAGCAATTTTCAAAGAAGGAATTTTTCAAAGGAAAGAGGTCTTTCTTGTTTTCTTTGTAGGATTGTGTATTTGTGTGCTTGCATGTCAGCATCAGATTTAGGTAGAATCTTGTGATTGATTTACGCAATAAGATTTCCATTTTCCATTTTCCTATCTTCTTCATGTATGGATAAATCTATTTATAGAATTTTAGATTTGGTCGAAACCCTTGTCTTGAAATTTTCTATTTCTTTGTTCTCGAATATGTTTCTGAATGATTAGATTAAATTGAAACCCTTGTTTGCATATTTGTTATTCTTCATTTTCAAAAACCTCTATAAATAAATTTGAATTAGAAACCCTTGTTTGTTAATTTGGAGATTGGTATTTAAGTTTAGGGTAAGGTTTGGAATGAAATCAAACAGATTTGAGATGTGCCATTTGATTTTTTACTCATAATCTTCCTATCAGATCTATGCTAAAATTTTGATTTTTAAAAAAATTACTATATAAAAATTAGCATAGTAAATAAATTACTATGATAATATTTATTTAAAAAAATGGAAGTTGTATTCTGGGTTTTACTATTCCTTAGGAAAAAGAATATATATATTTTTAAAAATCTTAAAATCACATTTATTATTGGAGGGTGGTCATTTCGTTTACAAAAAAATTTTTAAAAAAAAGTTTGACAAACTTGGTGAAACTTTAGGTTAATTTATTATAAGTTCCCTGGTGGGTTGTTACTGTTATACAGAATGTACTACACTTGAAAGGACAAAGTTGTTAGATTTCATAATCCAAGATGGTATGATGTTCAAAGGAAGTCAGTTGCGCATTCCCAGAAGTTTTATGAGAGAGAATCTCATTACGAAGAAGCATATAGGAGGATTGGTTGGACATTTTGGGAGAGATAAGACCATTCCTTTGGTTTCTAGGAATTATTACTAGTAATAGTTGCAGCAAGATGTGAAGAATTTTGTATAGAGTTGTAGAATCTATTATATGGCAAAAGGAGTAAAGCAGAATATTGGGTTGTATCAACCATTACCTGTACCAATGAAGTCATGGGAGGATGTCTGCATGGATTTAGTTCTTGGATTACCAAGGACACAATGAGCACATGATTATATTTTTGTGGTGGTTGACAATTTTTTGAAGATGGCATATTTCATTTCCTACAAGAAGACTTGTGATGTTGTTCATGTGGCAGAGTTGTTTTCTAGAGAAGTGGTGAGACTTCATGGTCTTCCAAAGAGTATAGTTTTAGATTGAGATACAAATTTTGTTGGGTATTTTTGGCATACATTATGGAAGAGATTAAAGATGGATTTAAACTTTAGTTTACCACATCATCCATAGACTGATGGACAAATAGAGGTGGTGAGCAAGAGTTTGGGAAATTTGCTAAGATGCCTGGTTGGAAATAAGGAAAAAGGATGGGATCTGATTTTACCATAGGAAAAATTTGCACATAATAATTTTATTAATAGGAGCACTAGTAAATTACCAAATTCCATATTTTATATGTGAGTAGTCTTAAAAATACTTCTAAATTGAAGCAATTGGATAAAGGAGAAATAAGTAGTACTAAAGCAGAAGAATTTGTTGAATATTTGAATAATATCCATGAGGAGGTGAGGAAGTACATTACCAAGATGAATACACAACACAAGGCTAAGGAAGATATGAAAAGGACATATAAGGACTTTTAGATTGGTGATGAAGTCATTTTTCATTTGAGAAACGAGCATTGTCTAGTGGGTACATATAAAAAATTATGCAACTAAAATGATAGTAGGAAATGAATACTTTCTTTTCCATCCATTATAATAAATCATGGTCTAAAATAAGCAGTCATTATTTTCCAAACATGGGACGAATAGGTAGGTAGGAGTATTATGATAGTTTTTATCTTTAAATCATCTCTCTCACTCCCTCTATCCCTTTCTCACACAAAAAACCAATCACTCATTCACTAACTAACTCTTAATCTTTAACTCTTAGCTTCCCTAATTCTCACACCAACTCCTAACGACCCCCCCCCTCTCTCTCTCTCTATCTCTCTCTCTCACACACACACACATTCCCTTATTTATCTTACTCTCTCTATCCTATTCCCCCTCTCTCTCCATCTTTATCACTCTCTCCATCCTCCCTCTCTCTATTCCCCACCCCCCTCCTCTCTCTCTCCATCCTAACCCATTCTCTTAATATATTTCTTAGTCTCTCTCTCCATATATAATCCCCTCTCACTCTCTCCATCCTATCTCACTATCTCTTTATGTCTCTTTATCTCTCTCTACCTCTCTCACTCTCTCTTATCCTATCCCCTACTCTCTCTCTCTCCCCCTCTCCCTCTCCCTCTCTCTGACTCCTAATCCCTAATGCCCCATCTCTCTCTCCCTAACCTCTAATCCATGAAATGGGAATTTTTCATAGAGAGATAGGGAGAGAGTAGGAGATAGGAAGAGGGAGAGGGGATATGATAAGAGAGTGTGAGAGAGAGATGGAGAGTGAGAGAGAGATGAAGTGATTAAGAGAGGGACATAGGAGAGAGATATTAGGCAATAGGATAGAGAGAGAGATATAGATTTGAATTGATGGAGAAAAATATTAGGGGATATGTTGGAGAGAGAGATTAGGGGATAGGATGGGGAGAGAGAAGGGGGGATAGGATAAAGAGAGAGAGAGAGAGAGAGAGAGAGAGAGAGAGAGAGAGAGAGAGAGAGAGAGAGAGGGAGAGAGAGAGAGATATGAAGTTATGTATATAGAGTAATTTAGGAGAGAGAGGTTAGGGTATATGATATAGAGGGAGGGGGGATGTGTGTGTGTTAGAGAGAGAGGGAGGGATAAGATGGAGAAAGAGATTAGGGGATAGGAGGGAGGAAGAGAGAGAGAGAGAGAGAGAGAGAGAGAGAGAGAGAGAGAGAGAGAGAGTTAAGGGTTTAGAGAGAGAGACGGGGCTTAGGGACTATTTGGTGATAGACAATGCATAAGGGTAACAAGTTTGATAGAGAGAGAAGCTATTAGTTAGTTAAATCATGTGATAGGTTTAGAAAAGGAAGAGATACGTCTTAGGATTTATTTAGCTAATGAGTGATTGTGTGTATGTGTTTTAGAGAGAGAGAGAGAGAGAGAGAGAGAGAGAGAGAGAGAGAGAATTAACATTGTGTTATCATTCATGTTTACCTATTGATTATGCATTTGGAAAACAATGGCTACCTGTTTTAGATTATATGATTAATTAAAATTTATGGAAAATAAAATGTTGACGACACAAGATTGATTTATCTACATCATTTTTTTTAATCTCTTCAATATATTTCCAAGGCATTTTGAATGGAGTCAATCAGACTTCATATGTGAATGTTATGGCCTTTGGAGTAAAGCCTACTTTTAGTTCTTCAAAACTCAATCAAGTTTTGAATAATCCGATTGGGTTTTTGATGTAATTTTTCATTTTATAGCTCAATCAGATTATTTGAATCATAGAAAATGATCAAGTTATGGCTTGGTGATAGTATAGGGAAATGACCCAAAGGCTTAGGAGACTATTTTCCCTTCAATTTTTTTTCCTTTAAATATTTTTTCATCTTCTAAGATGAATTTTTGTCTTTGCCTTCATCAAGTTTTCTAATGGTGAAGTGGGTATCTCTAAAATCACTACCATAATCTTACATGTCTTCTTAGCTTTCTAGCCATATAATTTTTTCTTTTTCTAGACAACATTAACATTGTAAACTTTAATTACTTTTACCAATACCTTGACATTCCTCATAGACATATGTGTACCATTCTTTTAATAAATTTTTATATACTTAGCCAAATTCAAAATAAATTGTATATTACTGTTCTATACTTGATTCTATACACTTTTTTTTTTAAAGTTTTCATTTTTTATTATTTTATGCAAGTTATACTCAGCACATGAATAGGTACCAAAATTTTAGGATGAAGTCAGTTCAATAATCCATAATATAAAAATATTCATCATAAAATTATAAAAAAATACACAACTTCTAGATATGACTCTTAACTATCATCCTACCAAACAGATATGGAAGATACTAAATATAACTTGATCTTTTGTGATGCACACAGAAACAAATATGTTATGTTTTCTAAAAAAACCAAGGACTATTTTTTATGTGTATGGGGTTTGATCCACCTAATTTTTTCCATTTTGTAAAAACTCTAGTTGTTTAGAGAGTAGATTCAAAGTACTACAATTTATATTTTTTATACATCTTGCCATTTTTAGTGGATGACCCTCAAATGTCTCGTCCAAGTTTAGATTTACCTGATTCCAAAAAAAAAAAGTGTCTACTTATACCCCCCTTTTTGTACACCATCTTGGTCTACTCACCCAAAGCATGAACCTAAACCTGAACAAGGGAGAGGTAATGGGCTTGAAATCATTTTTCAAGATGAACCTATTGAAGAACAAAGAAGAAAAGATATTTTATTAGAAAAATATGCAAGAATACATCATGCACTTGAAAAAATTATTGGAGACAAAGAATCTTTTATTATGACAAGAAAAAAACTAAGAAGTAATACATGCTTAGTTTTTGAGTTTGAACCCAAATTTGTAAAAGATGATTTGGAGAATGATGATTGGATACAAGGAATGAATATAAAAATTGATTAGATAGAAAAGAACAAAAGATAAACCCTAGTACCTAGACCAAAAGATAAAAATGTTATTGGACAAAGTGGGTGTTCAAGAACAAGCTAAATAAAAATGGTGAGGTCACAAGGAGGGTATGTGCGGGATCATGGTCAACCAAACTATGGCCTTAAGTGGCAATAAAAAACTAGAAAATCAAGGTTATGTCAACTTGACACATAATTTTAAAGTGGTTATGGACTTTATATCAAAAAGTTGTAAGAAAATAAACTATAGAAAATTGAATGTAGTTTCTTAACTACTAGGTCTTATCTAGAGGAAAAAAATAATTGATTGGTCAAAAGTTTAAATTTTAATGCAATACTACAAAAAAATTAGGGCAAAAATAAAAAGTAGGTGTATATCTGGCCACCTTAATCAAAATCAAATGATAATATTTTTTTAATATAATTATAGATATAAAAAGGAGACTCATGCTCAAATGTGATGCGTACTTTTGGGTATTTTTATTCCAAATAAATAATTAAATATGAATTTTCTACTAAAACATTTTTGGAAAAAAAAATTCCCATGGCTGACCACCTTAACCAATAGAAAACTTTACCAATTTTTTTTTTTTTTTTTCTTATACTAGGTGAAGCATAGAATGTGACACAACTTTTGGATTAAATAAATGTTATACCATTTGAAAGTTATAGCTATTTTTCAATCAGTATTTCAATCGACACTTTACAATCATCTTCATTGAAAATTAATTAATAAATACTTATCAAACTCAGAATTTGACAGCAATTATATTGATGAAATCTCGAGAGTTTTATAAAAAAACCCTTTTCGTTTCATTCAATTTCAGTGAAAATAACATTGTCAGATGGCTACCTAAAGTCTGAGTGTTAGTGAAACCCTTCTCAAACACATTTTTTGGGTTGACTGAATAGACTTGGTAAATACCAAGGCTAATCAGATACCCGAATTCAAATCGGGTATCCGGTTAGGTCTAAGATTTTTCAATTGAAATATGGAGAGAAAATTGAGAGGAAATAAATTTAAGAGGGAAACTTTAGAGAGTTTTAGGGGGAAATTTATTTGGGGGAAGTGTGGACATTGATATTATTATTATTATCAATTATTATTATATATGATTATAATTATTATTAAATATAATATAGTTATAAATATAATAATAATTATTATAGCTAAATATAATATAGTAATATATATGATAAATATTATTATTATTAAATATATATTATAATATTATATGACTATTATTATATATACTAATATATATGGTTATTATTATTAAATCTATAATCTAGTAACATATATGATTATTATTATTACATAATTTAATAATATATTATTATTATATTAAAATATACAATATTCTATTATTATTAAATATAATATTGTCATAAAATACATCAATAAGGGTCATAGGATAACCTATGACCCCTTTCAATGCATTTTATGAGAACATATGTCCCTAGGGCCCCTAGTGACCCCTTTCAGTACATTTTCAATGGGTCCCTAGGGGTTCTAGGGGTCTTAGGAATATACATTGTCATGAAATGCATTAAGAGGGGTCATATGTTAACCTATGACACTTCTTGATGCATTGACACATTGAAACCAACCAAATACATCCCTAGGGGTCCTAGGAACCCTAGGGCCATAGGTTGTCATGAAATGCATGGGAAAGGGTCATAAGTCATCCTATGACCCCTTTTGACCCATATAAATGATTGCAATGTGTACCTAGGGATCCTAAGACCCCTAGAGACATATGTCATCATAGAATGTGTCAAAAGGGGTCATAGGTCATCCTAATACCCCTTCCAACCCATATAAATAATTATAATATGCCTCTAGTGGTCCTAAGGCCCCTGAAGACCTATGTTGTAATGAAATGTCTTGAAAGGGGTCATAGGTCATCCTATCACCCCTTTTGACCCATAGAAACAATTATAATATGTCCCTAGGGGTCCAAGGATGCCTAGAGACATATGTCATCATGGAATGTTTTGAAAGAGGTCATAGGTCATCTTATGGCCCCTTTTGACCCATATAAATGATTGTAATCTGTCCCTAGGGCTCCTAGGACCCCTAAAGACATATGTCATTATGGAATGTGTTGAAAGGGGTCATAGGTCATCCTATGGCCCCTTTAAACCCATATAAATGATTCTGATATGTCCCTAGGGGTCGTAGGGCCTCTAGAGACATGTAATAAAATGTGTCGAAAGGGGTCATAGGATCTTTCGACCCATATAAATAATTATAATATGTCTCTAGGGGTCCTACGACCCCTAGAGACATGTCATAATAAAATATTTTGAAAGTGGTCATAGGTGATCCTATGGCCCCTTTCGACCCATGTAAATGATTATAATATGTCCCTAGGGGTCCTAGGACCTCTAGAGACATATGTCATCATGAAATGTGTCGAAAGGGGTCATAGGTCATCCTATGGCCCCTTTTGACTCGTATAAATAATTTTAATATGTCCCTAGGGGACCTAGGACCCCTACAGACATATTTCATCACAGAATGTGTTGAAAGGGGTCATACGTCATCCTATAGTCCCTATCAACCCATATAAATGATTGTAATATGTCCCTAGGGGTCCTAGGACCCCTAAAGACATGTCATCATGGAATGTGTCGAAAGGGGTCATTGGTCATCGTATGGCCCCTTTAGACCCATATAAACTATTGTAATATGTCCTTTGGGGTCTTAGGACCCCTAGAAACATATGTCATCATGAAATATTTCAAAAGGGGTCATAGGTCATCCTATGACCCCTTTCAACCCATATAAACAATTATAATATGTCCCTAGGGGTCCTAGGACCCTTAGAGACATATGTTGTAATAAAATTTGTTGAAAGGGGTCATAGGTCATCCTATGGCTCCTTTCGACCCATATAAATGATTATGATATGTCCCTAGGGGTCTTAGGACCCCTAGATACATATGTCATCATGGAATGTGTCAAAAGGGGTCATAGGTCATCATATAGCCCCTTTTGACCCATATAAACAATTGTAGTTTGTGGCTAGGGGTCCTAGGACCCCTAGAGACATATGTCATCATGGAATGTGCTAAAAGGCATTATAGGTCATCCTATGGCCCCTTTTGACCAATATAAATGATTGTGATATGTCCCTAAGGGTCCTAGGGCCCCTAACGACATATGTTGTAATAAAATGTGTCGAAAATGGTCATAGGTCATCCTATGACCCCTTTCCACCCATATAAAAAATTATAATATGTCCCTAGGGATCCTAGGAACCCTAGAGATATGTTATAATAGTCTGTGTCAAAAGGGGTCATAGGTCATCCTATGGCCACTTTTGACCCATATAAATGAATCTAATGTCCCTATGGGTCCTTGGACCCCTAGAGACATATGCCATCATGGAATGTGTCGAAAGGGGTCATAGATCATCCTATGGCCCCTTTCAACCCATATAAATGATTGTAATATGTCCCTAGGGGTCCTAGGACTCTTACAGACATATCATCATGGAATGTGTCGAAAGGGGTCATAGGTCATCTTATGGCCCCTTTCAACCCATATAAATGATTGTAATATGTCTGTATGGGTCCTACGGACCCTAGTGACATATGTTGTAATAAAATGTGTCAAAAGGGGTCATAGGTCATCCTATGACCCCTTTTGACCCATATAAACAATTATAATATATCCCTAGGGGTCTTAGAACCCCTAGAGAAATATGTTGTAATAAAATGTGTCGAAAGACTTTCAACCCATATAAATGATTATATTATATCCTGAGGGTTCCTAGGACCCCTAGAGACATATGTCTTCAAAGAATGTGTCGAAATGGGTCATAGGTTATCCTACGACCCCTTTCAACCTGTATAAATGATACTAATATGTTTGTAGTGGTCCTAGGACCCCTAAAAACATGTGTCATCATGAAATATGTCGAAAGGGGTCATAGATCATCCTATGGTCCCTTTTGACCCATATAAACGATTGTAATATGTCCCTAGGGGTTTTAGGACCCCTAGCGACATATGTTGTAATAAAATGTGTCGAAAGGGGTTATAGGTCATCCTATGACTTGTTTCAAATCATATAAACAATTATAATATGTCCCTAGGGGTCGTAGGACCCCTAGAGACATATGTTGTACTAAAATGTGTCAAAAGGGGTCATATGTCATCCTATGGCCCCTTTTGACTCATATAAATGATTGTAATATGTCCCTAGGGGTCGTAGGACCCCTAGAGACATATAGCATCATGAAATGTGTCAAAAGGGGTCATAGGTCATCCTACGGCCCCTTTCAACCCATATAAATGATTATAATATGTCCTTAGGGGTCCTAGGACCCCTAGAGATATATGTTGTCATGGAATATCTCAAAAGGGGTCATACGTCATCCTAGGCCCCTTTTGACCCATATAAATGATTGTAATATTTTCCTAGGGGTCATAGGATGCCTAAAGACATATGTCATCATGAAAAATGTCAAAAGGGGTCATAGGTCATCCTATGGCCCCTTTCAACCCATATAAATGATTGTAATATGTCCCTAGGGGTCCTAGGGCCCTAGAGACATATGCTGTAATAAATTTTTTGAAAGGGGTCATAGGCCATCCTATGACCCCTTTCAACTTATATAAACCATTATAATATGTCCCTAGGGGACGTAGAACTCCTAGAGACATATGAGTTGTAATAAAATGTGTCAAAAGGGGGCATAGGTCATCGTATGGCCCCTTTTGACCCATATAACTGATTCTAATATGTCCTAAGGGGTCTTATGACCCTTACAGACATATGTCATCATGGAATGTGTTGAAATGGGTCATAGGTCATCTTATGGCCCCTCTTGACCCATATAAATGATTATAATATGTCCCTAGGGGTCCTAGGACCCCTAGAGACACATGTTGTAATAAAATGTGTTGAAATGGATCATAGGTCATCCTATGGCCCCTTTCGACCCATATAAATGGTTATAATATGTCTCTAGGGGTCCTAGGACCCATAGAGACATATGTTGTAATAAAATATGTCAAAAGGCGTCATAGGTCATCTTATGGCCCCTTTCGACCCATATAAACAATTCTAATAATAATAACAACAACAATATTATATGTTGTTATAGTAACAAAAAAATAATATAGTAAAAATATAATAATATAGTAATAATAATTATATATATATATATATATATAATAACATAGACCTAGGCCATCTCCTAGCAAGGATTCTAAGAAAGAGAAAAAACCTGACATAGCCCTAGAACAAAAAGGAAAAAAGAAAATTAAAGTTGAAAATGTGGTTGAGGTTGTTGGAGAGGATTCTGGTGAGGAGATTGGGGAAAAAGCAAGAAGAAGGTCTAGTAGGTTAGCTCAGTCCCAGGCTAGGGTTAAGAAGAAGTTCATTAGATACCATGTTGAGGAAGTTGAAGAAGATAGCTTAGGAAATAACAGTAATAGAAGGGAGGAAGAAAATATTTCCAACTCCAAAAAGGATGAAGGTAATGAGGAGGGGGAAAAAGGTTTCAATTCTGGGAACATTTTGATGGATGATAATTAAACTCAAGTGTCGGGCAACAAAGAAAGGAATACTGAGACAACCCATGTTTCAGCCAACTTTTCACTTAAACCTATTACTTTTTGTGGTGAGATGAGCAAAAAGGATAATTCCCCAATTACCATTTCTTCTCCTATTAATGAAAATTTGAAGATTTCCTCTAACCCACGTGTGCTGTAGGATAAACCACAAGGACAAAAAATGAAGGAGGTTGCTACAAAGAAGGTCAAGGAGTATAAAGAGGACACTGAGGCGGTGGAGGAGCATTACATGAACCTGGAGGAAAGGGTCAAAGCTTTGGAGGAGGGGTTGTTCACCTTCTCCAAGTTTGTACTTAAAGTTACTCATGCTGCTACAACTACCCTCGAATTGCTGGCATAGGAGAAGGAGGAAGTTGGCTTGGATATGGAGGACAACAAATTACTCTTCAAGTTTCTTGCCGATGACTGGGCCCATATTCTACTTCATGCAAGGGGAAAAAGTAAAAAAGAAATCTAAGTCTTTTTTAGTTCTGTTTCGTTATAGGGATCTAAGGATCCAAAGACTTTATATACTTTTTTGGCAGTTAAGGTTTCACTGGTATTCAGCTGTATTTAAGTTTTTATTCGGTCTGGGTGCCTTTATGGACTATGTGGTTAGTAGCTAGGTTGTTTCCTTTCTGGTTCTAGCTTTATGGTCTATGGTTTAAGTCTTTTCCTGCTGGTACTCCTGTTCTATTTGTCTAGTTCTATTACTAGCTGGTAATGTGTTGGTTACCAACCTTTTGACTATTAAGGGTTGACCCCCTTATTTTTTGTCGCTTTTAATTTCAAAATCCTAATATATTATTATATATTAATAACATATATAATATATTACGTTATTATATTTCATAATAATATAGTAAAAATAATAATAATATAATATAATAATTTCATATATATATTAATAGTTAACATAGGTCATAATAATAATAATAACTTATGTTATGTTACTATATTTAATAATAGTAGTAATATAATATAATTATACATTATAAGGTAATACATAACTCATAACTCATATATTTTGGTAATTTATAACTCATTACTCACTAATAATAAATAGTAATTCATTTTTCCCTCCAATATTTGGGTGGTAATATCAGATATCCAATTTGAAATTAGGTATCTGATCTGAAATTGGATACCTGATTTTACTAGCATGATTTTCCCAAAATATTTGCTATCATTGCAGACCTGACATCATTGCTTTTCGTGGACCTTTTTTACGAGTTTTAAGAAAAGTCACATTTTGGGGCCCAAACAATTGAAAAAAGTTTGATAGTATATCCCTAGGTGTCTGATATTGTCATCTAAATGGGAAGCATGAGTTGTCGAAAGGCTAAATGCAAAAGGAAGGTATCGAATGAAGGCATTGCAACATATAGGGTAAGGGATAGAATAGAACACTGAAGGAAAAGACAAGGTATGTTAAATGTGAGTTAAGTTGACAATCAATTAGTTGAAGGTGAAATCATAGAGTCAAATAATGAATATTTGCAGTTGGGGAATGAAAATCTTCCAATTGAAAATGATAATGCCAGAATTGAAAATTTAGAGAATGAAAATTTCGAGGATGACATGCTACCTGGTCATAATGTAAATTTCATAATTGACCATGCCAAACATGACAATGCATAGGAACCTAATGCACATGAACCTTACATATCTCCTAATTATAATTGACATGAAGGTTGTAGAACACCAAAATGGATAATTAAAATTAATGAAACGATTATTAACAATTTGGAAGGGAAAAAATTAGAAAGAACCATTTGGTTGTGGGCTTCAAGACTATATAAAATGTTTTCTGGCAACAAGATAGTGTTGGAGCAATGTCAACTTTTTATGCACTTATTAAAGATGCAAAAGATAAGACCTATGCTTTCCAAATTGAAGATTCGTGTCAATAAAAAGTTGGAAGGAAATGGCATTATTGTGAAGAATCTTTTCAGTGCTCTCAATAGCATTGGGAAAAATAGCAGGGAGAAGGATAAGAGAGTTGCTCGAAGGGTTATTACAACCTCTTTGGTAAGTCATCATTTAAGAAAGGGTAGATATATGAGACAAACTTGTATTGACTTGAACCTAAATCGTACTACTTTGAGAAGAGCACTTAGTCAAGGAGAGAGAATTGATGATCCTCTTCAAAATGAAACATGGGTTTTTGATGGGAGATTTCCACATTTTGATAAGAAGCTGTCCAATGATGTAAAGGAAGTAATTACACAATTCTGGCACTCTAGCTCATGAGTATCACCCAATGCTACAGACGTGTTAAAGTTGAGAATTGGCATCAGAGACCTCATGTCACATCCTAAACACTATTTGGAGGTAAGTCAAACTATGTCGTTCAAATAATTTAGAGAGAGTCATCCAAGTCTTCATATATCACAAAGGGCTTTTGAATCTTTGAAGCCATTTTATTCTATGCCACTTAAAATTTGAAATACATGTTGTTGCAAATATCATGTCAATTTTTTTATGCACCATGAACTATTACGCTCCATCCATTCTAATTTACATAGTAAAGAAATTTTGGAGAATTGTGGTGCTAGTGGGTTTCCAAAATCATCAAGAGACTTGCTAGATCAATTTTTATGTCGTAGAGTTGATGGTTGTTTCTTTTATAGAAATTCTTGCTTAAATGAGAAGTGTTCAGAATGTGGTGGCTTATCCAAGTTTGATGCATGTTTCCATGAGGGGTGTGAACAAGATCTTGGAAAGACAATAGTAAAAAAAAGGTATATGAAATGGTGAAATACACATTGAAGAGTGGGGGTGAGGGCTCTGGATGTGAATTGGTTGGAAAAAAAATCATCGTGGCTAGTTTTATTTCAGATTTCAAGGAAAATCTTTTCTACAAGAATGCTAAACATAGTCATAGGTCTCAGTGGTTGGATCAACAATTTAGAATGTGTAAGGAGACTTTTCCCATTGGCACTATTATGTTACTTGTTGATCTTTCTAAGAACTACACATTGCAACCTCAAAATGAGACACAATTTTAGTATTACAACTCCATTTAGATTGCTATTTTTGTCTACATAACATATAGACATGCCCCTGATAGTGCAAAAGATAATTGGAAGATTATTAGAGAGTATCATTTTTATATGAGTGATGATAGATCTCACTATCATGAATTTGTGCAACATTGTTTCAAGAATTATTTTGATTTCTTATAGGAGTATGCAATTGCTATGGATAGACATATCATTTGGTTAGATAACTGTATAGGTCAATTCAAGAATGTTGGCATATTTTATTGGTTGTGTAGGATGCATGTAGAGAGGGGGGTGCCTCATATTTGGAATATTTTTTTTAGTCCGGCCATGGGAAAGAGGAACATGATGGAGTAGGGGCATGTGTGAAGAGAGCTATAGTTAAGGAGCAATCAAAGATTTCAGCAATAGAGCTTCTTGATGCTCATATCAATGTTGATTAGTGTAGTTTAACATTATCATAGGGGGAACTCTTGATTCAGTGGTATGTAGGTTCTTTTGGTTAGTCGAGGAAGGGTCAATAGGTGATAGATCAGATAGTTCTATAGTGAGAGACTCATAAAAAATGCATTCATTTTATAGCTCTGATTCTAGTACATGGACCATTTGGACATGACAACTAGCTTGCTTTTGTCCTAGTTGTTTTCAATGTGATTAGGGTCATTGTGAATCAAGTGAGTGGATGGACACATGGGCTCCACATTATCTTTCTCCATTTTATATCATACCCTCTATAAAAAATGATGACATGGAAATTTCACTTGAGCATAACCATCTATCAGATCTTCTTCAACTAGGACATGTCTTTGCATTGATTGCACCATAAGGGAATGATGAGAAATCCGATTATTGGTTAGCACATTGTGTAAGAGGTAAAAAAAAAGCTTCTACAACCGATCACAAATGATGATGGAATCACATATACTACTGGTTGAATGGTTGTCACTAGAACATGGTTGTAGACATACATGCTTAGAAGGAATGAAATTCCTGCATTTGAAGACTATCAAAAGCACAAAATAATTCTCATATATTTGCATCTTATTATAGCAAAAAATGTAAAGTTGTTGAAGCATCAAGGAAGACCAAAAGTAAAATAACTTTTTACTGTTACTAATGTTGATCATGAAGCCTTGTTAGAGACCCTAGAATAGAGAGAGGAGTCTACTGGAACACTTGACCAGGTATATTTACTTCTTATGTTATTTTCTTCATAATGATTCAGTGATCCGATGATTAGCTTGTTTAATACAATAAGTTACTAAATTTTTTATGATATTGGAATGTAGGTACATCATGAAGAGTGGGTGAGGGTGTTGGGGAGAATTCCTAAGATTTATGATCTATTATGATGTAAAATGTGAAGTTTTTTTATATATGGTTTTTGTAATAATAAAAAAGATAGGTTAAATTAGTTACATATTCTAATTTGTATTTTGGTAAGTTCTTTGTAAGGAATTATAAGTGGAAGATATTGAACAAGTTCTTTAAAATCATATTTGCATGTGATACAAGGCTATAAGGACAATTTTAAGAGCATTTATAACTATATGAGTATTAAAGCAAGGAGAGAATGGAAGATAATTGCTTGCAGATATCTTATTACAAGTTTGACTTTTTTCTTATTTGACATAGAGCTGACATTATGATTATTAAAACCAATTTTATCAAGCTAATCAAATAAGACAAATCTAGAAAATATGGATGAACAATTAGAATACTTGATTCCTTAAAAAAAAATTTGGGGAAGGTGTCAATAAGTCCGAATACTCATTCACAATGAGGCACTGAAACAAGAAGTGATTTTATGATGCTAATA
Organism: Cupressus sempervirens; assembly: GCA_028749045.1. Taxonomy (NCBI): domain Eukaryota; kingdom Viridiplantae; phylum Streptophyta; class Pinopsida; order Cupressales; family Cupressaceae; genus Cupressus; species Cupressus sempervirens. The sequence goes on from CM053792.1 coordinate 333,285,261, forward strand.
TTGTGCAAGCCTTTTACTACAAGTCTTATCACTACATTTCATTTTTTTTATGGTGTGAGGTTTCCATTGTATATTTTACTCATTATTTTATTCTAATAATGTGACCTTGCATATTGTCAAAGTTAAACCCTTGTATATTGTAAAAATTTGGGACTAAATCAACATGTTGCATTTGATCCTCTCCATAATCATTTTCATGTTCAAGTGCTAGTTTGAATGGTGACTCCTCCCTTGACTTGAGTTGGGAAAAATATTGAATTGCACAACCTCTTGAAAGCACAAACTTTAAGCTTGATGTGTTGGTTTCTATAGTGTTTCTCCTTTTTTTTGGTTCCTCATGGTTACCATGTATTATTACAACCATGCCAACTCTTTCTCCATTGGTAAAAAGTGTGCAAACAATTCTTACCAAATTGATTTTCCCCCTAATATTAACTTGTCTTCTATATTTAATGTTTCTAACTTGTATGCTTTCAAAGGTACTTTTTCAACTGATGTGGATGTAGGTACACTCGAAGAACCCAAGGAGGATTTAAAGAAAGCCATACCACCTATGCCTAAACCAGTGTTGGAAACTATTTTGGACAAGAGGATTTGTAAATAAACAAGGAGGAAAACATATTTTGAGTATCTAGTACAATGGAAGGGGCAAACAACAATAGATGCCACTTGGTTGATTGAGAAGGCTCTTAAGGCCTATGATGTTGAATCTTCACTTCTCAACACTATAAAGACTAGAGTTTCCTTTATGTAGGGGAGAATGGTGTAGATCATCTAATTTTTTGTTTTCTTTTGTCAATGTAATAAGGTCTAGGGATAGATCTAATGATCTCCCTATGACCATCCACTTTTGTAATGGACAGAAGACTCCATGGTGCAACTATAAGCCTTGGGCATCAATCGGTCCAATGAAGTGGATTTTTTGTTATTTCTATGCTTTCTAGGTATTCTAGGTGTTTAGAACACTACTAGGGTCTCTAGGAGTTTGTGGAATCCATTTACAAGAAAATTTACAATAAAAGTTGTCTTAGCGCAAAAATTGCAAAAAGTTGCTTAACAACTTTTGCAATTTTCTTGACAACTTTTCAAAATGTAACTCCTAACTACTACAACTATCCATAGGTTGGTTTAATCAGTTGTAAATAGCCTATAAAGTCTTTGAACATTCGAAGAAGGAGATAGATTGAAAAAACACATTGTACTTTCTCTCAAATCAATAAAAACTTGATGTTTCCACTACATTTTTTTTGATTTCTCACATGCAGTACATAACCAAATGGTTGAAGGGTGAAATTTTTGCATAGATAAGTTGGCACTATTCATTTAGAAGGTCTTGAGGCCTAAAATAACCTATCTCATTTTCAAGAGATCACCTTCTGTTTGGATTTAGCACATCAATCTCGCTCAATGCCAAAACTCGCAGTGTGCCTCAGTTCATAGGTGCACCATAGTGTAACTTTGAAACTACTAATCTTGGCATCAATTCATCAGCACCATTAGCTCCAAATGGGTGGGTGAACCCTAGTAACACCCTTGTTCTAGCTATGGAGAGCCTCCATTATCCACAGCCACCCCATAATGAGGAGTCTCCAAGGTGCTCTAAATGCATTTCAAGGTTGATCTTCTGAGGGTCATAACTCATAAATCTTGCATTGTGCCTCAGTTCATAGGTGCACGATACTGTAGCTTTGCAACTAGTGATCTTGGCATTCAATAGTTAGTGCCATTAGATCTAGATGGGTGGGTGAACCCTAGTGACACCCATGTTATAGTTGTGGAAATCCTCCATCATCCACAACCACTCTATATTGAGGAGTCTCCAAGGTGCTCTAAGTGCGTTTCGAGGTCGATCTTTCGAGGATCGTAACTCAAAGCTTGTGAGGGCTATCAATGAATTGTCAAATTTTAGAGGATGATGATGCTGAGCCATAAGATAACCTATTTCATTTTTTAGAGATCACATTCCATTTGGATTCGGCACAATGATATCACTCGATACCAAAACTCGTAGTGCGCCTTAGTTCATAGGTGTACCACAACATAACTTTGAAAACGTTGATCTTGGTATTGAATCATCAAGGCCATAAGCTCTATATGAGCACGTGAACCCTAGTGACACCCTTGTTTTTTCCATGGAGACCATTCATCATCCATGGCCACCCTGTAACAAGGAGACTCCAAGGTGCTCTAAGTGCATTTTGAGGTCAATCTTCCAAGGGCCGTAATTTGAAGCTCGTGAGGGCTATCGATGAACCGTCAAATGCTACATGAAAATAAGCCATAAATTTTTCTTGAAAAGTGAAAATGAGTGTAAAGATTTAGTTAGGAGTTTGAGAAAAACCATACAAGGTTGGAAACACCTATATAAGGTGTGAAATATTAACATGCATTAATGAAGCCAATTTTGTTACATGGATCAGTATGGGTAATCTGATAAATGTGAGAAATGTATAGATGTTAGTCATATGGATATGGTATTGGGGAACCAAGTTAAAAAGGGTTTATCCAATAAAGTCTCTTAAGTTGGGATATTTTGAGATTACGTTGAAATTGAAAAGTTGTAGTATGAGGATTGTAACAAAGTGAAGTGCTAGTTATCAAAGATTATGAGTCTAGGAATGAGTTCATGGTTGGGAATAGAATATATGGTTGAGGAGTGGAGTCCTTAAGTGTGTTAAGATTAGATTTGAATCCAAGAGTTAGTTTTAAGGTTGAAGGTGGAGTTTAAAATTAGATTTGGGGTTATGTGAACCATGTGTAGGAGGTTAATAGGTGTGTTTATGTCATGATAGCACTTCAAATTAAACATTGCATTGAAATTTTATAATAAAGGTTATTAAAATTTTATTCAAAAATTATTGCATTTGAATTGAATATAACAAATATAATCAACATTAATGATATTCCATAAACATGAACAATACACATGATTCACGATAAATTGAACAATACTAGATACTAAATTAATATGTATATGGTTGTGCACATAAATGAAAAATATATATATCAAAATAAATATATCCATAAAAAAATTACACAAATATATACCAAAGATCATCTATCCATAGAAAAAGTACACAAATATATATCAAAATACATATATCCATAAACAAAATGTGGCTGATCATGCCATCAAAATGTGTATAATATCAATGAACTTCTGTAAACAATGTGGCATATGACATCTCAAAATGTCTCATGATCCATCCTATGACAACTATACTACCCTATGGTGTTGGTGGTTGATCAAAATGCAGCCTCTTCATTACACTAGGTGGATTGGATGCCTCCTACATAAACAAAAAAGGAAAACCCGAAGTTAGACTACTAAATTTATGTGATTCTTTGTATCGGACATTGAATTACTCAAATGCATAATGATCTTTTTTTATTTATAAAGATTTATACTATTAAAATTTCATAATAAATACCTATCTCATTGACCTCCTACATTGGACAGGAGTCCTCTTGGATGCCCTCAGCAATGCTTGTACCTCGCTAATCGTGGGCTATATATGTTCAAATATGTTTGTCAGATGAATCTACAACTTAAACTATAACATTAAAATTCATAGCATGCTAAATTTATAACATATTTAATCATGAATTCAAACTACAACTTACTACTTACATATTTAATTTTATATTTATTTATGAAGATAAGAAAAAAAGAAAAATGATACGTATACATACAATGTGGCTCTTGGTGCAAATCAAAATGCCTGAGCGTCTATGACACGAAATCTATATGGGCTCATCGCTAGTAGCCACACCCTATATATAATAAATAATGTAATTAAATTTCATTACCACAAATATTTTACAAGAATGCATTGATATTTAATCAAATAGAAAACACCTAATTACCTTTCCTTTGTCAATGGGTGATGGCTCATCCCCCACACTTTGTCCCCCAGGGACAAGTGGTACCTACAAGATAAAAGTAAGATTAGCAACCATATATGCTACAATATCAAATAGAAAAAATAATGAGAACACAAGATAATGTACCATAGATGTCTCAAGGCCAAATGAAATGGCCAAGAGGATGGCATCATCAACCCATCTGAGCTCCTCTTCATTCATCAACTAAACATGAATGAAGATCACATACATGTTTAAGTTAGTATGGCTTAAAATTTAAAATTATTCTATTATAAAAATTAAGTTTAAATCACATATGTCATAACAAAAAAATGTATACACATACTGACATAGAAGGAGTCCATGCCTCTGCATTCCCCTCCTCTCTCACATCAAGGTTTGTAGCCTCTACATGTGTGTCTGGTGTATCCTCGTCTAATACAAAATAATACTCAAGAAAATCACCTATGGAACCCAAGAAAATATTCTTACACGCAATGTAAGTGTGAGGCACACAAATGTGTGATGAGCTAGCTGATGATGACCTAGTGCTACCATCATCAACATGGGGATGCAGAAGTAACCTAGTCTGAGATATCAAAAGGCTACTCAGCCTATGAATGACTCTAATGGTCTGAGAGCTAGCCTCTACCATAATATCAAGATATTTCACTCAAGGAGGGGGGGAGATATCAGTAGGGGGACAAAATTTCTAGCTTTCTTCCACTAGGAAGAGGGTCTATCCTGAGGATCTCCTAGTCCTACACCCATGTTGGGCTTCATACTCCAATAGTTCACTTTGAGTTTGAACACAAATTCTACATATAATTTTCTAAGGAAATAAAATGACACCTCTAAATTCCTATGTGGAGGGATATCAAAAACCATCCACCAATGATCCCAAAAGTTTGCACGTATGGCATCATTTGTGCATCATTTAATCAATAGTTTGGGTTTTTTACGCTCAACTAGTAAACCCATTTTTGGATTCACAAAAAGGCTAGCCAAATTATCTTCAGTTATATTGAGGGATGCAACCTCATCATAGTCCAAGTCATCATCAAACATCACATGCATTTCATCATGCCAATGAAGAGTGGTATTTTGTTGGTTAGTAAGGGTTTCAATGTTATCCACTATGGTGTATAAGGTGGATAACATAGGAGCCAATGCGGGTACATTATTATATGTTCTTCACAAACCCCTCAATTCAGTGATATTTTCATTTATCAAATCCTCGATTTGAGGAGGGTTTTTTTGGGGGGGGGGGGGGTAAAGGAACATTTGGTGGAAGGTTTTGTGGGGGCACATGATTTTTTGGTTGGGGGTTACGAGGAATAGTATTCCTTGCCTCAGTGTCATCATTTTGATCAACCATTCCTATTAATTTGCAAAACATAATTTATATTAAAAAAAACTTTAATTTTAACAGTTTCTATAAAAAAACCCTAAATTCAATAAAAATAACAAATTCATGATAAAATTTATTAAATTTATATTAAAATTGATAAAAAAGAAAAAAAAAGCCTTACCTTATATTAGATACATGATTTTAAACCTGATACTTGAAACCCTACACATGAAAATGTCATTGTGATAACAACCCACAAGTTGTCTTTTTTTATAAACATTGGAAAACATTAGGTATTTGATATAATATTTGATATCCGATACAATATCAGATATCCAATATTTGCCACATCAACCCCATGTCAACCTGCATGTTGTCTTTTCTAAAACAACCCGCAGGTCAAAAATAACATATGTAATTTATAATTTAATTTAAACTATTATTTCCTATAATAACATATGTACAATTATACTATAATTAGTAATTAATATGTTAACTATAATATAATAATTACCAATATTACTGATTATAAATTAATTATACTATTATATTATATTATACTCATATTAATATTTGTGAATGATTTTCAAAATATAAAAATATTAATCTTCATAAATAATATAATATATATTTATTATTTTATAAGTATATAATGTAATAACTAATTTATTATTTCATATTACTTTATATATATTTCATACTATATATTTTTAAGTATTCGATATTGGGTATCCGATATCCTATAAGGGTTGGACCTTACTTTTTAGATTTGGTACCTAGATAGGTGAAAAAAAGTCAGAGCAGATTTTGAAATGCTTTTAAACATTTTTAAACTCTATTTTTTTCACATTGCCACTTTTTGGCACACCATGATCCTGCACATACCCAAGAACAAGGCTAGGTTTTTATGCAAAGGATATGCCCAAGAAGAAGGTGTTCATAATAGGGAAACATTTTCCACTATAGCAAGATTAGAAGGAGTTAGAACATTGCTTGCATATTCTACTTATAATGGATTTAAGGTATATCAAATGGATGTCAAAAATGCATTTATGAATGAGATACTTGAAGAAGAAGTATACGTAAAGAAACCTAAAGGATTTGTGGATCCTAGCAAGAAAAACATGGTGTGTAAGTTGCACAAAGCTTTATATGGTTTGAAACAAGACCCTAGAGAATGGTATAAAAGACTACATAACTATTTGGTGGAGATTTGATTTTCCAGAATAAATGATAATATCAATCTGTACCTGAAGACTGCTAATAATAATGAGGTATTGCAATCTACATTTTTTTTTATGATATCATATTTGAAGGCAAGGAAACATTATGAAAATTATTTTTTGATTAACTAAAGAAGGAATTTGTAAAGTTAATATTTGGTGAGATAAAATTCTTTGTTGGCTTACAAGTATATCAAATGAAGCAAGGTATCTTCATTACTCAATCCAAAATATCAAGAAGATACTAAAAACTTTTGGAATGGAAGATTCAAGACTAATTAGTACACCTATGTGGATATAAATTATCTAAGAATGATGATTCTACTTATGTGAACTAGATATTATACAAATTAGTGATTACAAAACTACAATATGTTGTTCATAAAAGACCTGATATTGCATTAGTAGTTGAGATACTTGCAAGATGTTTTGCAAGTCCTAAAGAAAATCAAATAATGGAAATAAAAATAATACTGAGATATCTAAAAGGAACAAAAGACTATGGATTGTATTACAAGAAGATTGATAGGTTTGAACTAAAGGTATTCACTGATTCTAATTGGGCATGAAATGTTGATAATAGAAAGAGCACAAGTAAAGGTGCATTCTTTTTAGGAAAGAGATTGATTTCATGGACAACCAATAAACAAAATTGTATTTCTCAATCAACAACTAAGTTTGACTATGTGGCAACAATAGAAAATTGTTCAAAGATCATATGGATTAAGGAATTTTTGAAAGGTATGAAGGAAGATATCACAAATCCAATGGTTATCTATTGTGATAACACTTGTGCTATTAACATATCAAAGAAACTTATAATGCACACAAAAACCAAGCATATTGCTATCAAGTATCATTACTTGAGAGAGTTAGTTCAAGACAAAGAATTGAAATTGGACAATGTAAACACTAAAGAGAAAATATCTGACATATTCACTAAATCTTTACCTCACAATTCTCATGAATATCTTAGAGGTAAAATGGTGGTGATTCCCCTAGATAAAGATACTGAAGCTAGAGTGAATCATTGTATAAAATGTGTTGATTATACTATCTTAAGAACTAATGCAGATAGTTCTACTTTAGGAGATGCCTAAGGTAGTAGTGAAGAAGAAGAATAGAATAATGGATCGATCATATGAAGATGACAGATGAAGAATTTAGAACTAACATAAAAGTATCTATATTAGAAAGATACATAAGTTGAAATGTCCTTGAGATTGTTGTCAAAGAGGGAGATATTATTAAGTTACCATTAGATAGAAAGAGGGGCTATCCAATAGATTGAAGGTTATTCAGAAGAAGAAGGATCAAAATGAAAAAATGGAGATAGTGAAATTTGTTACAAGAAAAAAGGAGGAAAGATTACTAAGAGGGAGCTCATAAGACTTACTTGAGGTGTTGCCAGACTTGATACACAGAGCTTATGAGAATAAGAATGAAACTAAGGATATTAATGGAGATCTAATAAATAGAGGAAGTTGCTCAAGTATATTAAAGTTTTGGATTATATGATAACTTGAAGTATTCTAGAGAGGTGTTGCCATCAATGGAAATGAGGGAGATTGTTGGAAACTACAATTGGAATAATTCTTATATTGTCATCAATGTCAAACCTATTGGTGAGACAATTTTCTATTCGATCTATGTGTTATATCTATTTAATTGATGAAGAGGATTTGAGAAGTTATTCATAAAAAAAGTATCTAGAGGAAAGGTTGAGTTATGAAGATGAAACTACAAATGGACACTTGAATAATTGGACTTTGAAAAGATAAAGTGATTGTTTAAATCATGTTGGAAGTGGAGAAGACATTCATGATAAAGTGTTGAAGATGTGATCAAAGACTTATCAAATACAAAGACTTGACTGAGTAACATAGCAGAATATTAAGAACTTCAAGTTTTTGTTTAGTGATGCTAGTTCCAACTGAGTGCCAAAACAAGCCAAGAATAATTAGTGTTGACAAAGCATTAGTATTGAGTGACTAACCCAGTGATGACCAAGTGTCAGAACTTAGTGTTGGCCGAGGAACAACATTTTAACTATTTATGAGAAATCATAATTTCCATCTAACTAAGTTGATTTCTTGGGATATGGAAAGTGTGTTGAAGATAAGGATGATGAGTTGGATCATTTAATACTAGGAGAGGACTAGGCAAATGAGCTAAGGAATATATTCCAAGAAAATTTTCTAGAAAGGAAGAAAAATAAAGAAAATGATGACTAGATTCATTGTATGTGATGAATCTAACCATAAACCTTAAGATCTATAGTGATGTTTACGTTGAAAAGTATAAAAATTACCTATTTAAGGAGGTGCAAGGGTGAGCTTATAGTGTATGTGAGAGATGTTCCATAGAGTGTGAAGGTTGGGATAGTTGTTGATGTTATTGACTAGCGAATCTAAGTAGAAGGCTAAGAAGAGCTAAGAAGAAGGAGAGTTATTGCTTGAAGGGTTGACAAGAAAATCAAGGATGGAAATTATAATTGAGGCCAGGTAGTGAATTGCTGCATGAGAGCCAAATTGATATATGTACATTCAAAGTGAGTTTTGCTTAATAGATTAAAACCTGATGTTACTTTCTAACCATTGTAAATAGTATTTGAAATCCTTTAATCAAGGTTGACTTTACAATCATATTGACATAATAGTCATACGTAAGCTCTTTTATAGGGTGGGAATATAGGGGAATGTTCTAAATTCCTCTAACAAGGTCACTCCTAAAAGGGTGATTAAATCCTTTAACAAGGTCACATTTACCAATGTGTTTTGTAAACCTTTAATAGGGTTGGATCTTAACAAAGCTCACTTCAGAATAGTGAAAATTGGTGACATATTGTTGGTGGTTATTCCAAAATTGGGTTTCCATGTTAAATCCTAGTGTCAAACTTGTGTGGATGTTATTGTGATGTTTTACTGATTAATGTTTACATTATGCAAGTCTTTTATTTTAGGATAGTAAATAACTAGTTGATGTTAGTGAAAGTTAATTGTAGAGACTGAGTTATGGAATGATAAGATCTAATGTGGATTAAGTGTTTTTTTATTCAATTGGTACATCTAGACCTTAGATAATTTCTTCACTTCCCCCCCTTCCCATTTAAGTTATTCTAAATATTCTAACACAATTCATATTCCTAGTGAAAATAAATCTTAAAATTAAATTGAAACCTTAATTAAAAATTTGTGCTAACAAAAATTGGACCATATCTAACCCTAACCTAACCCTAAATATGGGGAAAGAGATGGCTATAAGATATGTGATAAATATTTTTGTAGGTCTTTTCAAAAGATGTGGTTAATCTAAGTAGAATCCTAAACCTAATGGTCTAAAAAATTATATTTTAACCAAAGATCAACTCTAACCCTCACATTGAACCAAATTAAACCCAATTTACTCTTAAACAATAAAATGAATCATTACTCTAGAGTTAACTTAAAATGAAGCTTAACCCTAAAATAAACTATATATTGAACATGGACCCTAAGTAAAGCACAACTACAAAGTAAAGTTAACCCATGTCATTAACCAAATTGAATCATAAAATAGAATGGAACTCTTACTCTACCTATAAGGTAAATTGAAATATTATTATGAACCTAATTAATTGAAAAAAATAAGAATTAAACCAAAACATAAACCTAAATAAACCCTAACTCATACCAAATTAAATAAATTAACTTTAAATATAATAGAATAGTAGGCCTCCAAAATAATTTCTTGATGGAGGTCATCCACAAACAAGTTTTAAGTACCTGATATGGGCCCACAAATGCCTAAAACCTCTTTGGTTAAGAGGCAAGGACTAAGGAGTAACCATGCTACCAAATTTGCATGGGCCATGATCTTGGCCTCATCTATTATGATGTCTTTGAGCCTTGCACTCAACAAGACTTGATCCCTGGTGAGCGCTTTGTGAGCTATTCAAATTCACTAGTAGATGAAGGGCCCATTCATGCCTCTAAAATAATTTTAAAAATTATATAAAGATGGATTGGACAAGACTTAAAAAGGTAAAAATCAATACCATTGAACCAAGTTTGACCCCCATTATATAGAAAATCAACACCATTCACTAAATAAAATATTTATATGTAGAAGTTAGCATTTCATATGAATTAGTTTTGACTAACGTTAATGCACCTCTCCATAATAATAATGGTCAAAAAAGATTTGAATTATAGTGGGCACAACAACAAAACCACCAATTCACCACCACGATAGCAGACATTTTCATTAAATTTAGTTTTAGTATTTAATAAGAGAAAAAATATGTGATGTGAAGAAAAATTGAATAAATAATTCTTCGATTCTTAGGAAAGATAAGAGTTTTTGAGGCTTTATTTTAATAATTGATAAAAAAACTATATTATGAAAATTAAAGTTTAGAATCCAAACATAAATGTAGAATTTCACATTATTTCTTAACTAGTTTATGACTATTTCTAATTTTTCATGTAATTTTTTTTGTTTTATATTTAACCCATTCTTCTTTTCATTAATTTCAAAAATTTTATTAGCTAGACATGTTCTTCATGTTCCAATTGCCACGTTCTACTTGACAATCTTCACTTTATTGAGTAGTTTACAATATTTTGGTTTTGTGTGGTTGCAAATGAAACTATTCTCTTTTGTGGGATAAGAGTCTAGTTATTGGAAATGCTCTTCATGTGCCAATTACTACTCTTTTCTTGACAATCTTCACTCTTTTGAGTAGTTTGTAGTATTTTGGTTTTGTTTAAGTGTGATTCAAAATATTTTCTTTGTGGGACAAGAGTCCAACTATTGGTAGTTGTGACGTGATCTATAATTTTTTTTCCATTGAATATGAGAGGCAACTATAGAGGAACCAATATTTCTACACCTTGATGAAAATAGATTAATAAAAAACATTTAGTATTTTGACTAGGGTTTGGTTTTGTGAGATTGTTTTTTTCTCTATATAACCTTGAAGGAATCGAGCCTAAACTTTGTAAATTTTCCCTTAAATCATTAATGATGTCAAAGTTGATACTTTTGAAAATAGATTTTAAGGGGGCCTAGAGCCCCATATAGTCTTTACATAAGATGTAGACCAAAAACCAACCACAACTAACTAGGGAAAAAAAAAAAAAAGACCTAAAGTAAAACATTAATAATATGAAGGTAGAGAATCAGACCTACTCCATAACAAAGGCTTCTAGTTCCCCTTTAAATTTTGGCATTTAGAGAAATGCTTACTTCAACTCACCTAAATTAGAAGGAGAGTCTATCACCTATTTATTCTTTGAATTTTACCTTGAGTGCCTTCCCGAGCTAACAACATGACTTATAGGATCACTTGCCTCAAGATACATCACCAACATTATCCAAGAGTCCTAATCAACTTTCCCATTCAACTTTCTTAAACAATCAACATACATAGACATAATATTGTATCAACTATTAATAGTCCCTTTATTGAAGGCCTCCATTTTGTTAACATTCCCCTATAGATCTTCCAATGTCAAAGGTGATGTTTTTGAAGCATTAGATAACAACCAAAAAGATGGGGGCCTGGCCCCGAAGTCCAAAATAGGCTAAAAATCAGCCGAAGCTAACCTCCCAGACAGCTAATTGACATCAACTTTAAACTTCAAAAAACACCTAATATCCAAAACTAAATTAACAGTATCATTAGTCCTTAAACAAAAATGCAGAAAAGACTGATAAATAACCTAGCAGCACTTCAAGAATGTCAAAAGTGATGTTGTCTGTCAACTCCTCTAGAATTTTTTGAGTGTGTTGTAGGAAATTGATATTTTTAAATAATTACAAAGCATAATGTGAAAATGCACAAACAAGCAATTGAATTAGAAATAGCCTAGTGAAGAATCAAATATATATTGAAAATGTTAAATATATCTTTCTAATAAAATTTTGAATATATTCCTTATAGTATTGATATTAAGTCTTTATTGCACATATTAATATTTTAGTAGTTCTATTTTAATTTGAAAGATTGCAAATTTTTAATTTTGTACTTTTTAAATATCAAATTTTAATAGTTAATAGTCCTTAGCTTCTGTGAGGCTAAACTAGGGTTTTGGTGTCACTCTTTTTAAAAATTTTTTTTGAAAAATGTGCTTAATTTTTTTCCTTCCTATTTAAAAATTTGAAGATATAACTTTGATTATACTATTTTAAAGATATTTTCAAACTTCATTTCTTTGAAAAATCTTGTCTTAGGATTGAATATTCTAATTTATTATTATTATTTTACTTTGCAACATTAGTATTTTTTTATAGTTTCAAAAATAAACCATATTTTTTAATTAAAGCTATCTTTTATAAGTTGTAATTGTAATGCCCCACCAAGGGACCCAAAAGAAATGACCTAAAGTTTTACTAGGTTTTCCAACATTTTTTTTTAAAGTAAGAAAGAATAACATACACATCAAACACCTAGTAGCAGAAGCAATAATATATAATCAACTAAAGCATACATAATAGGTTACATTTCTTAAGGATCCCATGCCATTGAATTACATATAAATTTAATCTAATACTAAGTCTAACAACTCCCACACCCATATGAAAGAATAATTAGAAAGTCCAATGTCCATAATATACATTTGTTCTAAATTCCTCTCGGCAAATTAATTGAGAATGCTCAATCATCCACTGTACATGTCATAGGGTATGAAAGGCTTAAAAGAATATACATATGTAGAAATAGAAATAAAGATACATCATCCTCCACGAATCCACGATACAAAGTATAGTAATATAAATGAAACCATCCACCATACATGATACATCTATCCATCATAAAAGATATAAAATCTATCATGAAATACAACTATCCATCATAAAACATAACTAAGTGTGTGGTTCCTCCCAACCATCAATAGCACCATTAGACTATCATGGGCCCTAGCCATCCCCCGCACATAACATCCCAAGCCACTAAACATATTGTTGATACTATAGTACATAGGGATGTCACTCCTAAACATACTACAACATAAGCATAAGGAAATCTAACATGCTAATCATCAACATAAGAGAAAGCATCGGTAATAACATCACCTAAACATGATGTTATCATTTGTTCACCTGCCAAAGATTCAAATTTCAAACGTTCAGCTCATCCAATGGCTGATTCCCAAGGATAATACTATTTTAATGCCAAGCCTTATGATATATTTTTGTGGCCCACAAGTTTGTAATCGTCAGATCTGATGAAGATCTATGGTTGGCTCTATCTCGCCATCAGAAGCTGCATGAGATTTACGTTCGTGACATGGCACCCTGATGACACATGTCCGTTGGGTCCAATGGGCCAGGCAATAAGTTTTGCGGGTCAAAAAAGTTTCACGGCACCATGGGTGCTATGTCGCTATCGTGTGTTGACCAGAAAATCTTCATAGCAACATAGCACCCAACGAAAAAGGTTTTACGGCAGGCAAGTTGCGTCACCAAGAAGTTTTATGGTGGGCGGTCAGTTTCACGAGCCAAAAAGTTTCAAAAAGTGGCAAGGTACCATTGCCAATGAAAAACTCATGAGTTTTTTAATTAGCGATAGAGTGCCTGGTTGACACGTGGCGTGGTCAAGATTAAACAATACCAGAATCTGCCAGGTTGATGCTTCGAAGGCCAATAACAAGGTGCCAGGTGTATGAGTCAGGGCATATGTGGTTCACGGGCCCAATGATTTTTAGAGGGAAGGATGTGTAGAGTACGAGGTGGTTTTGATCGTCAGATTGAAATTGATCTACGATGGGAACCATCGTGCTATGGAAAAGCTGTGCGAGATTTACAAAAATGACATAGCGCCTAGGTGCCACATGTCCCTCAGTAGGGTCAAAGAAGTATGGACCCTCCACGTTGGTGCCTTTTTAGACCAAGGTGGTGCTTCATTAGTCCAATGGGAAACAACCATGTATGCCAGGTCAGAATATAGTCAGCGCATGGGATAAGATCTTCAATGTTGCTAGTGCAAGAAAGGGTTAAGATCTCCATTGTTAGATCTGCAAAGATCAACGGTAGGCGCCATCACGCTATGGATAAGCTGCACAAGTTTTATGTTAGCGACATGGAGCTTGGAGGACATGTGTCCTCATGGGTCCAGGGTCAGAGGCACAAGAAATACAGACAGCGATATGTGGCCAGTTTCTATTAATCAATGCACTAAGGAGCAGTATATCTTGCTTGCCGTCGAATCAAGGAAAATTGACGGAAGGCGCCATGTCGCCATGGTGAAGTTGCATGATCTTTACCATAGCGACATGGCACCCTTTCACCATGTGGATCAGTGGAGCCAAGTTGCAATAGGGTACGTCGGTCAGATATTGCCAAGTGTTGTTTGGGCATAGTGTAGTTGTTGAGGTGGCGCTAGATATGATGGGCCCGGGGTAAGAATAGTATAGTGGTAGACAAGTCTCCATGATCATCAGATTTAAGGTAGATCGATGGTCAGTGCTATCTCAACTTTTGAAGTTGCACGACGGATGTCGTGGCAACATAGCGCCTTGATGACATCTGTCTCACTGGCTCAACTAAGGTTGGTAGTTGACGGCTGGCAGTTAGTATGATCGCTATAGTTAACGACAACTGTTTGAAGGGTGGCATGATTAGTTCAATAAAAGGAGTTCAACCATAGAGGACCTCCCAGGTGGCAGAACGAAAAGAAGCGATTGGCCCACGTGGCCCAGTTGGCTTGTGAAAATAGGTTGACTCTCTGACCCCCCCACTGATTCATGAACCAAAAAATGAAGGTGATCTTTTTTGTTGTGTGATCTAATCTTCATGATCGATCCAAGACCACCAAAAATGAATGTGAAATATAGAGAGACACTCCACCATCTCAGTTGATCCATCTACCAGGTCAGAGCACAGTTATGGCACCGTTTTCAGTCCTCTCAGAGCACCTGTTGCAACAAAAATCAGATTTTCCTCAGATTCCCATGATTGTCCTTTGTAGGACTTAATGGCAGGTAGTTTTAGGGTCACTTCAAGAGCAAAAGATCTCAGTTATACCTAAACTATAAAGGTAGATTTTGTAAAGGGACTTTTTTTTCTCTCTGATTTTTCCTCTAGTTTTGCTCTGCAATTCTAGTGTGAATTCCCCTATGCCTATGAACTGTCTGATTCTTCATTTATCTCCTTCAGCCATTGGTATTAAAGTGCAAGAATTCTTTGCCTGTGCCATTGTTTTGTGGAAATCTTTAACTCGCATGACTGTATCTTTGCTGGCCTATGAATGATATATAAGTGAATTTTTTCCTTGTGTCATTCATCTTGGTTTTCTGATCTGTATTTGGTTATTTGATTAAAGCAAGTCTGGATGTGTAATATCCTTAGTTTCATTCTGGTTTAGTAGTGCATGTATGGGCAGAGGATTGGTCTGAACACTCTATTTTGGTGCATCACCTACTTAGATTAGACTAGGTAGATTTGCTTTCGTGCTCTCCTTCTCCCTTTTCCTCTCCAAGAGCGGATAGGTGTGCCCTGATAGTAAGGGGAATCTGGCCTTCTCTGGAGACTCAACCTCATAGTTCAAGTCCCACAGCTTGGAGGTTATTTCCATGTTTCACTAGGTTGTCCTCGCGCATAGGCCTTGGACAAGGGTGCAAACCTAAGTGACAATAGTTTTTGGCAAGCCTCCCCAATTGCAATATCAAGCTCCAAATGGTGGTAGGCCTCCTAACCAGTGGAATAGCTCTTTTAATTAAGGTAGGCAAAATAGTCATGCTTCTGCTTCAAGCTCAAATCAGAATAGAGCTATAGTCCCTCAGAATAGCTTGGCCCAAGATCAAGATTTCTATCCTTCCTGCAACTATTCTTGTACCTATTGCATGTGCCAGAAGGCAGAATCTTATTTGGCCCTGACTGACCAAGAACCTGCAGCAAAGTAGTCATACAAGGAGAATCATCCCAAGGAGGCCTCATATATTCAAGGACGTGATGATTTCTCTTTCATGAATCATCAGATTGGGGAGTCTTGTAATGTAAACTAGGATTCTGTTGCTCATAACACAAGAAGTAAGAAGAGAGCTATAGAACATGCTGCCCCTCCTTCTCCTAAGCAGGCCTCAACTTTAGGTGCTACACCTCATATACAAGCAGCAAATGAACAAACAAGTAATTCATAGCAGCAAAAGCAAGATTCTAGAAAGAAAGATGCAAGTGATCCTTATGTTGCCCCATCTCAACCTCTTATAAGTGCAACTCCCAAAGTTTCTACCAAAGTCCCTAATACACCTTTCAGTGTGGTAGAGCAAATGAAGAAGACCAATGTGAATATTTCTATGTGGGATGTTGTTGCTACTATACCAATGCAAAAGAGGATGCTATAGCAAGAATTAGAGAAGATTGAACCCAAGGATCAACCATCTACCATAGAGAGTGCCACAAGTCTAGTACAACTAGCAGGGGATGTGGAGAAAAATAAAAAGGTTAGACCTCCTCCATTCTATGTTTCTCTGATTATAGGGGGCAAATTAGTCCACAATTGCATGATAGATTCAGGGGCTAGTAGCTCAGTAATGCCTAGGTGTGTTGCTAATGCTTTAGGAATGAAATATTAGCCCATTGTTAGGGATGTGTTACAATTAGACGGTAGTACTATAAAAATTGTAGGTATCCTTAGGAATATGGAGATATCCCTACATGCATGCCCTGGTTGCACTGTGATCCAAGACATATCTGTTGTTGAAGTCAAGCCCTATTTTGCTATCTGTCTTTCAAGAGACTTCACTACTCAAATTGGTGGATTCATATCTGCTGATTGGTCATATATGTCATTTAAGACAAGATATGGAGCCAATGCCTCAATTAGAGCAGAACCTCAAGCCCTTCATCACACTAAATCTTACAACCCCAATCCCATCAACATGAATTTCCCTATTCTAGAGATGGATGAAAATGACATAGTAAATGAGCCTGTCACTTCCATAGCATAGATTCCTGATTTCTTCTTGGATGAGTGGGCAAATGTAGATCAGTTTGAACCTATGTCAGAAACTCTTGAGACAGGTCTTAGTACATATTGCATTATAGAGAAAGATGCTCAAGTTCCTTATTTAATTGGGACTAATGATGATATAAATGGAATATGGAGTATGTACTTTGATGGATCAAGGAATAGAAATGGATCAGGGGCTGGTGTTATGTTGATCTCTCCTGCACAAATAAGATACTACTTCTCCTTTAGGCTCCAATTCAGTTGCACCAATAATATGGCCAAGTATGAATCTTTGATTCAAGGTCTCTTACTTGCCCAAAAGAGAGAAATTCAAGCCTTGAGAGTATATGGGGATAGTGAGTTGGTAGTTAACCAAGTGAGAAATCAAAATATCACCAAAAATGGCCTGCTCAAGTCTTACAAACACAGAGTCTAGGATTTGCTTGAGGGTTTCAATGCATTTAATATTCAGAGCATTCCTAGGAAAGAAAATAAACATGTTGATAGACTTGCATCAATAGGTGCATCTTATGATGTACTAGGGAATCTTGAGGAGAAGAAGAAGCAACAAATAAAGGTGGTAGTGAGGCCTACCATCCCTGACAACAACACTCATTGGCAGGTGTTTGATTCTGATGAGAAAATTGTGAGTTTCTTGCAAAATGAGGCAGAATTCTCAGATAGAAACCAGTCAAGACTGCAAGATTAGTATGGTGATCAAATCATTCACCTTAGTTCTAACAAGTTTCCCAAGGGTCTCATTACCTTGGAGAGTGTGTTTAATCCTGATGATCAAACAAGAGGCAAAGGAATAAATCTAGCTACAAAAAAGGATGATCATGCCCCAGTTACAATTGCTGATGGAAAATCTCTAAATATGGGGAAGGTATGTTCTGAAATTGAGCAAGAAAACTTCATTCATTTATGTCAAGAATTTAATGATGTATTTTCTTGGACATATGATGACTTAAAAGGGTTTGAACCTAGTTTTTTTCAGCATACCATAGATTTAATTGATAGGGCCAAACCAGTAAGAAAAAAATAGAGGCCAGTGAATCCTAAGATTGAACCTCTAATGAGGAAAGAGCTATCCAAGTTGATTGAGGCTAATATAATATTTCCTATCAAACACTCATCATGGGTAGCTAACCTTGTCCCTGTAAGGAAGAAAAATGGAGAAATCAAACTGTGTGTAGACTTTAGAGACCTTAATCTTAATCGGGCTTCTATTAAAGATCACCATCCTCTCCCTTCCATGGAGCAAATTCTATCCAGAGTCAGTGGGTTGAGGAGATTCTCTTTTCTTGATGGGTTTTCTGATTATAACCAAGTGTTGGTTAAAGAATCTAACAGATATAAGACAACATTTACTACTAAATGGGGCACCTATGCTTATTGCAAGATGCCATTTGGACTAACAAATGCAGGTGCCACATTTCAAAAGGCAATGGAGATGGCCTTTAAAAAATTAATTGACAAATTTGTCTTAGTATACCTTGATGATGTAACTATATATTCAAAAAATGTAGAAGATCATTTTGATCATCTAAGATAGGTATTTCTAAGATGTAGAGAGTTTGGGGTTTCCCTTAACCCAGCCAAGTGTATCTTTGCTACAAACCAAGGAAAATTATTAGGACACATTGTATCTAAGGATGGGCTAACCATTGATCTAGAAAGAAAAAAGGCAATACTTGCCCTTCCTCTTCCTAAACACAAGAAAGGGTTGCAAAGTTTCCTTGGTAGAATAAATTTTGTAAGAAGGTTTATTCCTAATCTTGCTACCATGGTGAAACCTCTTACAACTATGCTTAAGAAAGGTATGGTCTTCTCATGGAACAAGGAAGGGAAGGAGAGTTTTGAAGAAATCAAGGTAGCCATAGTGTCAGCCCCTACTCTCATGAATTCAAATTTTGAGAAAGATTTAATCCTCTACACTCTAGGTGGTGAGTCACGTATCTTTGTTGTCTTGACTCAAACAAATGACAAGGATGAGGAGTAGCCCATAGCCTTCTTTAGTGAAGGGCTTAAGGAATATGAAGATAAGTAAAGCTTCATTGAGAAGTAGGCCCTTGAAGTCATCAGAGCCTTGAAGAAATTCAAACACCTCTTATCCCACAGTAGGTTCCATTTGTCGGTGCCCCATGCCAGTGTAAAGGATTTCCTATTAAGCAAGGATATCAGTGAAAAGAGAGCTGGATGGATAACTAGGGTAATGGAATATGATGTTTATATTCAAATTACCAAGGTGGTAAGAGGGAGAGGATTATGCAAAGAAATGTTATCAGGTTAGGATTCTGATGAAGAGACTGCTATGGTAGTAACAGAGCAGCAGGAGGAAGGAAATGTTAATGGTCCAAGGAGCTGGATAAATGATATGAAGAGATTCTTATTAGGGGATGGATACCCTCAAGGATTGGATAGAGCTAAAAGAAGACAATATATATTGCAATCCATTCCCTATGTTGTAATTGATGGTATCCTATTCAGGAGGGATTTTAATGGGACCCTGTTGAGATGCATTGAAGAGGATCAGGCTAAAAGGATGATTAAGGAACTTCATGATGGCCCTGATGGTGGCCATTTCTCTGCAAGAACAATTTCCATGAAGATCACGAGGGCTGGTTATTATTGGCCATCTCTATTTCATGATTGTTATGGATATGTGAGAAAATGTGAGAAGTGTGTTTTCTTTTCAGGCAAACAGAGGCTTGCAGCTCCCCCCCTTCATCCTATTCAGGTGGATCAGCCCTTTGCCCAGTGGGGATTGGATTTTATAGGCCCCATTAATCCTCTTTCTAGTGCAGGTCATAAATGGATTTTGGCTGCTACTAATTATTTCACTTGATGGACGGAGGCAGTTGCCTTGAAGGATGCTATAGAACCATCAGTTGTTGAATTCCTTGATGGGATTGTATCTAGGTTTGGTGCTCCTTCTACTATCATCTCGGACAATGCTAAGTCTTTTGTTGGAACCCAAATTTGTGCATGGGAAATGAATCACAATATCTACCTAAGAACATCATCAAATTACTATCCCCAGGGTAATGGTTTGGCTGAGTCTTCCAATAAGAATCTGATCAGAATCATGAAGAGGAAAATAGAAGACAATCAGAGGGTCTGGCATAAGAAATTAAGGACTGCTCTATGGGCTGATAGGATAACACCCAAGAGATCTATTGGGAATTCACCTTTTGTGCTGGTATATGGTAGGGAGGCCAGACTCCCAATTTCATTGGAATTCCCATCCTTGGAGTTGGCTCATCAGTTGGAATTGATTGAAGATAATTCCATGTCAGTAAGAATGGCAGAGCTGATTGAACTAGAAGAAAAGAGAAATAAAGCGATGCAAACCCTAGAGACACATTAGCAGCAGATGAAGAGGAATTTTGATAAGAAGGCTAGGGCCAAAACCTTTAGAGAAGGAGATTTAGTTCCAAAGTGGGATGCAGATAGGGCAAAACTAGGAAGACATTCCAAATTTGATGCACTATGGAGTGGCCCCTATCTGGTTGCTAGTTGCAAGCAGACTAATGCATTTCAATTGAGCAGGCCAAATGGTGAAATTTTGCCCATTCCAGTCAATGGGATCTATCTGAAGCTCTATTTTTGAAAAATTTATGAATCCATGTACATAAGTAGTTTAGTTTCCTTTCTATTGTTTCCTGCTTTTTAAGAAATGTGCGAGCACAGCCCTCTTCCTGTGAGGTAGCAAATTTTGAGGTGTCTTAGGTTGTAGAGGAAGTTTTGTCTTGGTTCCAGTTGCAGTTGCAGAGCTAGGGTTTTCATGTTTTAATATCTCACAAGATGGGTTAGGGTTTCACAGAATGCACAGACCCATTTTTTCACTCCATAGCCCAATGGATACATGAGGCCACTAGTCATACACATAGCAGGCTTGTGTCCCCTATGAGTTGCCAGAAATGTTATCATTTGTTCACCTACCAAAGATTCAAATTTCAAACGTTCGGCTCATCCAACGGCTAATTCCCAAGGATAATACTATTTTAATGCCAAGCCTTATGATATATTTTTGCGGCCCACAAGTTCGTAATCATCAAATCTGATGAAGATCTACGGTTGGCGCTATCTCGCCATCGAAAGCTACACAAGATTTACGTTCGCGACATGGCGCCATAATGACACGTGTTTGGTGGGTCCAACGGGCTAGGCAACAAGTTTGGCGGGTCAAAAAATTTTCACAGTATCGTGGGCACTATGTCGCTATCGTGTGTTGGCCGAAAAATCTTCATAGCGACATAGTGCCCAATGGAAAAGGTTTCACGGTGGGCAGGTTGCGTCACCGGGAAGTTTTACGGTGGGCAGTCAGTTTCAAGGGCTGGAAAGTTTCAAAAAGTGGCAAGGCTCCATGGCGCCAACAAAAAAATCATGAGTTTTTCCATTAGCGACATAGCGCCTAGTTGACATGTCGCGTGGTCAGGATTAAACAATACCAAAATCTGCCAGGTTGATGCTTCAAAGGCCAATAACGAGGTGTTAGGTGTATGAGTCAGGGCATATGTGGTTCACGGGCCCAGCAATTTTTAGAGGGAAGGATGTGCAGAGTACGAGGTGGTTCTGATCGTCAGATTGAAATTGATCTACTATGGGTGTCATCGCACTATGGAAAAGCTGCACGAGATTTACAACAATGACATAGCGCCTGGGCACCACATGTCCCTTAGTAGGGTCAAAGTAGTATGGACCCTCTAGGTTGGTGCCTTGTCAGACCAAGGTGGTGCTTCATTAGTCCAATTGGGAATAGCCATGCATGCCAGGTCAGACTACAGTCAGCGCATGGGACCAAATCTTCAATGTTGCTAGTGTAAGAAAGGGTTAAGATCTCCACCGTCGGATCTGCAAAGATCAACGGCAGGCGCCATCGCGCTATGGTTAAACCATATGAGTTTCATGTTAGTGGCATGGTGCTTGGAGGACACGTGTCCTCGTGGGTCTAGGATCGAAGGCGCAAGAAATATAGATAGCGATACGTGGCCGATTTCTATTGATCGATGCACTAAGGAGCAGTATATCTTGCTTGCCGTCGGATCAAGGAAAATCGACGGAAGGTGCCATGTCGCCATGGTGAAGTTACACGATCTTTAGCATAGTGACATGGCGCCCTTTCACCACGTGGATCAGTGGGGCCAAGTTGCAATAGGGTACATCGGTCAGATATTGCCAAGTGTCATTTGGGTGTAGTGCGGTTGCTGAGGTGGCACCAGATATGATGGGCCTAGGGTAAGAACAGTATAGTGGTACGACGAGTCTCCACGATCATCAGATTTAAGGTAGATCGATGGTCAGTGCTATCTCGCCTTTCAAAGTTGTATGACGGATGTCATGGCAACACAACACCTTGATGACACATGTCTCGCTGGCTCAGCTAAGGTTGGCGGTTGATGGCTGGCAGTTAGTGTGATCGCTACAGTTAACGACAACAGTTTGAAGGGTGGTGCGGTTAGTTCAATAAAAGGAGGTCAACCACAGAGGACCTCCCAGGTGGCAGAACAAAAAGGAGCAATTGGCCCGCATGGCCCAGTTGGCTTATGAAAATAGGTTGACTCTCTAACCCTCGCGCTAATTCATGAACCAAAAAACAAAGGTGATCTATTTCGTTGTGTGATCTGATCTTCATGATCGATCTAAGACCACCAAAAATGAATGCAAAATATAGAGAGACACTCCACCATCTTAGTTGATCCATCTACTGGGTCAGAGCGCAGTTATGGCACCATTTTCAGTCCTCTTAGAGCACCTGTTGCAACAAAAATTGGATTTTCCTCAAATTCCCATGATTTACCTCCGCAGGACTTAATGGTAAGTAGCTGCAGGGTCACTTCAACAGCAAAAGATCTCAGTTATGACTGAACTATAAAGGAAGATTTTGTAGTTTTTGTAAAGGGACTTTTTTTCTCTCTAATTTTTCCTCTGGTTTTGCTCTGCAATTCTAGTGTAAATTCCCCTGTGCCTTTGAACTGTCTGATTCTTTATTTATCTCCTTCAGCCATTGGTATTAAAGTGCAAGAATTCTTTGTCTGTGCCATTGTTTTGTGGAAATCTGTAACTCGCATGACTGTATCTTTGCTGGCCTATGAATGATAGATAAGTGAATTTCTTCCTCAGTGATCCCACAATAATGGGTTCCACTTTTTGACCAATTTTGACACTGAAATCAATATTTTTGCAACAAACGTCACGTTCAAGTGACTATATCTCTAAAACTATAAATAATTTCAAGATGACATAAACTAGCGATTTTGAATACTTTGTTCCTACTTTGTAACTATATTTTTTAATCTTAAAAAAAAAATACTTATGTCAATTTTTTTTTATCTCCTCTGAAAAGTGGTACATAATAAAATTCAATATTTTAAAGAGTGACAGTCTGTTTGACACACATAACTTTTTTTATAGAAATGATAATGAAGTAATTCTTTTGGCGTTGGATTTGTAACATCAATATCCAGTGTCTGCATTTGGTTTGATTTATTTTTGTTGAATATTGTATAGTTTATAAAGTTTTGAAGTGAAACAAATTGTAATTTAGACATACGTTCCGTTTGACACAGATAATTTGAAGTCAATTTATCATAAACCTAATTTTTTTTTTTGAATAGTAAGGTATCTCAATAAGCTAGTGCCTACATATTTTTCAAAAAAAAATTGACCTAATTTACTAATTTTCTCGAAGTGTCGAAGTCGGTTGATGTTCAATCGGTAATGAACCTGTAATGAATCTATAATGAGTTAAACTCATATTTGAAAGTCTTAATGACTAAAATATGTATTAAAATTATAGTCATTGGAAAGCTTGCTCCGAGCAGCACATTTTGACATTTTTTATTTTACAGTAGGAGATCATTCTCCTGCAATTATGGGAGTCAAAAGAGCAAAAAATTAAAAAAATTATGTAAAATGAGTTCAAATTTTCCTAATTTTGAGCGTTCGCTCGAACACTGTGTTCGAGCGAACATATTATGCATGTTCGCACGAACACATGTTCAAGCGAACATGTTCGTTGCACTTTCATGGTAGCCGTAAAAATATCTAGCTATGTTCGCGCGAACATAGCTAAAAATTTTGTGTTCGTGCGAACAATCGAAAAAGCCAAAAAATTATCAAAAATGGGCCCTGCGCCTACATGCATGAAACATCATTCTATCCGTGAAACAAAAACCACCATATCTCACGTTTCAATCATTGATTGCAAATTTTCATTATAGACGTCATTTTGTGTCATCAATCTCCGTATTTAGTATCAACCTGATAGTGCATTGCAGGCCTGTCTTTGCCACAAATTTTGTCCACAAATAAATCGAAGGCAGGTGAGAGATTTCTCAATATTTGCAAATTAATATTCTTCCTATCTCCGTTCACGCTTTCATC
Source organism: Cupressus sempervirens (assembly GCA_028749045.1). Taxonomy (NCBI): domain Eukaryota; kingdom Viridiplantae; phylum Streptophyta; class Pinopsida; order Cupressales; family Cupressaceae; genus Cupressus; species Cupressus sempervirens. The sequence continues at coordinate 333,310,024 of CM053792.1, forward strand.
AATATTTCTTATCTTCGTTCACATTTAATTGAATTTTTTAATTTATAACTTGAATTAATAAAAAATATTTAATTTTATTTTCAAATCAAATTCATTCGATAAAAATAAATGTGTCATAACTCTTTATGAATTCTCAATTTCTATAAAGAAATAATCTAAGGTTTTCATTTCCTTCTAGAACATAGATTAGATGATTTTGTGTTACTAATGGTCTTCTTGCAATATGTGGCAATTGTGGGATGAAGACGTGATCATAACAAACTACTAATGTTTGCTTTGTAGGACATTGTCGAAGACCATTGTTTGTTTGTCAAAACCATGTGTGTGGATTTATTAGATTAAATAACACTTCGTTTGCTGCTTAAAATGAACTTTTTATTTTCTGCCTATCATATTTACAACATTTAAATCCCTAGGAGTTGCATTGGACGTATCCTCTCCCCTCGCCATTCGTGGATCTTGGGTGTAAGAGAAATCCATGTAACTTCTATAGGAGGCCTGCCTTGGACCAAGATACTGGATATTGGGTATGCCAAGGGACGACCTCAAAGCGGTAATGGGCCAAAAGCCAGGTCAACATTCCAGCCACTATATAAAACTCGATTACGGTGATAGCTCTCCTCTAGTATCCTTGTGGTGCGTCAAACCCCAGTTCTCGGGGCTAGGAGAACTTTTGAGGAAGTTTATCACTCACTTGCTGAATGGAATGCCTTTACTAAAAACCATGTTTTAGTGGCCAAAATCCTTTCTATCCACTAGCTCAAGGGGTCACCCATGCCCGTGAAGACATCCTACATTCTCGCGATCCTTAGTAGAGACAACAGTCCCTTCGAAAGTCATGCCCCTTGGGAAGCGGATCTTGGTAGCCCCCAGAAGTGAGTGTGCTCTATAAGGGGGAGCCTGTGGTGCCAAGGTCCTAAGTTGTCTGCTCTAGATAAGCGTGGCTGAACTTTGGTTCAAGTAGGAATTCAGTGGATACAATCCTAAAGCCTAGGTTGTGGTGTCACTATTCACTTTTAACAACAGCTATTCTTGTCTTAATGTGTCTTGCGTGTGTGTAAAACATAATCAAGATAAAAGCCAACATTCAAATTTACAATTTGAAAATTTGCAAAACCTTGTCAAAATATCAAACATTGTCAAAACATTACAAACTTTGGTTCAATACATTCAAACCTTGGAAAACATAGCAACTTGTGCTCCTAAACGTGCTTGGCAAAACATAGATTTCACTCTTGCATAGCATCCACTTGCATTCTTCATAGTTTGAGCCTTATACTTGCATCATATAGACTTCATATAGCACCTTTTTAGTATCCCTCATATTCACATTGCAATCATTAGCATTTAAGCTTGCATCCTTTGCATTTCACCTCAAAAATTATCACTTTGCATCTTCCATCTTGCATCTTTGCATACCCAACCCTCATCTTGACTACTTTAACCATCATTTCGGATGTCCTACACATCATTTTGAGCATTCATTTAAAATTATCTCCTTCAATGTGTCTCTCCCTCACTGTTGTCTCCCTCTCCCACACACACACAAACACTATTTACTTGTGTCTTATTTTTATATGCATCCCTCCATCTCTGTCTACCCCTTTTACTTATCTCATCACCTATCCATTTTTTTCTCCACATACACCTCTTCTCTATATCCATATTTCTTCTCCATCTCTCCCTTTATCCATCTCTATCCCTATATCACCCTCTCTACCTTCTCTTAGTTATATATTTCATTCTCACTATCTTTGTTTATCTCTTCCTTTTATCTCCATATCCCTCTTCTTCTCAATCCCTTCACCAATTGGGCCTTTTCTCCATCTCTATAGAGGCACTAGTAAAGTTTGACCCATTTTTCAACAAAAAATCTGGAAAACATAGCTCTTAGAATTGCCTTAGTTTCAGCCCAGTTTTCCAACTACTACCTATGTCAAGGTAGATTTGGCTTTGTCATTTTGATCTTGTCATTTTTTGTCATTTTTTTGATCAAGATCCAAAGTCTATTGTCATAACATTAAACTCTTAGGTTAATACCTTGTAAAGATTTCACCTAAGTTCAAAAAACCTTATGTATACCAAGCTATCATTAGCATAATCATATTTCTAAATGTCATTTTTGACTTACCCTAGTGGTATATCCCCCTCATATTGCATTTTTCAAACCCTAACATCATTTTCACTATCAAACCCTATCAAATTGTCCATCAACCAACTTGTCTTCTTGATCACCTATCCTCATTTTGCATAGCCTAACTGTCATTATCAACCCTAGGAAACCATCCCTTGCATAGTCCACTTTTCTTACACCTACCTTTAACATCCTTACCAAGTCCAAAACATAACCCTAACCTTCATTTTGCACATCATAATCTTCATCTTGCATACCTTCTAAATGACACCTTGCATTTGCACTTGCATAACATCCCTAGGACATTTGTACTTTGCATATCAAAACCCTAGGTCATTTAACATTTCCTCACATTTCATAACATCCCTAAACACTTAAAAATATAAAAAACACTCATATCTTGCATACCCACATCTTAATTATCAAGTTTTGACCTCTTTTATCAACTGCAACCCTGTTATACCAACATCACACTTCATGGGTGCACTTGGTAGTTTTAGGGTGCACTTGGTAATTAGGTGTTTCATTCTAAGTTCCAAAACCCTAATTTTCACTTTCACACCTTGCATTGCATCCCAAGACCTTAAGAAACACTCTAAATCACTCAAAACACTCAAAATTTGCATTTTAAGAAACTTTGGAGCTACATCATTTGCAGAAAAAAGGACATGGGAGCTACAAATAAAAGAGGGGGTTTCTAACCTTGTGTTTACTTTTTTTGATTAGTTTGGCTTTGAGGGTAGACTAGTGGGTGTTAATGTATGTTGATTGAGTTTTGTGATTTCTCATAGTATGTTATGCATTTAACCCATTTTTCTAGTCCTACAATAAGAACAAAAAAATTAAAGAGACAAAACAATTATATATTTTATAAGAAAGAAAAAATTATTTTTTAGGACAAACATTATAGTATTCATACCATGTTACTTGTTTGTGATTCAATGATGGCTTAAGAAGGATTTGGTGCTTCGCTACTTGTAAAGAATGCGACTCACAGATTTTAGTCATATAATGAAAAATATTTATGTCTTGTTGCAGATGACTGCATTCTATTGATTTCTGTCAAATAATTTAGAAGTACTAACAGCGACAGACAAATCCGTACAATGATTTTTTTATCTAGTTACTGCACGAAATTTATCTTGAGGCAAGGGATAATTCTTTTTTTCTTTTGATTTTATAATGGGAAACAAGAGAGGAAGGCAAAACAAATATGCAAGGAAAAGATCTGATGAAGCATAACAAAGAAATATTCAGAAAACTGTGGCACATTATCATCGAATTAAACAAGGTGAAGGAAATGTTGAAGAAGGCTCAACAGAAGTACAAGTAGTGTCTATGGGAGAGAGGTCAGGAACACTCCCTACGGAATCTCAAACAATGAATGTTGAAGAAGGTTCAAGATCAATCCCTACAGAGGTTCAAATAATAGAAGTCAGAGAAGGGTCAGAATCTTTCCTTGTTGAATCTCAAATAATGGATGTTGGAGAAGGCTCAAGATTGGTCCCTATAGAAATTCTAGTAATAGAAATCAAAGAAGGGTCGAGATCAGGTGCAGGAACTAGTATGGATGAACTCTTAAATATTGTCCAATCTGTAAAGTATTGTATTTCTCATAAGAATTTAGGTCATTTACTTAAAATGGATGTAGATGAATTGAGAAAACTTGTAGCTAGTGTTCAACCATTAATTTTGTCTAAGAGAAGGTCAATGAAGAAGAAGATAAGAGAAATTATGACTCAATTTGATAATACTGAAACACTTGAACAAGCTCAGTTGCTTTCAGTTTTGCTTACACAAAAAAAGTTGCAAGAGGCATTGAAATTGTTAGGTGTAAACACAACATCAAAAAAGAGAAGATTTTCTAACATGCAAACTGACTTGATTGAAAATGTTAAACAAGGTTTGAGAAACATAGGAAAACACTCTTGAACTAAAGATAAGTTTGCGGCAAGAAAAGTGATGTTGATGTCTGTTGTAAGTAAGAATATGACCCAAAATAGACAAATATCTTCAATTTTGTTTGAAATGGGTTTTAGTAGGAAAACAATGAGAGAATATGTTAAGAGAAGATTAATTGTGGATGACAGTACTATGGAGGGAAATTGGGCAATCATGTGTAGAGCACCTCGTTCTGATAGGATTGAAGAGTTATTAAAAAAATTAATCATATCATTTTGGATTGATAACACTCGTCCTTCATCAAATAGTAGAGATGTTATTAGGCATAGGATTGCACTTGGTCAATATGAACATCATACAAAACATTGGTTGCACACAACACAGCATGAGTTATATGTGTCGTTTTGTAGTCAACATCCTAATGTAAAAGTTGGGCAAACATTGTTCGAAAAATTGGAGCCATACTTTGTGAGGTCAAAAAAAGTGTTTGAAACGTGTTGTTGTCGTCATCATATTGAGTTTGATCTCCACTATCAGGTATTTCGAAAGTTTGTAGAAGACACATATGGTTTTCATGTTGCTCCTCCTAGTAGGAGAAGTGAGTTTATATCATCCATTTTGTGTGACAACATAGATGATCCAGCTGGTCAAATAAATTGCATCAAAGGATTATGTGAAACATGTTGTGAATTGGCTCTATTTCCTTTGAAAACTGAAAATATTGATGTAACAAAAATATTGAATTGCAAAAGTTACAAGTATGTCAAGAATGAAACAAAGTTGGGGAAAGAAACAAAAAGGTTTGAATATGTTGAAGAGGAGTTGCATGTTCTAACATTTATGGATAGATTTAAGAAATGCAAAGTGGCAAGCACAACAGTTTCAAACTCTGAGAGATAATTTTCCACTTGGAACAATTGTATCAGTTGTTGATTTTGCAGAAAACTATTCATTTGTTCATCAGAAAGCAATTCAATCAGATTATTACTTTAATAAGCAGGTCACTATTATGCTACATGTTTTTTATAGACATGCACAGTTAGATTTGGATGGTGTTCAGAGTATAGTTCAAGCACGAGTAATTATAAAGGAATATCATTTTTATATAAGTGATGATAAAGAACATGACATTCACTATGTAGAACATTGCTTCAATACGTTCTTTTCTTATTTGAAAGAAAGAAACATAAATGTTGATAAACATTATGTTTGGTCTGATGGATGTGCCGCACAGTTTAAATCATCTAGACCATTTTATGCATTGTGTAGCTATCATCGCAATGAGAATATAAAACACATATGGAATTTCTTTGAGAGTGGTCATGGAAAAGGTGAACATGATGGTGCTAGAGCTTGCATCAAACGTGCTTTGCGAAAATATCAAATGAATTATCAGGGAGTTTGTGTAACTAATGCACATGATGTTGTTGAATGGTGTAAGACTCATTTTGCATTAGATGAGGTCGGGACATCATCAACAATGAGTCGACAGACACCATATAGAGTCTTCTGGGAGATAATAGGTATGTATGTGTACGTCTATTTAACTTTTATGCACGATTAAATTATAAAATTTTATTGTTAAGTTTTATTTTTGAATTCATTGAAGTTTAAATTTAATTTTTCTATATTTTCAATTTAACGAACTTTCAGGTGTCAATAGAAAAAACATGCATGGTTGCAAGAGGATAGAAAAGACACGTTCTTTACATTCAGTCATGAGAATAGATAATTGCAATTGGACATTGAAGACAAGAGAATACTCATGTTTTTGTGACAGTTGCATTGATGAAAACTATGAAGAATGCATCAATTAGACACATGGATATACAAGTGCATGGATTTCGGTACGACTTGATGTTACCGATAAATTTGATAAAGAAGATGAAAATTTTGATGATATTCCATTGATTTCTGATGATTATAATCATATCTCTAGATTGGTAAAGTGGGTGAGTATCATAAAAATTAATCTCAAGTTTTTATTTAATTATCGATTTCAACTATCTTATATATATTGTACACATGCATTCATGTATACTTGTTATGCAGGAGATGTCTTTGCAGTGATTGCTAAGCCTGGAAATCATGAATGTGTCAGTTATTATTTATTGCGATGTACTGCAGAGAGGACAAAGTTATATGACCCTGAAGAAAGTGATGGAATGTTGTTCCCCATAGGTAAATTATACATATACATATGTACATGCACATATATATTTTTTAAATAAATAAATATATTTAGGTAACTTCATATCTGTCAAATTTTAAAACACTTAAATTTGTGGTACAGGTTCTGTTGTGATAGAGGGGACATATTTGAAGCAAGAGAAAATAGTCCAATATGGAATACACTTTGTTGATTATCAACCTGACAACAAAGTTTTACAATATAGCCACCTGGTCGTTGCTACAGGGCTTTGTTTGCATCCAGTCAAACTTAAGCGTGCACGTCGCAAGTGGAGACTAGATAGTGAAGATCATGAAAAAATATTGCATGTTATAAGTGTACATCATGGTTCATTAGACCTTTGAGATTTATTTTATAATAATCTGAATATCAACTTTGGTGAAATGTGTTTTCAATTACATACTATGGTGAAATTGTGTTTTTAATCTGAATATCTAATTTTCAGTTATCATTAGTTTATTTTAAAAATTATAATATTAATTGTACTATGGATGAATTTAATAATTTAACAACTCGATATAAATAGGCTAGAAGTTAGTTCAAACTTACATAATTTCATTATCTATGTTACAATTCTTAAATATCAACTTCTTTTCAAACTATTGAATTTCATCTTGAATTAAATGTGTTTAGATTAATTGTATGATCATAAGTTCTTTATTTTCATTAATTTATTTAAAAATCATATAATTTAATAAATTATATTAATTGTACCATGGATGAATTTAATAATACTTCACCTTAAAAAGTTCCAAGGAAATTCAAGTAGTTGTAAACAATAAATATGGTGATTTTGTATCATTGTAAAACAAAACGCATACTTTCTAAGCCCACGGAGGTCCTCCAAAAGTTATAATTAAAAACCATCTGTTAAAGAAGATCAGAAACATTATTATTAAGATAAACTTCCACGACAAACCACTTTAGAGTCGGTTCAAACAAATTCGTTGGACGACTAAAAATTGAACTCTCGTTAAAAAAAAAAAGTATTTTATGATTGTAAACCTTTATAAAATTAATTTGAAAATGAAAAAAATTACTATTCTTAGTTAGGGTATGTAATCCTTTGATTTGACAATTTAAAATCAGTAGAGAACATTCTGTTCTAGATAAAATCAATTTTCTATTTTTCAAGTAGTCTATTAACGTTGAGTTATTTACAAAAAAAATGAGCCTACACATTGATCAGGAAAAATTACTAGCCGAGGCTTTTGAGTGCATTATTTCTCTCACTTCCATCACAATGCGAGGAAACTCATAATTTAAAACAGATACAACACAACTTAAATGTATTCCAAATCGATGAAGAGCAACTTCTGCTCCACCAATACCAAAAAATAGAGAAAGTACTCTGATGCCATCTGGATATAATTCTTTCAAGATTGATAAATGATATGCAAATGTATTTGTTTGGAATGAATTACCCAAACAACACAAGTGGTCAGTCGGACAAGATGTTCTACGAGTGTGATCTCTATCAAATTTTAATATAAGCTCTATCTTATGGACCTCTAGAGGGACGAGGTCACCTGGCCCCACCCATACCAAATTCCACTCTTCATACTTTTGAAGTATATATTTCTGCGCACTATCTTGCAATTGCCCTCATGCATTCTGAATCATAACTCTTAGTTGATCAATAAGGACAGTGCCAAATCTTCTTGAGTCTATGGAATTTTTTTTGTTGTTTGATCCCATGAAGGCCAATACTTTTTTATTTGTGGAAGTGCTTCCTGAATAGTCATGGGGGGAGAGGTTCTGCTTGAAATCGCCAATAGGTTTCCCAGGAACTCCAAAACCAATTAGTTCATTGGGACACAAATTAGGGATTGCATCACATAATTCAAACATTACTTGCTTGTCTTGCATAGTACCCTCTATGTATTTTTTATACTTCAACACTTTCATTATCTATGTTACAATTTCGAACTTACACAATTTCATTATCTATGTTACAATTCTTAAATATCAACTTTTTTTCAAATTATTGAATTTCATCTTGAATTAAATATATTTTTAATTGTATGATCATAAGTTCTTGATTATCAAATTTAGTTTATTAACAAATTATATAATTTAATAATTTAAATTAATTGTACCATGGATGAATTTAATAATTTAAATTCATTTATCAACTTGTACACATATACACGTCTGAAGAATAAACATCTACAGATCTAATATATCTTTATGTATCTGAAATGCAAACTGTAAATCTTGAATAAATATACGTACGTAGCAAAATATAAGAAGTCATATATACGTACATGTGATGGTATCTAACACTGAAATACTCAATAATCAAATAAAAAGTGAAAGTACATGGATGTCATCAAGGAACTGAAATACACATGTATACATGTAAACTGGACCTCCAATATATATGCATCAAAAAATATATAAATCTAATCTACTACTAGAAGGACCCCTCAAGATGCATACGAATAGAACAACCCTCTGAACGAGTCTCATGTACATCCTCTCGCCGAGGCGCATCAACCAAGCCCTGCAAATATATATACATATATACATACATGTGTTAGAGTTCTATCTTTAAAACATATATATACATACGTGCATCATGTACATATACATTCAAATTAAATACAAATTTGCATATATATAGATATATATCTAGTTTTCAAAATATTTAAATAACTTTAAACAAACTATTTAAAACTCAAGTACCTGAGCACTACCAGGTGCCTCAATAGAATCATCTCTCTCATGTATATGATGCCCTGAACCAACAGTATGTGTAACCATGTACTCAGCAACCTGTGCCTACATGATTTAGTACGAGTTAAAGATTAAATTAAATATCTGCATATATATCTGAACTAAATTTTTCAATAAATGAACATATTTTTTAATTTCATATATATTTAAAATTAAAAATAAATTATATATGTACCTGGGTCTCCGGAGGTGGAGGATGATCAGCAGACTCCATTATATCATCTACTGATGCACCTAAGCCTGAAACTCCATGTCCAACTGCTAGTAAATCTAAGTGAAGTGGACTATGTAACTGGCTGACTACATCTGGTGTAGAATTAGTGCTACCAGGTTCGAATAACAGGTCCATGTATGATGAAAGACCCACTGTCGAACTAGTATCAATCTCAGATAGGCCTCGCAACTACTCACCAAAATCATCAAGGCCCTCAGCTGTGATATGGACATCTCCAACTCGTATGCTCGAGTCATCTGTAGAGTGTCGTGAGTCTGGTGCCAAATGTTGTGAGCTATGCACAGGTGTATCATCTGTCACTAGTGTGGCGGCCTGTGTCTGTGGAACTGTGTCGGAGCTCTGATGCTGTCTAACAACATCCATCACTGTGTGTACTGGAATCCTCTATGTATCAGAAATATAGCTAATAAAGTGCAACATATCCTCCAAAAAATACAGTGACATATCCATATGTGTCTGCTGTCCTGAAAGACCATGAATATTGCCTGGCAGTGGTATCCCAGTAGCTCTATATGCATCATCAGAGGAGGCACCTGAAGTGCTACTAGATGCCTATGAAGATGGTCGACCAAGTGGACGAGGACATCGACTATGAAGATAAAAACTAATAGAATCTGATGTGATACTAGCTGCCGAAGATGCAATGTGCAAAATAGTGTCAATTGCTTCCCTTTGGGAAGCAATGACAACTCTATCTGCAATAGGCGCATGTGTAGGAATCACATGAGGCATCCTCAGTCCAAAAAACTATCTAAGATCTGCAGGTGGCAGATGATCTACACTGCGGTACTGGTCACAATCTGCCACCCGACCACACCCTTGTCTGTAATAATCAGGAATATCCAAGTAGTTGGCATTGAGCCCTATATGGAACTCACTGTACAAGTGCTGTGCAAAATAAAGGAGTATTTGGTCGTTATTAGGATAACGACCATATGCAGCTAAAAATTGTGGATAGATCATGCTAGCAATAATAGGGTCTTTGCATCGTGTGACTCTGTAGCCTCTCACCCTACCCTGTGTCCCCTCATAAGCTAGAAATAACTCTCTTCAGATGACATCTTTAGGGGCTACCCTCTTGAGATCATCAAATGATGCATCTCCTGAAACCTTAGCCCTAAGCTCCCTAGATATGGAAGCTAATATGGTAGGAGTAAATGAATGGTGACCTCTAAACCTAGCTGTCAAATCTTGTAAACTCCTACATATCGTAGTACATATGTCTCTATAAAAACCATCATCAGAGCTCAATATAGAGTGTTGTAGTCTAGCAACCTCATGCTTTGAAAATGCAAATAATGCATCAATATCGATGCATGGAGGTGGTGCAGCAGGACATCTAGCAGGAGCTATAGGTGCAGCCTGACTTGGAACATGAGCTGCACTAGGAGCTGGAACATGAGCTGCACAATGATCCCTACGTCAAGGTACACGAGGAGCCCCACTAGAAGCTGTAGCACGAGCCCCACCATGAGCTGCACGAGGAGCCATATCGGGATCTGCATCAGGTGCTACAACAGGAATCACATCAACCTATGTTGTAGTAGGAGCCGCAGTAGGAACTACATCACGTGTTGCACCAGAAGCCACATCAAGCATAGCGTGTGAAGCCATATCTGTAAAAATGTATGAAGAGCTAAATTGTCTGTTGTACATACTTTTTTATTTTTAACATTAAAAATTATACACATGTAATTAAACATACATCACACATCATGGACCTAGATAATCTGTAACACATCCAGACCTAGATTAATTTGCATATAAGTATAAGATAACTTTAAAGTTGAGAGTTTGGTTATGGTTAGAGTTAATTTGTTATTCTAAGATTTTATTATATTTTGGAGGGTATTATTAGGGAATTCAATTAAAGGGTACCTAATAAATTATTTATATTACTCTTAAATGATAATGTTTCAGGGTTTGAAATTCTTGATTGATATTATTAGCAGAGTGAGTCACTGGACTCATAGGTGGCTCTCATCTACTGGGAGGGTTACCCTGCTCAAGACTATGATTCAGGCTCTTCCTATTTAGAGGTGTTTAGTGCAAACACCTCCCATGGAAGTTTTGAAAGATTTTGATGCTTTGTTATGACAATTCCTTTGGTCAGGCAATCTCCAATCCTCTAAATGGAGCTTAGTCAACTCGGACACGATTTGTTTGCCTAAGTTTGCTGGGGGTCTAGGCCTTAAATGTATGGCTCTCGGTGTCAAAGCTCTTGCTGCAAAGTATACTGGAGATGGTGCAAGAATCAAGATCGGGATTGGGCCAAGATTCTGACCCATAAGTATTTCTTAGGAGTGGAGGTCCAGGATATTCCTAGACTTGAGCTTAATGGTAAGGGGTCCTTTATTTGGGACACCCTTAAAAGGGGTACTCCTCTTATCAAGGATGGCCTTTTCTGGATCTGTAATGAGGGGTCAAGTGTGTTATTCTAGCAGGACTCTTGGGATGGCCACCTTCCTATTCTCTCCAAGTTTCCCCACCTTTTGCCTCTGTTTCAGGTTTTTTCTTCTGCAGGTTGGACCATGGTAGCTCACTTCAAGACTATTTGGAGGTGTTGATTGATAGAGGTGGCTAGTTGGAAGGATCCACAAATTTGGCCCACAAGGGGCTCCTCAGAGATTCGGGCTGAACTGGTGCGTCTTCTCTCTACTAGGCTTTACAACTCTTCTAAAGACAAAGACATCCTGGCTTGGGGTCCTTGCCCAAAAGGTAAGTTTAGTGTGGCCCAGGGATATGCTCGGCTGGATAGCTAATGTAATGTAGTTCAGGTGGTTCCCTAGTGGAGGAAGGTCTGGAATAAATTTTCTTGGCCGAAATGTAATTTTTTTCTATGGTTGGTTGCGCAAAATACGTGTCTTACTTGGGATAATCTCCAATGAAGAGGGTTTCAGGGACCTTCTTTCTATCCCCTATGTATGTTGGATGGGGAAGATGTTTCTCATGTTTTCTTCTTATGTCCTCTCTCTAGAAAGATCTGGCATAAGTGGTGGGAGGCATGGTGCCATAGCCGTATTCATGCCGAATCTCTTATTAAATTTTGGGACAGCCTTGGCAGACCCCCTACGAAAACTTAATTCCTTCAGGTGGCCTGGTGTTGGGTGATGTGACGCGCTCCCCTGCCCACAGGTGGTTAATTATGTGGTGTTCCATGTTCACTAATAGTCATGGCTTTTGGTGCAATGGAAAATGGGCCCTACAATTGGTATCAGAGCCTGGTTTTGGCCTGGTCATGGGTTCAAATCTCCCCGGTGCCTTCCCGACCCGCGTAAGCACCTGGTATGCGCGTCGAGGGGGAGATTTTTGGGTGATGTGACGCGCTCCCCTGCCCATAGGTGGTTAATTATGTGGTGTTCCATGTTCACTAACAGTCATGGCTTTTGGTGCAACGGAAAATGGGCCCTACACCTGGGCTATTGGACCTTCTTTCATTCTGTGGAATCTTTGGTTGGAGCGTAACTGTCAGATCTTCTATAATTCCAACTTGGGAGCCACTAAACTATGGTAGTTGATCCTAACTAGGCTTCAAGAGACTATCTCTGCTAAATGTGATATGTCAGAGCCGGTAGATCCTGGTGATTCTCGTATTATCAAGAATTTAGGATTAGTGGATAAAGGATTTGCAACTAGTAGCAGTAAGAGATCTCAGCGACGAAAGAGGAAGGTTTTTAGAGTGGGGAGATGGAGTCTTCCTCCTGATGCAGTCCTAAAGATTGACACTGATGGCTCCTCCCGTGAGAATCCTGGACTGGCTGGAGTGGGAGGGGATTGGGAGAGATGCAGATGACAATGTTATTTTCATATTCTCTATTCAGAAAGGAGTTCAATCCAATAACATGATGGAGGCTTTGGCCATTAAGGTGGCTATGGAGCAAGCTTGTTCTCTTGGTTGGAGGAGAATGGTGTGTGAGTCTGACTCTCAGATTGTTGTGATATGATAAATAACTGGAGAGTGGATGAATCTAGCTGGCAAATTGCCTCTATTGTTAGAGAGATTCTCCACTTGAGTAGCTTTGTGGATGGGATCTCTTTCTGTCATATTCCTAGGGAATGGAATGGAGTGGCTGATGTCTTGGCAAAATGGGCATCAGAGAAAGGTGTTGGTTGGGATATTTCTGTTAGGGATGATCTTCCTACTGATCTTGCTGGGACTTTCGAGCAATTAGTGGAAAAGGATAGAATGTAATTGGTTTTGGGTTGGTGTTTTGGTTAGTTGGGTCTGAGGCCTTCTGTAATTTGGTTTTATTTGAATAAATTTTTACCCCTTTTAAAAATAAAAAAAAAAAATGATTCGAGGTTTAGGTTTCAAGTTGGGTTACATATATATCATTTAAGACAAGTGTCATACTTCATGTATGTGCATGTATCTCAAATGTAATTTTTAACAATTTAGGATTAGGGTCAACTTGTTTTAATTTTATGTAAGTTAGGCTTCAATTAGGTTTTCAAATAGGGTTTTAGTGTAATTAGGCTCAATTTTAGGGTAAGATTTAAGACCTTATGACACTGTAAGGGTTTACACGAACTTACATAATTTCTAGCATTAAATTTAAGGGTTAATATTAAAGTCCATGGTTAAGAATTTAGGATAAGGGAACTTAGCATATGAAGTTTATGATTTGGTTCAAGATTATGATTTAGGGTATTTATTATCATTTATAATATTGGGTTTAGAAATTAAATTTTAAGGTCAAGGTTAGGGTTTGGATAATGGTTAGGGTTAGGGTTTGGTTAGGTTAGGGTTAGGGTTTGGATGTACATGTATGTTATATTCATACAAGTAGAAATGCAAATTAATCTACATTCTTATATATGTATAATTTAGGATCTCCCCTTAAGACATGTCATTGAATTATATAGTTAATTATATACTTCTAATTATTAAGACATTAAAAATAATAACATATGTAGATTTAAACATGAATATTGAAAACATATGTATGTACATCTATATCTACCACATGAACATATTTACATGTACATTTATGAAATAAAATATACATTTTAATCTACATTCTTATGTATAATTTAGGATCTCCCCTTAAGACATGTGTTATTAAATATAGTTAATTACACTTAGTTATAAGATAAATTAAGATCAATAGTTAACATATATACACAAATTATACATATAAAAATGTGAATTTATTAAAAATATGTACATACATTTAATTTTAACCATGAACAAATATACATGTACATCTATGTTCAAAATAAAAAATTATACATTTAAATCTATATTTTTACATGTACAATTTAGGATTTAGACCCTTAAGATATGTCATTTAATTAAACTTCTAAGATTAAGACATTAAAGTGAATTTGACATATTTACATTTAACATTAACACACACACACACACACACACACACACACACACATATATATATTTTCTAATGTTTTTCTAAATTTATTTTCAAAATATTTGAAAACTATAAATTTTCTAATATTTTTCTAATATTTTTTAAAATTCGTTTTCTAAAATTTATATTATTATAAATTTTCTAACGTTTTTCTTATTTTTTTCTAAATTTCTTTTTAAAATTTTATATTAAATTATAAATTTTCTAATGTTTTTGTAATGTTTTTTCTAAGTTTATTTTCTAAATTTTATATTAAATTCTAAATTTTCTAATGTTTTTGCAATTTTTTTAAAAAAATTGTTTTCTAAATTTTATATTAAATTATAAATTTTCTAATATTTTTTCTAAACTTTTTAAAATTTATTTTTTAAAATTTTTATATTAAATTATAAATTCTCTAATATTTTTGTAATTTTTTTTCTAAATTTTGTAATGTTTTTGCAATATTTTTTTCTAAATTTTCTAATTTTTTAAAATGTTTTTTTTCTAAATTTTCAATTTTTTAAAAATATTTTAAATTTTTTTTCAAATTTTTCACTATTTGTTTTCTAAATTTTATATTAAATTATAATTTTTCTAATGTTTTTGTAATATTTTGTTATAATTTTTTTGTAAATTTTATATTAAATTATAAATTCTCTAATGTTTTCGTAAATTTTTTTAAAATTTGTTTTCTAATGTTTTTCCTAAATTTTGTATTACATATTTTTTACTATTTTTTCTAATGTTTTCTAATGTTTTCTACATAATATTTTTCTGTTTTCTAAATTAATATAAATAAACGATAAAAATATTAAATTAACATTTAGATATGTTTTATAAACTATTAAAAACTTAAATAACATTCAAATATATTTTCAAAACTATTAAAAACTATATAACATTCAAATATGTTTTAAAAACACAAAAAGAATGCATTGAAAACATTAAAATCAATTTTGATAATATAAAAAAAATACTTAAAAAACGTTGAAAACATTAAATTAATATTATTTTGACATACCCGATAATGAAAATGAGAACGAAAATGAGAAGATGATGTCGACGGAAGTTGCTCAAGTCACACGTTCGCCCGAATGCTCAATGAACAGTGCTCGCCGTAAAAATGAATTTGGAAAAGTGAAGAAGACGTTTTAAGCCGCCGGAAATTTTGTCACTATATGTTCGCGCGAACATGTGCTACGTACTCATTCGCACAAACATGGCACGATATGTTCGCGCGAACACTCGGCGGAATAACTATATTAAATATCATTGATTAATTAATTTTTATAAATTAAAGATTTAATAAACTTTATTAATAAAATAATATTTAAATATTATATATAAAAAACTTTTTAATTAAATTAAAATCACAGTGGAAATCGTAATCTCACACTTGCAGATCATAATACATAAATAATCTGAGATATATTTTGTATTAATACATATCATCAACAATAAAAAAAAGTCAGCAAAATGACAATTAGCGAAAATTCCTAGTGGCAAATACTAAAGCAAAAAAAACAAAATAGAAACAAGGTCTTTTCAAATTTTCATTCTATGAATGGTGGAAGCTATGAATGAAGACTGAAAGGAAACAAAGAATCATCGTAGAAATAGCCTAGAAACACAGAAGAATCTGCCTTTAAAACCTCAAATTCGTTTTGGGTGCTAGCTAGACACAGGACTCCTGAAAGGGGAAATCAATTTGAGAAGGGAAAATCAATAGATCACGAAAAAATGTGACAGCCATACATGAGGTTTCTAATTCGAAGGTATTCCTGTACCCAATCATTTTCAGCAAAGAAAAAATTGATCAACAATTCAAATTTTTTAATCTTACAAAATATGCGAAACAGGATGTAGTATGTAAGTCGAGCACGAATGATAAGAAAGTATCAACAAAAAACCCTAGCTCAACGCCAGTAGGCCCTAATTCCTCTCCAACATACCCTCCACACTGTAGAAGAAATATTAACAAGAATGACATTAATCCTAGAAAGGGTTTAGATCCAAGAGTGGTAAAATTAGAAAAGAATGTGATCATCATCAGCAATCAATATAGTGAAAAAAGGTGGAAGGAATGCAAGGAATTTGGATTTTTTTCCTATTGGAATGGCCCAATTGTAGAATTTAACAACCTCACCGACTGGTTGGAGGATCTCTGCCTGGAACAGGTAAGCATTTTTCATTTTACAGATAGAGTAGCATATTGGCATTGTTCAAATGGGGCCATTAAGAAGGAATTTTTACATTTAGCTGAATGCTTTTTCAAAGGTTATGTTATCAAATTTTTTGAGTGGTTTCCAGATTCTAAGGAGGAGAATTTAAGTTTCATCATCCCAACTTGGGTAACCCTCCAGTCAGTTCCTCCAGAACTAATGCATCTAGAAATCCTTAAGAAAATTGGTTCCTCTTTGGGAGAACTAGTAGGGATTGATGCCTCGTGCGAATTTTGCAATAGTGTTAGACTTCTGGTTAAATGTAGAGTAAATTCATTTTCATTTAATCCTATGAAAGTCATTATAAACTTTGCTATTTACAATATTAATTATTTCTGAATGGAAGCATAAATCTTTGAGATCTTTAGATTAGAGGATGATTTAAAAAAAATAGAGCTAACTACTACACTTGAGGATGCTATTCCTTTGATTAACATAAATTGTCAAGTAGTTCAAAAAGAATGTAACTCAGATCCAATGAAGCCCCATCTAAAATCTATAGTGATCAAAGGCTCAGATAATGAAAGCATCCCTATGAGGATCAAAATCAATCGATGCATCTTCATGCCTTGGACAAAGAGAAGGAATCATTGGAATTATAAAGGGGAGAGCACATTATAAATAGGAAGGAAGACTCACAACAGATTTCATATTATGGCAAACAGAAGTGGATAAGAGATAAAAGCAGAAGTAAGAAAAAAAGAAGTAGAAACAACAAAAAGAAAGAAAAGGAAAGGTTGAATACCAACAAATAGGAAACAAACCTAGTGAAGATGAAAAAGATAATCAATTAATCAATTACGAAGGGGAAGAGGCAATTAGATCAGAAACAATCCAAGAAAAGGCAAAAAATGATTCTCCTTAGAACAAGACTAACAGAAAGCTCTCTAAGTTCTGGAAAACCCCAAAAACAACACACAAAAATCAACCAAATCAATCAGGATATTGGGGCAATCTCACAAGAATTTAGTAATTTCTTAAATAAGAATATTAGTGAAATAGAGGAATCTGAGAATGAAGAAAAAAATGATGAAAATTTGGAGCGATTAACAAATATTGGGGCAATCTCACAAGAATTTAGTAATTTCTTAAATAACAATATCAATGACATAGAGGAAATATAGAATGAAGAAATATATGATGAAAATTTGGAGTGATTAATGGAAGATCTAGTTCAAGTTTTCAGCCCGGGAAACCTAGACAAAAGCTCTTCAGAACAAAATGAGGATTTATTAAGAAGAGTTTTGAAATTAGGAGGAGAAGATTACTCTTTTGATAAATTAAGGAAAGATATTATGAACATAGAAGAAGAAGATAACAAACAGAGGCAAGTATCAATGAATTCTAAAGAACATGAGGAAATAGATCAAAATACAGATATAATGGAAGAACAAAATAACATAACGAATTAGATCCTTCAAGAACTAGAAGAAGAGAAAAGAATCTCATATATAGATAACCAGAAAGATTACACAAATAATACAAAGAACAATCTTGAACATTTGGGAATCAACATGAACCAAGATGGCATCAAGGTTCCTAAATATGGGAAAACAAAAATCAAAAGAGGCAGAAAATCTCTTAAAGAACTCAAAGAAGTAGATGGACAAGACAAAGAACAACTAAAAATCAGTGAATTTTTTAATGTTGGGAAGGGGAAGGTCCTTCCTAAGGAAGCATGAAGATCACCACGTGGAATGCTAGAGGCTTAAATGCCTCTAGCAAACAAAGGCTTTTATATCAAAATCTAAAAGCCTTTGAATCAAAAATTATAATGGTACAAGAAACTAAACTAAACAAAGAGGAAGGTTTTAGATTAGTAAATAAATTGAGAAGATGGAATTATTATCTACAAGAATCAAGAGGGGCTTCAGGGGGTCTGGGGATAATATGGAATCCTAGGAAGGTAGTCCTCAAGGTCATTAGTTCAAGCCACTACTGGATTAGCAACCACATCAAAGGTATTAATTCTAACTTTCAATTCATGTTGATTAATCTTTATGGTCCTACTTAGAAGGTAGATAAAAAAATGATATGGTTAAAAATTAACTCATTTTTAAAAGAACATAACAATGACTTCATAATTATTGGTGGAGACTTCAACACCATACTAAGTCTAGACAAAAAATCTAGAGGAACTCAGTAGATCCATCCAGCTTCAGTAGATTTTAAAAATTGGGTAGAGTACAATTGTTTAGAAGATATCCCTATGAGTAATGGAAAGATCACTTGGAACAATAGGAGAAAAGATTTTAGTTATATAGCCAAAAAATTAGACAGATTTTTTGTTAGAAGAGATATCAATAACTCATATTTGGATATACACTCTTTAATCCTACCTATAGCAGGATCTGATCATTTCCCTATACAAATTACGCTAGTGGAACCTATTAAACCACAAAGGAATCCCTTCAAGTGTGAAAAGATGTGGTTCCTTGACAAAAATTTCATGAATCACATTAAATCTTGGTGGAATGAAGGAAATTTTAAAGGATAAAAGGTGTTCATATTTATGTCTAAACTGAAATATATAAAAGAAAAGATACTTAAATGGAATAAAAAACATTTTTGAAATATTTTTAAAGAAAAATTAGACATTGAAGAAGAATTGAGCAAACTTAACAATGAAATAATTAAAAATGGTATGGACAATAATTCTTTCCTTCGCGAAAAAGAATTACTAGCCAAACAAGAAAATATACTAGTGAGGGAAGAAATTTTTTGGAGACAAAAATCTAGAGAAAGGTGGCTCCATGAAGGAGATCAGAACACTAAATTTTTTCACAACAACACTTTATCAAATAGATCCTTTAAAAGTATTACAAAGATAAAAGATTCAACAGGAACTCTATAGAAAAACCCCAAAATGATTGCTGAAACAATAGTAAGCCACTTTCAAAATATTTTAAATAACTTTGAAAGTTCTAACAAGTTGGCAAAAGATAAAATGCTGGAAAATATTCCATCAATAATAAGAAAAGAAGCTAACAAAAAATTAAATAAGCCAATATCGATGGAAGAAGTAAAGATGGCCCTCTTTAGTATGAACTCGGACAAATCCCTAGGTCCAGATGGGTTCCAGGCCTTCTTCTTTCAGAAATGTTGGGAAATTATTGGATTAAATTTATGGAAGGCTATAGAAGCTACTAGAAATAGAGGTTTATTATTGTTCAAAATTAATTTTACTTTTCTTACCTTAATTCCTAAAATTGAAAGCCCTAAAAATCCAGGTGAGTACATACCTATAGCTCTATGTAACACTGTCTATAAGATTCTTTCTAAAATTCTCTCTGATCGATTAAAACCCCTTCTTTCTAAACTCATCTCCGAAGAACAAACTAGTTTTGTTCTGGGGAGATCAGTTCTAGATGGCATCTTGATTATTCAAGAAGCAATTCACTCAGCATCCAAAAGTAAAACTCTGAGCATGTTCATCAAACTTGATATTCAGAAGGTGTACGATATGGTAGACTGGAGATTCCTATGTAAAACCCTAGAAGCATTCAGCTTCTCCCATCAATGGATCAATTTGATCTATCAATGCATCTCAACGACCAAAATATCCATTCTAATAAATGGAACCCCTAAAGGTTTTTTTGACACGTCTAAAGTAATTAGACAAGGAGATCCTCTTTCTCTATTCCTTTTTATCATTATGGCAGAAGCCTTTGGTAGAGCCTTTTCTAAAGCCCAATCCGAAGGGAAGATTAATGGTATTTCAGTAATAGATAACATCCCCAATATAACTCACCAGCAATATGCAAATGATACTATTCTTCCTAGTGAAAGCTCCGTTTCAAAAACCAACAACATCAAACCTATTATTCAAGCCTATTTAGAGGCCTCGAGGAAAAAAATAAATGTGGAGAAATCAAAAATTTACTTTATAAATACTAATCCAAAATTGGAAAAACAAATTTGCAAAACTATGGGTTTCAAATCTAGTAAGTTCCCATGAAAATATCTAGGCATTGATTTAGAAAACAAAAATAAGCACACCAAAGTTTGGAATCAGATTCTCTCCAAAGTTGACTCAAAAATTAGAGGATGGAAAGATAAATGGTTGACTAGGGTTGGCAAAATCACCAAAATTAGAGCAGTTCTCTCAGCATTACCTATATATCCATTGGCATGTCTTCCATTGCCTAAATTTATCAGTAATAACCTAGAAGCAAAGCTTAGGAATTTCCTTTGGAAAGATTGTGATGAGGATAAAAAAATGGCTCTTATTAAATGGGATAAAATTGGTAAACCTAAAGAGTTGGGAGGTTTAGAAATAAAGAAGTTCAATTGGAAAAAAGAAGCATTAGGAGCAAAAATCTTATGGAGACTTTTGAAGGAACATAATAAAAAATGGGCAAGAATACTTTATAATAAATATCTAAATGTGGATGATCCTCTATCTATATTCAGAATGAAGTCTCTTCCCAAAGGATTGGACAGTTGGAAATTTATGGCTAAGAGTAGACTCCTCATTACCAAATGTCTCTCATGGGACATAGGTAGGGGCCAAGATACCCTATTCTAGGAAGACTCCTAGGATGGACTTCCCCACCTAGATTTGTTAGGAGTACCTGCTGAGTGCAAAAATATTTTGACTAACCTCTAGGGTAACAAAGTAAAGGACTATATAACTCTTGATAAAGATCATCACTAGATTTGGAAACCAATAGAAGACTTAGAACTTGATCTAGCAGCTAAAAATGCTTATAAAAAAATTATAAACATAAGGGAAATCAAACAGGTTGAAAGGGAAGATAATCTTATCTGGGCAACATCAAAAGCTGGCAAATATAGTGTTAAAGAAGGCTACAAAACAATAATCAGCTCTCAGAAATGGGATGAGGTAAAGATACCACTAAACCTTTGTTGGGATACTTCCTGCTTACCCAAAGCAGGAGTCTTTCTATGGTTAGCTTTTCAAGGTAAGATACTCACCTCTGATAAATTACAAAAAAGAGGTATCCAAGGACCATCGAGATGTACTCTATGCAAGCTAGACATGGAAGATGTAGACCATTTACTCTATAATTGCTCGTTTGCTAAACTTTGTTGGGAATGGATCAGACAAAAACTAGATTGGACTACTCGTCTCCCAAAATCATTTAAGGATCTTCTAATAGGATGGCCCAAAGGGAATAAGTTTGGTGTTTATAGAAAACTTTGGAACATTTGTCCCTCCATTATCATCTAGGAAATATGGAAAGAAAGAAATAGAAGAATTTTTAGAAATCAAGAAATGAAGGCACCCTATCTAGTTAAAAAAATTGAAGCCTATATCATTGAAACCCTCAATGCATATATCAGGAACTCACAGTTTGAAGAAGGATTTTTCACATTATGGGATAGTATGATTAAAAACAAATGGTGTAATTTAATCAACCCCCCTCAAATTTTTTTAGCTAAGGACTTAGAAGCTAGGAAAAATTGTAGATGGTTGCCTTCTCCTCCCCGCCCCCCCAAGATGGCACAAACTCAATTTTGATGCTGCATCTCAAGGCAATCCAGTGAAATCATGCATAGATTGCATTATCAATGATGAAGAAGGGGGATGAATTTTGAAGAGAGCAAAGCTCATCAAACCCACATCAAATAGCTTAGTGGAATTAGAAGTAGTATTGGAAGGTATTAAACTATGCATCAAATTAGGATTGACTAAGATTATTATTGAAGGAGATTCACAGATTGTCATTAATGGGCTTCACAAACAATCGACTCCTAATTGGGTCCTAAACTTGAAATTAGAAGAAATTCTTAATCTTTTAGAGAAATTAGAGACTTTTCAATTAATCCACATTTATAGAGAAGGCAATACTAAAGCAGATAAACTAGAAAATTGTGCGGCCTCGCCCCGACCCATCATAGCTTACTTGATACTTTATTATTTTGGTACTCATGACTCGATATGTCGGGACATTACTTGATGCACTGAACATTATTATGCTATTTTACGATGTGTGATGCTTTAATTCAGTTATTTGATTTCATCATTTAATGCTTTATGAACATGTATAATGATGAAGTAAATGAATGCAAAACTAACACTTTGACTATGCAATTCTAATGGTCGAAAATATGAGTAGAATTAGATAAACAATTGATTATTAGAAAAAAGGATGCTTTAATTTATATGATTTTTCTGATACCTAATTTACATAATGCATGTGATTTCTTGATCTACTAATGTGTGCAATCAGTGTGCAAGAAATTTAGCTGGGAAAACCCAATGGAAAGATGAAACTAAACCACTTGTTAATTTGTGCTATCTTGCATTGTCTTCTTTGGAAGGTTGTTAATTGGTCTTACTATTCTCCTAGCCTTTTGTTTGTTCCTATTAAGTCTTTAAGGCCTAAAAACATTAAATTTAAGTACCCTAGGGGTAAGGATGTGGGTGGGGAGCACTTTGCAACCCCTTAGTCTCTTTGGTTGACTTTTAGGGTCACTCAAAAACCCTATTTTTGGTTGATTGCGAAAATTGATTGTCTCCTACTTGAGTTGGTGACTCAAAACTCCTCCTTGAGGTTACCTAAAGTCTACTTGAGTTAAAGATCATACTTAGAGGCAATTTGGAGTAGTGTTGGGGTTGTTACCCAATCTCTAGTTTTGGAGAAAGTTTGAAGATTGAAGGAAAAAAAAGAGAAGCTCTTCTCAACTTACCATTTTGCCATAACATTTTGTGAAGGTAGGAGTTCTTCACTCTTTTGAATTCTTCTTGTTGTTGTTCATGCTTGAATCATGCATAAGGCATTGTGTTGTTCCTTGTATTGCTTGCTTGTGTCTTGGAGATTGATTTGGAGGGATCTTAACTTGTTTCTTGATGTTATTCTTATGCTTTCCTTGATGTTTTGTTTTTGAGGGGATTTCATGAGGATTGTTTTGACATCACTCACCCTTGGATAGGGAAGAAGTGGCCATGTATGGGGGAAGGGCCTTAGTTGGACCTCAATAGTGTAGAGTCTCTTCTCATGGTTAGAGGAGGGAAAGAGGGTAGGGTGTATGGGCCCCTACTTGTCATCCCATACCTAATATATAAAAATTTGAATTCTTGAAGAAGGCAAGGAATGAATACCCTTGTTATTTTTGCCCCAAAAGGGCATTTGTAGAAGAACAAAAGTTCTCAAACTATTAGACCCGAAAAGGCTATGTTATGGTATAGTGATTGACATCTCCTATTGAGAAAATCCACCTCCCCCCTATTTTGGTTCAATGTTGAACCTATTGTGCAAAACTGGGTTGGGAATGCATGGTTGAATTGTTCATCTTCTTATGTTGTTTTACCTCCACGTTGGTTCTTGTCTCTCCATGGTTCTCTTGGTGCATTGAAGATATTGGAAAGAACTCTTGTGAAAGACCTAGAAGAGATTTCGTTTGAAATGTAACCTTATGTAAAAATATATTTTAAACTTTGATGTATTTGGCAATGAGGTTGGGTTTTCTTACTAGTTCTTTCCCGATGGAGCCTTGAACCAAGTTGAATAATAGAGAAAGAAAAAGATTGTGAAAACCTCCTTGCATTGCTCTTATGTGATTTTAAATTATGCATATGTATGTGAGAAAATAGATCAATGGATAATGTTTTCGAATTGTGAACTCTCAAGTTTTCAAATATGTTAAGGAAAAGAAATTGGATATGTCGAAATTTAAATTGCAATGTTATATGTATTAAGAGGAAACGAACAATCCTACATTGTAAACAACAAATTTACCTCTCTCCTTGCTAAATTATATCAGTGACAAAATCAAATTTGATTAAGGAATCATGCATCTCCTTGAATTCAAAATAAAAGGCACATATACCTTTGTTATATGATGAATTAGAAAACATAAGTTATAGAGGAATTATATATAAATATATATACTTTACCTTGTCATGAAATACTATTAGACAAAATTATGCCTCTTAGAAATTTAGGCTAGTTAGAAAATTTTCTCCCTCAAAAAAATAAAATTCACTCAACACTTAGAAAGAAATTGGCTTGAAAAAAAAGTGCACCTACAGGAGAAAATTGCTCTCTGAATTTTGTATGAGCTTGGTCTTAAATGTCACATTGCAACAGAGAATATTCTTAAGAATCTTCTTAAGTTTAAAATTAGAAATCAAAAAAAAAAATTTATATATATAATAACAAGAAAATTGCATAAGTTAATAAACTTATATAACTTAATATCTAAAATATCCTAGGATGGCTACCTACTAAACTTTTTAAAATAACTTCTAACTTCTTTTCCTACCAAGAAAACTTTATGCTTCTTAATCCTCTCACATCCGAAATTTTTTTCCAGCTATCTCATGAATGCTTGTGACCACGTGATGGGACCCTTGGAACTTATGAAGGGAAAAAGGGAATATATTTTTTTAGTCTGTCAGAAAAAAGGGGGAAAATCAGCAACCTATCCTCCTTGTACTTCCTTGACCTGCGAATCCTCTATGGTGCTTATCTTTTTACCCATCTTAATCCTTGGGCAGCACATCATTACTGTCAGAAAAGATTTGTATATTAAATGCAAGCTTTGTTTTGGGGCAGCGCATGCCTCCTTCCTCCCCACTCAAGTCAAATAGGGTGGCATCATTAAAGCTTGGTAGGCGCCATTAGTAAGTTAGGGTTGAGATTTGTACTTTCTCCTCTCCCCTTGTGTTAGCTTGCACCCTTTTTCATGGGACTACGTGGAGGATGTCTTGGGTGGCACCAACTTGGGAAGTGGTGGTCGTGACATGTGTCACATGGTAGGAGGGGGGGTTTGTCTAGGGTAGTATAGGGTAGGTAGTATTTGTATAGGTTAGTAATGATTGAAATTGTTTTTTTTAATTTAGTTTTATTTTAAAGTTTAGTTAGGATTAAAGTAAGTCTAGTATAGTTTTAAATTAATTAATTAATTTATTTATTTATTTATTTTAAAAGAATGTTTTAATTTAATGTTAGTTAATATTAGTTGTCCTATTAATATGTAGATAAATTAGATGTTAGTATGCTTCAATATTATAAAGTTTTTTAAAGATAAAATAAAATGAAATGAAAATAAAAACAAATCTTAAGATAGTTTAGATTATTCTTTAGTATTAGTTAAAGGTGCTTAGATTGTAGAATAATTTTGAAATTAGTTCTTTTAGTAGAATTTCATGAATATGTTTTAAGAGTTAATAAGCTTTGTGCGAGTGAATATCATGTTTATTATGTTAGTATATGATAGACTAGTAGATAATGTTAAATTGTTTTGCTTTATCATTTAGTCAAATTTAAGTTGATTTATATTGTTATTATATTAGGAATATTTTACTTCAAAAAAAGATCATCATGGATTTAAATACAATTGTGATTTGAATAAAGTTAAATAAAGTATATTTATGTGTATGTTAGATGTGACATTTATCTTAATTAGTTCCTTGAGTTAATTTCTCAATTTTATTAGACCCATTTTCATTTAAGTTGTTATTCAATAATTTTAAATGTAACGTTGTGTAAGTAATGTAATAACGAAACAAATATGTATATCATTATAATAACAAGAGTTCAAATTTAATGATTGATTCATTGATTGATTCTAATGATTATAAACTTAAGAGGAAACGTAGTGAACCTATACTTTAACTATGAGATAAATGTATCAAACTTTATGACTTTTAATTGTTAACTTTATAAAAAATAAAAATTTGTTGTGTCCTTGCCCTAATTTTGGGCATGACATTTTGGTATCAAAGCCCATGTTTCAACACTAAGAAAATAAAACCATTATGCTTCTAAACTTAACTAAAGCTTTAATTGTGCAGGATGCATCCTATTACTCGGAGCAACCGATGAGGCAGATGTCGTAGGGTGAGAGGTGGTAGAGCAGGACAAGAGGATAGACCACCACCACCTCCACCACCAAATCTAAATCAAGACATTTTAGATGCCCTCTAGACACTGATTGGCATAGTCCAACAGAGGATAGCACCTATAGTATAGCTAGGGCAGCAGATTCTTGAAAGGGAAGCATAGGTTCCTGGAGGAGGTAGAGCCAGAGATATAGAGAGGAGTAGGATTCCTCCACTGAGGTAGGTTGAGGGATAGGGTGAGCATGAGGGTGAGTTGATACATTAGAGAGGACCACCACTCGACAGACCTCCTAGACATATAAGAGATGATATCAGAGAGTTGATATGACTTGAACCACCACTCTTTTCTGATTCCATAGAGGGGACACTAGCAAAGGCCAAGTTATAGAGTCTTCAGTGATGCTTTGGATTATGCCCTTATGGGATTAATTTGAAGGCACGCCTTGCAGTTCATTAGTTGAGAGGAGATGCCTCCAATCGGTGGCATTAGGAGGAGACTATAGGAGGAGTGAGCATGGATACCCTCACATGGGAGTCATTCTTAGAGAGATTCAGGGAGAGGTACCTGTCTGAGTACTTCAGACATAAGTAGATTGAGGATTTTTACTCTCTACATCAGAGGGGTCTCACCGTAGCTCAGTATGAGAGCAAGTTTCTCAAGCTCCTTCCATATCTCAAGTACATGAAGGAAAAGAAACAACGAGTGCATCGATTCATCATGGGCTTGAATTTCTAACTTCAAGGTCCAGTTTGTATGGCCTTTCCTACTACCTTTAGATAGGTAGTTAAGGTAGCTCTAGTTGTAGAGGATACTCGAAGTAGACAGGAGTCACGAGATCAGTCTCAGAACTAAAACTCTACCCATCAGAAACCCCCTTGGAAAGGGAATCAGAACTACACAGTAGGGTCCTCTAAGGGCCAATAGTCTCTCCAGTAGAAACCTTAGTAGTAGCAACAGAAATGCTCACAGGGTTATCAGGGCTCCAAGCCCAAGCAGTGGCATTCATAGGGTCCGCGGTAGGATTAGAAAGTACAGACCCTACAGTCACAGTCAGTGAAGACTCAATAGTCTTCTAAGGGTGGTTTTAGTGGAGGTCCACAACAGTCTAGATCACAGGGTGCATGATCTTATTCATGAGGACCATGTTACACTTGTGGTGGCATGGGTCATATTGCTAGAGAGTATCCTCAGGGACAGTCTCCAGTGGTCAGAGAGGGGCATTTTCAAAGCTGAAAGTTGGCGATGTGGGTAGGTCTCACAAAGTTTTTACAGTAGTTGATAATCGCTAGGCTGAGCATCAGGCTACAGTCATTGATACTATAGGTAGTATACAGGGTAGCATGGTTACTGTTTTATTTGATTCTGGACCTACTGATTCATTTATATCTCCTTTTGTCATGGAGCATTGTGGGCTAGTGGTAGTTAGTTAGGATGTCAGTTGGGAGGTAGAGTTAGCCTCAGGAGCCAAAGTGTTAGTTAGTTCCATGGTGCATAATTCTCAGATGCAGATTGGAGACATGTCCACGATGTCTAATCTATGCATTACCCCTTTAGGTTCTTATGATGTTGTTCTTGGCATGGATTGGCTTTATGCCCACAGTGCCAAGATGGATTGTCGATAGAAGAGGGTGGAATGTGTGGGTGTAGATGGTATCTCTAGAGTGATCCTTGGGGTTAAGAGACCCATATCCCTTCGTATGATTTCTACTATGCAGCTTAGGCGGTGCATGCGAAAGGGATGTCAGTTGTTCACTATCACCATAAGCGATAGGGAGGAAGATTCAAAGGGGGAGCCATCCCTTGATGATTTTCCTATATTGTAGGAGTTTGCAGATGTTTTTCCTCTAGAGCTCCCTAGTAGGTCTCCACCTGGAGCAATGGATTTTCATATTGATCTTGTGCCAAGAGCAGAGCCAGTGTCGAGAGCACCTTATAGGATGACTACTCATAAGCTTAGTAAACTAAAGATTTAGTTAGAAGAACTCTTAGAGAAGGGGCATATTCGACCTAGTTTGTCACCTTGGGGCGCACTAGTGATCTTTGTTAAGAAGAAGGACATATCACTTAGGTTGTGTATTGACTATCGGCAGTTGAACAAAGTAAGCATCAAGAATCGATACCCTCTTCCTAGGATTGATGACCTCTTCGATCAGTTGCAGGGTACCCGAGTATTTTCAAAGATTGATCTTAAGTCGGTTTATCATCAGTTGAGGATTGTGGATAGTGACATCCCTAAGATTGCATTCCATACTAGGTATGGTCACTACAAGTTCACCGTGGTACCATTTGGCCTCACGAATGCTTTATCATTTACTCAAATTTAAGTTGATTTATATTGTTATTATATTAGGAATATTTTACTTCAAAAAAAAATCACCATGAATTTAAATACAATTGTGATTTCAATAAAGTTATAAAGTACATTTATGTGTATGTTAGATGTGACATTTATCTTAATTAGTTCCTTGTGCTAATTTCTCAATTTTATTAGACCTATTTTCATTTAATTTTTTATTCAATAATTTTAAATGTAACATTGTGTAAGTAATGTAATAACAAAATGAATGTTGACATCATTATAATAATGAGAGTTCAAATTTAACGATTGATTCATTGATTAATTCTCATGATTATAAACGTAAGAGGAAACGTAGTGAACCTATACCTTAACTATGAGATAAAAATATCAAACTTTATGAATTTTAATTGTTAACTTTATAAAAAAAAAAATTGGTGTGTCCTTGCCCTAATTTTGGGCATGACACAAATTTAGGAGCTGATGGTTCATATTTTATTAAAATTAATAATCTTAAGGAGAAATAGTTATGTAAGTTTTTAGTAAGAATAATTTATTAAGCCATATTTTATATACCTCTATATAGATCTAAGTAATATTAGATTATCCTTGTAGCCAAATATTTTCTCAGAGGACCGGGATTCATGATTGAGTTAGATTTGGTTTAGCTTCAGATTGATCTTTTATTTTAGGATATCTGAATAGTAGTTTAACCCCATTATTTTTAATTTTGTAAATTTTAGATTAAAATTAATATTATCTTGGCAATATATATTACTTCGCATCTCGGTACTAACGATACTAATATTCTTTCTTTCTCTTATGTTTTTGTGGTTGTTTGTGGTGTTTGTTAGGTCAAAGTTTAATGATTATCAGATGGAATCTTCACAAGATCTCAAATTAACTATATGCATATTGTAAAATTTATTGTATTCTCTCTCAAATGTAAGACCCAATTGTATTAGATATTCTTGTCAGAGGTAGGCCCCTTTGATATTTTGTATTTTAGGACATTTGTCTCGGGCAAGACTGGGGGTTTTCTTCCCTGTTCTTTCCTAGCAGTGTCCGCTTGAACGGAGGACTTGTAAAACTATTTTATTTTAGAAAATATAGTATAAGGCTCTAGCCATTTACCGATAAAAAAAAAACACTTTAATTAAATTAAATTAAATAACATTAATTTTTTAAATAAACTTTATAAATTAAATAATATCTAAAAAAATAAAAAATTATAATAATTAATATTTCAAATTTTAAAAAAAATTAATTTAATAACATTTAAAAAACATTTTAAATATTTAAAAAAAAATAAAAAATAATATGGTTTAAGCTCGTCGACTTTAATACTGGCCACGACCTTTAAACCTATGGCAGCCTGCCATAGCAGACTGCTGCTACAACAGTTACTACTGTGACAGTGCTCAACACTGACATGGAGGTAAGGGGGTAGGGGGTGGGTCACACCTACCCCTCCCCAATTTTTTTTAAAAATATTTTTTTATTTTAAAATTTATTTAGATTAATATAAATGTATATTAATAAAACTTATTTTGTATGAAATTAAATATGACAAATTCCCCCCACATAGTAATTAAATTATATATATATATATTTTAAATAAATATATATTTTGTAATATTTACAAATTTAGTTTGATAGGAGAATCACTATCAACTATTCAAATTTTCAACTTAGGATTTTCATTTTCAAAATCAAACCTCCCAAATTTAATTTCTCAATTCTTATTTAATTCAACCCCAAAACCCGATTTAATTTTTAAATGTTTAATTCTACTGAGGGAGGATTGCAATGATATTTTGAATCTCCCATAACTAGATGAAAACAACGTGCATGCCTGAATTCCAAATTACAAGATTGAAAGATTTGTCATAGAGAATTATTTAGACAAACATTAACAGGTATGATGAAGATAGGAAAGAGAAAGAGCATATTAAAATATGCGAAAATCACAAGCGTCTACTTGGACACTGATGCTAAGCGCTACACCTCAAAAAATTGTAGAGAAAATTCCTCCTCCCAGAACCTTCTCCTTTCCAGAAATTTCTTCCTTCTCCAAAATTTGCGGTGAATTGAAAATGAACCCCCAAGTTGTGATACGGAGTTCTCTCCCAAAAATCTAGGCACTAATTTTGCATTCACCGTAGAGAACTCCTTGCTCACAGCTCTTAACTCATTGTTAACTTTTATTTATCCTTCCCATGCACAATCATTAATTAATTAATTCACTTTATTTTAATTTCCAATTGACTCTTTATAAATTAATTTATTAAATTTAATATCATGCACACATCATGCGATCATGAAATTTTAATAAATTAATTTCTTTTCCTTCTAAATTTATTTTCAAACATTAAATTTAATAACTATTTATTAACTTAAATAATAATATTATTTAGCATTTATTTAAAAAAGATCTCTAAATATATTATTATTAAATTAAATAAATATTATCACATTCCAAATTTACACTTATGACTTTTATCTTCAAATTTAATTCTTTTTATTTAATTAATTTTTCAATTAATTAAATACAATTAAATATTAAAATATCATAATAATTTCTCATTAAATTAAATCATTAATTTAATCTTTAAATTAAACTTAGTTAATAGAAAATCATCAAGGATTCATGAAACAACATACGAAAACCCATCATAGAAGAACACATACAAAATCAAACTAAAGGGTTATTATCATGAATTAACGTCATTCGATGCATTCAGAGGGTACTCGACTCAAATACTTGGCCTAATTATCAATTAGGACAAATAGCTTAAGGGTTTAGGATTTGGACTTGACAATTTATCTCCCCTCTCTTACCATTGAGATAATGTGATAGGGTACACTCATTTTGGCAATTCAGGGAAGTCATACCCAGTACCTACAACTTGCATAAAATCCACATGTGTACATACACAATATATACTAAGCTAAATAAGAAATGGCAGGAAGTGGTGCATCATGTAGATCTCAACTAGCAGGTGACTACAACTCCCTTCCTTAACCACATTAGAAATGACATACAGAAAGAAAATAAATAGGCACACCATACACATGCAGTATGGGGTAAGTATCCATAAGAAACATATATGATAATCCATCTAACTTAAACATCATCAATGACTAAAATTACTGAATAATCATCATGCATACATGAAATGTAGAGTACTAAGTAATCTCATCATATAATCAACTAAATCTGAAACAATATCGAAAAATCTGGAAGTAGTGCTACTAAACATCAAGCATAAAATTGGCCTAAATGAGTTTGGCAATGAAAGCAAAATGTGAACTAGGGGCAAGCACTACAGTAATAAATTTTTAGATCGAATAAGTATTATTTTTAAAAAAAAGATTAGTTATAGTCAATAATAGGATTTTTTTAAATAAGTAGCATAAAAAACTAAAATATTAATTTTATTATAATGGTTACAAATTCAATTTCATAATATTCTTACTAAAATATTTAAACAAAAGTATTATTTGTATACATTATGTATAAGTTAATTATTTTTTTTTTAAATATTGATTGCAATATCTATATATGTAACAAATTAAATAGTTTTTGTTGTATTATTTATTTCTTCATTATATAATAGTTTACTTATATTCTTTGTAAAGTTGAACATGATTGAAATCTATGGAAATAGCAATTAATTTTTATGTATTTTTTTTTAGGTGCACTTCAAATAAAAGTATTTGCGGTGCTTTGTAGCCATGAACTCTTCTATCAATGTTCACTATATAATATAAAATAATATACATGTCAGATTTTGATCTCTTCAAAATATTGACTAGGAGAGCCATCTTTATGTGATTCACACAAACCTCAATCCAGTAAAGAGTTGTCTTCAATCATACTTGCTTCAATTTATCTTTTCCTAAAAGAAACATTTAAAGAATATAAACAATGAAGTTGGGACAAAACAAGCTATATTTGAACTTAAATTACTTTCTACTTTTTGCATATTGTCTACAATTGAAAGACTTATATATGCAACCACAACCTTTGATCTTTCCACTATTAACTGAAAAATTCAATAATGAGATATTTAGAATCATCCTACTTTCCTCACAATCATCAAGAATATGTTTCAGCCATAGAGAAAATTGTTTAGAGTTGTCCTATTCTCCTCAATATCCAAAAATGTCCAAAAATATAGACTGACTTCGCTGGGTTCCGTATAAATTAAAGAACCCCCATTATGTGATGGTAAAATTTGAGGCCCTCCATATGTATTTAACAACCCCAAAAAGAAGGTAATAGCGACAAATATCTTTTGACCTTAAGTACCCCGTGGCGACAACAGTTAAAACGTAGTAAATTCATGGGACCACAAGAATCATTGCATATTTTGTGGTCTTCTGCTCATTGGAGGCGCTCCAATAATGGAGCAAATTCATCGCATAGAGCCGCTTGGAGCCTGATGGAAGACTGATTGACTGTGACTACTGAAAGACAACAGAGCCATCGGAGAAAATCGGCCATTGATGAAAGAAATTTACTTTTATAAGTACATTAATTGACTAGGTATGACGCTTAAGGTATATAGCCTCCCTCGCATATTGTCTGCTCAGCCATTGATGGAAAGTGTACACTGCAAAACTTGGATGGTGAAGATTCGATCGGGAAAACTTCGAGTCGATTCTGTAGAGCTCATTCTGCCCTTTGATCTTGCTGCACATTTCCGAAAGTAAATTGCGGCACTTAGACGAATCCGGAAATATAGTTTTCGTATTCTACCCGGCGAAAGAGATGGAAGCTACCTAAAATAGCATCTATCTTATCTTTTGATTGAAGTAAGGGTGCATTTGAAAGGTTTGAGGTCATAAACAGGGCGCCGCTCAGTCGCCGGTATGAACATTCTTCTGCGTTTTAATAAGGAAATCGTGAAGCTCTGCTTGTTTTGCAAAATATTTGTACGATTTTTGAAAGCTATTTCCAAATATTTGTATAATTTCAAAAGATTTTTGTAAATTTCGTATAATTTTATATTTTCATCGAAAATATTTTAAAAGTTCAGAAGTTTTTCGCCGGTAAGAACATTTTTCCACATTTTAGTAAGGGAATCGTAAAGTTTTGCTTGTATTGCATATATTTATACAATTTTTGAAGCTCTTTGCAAATATTTGTATAATTTCAAAAGATTTTGTAAATATTTGTATAATTTTAAATGTTCATCGAAAATATTCGATGAACACTCAAAATTTTCAGAAGTTTTTGAAAAAAATTCTTTAGTAGAAAACGTTCTATGAAAATATTTGTATAATTTTGAAAGATTTGCAAATATTTGTTGTACTCTTTACAGATAAAACATTTAAGATGTTCTTATTTCATAACTCTCTTTGCAGGTATAGTATTTGAGTTTTAAAATGGGGAAAGAAAGACTAGCACTAAAGAAAATAGAGAAAGCCACGGCAAGGCATGTGAGTTTCTCGAAGCGGAGGAAGGGTTTGATTAAAAAGGCGAAAGAGCTTTCTGTTCTCTGCGACGCAGAGGTCGGGCTTGTGGTTTTTTCTGCATCAGGGAATCTTTTCGAGTACTCCAATACCAGGTATTCTTCTTTCCTCGTCCCTGAGTTTATTTATCTTAGGAAAAAATGTAGTGTTTTACAAGATCTTGTTTAGGAAAGTTCGTAGGAATAATGAGTTCATGACAAGGCAGTTGCATTAATATCTTGAACATACTTAAAACTGCATTCTTAAATATCTTGAAGAAATTCAAAGCTATACAAAGCAAGTAGTTTTTCTGCTTCTGAAATAATAGGTTTCTCGAGAGTGGATATTTCAGTGTTTTAAATTTCTTATGTCGATGTAATTTAAAGTTAATCTTTTTGAAGTTGGTTTGAATTGTTAGTGATTATAGTTATTTATTTTCCAGTTTTATCCTTTTAATTATAATTTTATTAAACATTTTTATTTAAATTGTTTGTACATTTAATAGTTATAAATTTAATATTTTTGAAAAGTTTTCTCAATTTCTATTGCTTAGATAAAAGTTGCAGTTTTAATAGTGCAGATTTCAACTTCATATTATTTCAGATTTAAAAAAAATAAAAATTAAACATTTTCTTAATTTTGTATGAAAAATATGAATCTAAAAAATTCAGATTTTTAAATTGTAAGATTTTTAATATAAACATTTAGAATTAAAAAAAATCTAGAAGAAACAAATACACGTTATTTTAGATTTTATTTTCAATCCATTTGTATTACTAATTTTTTTTTTAAAATTAAAAAATTTCATAAAATACAAAAGCATTACTAAATTTGATAATAAACTGAAAATAATCTTAGTATGATAAAAATTTGATGTCAAGAAATTTGCATAATATAACCAAGATAAAAGATATTGAATTAATGATTTTTATTAGAAATATAATCAATAAAAGAAAGTTGGATTAAATATTGACATGGTCCTTAATATTTCTTACTAATGTTGTATTATTGAATTTAATTTAACCATTCACATTATTTTCTTGAGGTATATTACATTATGGTTTATTAAATTTTCAATTCTGCCACATTACAAGGTGGTCTTGTTAAAGACTGAAAGAAGTGACTCATTAAAGTCCTTTATTTAGAGAAATATAACAATGATATTTATAAATGTTGGAAGGTTTAAAAAATAATCAATACTTATCAACATTGACACATTTGTTTAATTCTTTCTTCATTTTCATACAAGATTCAAAGAATTTATTTAGATATGTGATTGATTATCCTTTTTAGAACATATTACAGATCATCTCATTTCTTTTAATACATTGAATATAAATCTCCTTAAGGATTTGATATATCAAAAAGATTATATTCCTTTAACAATATTAGGTTGCAAATTAGGTCAATAGATCATTCTAAATCAATCCATAGTCCAACCTTGGCCCTCATGACCATTAGAAAAGTATTACCCTTATAATTTTGAAAAAGAATGTTTTAAAGATACTTTCTTTCATTTTCATTTTCATATAGAAACCTTGAGCATTTTAATTTTGATTTTCACTATTTTATAGATGGTTCTTTTAACTTTGATTATAAATTATTTGTTTATTTTTTGGTGAAACATTATATTTATATTAATAATAACTAGTTCAAAAATAGCTTCTAAAGAAAAGAACCAAAAAAGAAAAACTCTAGTCATTGCTTAATACAAAAAGGATGGAGAAGAAGAAACACTACATCAAGAGAGAGTATCTAACAACACTAATGAATCTTGTTGTTGTGATTCTCAAATCAAGAATATTGTGATTACAAAGAGACCAAAACTCATATGAGTACAATTCATTATTTGGTGTCAAAAGAGCGAAGCCAAAAACTGTCATTAAAATTTCCATCATTGATCTACATCCAAAACTCCAATTGAGACCGTGATATTAGAAAGCCATCTGATGCAAGTGCAATCCAAGATCCTGAACTTTGATTATAAATTATTATTGGTAAAATATATTCGACAAGCATTGTGGAACTTTAATTCATATGATCCCAAAAATCATGCAATATTTGTCTATTTAAAATTAATATTTTTATTCTACAACAATCATTATTAATTTTAATCATTATCAATTTTACTCTATTACTGAAAAATAAAAATTTTAAACCTCAAACATGATAAACTAATGAGTTGGTTAACTTTCTTAAAAATATATAATTTAATTTCTTTAATTTGATTCCTTCATTATTATGGTTCTATTTGTGCATAATAAAAAAGGTTCCAAGTCCTCTTTCAAGACAATTAAGATGACTATTATTATTTTTCTATTAAAAAAATCATTTAACAAAACAAAAAAGATTTTGCATATGAAATGATGAAAGTATCCAAAATTCTCTAACTACTTCACACATTAATTTTCCAAGGAGGTAGATAATCATAGTGAACTAGTCTCCTATGGATCTATTGATTTCTTAAGAGTGTACCATACATGTGACACCATAACGAGATTTTTTTGTGTAGATAAAAAAAAATTTGATGTTATCAATAGTCATTGTGGATCTCTTTGTATTATTTTAATTTATTTTGAACTCATCTATATATAGATCAATTATCTATATATAACTCAATGCAATCACGAGTTAATCTCATAAATATTCTAAGGAGTGGTCTTTGGGAAATTTTTACAATATTACATACACAAAATTATACTCTATGACTATGGTTTTATCAAAATTAATTTGTTCTACTTGAATTTGATCATAGCCAATTAAATCAATTAAAAGATTTTTTTTTAAATATAAAATATGGTATATGAAATAAATTTTTTTGAGATGGTAACCTTTAACTACTAATAGTTAAAATATATTTGTCTTATCTTAATTTGGAATAGTCATATGTGGTAATCTCAAATTATTATTCGATTTTAGATACACAAATCAAACCTTCTAGAGTTTTTTTTTCTTAATTTTATTTTTGATAAAGAAGGAAGGAGAGGTCATTGAACCAATGTAATAGAAACAACCTTCCCTGGGCCATGACAACTAGGCAATGAGCTAGAACAATAGTGGCCCAAAATAGCTAAATATAAGCCTTCAAACAAAATTATCAAAAAAAATCATGTTCTTAAGAGTATTATCTAAAACATAAACAAGCACAATACTAACAAAACTACAATAGTTGTCTAGTAAGTATCTAAAACTAAACCAACACAACACAATGTTGTCACAAAAGTCTAAACCCAATTAGTTTAACATAAAAAGTTGGAAATAACCACATATTTGAAAAAACTAAAAAACCATAGACGTCCTTCGAGCCAAGCTATAACAACTAGGTCTTCTTGATGACTTCATAGTCCTTAACAAGCTTATTAAGATCAACAGTTCTAGTTCATGAGATCTCGTGAACCATGTTCCTTTCCCTAGATATCTATGTTTTCCTTGCCATTTTTTTCAACTTTCTATTGCTAGTAAAGACCCCAAAGATAATCTCCTTCATCATTTCCAACTAGAATCTGAAAATGGTTGAAACTACAAGGGTGACTTTGATGCTATGGATGGCATTAGAGAACATTATATTCAAAGAAATGACTTTTCTAGGGAGGTTGTCAATGTAATTCATGGAATTCCTTTCTGGTTATTTTAGCTTTGTATCCATCTGGTTAAGAATGGATTCTTTGTCTCATGAGCTTCCTTCTTGCTTGTGTTCCTCCCACAAGCTTCTCTTAATTTTTTTTTTTTTAATCTCTTAAAGGGTTAGATTTATTATCCTTGAAGTTATTTTCTTGGATTGAGTATAAATATGAGGTATACACATTGTAGGATGAATTATCTATATTTCCATGTAAACAATTTACATTTTAAGTGCAAGGTATATCATACTTTTAAAGATTACAAATAATAGGCAACCTTTGTTCAAAGGTTTCTTAATTCGAATCATGATTGATTTGGAATGAGATATAATAAAGTCAATTTTTTTTTTTTTTTTGATATAAGTTTTTAAAGGACAATAATATGTTTGTAAAAAATATAACACAGCTATTACATGATGAAAACTTTCTTCCACCATGTAAAACATTTGCTAAAGATAATATCAAAGATATTGAATTGTATTGTTTGTGAACTTGGGTTTAGTCTTTTATACCTATTTACATTGGGATTGAATTTCAATATTTTCATCACCTAGTTACTAGTATTCTTCTTATGTCCCAATACAAAACTTTATTATAATTATTTCTAACATTTTTCCTTCACATATTGATTCATTTGTGTGCATTGACATAATAATGACTAAAAATACGTTTAGAATAGAGTATCCACTGGGATAGAACAAATTGAAACAAGTGTAATTAGGCAAATAATAGAATCAACAATAGAAAAAAAATGGATTAGTACCAACAAAATAGTTGGCCAAGAGAGGCATACCAAATAATATGTCTTTTCATCACAAGAAAATAAAGGATCGAATAATGAATTATGGAGCCTGGGAGTGTGAAACAAAATTTGAGAGAGGTATTTCTCCCAAAATATGGAGGTAGGCTCTGAAACTTATAAAACCCCCAAAAAAAATTTCAAGCTCTTTGACTAAGTTGTAGATTGTAGTTTTAAAATTAAGGTAGGTTTAAAACAATAAGGGATAAGAATGAACAATGGTTTTAACTAAATCCTTTTAAAGGGAGATGAATATGTGGATCAACATGCAACTTATAGGAACTTTTTTCTAAATAAAAAATTATGCTACATTAGAGGGATAATTTCATAAAAAATAGAAGATCCAAATAAATTGAATCAACAACTAATATACAGTGCTACTAGCTAGACAAATGGAAGGAGGGTTTTCAAAATCCTCTTGACTTTGAAGACATGTGTTGGTATGGAATATCTTAGTAATGAGGTATTTGAGGGTGCAAGAATATTTCATTAAACAAATTAATAAGTGATAATTATAATAGGAGGATCCATAAATGTAGTCGACTAAAATTAACCCAAAGAGATACAACAAAAGGTATGAAAAATGCCCTTGTTCCCTTAAAATTCTTACATATGAATAGTAAAATCATAAGAAGTGGAGTGTCTAGATTGAGAAAAGTAGGTTTCTTCATTAAATGGGATGGAAGGTGGCCACCATTAGCAAAAAAAAGTGTAAAGATGGAGTAAAAGATATATGAGATCTCTCGCTGGGATAGAATCTTTACCCAATGGATTTTTAAGATACAATTTTAGTCAAGGGATATAAAAAGGTTTTACTCTAGGACCTCCAAATGATAGATCAATCAAGGTTATTTATGAAGAATTTTGTTCTCAATTTTGAGATGTAGAAGAAAGACATAGAATCTATTACATTATGGATCATAATGCATAAGTTACTCATAGAGTATTCGAACATGTATTTGCTAAAAAATATAGGAGAGAATTAGAAATTTTGTTAAAGTGTATGAGAGCTTGGATGAAGAACACTATGTTATGCATGCTAAAATACATGTAGAGGTACTCCCATTTTTTGTAATCCCTATATCAATTGAACTATAGCCATAATTTGATATTTGGTAATAGTTATTGAGAGGGAAGATGACATAATCTTGTGCCCTGAAAATTATTGAAAAAGATGCTCATGATTGGAAAGCTAAAAAAAAGGATATATAAGATTTTAAAAAAAGGATATTAAATACCTCACGTAATGAAAGAGAAAAAAAAGAATAAGAATAGAAAAAGTTGACAAGGAAGATTCTAATCATCAAGAGCCCAATCAAAATTTTGTGGATATAGAAGAAAATGATTCGACACTTAGATAATTCAGATCTATGAGATTTCCACAATCCATGAATATAGATAATTCAGATCTATGAGATTTCCACAATTCATACTCAGATAATTGATAAATATAATCTAGCAGATAATGAACAATAACATAAAAGAAGAGGGGAAGAAAAGTGTAGGGAGATTTCTGTGTAAGAGACAAGAGACCATATTGAAACCATAGAAGAAGATGGAAAAATGAGGGCCTAGGAGTGCGTAAAGATCAATCAAATAAATAATAAGTTTTAGCAATCTTGTTGACATAGAATTAGTAGATATATTTGAAAAACCATTTGAAATAATGGATCGAGTACAAATAGAGGTTGTCAAGATTATAATAGGAGAGGAACAAGATTTAGAAGTAGACAAAAATTTTGAAAATGAGAAAGAAGAGAACATGGAGGAAAAAACATTTTAAAAAGCAACATAAGAAACAAAGAATTTTGATTTGAAAGTTACCCAAGGGAAGAGGGGGCCAAAAAAGTATGGAAAAACATTAACTTAAAAATTAACATCAAGGAGAAAAAATAGAGAAAGATAAGGGAAGGATTTATCACTTTCTAAGGAGCATTTTATTTTATAACTTTGAATATTGAGGGCTCAAATATCCCTAGGACTTAGATCCAAATAAAATGCTATGTGGACCAAATTAAAATTGATGTAGTCCTTTTACAAAAAAAAAAAAATAGAGTGATGAAGAGAGTAAGAAGAGAATGAGATTTTAAATGGAATGCAAGGGGAAGTTTATAAAGGAAAATTGATCTTTGTGGGGTTTTTTCTCACTGTGGAACCCAATGTTTGTAGAACGGTATCTCATAGGGTAATTATGTAATGCATTGCATGTAGATCCTTGGAAATAAGGATAAACAAAGACGAATACATTTTTATTTTTTAGAGATAATACACAGATACATGCAACTGCAAACATAAAAGATATCACAATGAAAGAGAAATAACAAAATCATCAAAGATCCCCAAATGTTCATCACTTACAAACACAACTAATTTCACAACAAGAATTAATCATACAAGTTTCATCTCAAGATCTAATTCAAAATAAATCAAAGTTCATTTAAAAACCCAAATCTAAAGTTCCTGAGTGATTAATCCGTACAAGTTCAACTACTATTAACCATGTTAAGAGTATCACCAAAATCAACATCCTAATCCTATACATTGAATAGATGAATTGCCAAGGTGCATGGATCCAAAACTCCCAAAAGGGTATGCAACTCACCTTCTGACACTCAACACACAAGTCAGGACATACCCAACATTTTGACATCCATGTTTCCCTTGAATTACAATTTGATACTCTATGTAACTCTAGTAGGATAGAGCATATAATTGCAGTTTGATAGAGCATAAAATTGTAGCATAATCGACCATATAACTATAGTACTACACTTCATCAATCTCATACTACATACCATATAATTGTAGTGTTATACTTTACTAGTATCATATGATATTTCTCTCAATTAGGGGTGATCATTCACCAATATCATCCAAAATGTTGTTCTAGTGTCATCGAAGAATAAAAGAAAGGCTAAATGATTAATTTAGAAAGTAAAAGGTATTAGAAAATCTGCACTAGGGAGTATCAAAACCACCAAATTTGGGGAAAGAACATCTAGATCTTAGTTACTAAATTCGTGCCCTACAGGCCTAATTTGGATTTAGGTCTAATCTAGATTTAGATTCAAGCCCAGATTTGTGCAGATACATGCAGGATCCTTGTTTTACATAGTGGATTCATCTGGAATCATGCGGTATGAATGTAGACAAATCCATTATGTAAAACAAGGATTCTACTTGGATTTGCATGAATCCAAGTAGGAATCCTCAAGGGTCTAGCACAAATCCTCAAGGATCAATAGGTTTAAGTGAGTCTAAGTTATTTAATATAATTTTTTTAAAATACATATTTTTGCGTTCTAGTGCTAAAATGACCCTTTTATGCATTATATATTCTAAAAATTGTGAGTAATATACATAATATAGTTTATATATATGTATATATATATACATGTGTATATGTATGTATATACATATACATATATATATGTATATATATACATATATGTATATATATATCTATGTATATATGTATATGTATATACATACATATACATATATGTATATATACATACATAAACATATATATATACATACATATACACATATATATATACATACATATACACACATATATATATGCATGTATATGTGTATATATATACATATATATATATATGTGTATATATATACATATATATATGTCTGTATATATATACATATACATATATATATATATATATATATATATATTCACGTGCCCGAAACAGATTCGTATCCCAAAACAGTAACTAAGCTCTAGATCATCAAGAAGTGAAAAGAAGATTAACAAACCTCACACATCATCCAACTACTCTAATCCATGATAATCAATGTTCCCATAGAAAAATGAACATAAGAAACATTGCAATGAAATGAAAACATAAGAAAAAGAAACAACCATACACATTTCTTCCCAACCATAATGGCATCATGAGACATTAAGGATCCTAACCATACCCGCAAGCATAAAATCTCAATATGCCATCAAGATTGTTAGTGTTAGCTTATTAGTTCTAACTTACCAATAGCTAAATATATATGCCATCAAAGAAACAAGGAACATCCAACATGCTAATCTATCAATCACATCGCTAATCTATAGCAGTGGTCAGTAACATCAACTAAGCCATAATATCTAACATCATGATAAAGGAATAAAATAAGTAAACATGTTAAGAATCATCTAAAATGTGATATCAATGCATCCAAAGTAAAGAATAATCACCATAAAAAATACTCTAGATACACCAAAAATCCAAGTGAACATCAACTCTGGCACCAATCATAGAAGCAAACTATCTTTGTACACTAGCCCCTAGTAGTGGTATAGGTAGCTATACCTTCCAACCATGTGGTATCCATAAGCCCACTCCTGTCATGCTAAGAGAGATAATGACCTTACCACAATCACATAAGTCAATCACCCATGGCTTACACACACGCCAAGAAAAATATGATACCAACATCTAAATGCTCATAAAGATAATGCAATATATCAGGTCACTAGTTAGACCTAATATAAGATAAGTATGTAGGGACTCTAATAGAGTGTAGGTCAATTGACATCATGAAGCCCAAGCTATATCTAGATAGAAAAAATCTCTTAACATATCATTAAGTTTATTATCCATTTATTGATTTTGGTTATCACTTGTTAAAACCTCTTCGCATTGCCTTTTCTGACTACTTATAACCCTAGGGTACATGAGGAAAGCCACTCCACTGCCTACCCTATATACACAATCTCATCACAAAATGAGTTCCTATAGGCAAGGCAAGTTCCCAACCCAGCCCACAAATGAAAAATCCCTCAATTGGCCTATATCTAGGAGTTTGGATCTCACAAGATCACATCATTCCATTCTACATAACCATATAATATATAGCATATAAATCCGATTTCAAAAATGTCAAAGTGCACACATATAAAAATATAATTATAAACGATATAAAAAAGTTCATCCAAAACTCATAAAGTTTTCAAGTCTTAACCATATAAAGCA
This sequence comes from Cupressus sempervirens, assembly GCA_028749045.1. NCBI lineage: Eukaryota > Viridiplantae > Streptophyta > Pinopsida > Cupressales > Cupressaceae > Cupressus > Cupressus sempervirens. The sequence continues at coordinate 333,353,776 of CM053792.1, forward strand.
TATAAAAATATGAGCTAAATAGGCCTCAGATTGGCCTCATAAGGGTTTTCTCAATAAACACGAGTGTAGACTTATATCTAGCTGTTTATTGAAAAAAATCACCTATAAGATGTTTACTTGAAAAGTTGACTATATGCTTAAACCAATCAAAGGAAGATTGTATTGATTGGAAACATCTTTTATTCACTCTTAAATCCTCTATTTTCCCTAAAAACTAGATCAAACCATTTTCCACTCCAACCAAAATTCACCTCCTATGAAATTTTAGAGAAGTGTCTTTTTATATTTTAGAACCTATTGATAATGGATGATAGTTTGAATTTCCCAATTTAGCTATTATCAAAAGAAACCATGTCAATAAATTATGCATGGATGTATATAATTAGTGAGAAACCAAAATATGTTAACTATAAATTGAAAGACTTTAATAAATCTATTTTTAGCTACTTGTTTAAAAAAAAAGAATAGATGCATAGCTTGATAAATTGGATGAATGGTTAATTAAAAAAGTATGATTACTGATGATTGTGACAAATAATAAAGGATAAAAGGATAATTAGAGGAGTTGTGGTGAGTGAGGAGGTTTATTGGTATCAAATATATAGAGAAATGTGACTCAAGGAGGGCGATTAGAAGATAAAATTCTTCCTTAAATCATTAATGTATAATAGATGAATGAATATAATTACTATCAATAGAATAGGAGGACATAGCCATTTTATCATCTACTAGAGACATAACAAGAAAATAAATTTTAATGCCTCCTTCCTATTAATCCATAAGTTAGTAAATGTTGGGAATTTATAGTAGGGATCTTTCTTAAAAATCAAGCATATTTGCATATTACTCCATGTTTCACCACTATATATTTATATATGTGAAATAATTCACTAAATGTATAAGATTTTCATAGCCTATTTTTTTTCATTTAAATGATCCTTATATAGATTGCACGAGCCCCTTCTTCCCTTCTTATTAACATTATCATGAAATCAAAGACTTACTATACTAGGGGCACCTATAATAGTCGACAAGAGAGCTCCCTTAAATGTTAACCACATCTTTGGACTTCCCACCATGTGATTAAATTACTATACTCTTCCATTCACTTTGTGTTCTTTTTAACAACATTTTAGCCCTCTTTAGTGTATTTCTTATACAAGGATCTCATGTTGTACATAATTACTTTTATTAATTTAAATCAAGTTCATATTTCTTCCTTCAATCTTGTTCAAAACTCTTAGTTGGGTCTAATTCACCCCATTTTAGCATTTACACTTGATTTTCCCTCTCATCATTTCATTTTTATCCAAAAGATTCAAATGGTATTTAGATTCTGCATTTTTTACCTCAAAAGTAATACTTGTAATTATAGGTAATATATGGGATGGCCTATACTAATATAGGTGTCTATACTAATATAGGTTATACAAGGAGGAACATATACCCTAGGTACCTAATTTATATAAATTTCAAGGCCCAATGCAAATTATTTCATTTGTCCTACCTAGTGGAGTTTTCTCTTATAAAAATTGACCCCAAAATCACTATAAAAGGAGGTTTCTTCTCTTTATTTTCACATCCAAAATTTACAAGCATCACCTCTCAATCCATCAAGTGCAATAATTTAAGGAGTTCAAGAAAGAAATCATTAATTAAAGTCATCCATCCATTATCACCAAGCGTGGATTGTTTATAGATGTAGATTTTTTGTTCATTGGAGGCAAATGAGTTAGACTTCAAGGAAGGAGATCTATATTCATTCATCCAAGATTTCATCTCCGTCCTTTTCTATTCAACATTCGAGGTGAATTTCTACTATCTACTAAATGAGGTTTTGTCTTGTATGATTTCCCTCTATTTTTTGTGTTGAGTCAAAGATATTACATTAACATACTTCATCATATACTAAGCAAAATTGCATTTACATGGCATGATATGCTTGATTTTTTCTAATCTCTACTACATGATAGAATTTCCTTTATTTCAATTGAATATTATTTCCTAAATTGGGGTCTTAACTAGGTCAAGATGAACAGATACATTGAATGAAATTGAATATGGTTGTAAACCCTAAGATCTATAATGGATCTAGAAAATAGTAAAGCAGAATTGCCTATTTAAATAGATATAAAACTATATATTTGGTGTCGTGTGTAGCCAAGTCCAACCATGCTTAGCTAGTGTGTGTATAAGTGAGTTTGTATGTGAAGGAAGTCGTAGAGAGAAAGGTTGATATATAATACACAAGTAATGGAATGTGAAGGTAAAGGAAAGAGATTAAAGATATGATCTTGTTATTGATAAGTGAATTAGAGAAAAAGTCTTAAGTTTTGATGAGAAGAGTAGATTGATTGCTTGAAAGGTGTCCAAGCAGATCAAGATCGGAGATGACAGAGAAAGGCTTATCAATGAACCAACATAAGGACTGAACAAAGACCTAAACCAACAAAAGTTAGTTGTAACCACACAGATCAAACCTACTATGTTCTTTCTTATCATTCTAAACATGTTGTATTAATATCCTTTTAACACAATTGACATAATAGTCATTTGAAGAATTAATAGTTTGTGTAAATCCTTTAACTGGGTGACATTCTAAATGGAATGATCAAAGTCCTCTTACAAGGCCACTCCTAATATGGTGATTAAATCTTCTAACTAGGTCACATTTAATAGTGTGTATTATAACCTTTGACAGGGTTGACCCCTAATGGAGCTCATTTCAAATGTGTGTATTGTAACTTTTTACACATTGCTAGTGGTTTTTCCCAAATTGGGTTTTCACATAAAATCCTAGTGTCAAACAATGATGAATGTTTTATGAATGCTTACATTTGATATTTTATGAATGTTTCCATTACACAACGCAAGGTATGTATATGATAGTTTTATAATAGAGACCAAGCAACAACATGATAAGTAGAACAATGAAGTGTTTAATTTTTGATTGTTCAAGTGGTACATATAGACCTTGAGTAACCGATTCACCCCCTTGCCCCCCCCAGTTATTATAAACATTTCTAATAATTGTATCAAGGCTTAGTGCTTATAGAGAAAAGTGGGAAGGTACTTAAAGCTAAAGATCATGATGAACAAGAGAGATGTACCCAAGTTGAACAAGGAGAACTTTCCTACATGGAAGACCCTAATGAAGCTACACATATCTAATAATAGTGATGTTGCTGTCAAATTTATGGACAATGAATATGTAGAAGTAACAACTACTCCTCTGGCTCCTAACGAATTGAGTCAGAAGTTAGATCATAACCAAGAAATTTTGGATGTTACCTCATCCCTAAGCTATATCGAGTTTGATGACTTAAAAGATTGGAATACTAAAAAGAAGATGTGGGATAGATTGAAGACCATATTCTTAGGTGATGACAATGTTTTAAGAGAAAAATCAAAAATCTTGGGAAGAAAATGTGATGACATGAGAATGATGGAAGGCGAGAACATATTACAATACTACACAAGAGTTAAAGAGGTTCTCAATGCTATTCAAGGTGCAAATGGAGAAATCAAAGATGAAATAGTGATATGTAAGGTATTGAAGACTCTACTACCTAGCTATGCCATTAGATTCTCTGCAATCCAAGAACTGAGATGCACACTAGGTAACAACTTGACCTTAGAAGGTGTAAGTGGTAGACTTACTTCTTTTAAGATGTTCAATTTTGATAACTACACACCTGCTACCATTGAATTTGCTTTCAAGTCACAACTTGTTCTTAGCAAGAAGAAAGGAAAACATGTGAAGAGTGAAACTAATAGTTTTGGTGATGAAATTGAAGCCCTCATTGCAAAAAATTCTGGAAGAGGAAGAGGTAAATACAAAGGTAAATTACCTATCATTTGTTTGTCATGCAACAAATTTGGTGATATTGCTGCTAGATGCCTTGATAGAGAAGATAAGGATGAAAGGAAGGAAAGAAAGTACAAAGGAAGAAGAGATGACAAGAACTATAAGAGAAGAAAGGATGACAAAGTTAAGAAATAATGTTATATTGCTGAAAAAATATTGATAAGTAATTTGAGAGTATTGATGATGAATTTGTCTATATTTCTATGAAAGAAGATTCTGATGAAGATGAGAAAGCTACATTAATTTCTTATGTGAAAAAAAGTGATAGATGGATAATTGAAAGTGGATTTTCCAATCATATGACTGGTGATAATTCTTTTTTGAAGATATTAGTCCATACAATGGTGGATTTTTTAATTTTTTTTATGATATCCCATGTGTTATAAAAGGTAAAGGCACTATTCAATTGATTGAAAAGATAACATGTGACAATGTTTACTAAGTTGAAGGACTTAACTATAATTTGTTGAGTATTTCATAACTAAACAAAATAAGTTACAAAGTTGAATTTCACAATAGAAAGGCCAAGATACATAACGGTAACTATAATTTGTTGAGTATTTCATAACTGAACAAAATAAGTTACAAAGGTGAATTTCACAATAGAAAGGCCAAGATATATGATGGTGATAGTAAGCTAATTAGAACTGGTGAATAGACTAGAGGTAACTTATTCTATCTAAACCTATCAAGTGAGACATGTATGTTTGCACAACAAGAGGATATTTGGTTATGGCACAAAAGATTATGTCACGTGAACTTTGACAATTTGGTGAATATCAGCAAGATGAAGAAAGTAAGTGGATTTCCTAAACTAAAGAAGCCAGAAAATGCTATGTGTAAACAATGTCAATTAGGAAAGATGACAAAGTCTAGTTTCAAGAGTAAAACACATATTGCTAGTGATATTTTGGAACTGGTTCATACTAACCTATGTGGACCCATTGGTGTTAAAAGTTACTATGGAGATCAATATTTCATTCTATTTGTAGATTACTATTCTAGAATGATGACTATGCTGTTTCTTAAAGATAAATCCAATGCTTTTCAATTATTTAAGTGGTATTAGCTAGAGTTGAAAAAGAAATAAGGAAGAGTCTCAAGTGTTTGAGATCTGAAAGAGGTGGTGAATTTATCTCACATGAGTTCAATACAATCTGCAATGACAAAGGAATCAAAAGATAGATGCCAGCACTAAGGACCCCTCCTAAGAATGAGATAGCTGAAAGGAGAAACAAATCAATAATGGACTATGTAAGAACAGTAATGATTGAGAAGAACATGTCACAAAAAATTGGAGAGAAGTGGTTAGTATTGTTTTTTATACTCTGAATAGTGTACAAGTCAAGAAAGAAAGAGATGATACTTCATATAATGAAGAACCTAAAGAATAAAGTACATTCATCTATGTAGATGATGATTCTCCTAACACTCAAAGTGAATAGATAAGTCAAGCTACAAGTTCATATCAAATAGGAAATGATGGAGTTCAAATGCAAATTGCCAAATAGTAGAGAGTAGGTGCCAAGCAATAGACTGAAGATGCCAAGTCATAGACATGCAACACTAACCATTAGATAGTGAATGGTAAGCATTCAAAACCTAAAAAGGAAGAAGAAATAAGCCTAAAGAAGAGCCAAGAAGGAAACTACCTATGTTAATAAAATATGTGAGAAGACATCATAAACCTAAATAAATCATTGGTGATGTTGAATCAACTGTAATGAAAAGAAGACGACTCAAAAAAAATACATGCTTACTTTGTGAGTTTGAGCCCAAGCCAATAAATGATGCCTTAGACAATGAAGATTGCATACAAGAAATGAATGATGAAATTGACTAGATTTAGAAGAATAATACTTTGAATTTAGTATCAAGACCTAAAGACAAAAATGTCATTGGGATAAAGTGGGTTTTTAGGAACAAGCTCAATTAAAATGGTAAAGTTATAGGAAACAAAGCAAGACTACTATGTAATGGTTATGCACAAGAAGGAGTTGATTATGGAGAAATGTTTGCTCCTATGGCAGGACTAGGAGGAGTCAAAACTCTATTTGCATACTCAAATTACATGAATTTCAAGGTGTATCAAATGGATGTCAAATATGCATTTTTAAATGGTGTATAGGAAGAAGAAGTATACATTGAACATGTAATGCCCCACTCGGAGATCCTTGGAACAAGGATTAATGAAAGCCAAGATATATATTTTTAAAAATAAGTATGGATGTAAATGACAATTAACATACCAGGATCACAAAGATCACAATGGAAGACTTAACCAACAATCTCGACAATAATGAATCTCCAAGCACCACCACCAAAATAACATGCTCAAACCAAAAGAAAAGTACCAAAATGATAACATAACTTAAAATCTTGGATCTATCGAAGGATTGAAAATAAAGCAATCCAAAAGGGTACTCAAAATACCAAAATACATACCCTAAAAAATAGCAGAGGTAGCCCCTATTTTTCATGTAAAGAAAGAAAACCACAGTCTTGTGTGAGGAAGTACGCCTTCATGTAAGAAAGTATGCCAAACTATGTGAGGAACTACCCTCTCATGCAAGGAAATGCTTTGGAACAACCAATAATTCTCTCCACTCTATTGTCGAGGATCACACAAGAGAATACCAACATGTGTGCAAGGAAGTCCCAAGTCTCACGAGGGAGAGAGTAAAATCTTGCATGAGCTTCCCTTACACTTCACAGAAGAGAATTCCTTTTAGCACAAGAGATCACATTCTTGCATGAGAAAACACTTCTCTAACCTGAGGAAGTATAACAACAATAGGGAAAATGAAAGACAAAATAGTAGGAAGAAAGAATTCCTCCACACCATGGAGTACCAGATCCACAAATTGAGGCTTAGATACTCGAACACAGGAGTAGCAAGATGGGACAAGAAACAACCATCTAAAGCATACCAGTATAAGTAAATATACTGAAAATAACATCACAATCATGTACAAAACTAACTACATGCTTGGGTGATTCGTCCCAACCACAATAGCATAATGAGACCTCAAATGTCCTAGCCATCCCCTATGTGTAACATCCCAAACTATCAACCATATAGTCAGAGTTGTATCATGAGGGCATCACTACTAAAATGTAATAATGTCATAAGAACAAGGAAATCTAACATGCTAATCCAATAAAGCAATAAATACCACAACTAAGTAAAATACATCATCTAATCATATGCTAGACATCATAATATAGGAATACATCAAATAACTAATATCATCTAAACATGATATCCAAGCATTCCAATAAGAGCATAAATTACAAGGAAGCATACTCTAAAATTTTGAATATACCAAGTGAAAACATCAAGCACCAATCACACTAGAATAATAGACCATCTTTGTACACCAATCCCCAAAAATGATATAGGTAGCTACACCTCCCAACCACATAAAACCCATAGGTCTAGTACTCCTACCATGCTGATAGAGATAATGATCTAGCGACAAATATACATAATGTAAACTTCCATGGCTACCACTCACACTAGATAGCAAGGATGAATCACTGAATTACTAACTCCATTTGCCATAGTGAGGGATATAATTCATGTACACTAAAACACATGATCATGTGCATTTGCCAAAGAAATAAATGCATTAATTAACCTAATTTAACCTTTTATTTGATCATACCAAACTAATCCATTTACATCACTCACATTCACACAAAGCATAACAAGGAAAGAATGAAGTAAATTTCCATAGCAATAAATCCTACAGATAACATAATTAGAGATATAGGATAACTAGATATCATCATGAACCATACTGTCATCTAAGAATGACATCATCATGCCAATATGATCAATTAAACAACATAGTAATCTAACATCTATGATACTAGAAATCAGAGTATAAGATATGACCCTCAAGTCATCTCAAATGTAAAAATAAAATGAGTAACAAGATCTGTTAGATCAAAATATAACAAGGTACAAACTACAAACATGAGTGGCAGTACATCCTCCCCCACTAGGAATAAGCTTACTCCTGGAAACCTACAAACAAATAGGGGTACAATCCTCTCAATTGGCTAGCATCCTCCCATGTAGTATAGGTCTCATCATTCGAGTCCCATTGGACCTTTACCTGCTCTATATCCTGACCTCTCAAAGATAGTCTTCGATGTTGAAGGATACGAATGGGATCTAAAGACAGTTTCCCATCCTCCACCTATAAGGCATCCCAATTAAGAAAATGGGTCACACCAAGAATATATTGTCTCAAAACATAAACATGGAAAACATCATGGATGTGCAATAGGTTAGGTGACAATGCTAGTCAATAAGAAATAAGACTAATACTCTCGAGGATCTCAAATAGTCTAACAAAATGTGGTGCCAATTTAGAGCCTTTCACATAATAGATTGGGCTCTTCCTTGGACACACTCTTAAAAAGACCCTATCACCAATAGAAAAGTGATGATACAACCTATGGGCATTTGCATACTTCTTTTTTCTATCCTAAGAAGGTCTCCACCCCTGTTTATATTCATCAATGAGTGCATGATTCTTTACATGACAAAAAAGAATAAAAGAATGAGAAGATAAGAACAATGTAGCTGTAAGATGATCTAGAAGCCTCTAGAAGCTCTAAAACTAGAATCTCGGCCTTCTCTAGACATTTATGGGAGTTGAACTACCATTAAAATGTGTTTATGGTACATGGAATGCTCTACATTAGGAGCTAGTAGTTAACTATCGGTGCACCACTTCTCCTTCAAAATTATCAGTGCACCTTTGTGAAAAGTACTCCTGCACACCTTGGTAATAGGTTCCAAAACTCCATATGTCTTCTAAGTGTTATAATTGAATTTCCAACATCTGGGTTTTCTTTCCCCTTATACCAAAATGCTATTTGGATGTTTTCTCTTAAACCTCTCTATTATTTCTACCACTTGGGCAGCCTCTACAATATTTGGAGCTCCATATTTATCCTTTACTAATTGTCGATAATTACTAACTTCAATCCTAGTTGTTGCAAAATCTTCAGGCTTTGTATCCAGCTCCAACAATACCTCTTCGGTCTTGAATGCTTGTCTTATGTCTTCATCTAATGAAGCATCCTCAAATGTTCCTTGCAATTTTTGGACCATTGATTGTGTCAAAATAAGCTTGGTCTTAGCCTCATCTTCAAAGATATCAAGACAAGCGGCATCGTAGCACCTTTCCACTTCTAAAAACTATTCTTGAATCTAATCCTTAAGCCTCAAAATCTCTATATGTAATCCATCCATTACTTTATTCTTGGCTAATATCTTCTCAATCTAGTCATCAATCTTGTCTAGCTCCTCAATAGTATATACTTTTATCAAAATTCAATACCTTTGATCTTTGATTTATTTTAGAGCTTGTAGGTCATTTGCCCAAGTATGAAATTCATCCACTAGCCCAAAATATTAGTTCATTTTGAGAATGAACTTGTCAGCACTAGAGTAGATGTGGTGCAATAGGTTCAACTTACATTGTATTATCTGCACACCTTCCTCCTAAAAATTTTCATGCCATTGATGACATGCTTCCAAAAATGGATCTAGCTGTGCTACTTTTGTTCTTCTTTTCTAGCTGTGCTACTTTTGTTCCTCTTTTCTCTAATACTAGCACAAGAGTTGTCTTTGGATTCTCTAGGTTATTTGGGCCCATAACTTCATGCAAATAGCCTCTTAATAGATCATTTTTATTTTGCAATGCTATCAACTCTAACTCATCCTAGTCTATATTCTTGAACACCTCATTTATACCTGTAGTGATCATCACTTTGGCTATATCTACTATGAGTCTTCCTAACATGACCTCCTTGATTTGGTAGTCTTTAAGAGTTAGTTGTTTAGTGTCAGGATTTTGAGGAGGAATGGTTGTATGTGCAAAAAAGTCTTGATCTTGGTTCTTCATTATGAAGCCTAATGTTTGTGCATCATGCATAGGTGGCTTAGTCTTCTTGATTGATTTTAGTAATTCCTTCATTCCCTTCTTGGTTGTTAGGTCTAGCTACCTCTTTTGGCAAAACATAACATCCCTCTTCAACCATGATGATGTGGTGCCCATGGAAAACATGTACTTGGATAAAGAGGTTGGTTCAATTGCAAGATCCTTTCCTTTATTAGTCCTTCTAGAGTCTTCCCCAATTGATAGAGATCTTCAATTAAAGTCTTTGTATCTAGTTGGGCTAAGGTCCTAGCTTTTGTACCCTGAGGACTTTTTTGAGGATCTTCAAGTATTTTCCCTTCCTTGGATACTTCATCAACATGCATTTTTTGGGGCTCCCCTTCTTCAGTCTCTTGTTCTTCTTCTTGTGTAAGCTCAAGAACTAGAGTCACTGAACCTTTATCCAAAAATGCCAAATCTTGAGATGGTGGTGGTGGAATGCCCAAAGGTCATTGAGGTATAGGTAAAGATTGATTCTAGTTGTCTCTTATGAATTCACTCATGGGAGTATCTCTTATTTTCTCTCCCACCAGCTTAGTGCCCATTGGCATAAAGTCAAAGTCAAAGACATCTAAGACATCAATTTCTTGACATTCCATATCATCTATCCATTTGTGTTGCTCATCTACTGATGTTGATACCTAGATAGACTCCCTTAGAGTAGATGGACCTATCACTGTCAATCATCTTCTCCTCTCTTCCTCTATGGCCCTAATCAAGTGGGTCCTTTTGCTTAAGGGGAAAAAATCAATTTTCTCCTCTTGTTCTTTATCCCCTGCTTTCAGGATGGTCTCAGGCACTTGTGGTGACAAAGTACTTTTCTTCTTTAGTCTCCTCTATGTTCCCTCCATAGTTGATTTAGTTCTTTCCTTCTTTGGAGCAAATGGGGAGGCTTCTTCCTCTTGAGTTTCTACCGGTGGCATCATTCATTCTTCTACATATTCTTCATCTGGCTATTCCAATTGTCGAGGTGCTTGTATTTCCTAATCTGGCTCTTGTGTAGTGTTGGCTTGAGGCTCAACTTGTTGAGGTTGTACATGTGCTTGCTACTCTTGAGCTTGAGTTTATTTCTCTCTTTCATTAGAATATATTATCTTCATTTGCATGACCCTTTCAGCTTCAAAGTAATTAGTCTCCCAATCATGTTGGTGTACCATTTCTGGCCTTACTAGGGATTGAGTGGAGAAGGTTGGTATTGTGACTTTTTCACCTTTACCTTTAATTGGCCTTGTTGTATCTTGTAGGGGTCTAGCCTATGGAACTAGATCCATTTTGAATGGCTTTTTGATCCATTCCTTTGGAAACTTGATTATGTGCCTATCTTGATCATTTATATCAACACTCTCATCCCTCCCTATTTTAGCATTCATTACAAGTTGGTCATAAATTTTATCCCTATTGTGGAATGGATCCATGACATCTTTGGTGTCCTTTTCCATAGCCTTAAGAGGGATCTTTATCTACATTACCTTTTTTGCTAAATATAGAGTCATCCTAAAATAGTCCCTTGTATAGTCATTTTAGTCATCTACAACATTCATCTAGTGATCCTCCAATGCATCTTCATGTTCAAACTCTTCCCCTGCTAGTTGTTGTACCATGCTGATGTTGTCAAAGTATGGGTGAGGGGAGTTGTATTCTTTTAATGGATATTGATCACACTCAAAGTCGAAGGTGACAATATCTTTTTGTTGCTTCACCTCAAAAGCATTAATTGTGATAGGCTAGACCCATGTTTTCTTATGTTGTCTTCTCACTCTGTCATATGTAGAAGTGAGTTGTCAAGAAATTTCTAGTGAGATGAGCCTATTAGATGGGTATCATGCAACCGTAGGCTAATGTTTAGATTGACTTTGTTTCAAGAATAGTTTAATATTCTCTACTAATTATGGCCAACCATGTGAAGGTGGAAGATCATTTGGCCTAATCCCTCTAACATCTAAATTCCCCATGAACATCTAAAATTCATTTATTCATTAATAAAATTTGTTCATTCCATCAATAAATTCCCCGTTAACATCATACCATTGATTTGATAAACTTGTGAATGTCACTCTAAATCGAGAATTCGCATGCAACTACATTCTATATCCATGGAAAATAGGTAGAGCTAAAAAAAACTCAACACATTTACATTTATTTAATAGGTCTATGCAAACCCCTAACAAAAATGAAAACCTGTTGGGTTTTTTCAGCTCCACTTGATGTCATATGCATTTAAATGGAGATTGCATATTGAACTATGGAATCCTTTTGCATTTCCTGAAACTAAGAGATTCACAGAGTTAGTTGTCATGCAATCATATGTTAATGTTTTGCTTTACCTAGTTTTGAGAATTTTTTAATATTCTATACTAATCAAGGTCAACCACATGAAGGTGGAAGCTCATTTGGCCCCACCCCCCTTCCTAACACATAAATTCTCTATTGACATCTAAAATTCATTCATTCATTCCATTAATAAATTCCTTGTTAACATCATACCATTGATTTGATAAACTTTTGAATGTCAGTTTGAATTGAGAATGCACATGTAGTTGGATTCTATATGCATGGACAGTAGGCGGTGCCAGAAAAACCCACCACGTTTACATTTATTTAAAAGGTCTATGAAAAATCTAACAAAAATGAAATCCTATTGGGTTTTTTCAACTCCACCTGATGTCATATGCATATGAATTGAGATTTCATATTGAACTATTGCGTCCTTCTGCATTTCTTGAAACTAAGAGATTCACACAGTTAGTTTTCATGTAATCATATGTTAATGTTGAGCTTTACTTAGTTTCAAAAATATTTAAATATTCTCTACTAATCAGGGAAAACCATGTGAAGGTGGAAGCTTATTTGGCCCCATCCCACCCCACCCCACCTAAAAATAGAGTTCCCTATGAACATCTAAAATCTTTAAGAAAAGATCAATCTTTAAAGTACATAGAATTTCCTCATTGCCTTTTGCTACTCTCACGAGAATTCCATCTTCATTGCTCATGACAAATACATCACATTTTTTTAGTGATTCCTATACACCTAACACAAGAACATCCAAGAGTTTCTTAATCACATCTTTCATTAAATGAATCCAATATTAAAAAATGACCCCTAAGAAGAAATAGTTCAAGTGAAATAAACACTTGAAAAATGAGAGAGAAAAAGAGGAATCTACTTACAAATAGGTGTTGTTATCACATCTATGGCCATGCTATGTGTTGAGTGAGTCTTATTGTTTTTCTATTGTGCCAAGATCTCTCTATTTATATACATGCATGCATGCATACATACATAGACACACACACACATATGTGTGTGTATGTATCTGTGTGTGTGTGTGTGTGTGTGTGTGTGTGTGTGTGTGTGTGAGTGTATATATATATATAGAGAGAGAGAGATCATAAGGGCACAACAATAAAATGCAGTGATCACAACTATACAACAATGAAATCCTAGATCTCCCTTGATCTCTACAATCCACAAGATCTCTCTCTCTCTCTCTATATATACATACATAGACATAAATATGTGTGTGTATGTATATGTATACACATATACATACATACATACATATATATACATAGATACATACACACATATACACATACATATATACACACACATACATAGATATGGTGATGAGAGATTAAAGAAAATAACTTGAAAGTGAAATTTCTAATGGATATAAACCATGGTAACAACATGTCTACAAATGAAATCATCAAAAAGGGATCGGGTAGGAAATCAATAAAAATAGAAGTAATGGTTCCTCAATTCCACTAATGCAATTATCGATGGGAAATCAATATAAACTAGAAGATTTTTCGTGTTTCATTAAATCACAAGGCCACAAAAAGTGTGCTTATGTGAGACAAGATGATATGCAAGAACAAAGATGGTCCTTTCTTTTATTCATTACACCAAAAAAATGTGTTAACATGAAGAAAACACCAAAACTTAAAGGTCACACAATCATAACAATGCAATAAAACTATTGGCTCCATTATTATCCATGAACATGCATACACAAAAGTAACACACTCTAACAAGAATAACTACACTCGAAATGAGAGCATGAATAGCATATACCAATAGCATATATTATTGCATCAAAATAATAGCATGTAGTACATATTGCATCCATGTATTTATAAGAAATCATCTCTTCCCTTTGTGTTAGGAGCGAGAATTTTTAAAATGAAAACACATGCTAAAAAATAAATTTAAAAAACTAATGATATAAAAATTGACTCTCTAAATGGTGCTAAGTAGATCTCCACCCATGTTTATATTTATTAATGGGTGCATAAGCCTATACATGACACAAAAGAATTAAAGAATGAGAAGATAAGAAGAATGCAGCTATAAGATGATCTAAAAGTCTTTAGAAGCTCTAAAAATGGAAGCTCGACCTTCTCTAGGAGTTTTTGGGAGTCGAAATGTTGTCAAAATGTTGTTTTGGTGCATGAAATGCTCTAAATTTGGAATTGGTAGTTAATTGTTGGTTCACTAATTCTTCTTCAAAACTATTAGCACACCTCTATGAAAAGTGCACCTATGTACCTACACACCTTGCTGATAGGTTCCAAAAATCTAAAATTCTTGTAAGTGTCAAAATTGAATTTCCAACATTTTGGTTTTCTTCCCTTTATACCAAAATGATGTCTAGATGTTTACTCTTACACTTTCTATTATTTCCATGACTTGGGTAGCCTCTGGAAAATCCAAAGCTCCATATTCATCCTTTATTTATTATTGGTAATTACTAACTTCAATCCAAGTTGTCACAAAATATTCAAGCTTTCTATCCAACTCCAACAATACCTCTTCAGTCTTGAATGTTTGTCTTGTGTCCTCATCAGATGAAGCATCCTTGAATATTCCTTGGAATTTTTGGACTGCTGATTGCGTCACAATAAACTTGGTCTTAGCCTCATCTTCAAAAATACTAAGGCAAGCGACATTGTAGAACCTTTCCACTTCCAAAAATTGGTCCTAAATCTAATCCTTAAGCCTCTAGATCTTTGTACATAATCCTTCCATTACTTTATTGTCAATTGATATCTTCTCAATCTAGTCATCGAGCTTGTCTAGCTCCTTAGGAGTATATACTTCCATTAGCATTTGATACCTTTGAACTTTGATTGATTTTAGAACTTGTAGGTCATTTTCCCAAGTATGAACTTCATCCATTAGCCCAAAATCTTGGTTCACTATGCCAACCAACTTGTTGGCACCAAGCTAGATGTGGTGCAATAGGTTCAAACTGCATTGTATTATTTGTACACCTTTCTCCTCAAAATTGTTGTGTCATTGCTGACATGCTTCCAAAAATGGATCTAGTTGTATTGCTCATGTTTCTCTTTTCTATAATACTAGCGTAGGAGTAATCTTCAGATTTTCTAGGTTGATTGGGCCCACATTTTCATGCAAATAGCCTCTTAGTAGCTCATTTTCCTTACATAATGCTATTGACTTGGACTCGTCCCAGTCCATATGCCTACACACCTCTTTCATACCTATAGTGATTGTTACTTTGGTTGTGTCTATTGTGGGTCTTCCGGACATGACCTCCTTGATTTAGTAGTCTTTAGAAGTTAGTTCTTTGGTATCAACATGTGGAGGAGGAATGGCTATCTGTGTAAGCAAGTCTTGATCTTGGTTCTTCATTATGGAGGTCAATATTCACACATCACTCATAGATGCTCTTGTTTTCTTGATTGATTTTACTAATACTTTCATTCCCTCCTTGGTTGTTAGGTCCATCTATTTCTTTTGGAAAAGAATAGCCTCCCTCTTCAGCCAAGTTGGTGTGATGCCCATGGGAGACATGTACATGGCTAAAGAGGTTGGTTCTACTATAGGATACTTTCCATTACTAGTCCTCTCTGGAGTCTTCTCCTATTGAGAAAGATCTTCAATTTTAGTCTCTGTATTTGTTTGGGCTAAGGTCCTAGCCTCTATACCTTAATGAGTTTCTTGAGGCTCTTCAAGTCATCAACATGCAGCTTCTAGGGCTCCCCTTCCTCAGTTGCTTGTTCTTCTTCTTGTGTAAGTTCAGGAAGTGGAGTCACTAAAATTTTATCCAAAAATGTCAAATCTAGAGATGGTGGTGATGAAATGCCCAGAGGTCCTTAAGGTAGAGACAAAATTGATTCTAGTCCTCTCCTAAGGGTTCACTTGTGGCAGTATCTTTTATTTTCTCTCCCACCATCTAAGTGCCCATTGGTATGAAGTCAAAGTCAGAGAGGTTGAAGACATCAGTTTCTTGAGCTTCCTCTCCTCTCTTTCTCTATGGCCCTAGCCAAGTGGGTCCCTTGGCTTAAGGGAAAAAATTCAATTTTCTCACCTTATTCTTCATCTTCTACTTTCAAGATGGTCTTAGGCACTCGTGGTGATGGACTGGTTTCCTTCTTTGGTCTCATTCTATGTGTTCCCACAATAGTTGATTCAGTTTCCTCCTCTAAAGTTGCTACTGGCAACACCCTCTACTACTTGTTGTCCCTCCGGCTATGGAGGTGCTTGTCATTCCTAGGTTGGCTCTTGTACAGGCTCAGCTTGAGGTTCAACTTGTTGAGGTTGTACATGTTCTTATTGCTCTTGACCTTGAGTTTTCTTCTCCCTTTCCTTAGAAGATGTTCTCTTCCTTTTTATGCCTCTTTCATCTTCAAAGTACTCATACTGGTGTACCATTTTCAGCCTTACTGGGGATTGAGTAGGGAAGGTTGGTACTATGACTTTCACACCTTTACTTTTAATGAGTTGTCCTATAGCTTGTAGGGGTATGGCCTATGGAACTAGATCTAGTCTAAATGGATTTTTGATCCATTATTTATCAACTCGATTACATGCCTAGGTCAATGATTTATATAAACATTCTCATCCCTCCCTATTTCAGCATTCATTATAGGCCAGTCATAAATTTTATCCCTATTTTATAATGGATCCATGACATCTTCGATGTCCTTTTCAACAAAATAAAGAGAGATCTTTATCTTCAATAACTTTTCTACTAAATATAGAGCCATCCTATAGTAGTCCCTTTTACAAACAACATAGTCATCTACAATGTTCATCTAGTGATCCTCCAACACATCTTCATGTACAAACTCTTTCCCTACTAGGTTTTGTACCATGCCAATATTGTCAAAGTATGGGTGAGGGGAGTTGTATTCTTCCATGGGATATTGATCCCACTCAGAGTCAAATGTGATAATATCTTGCTTTTGGTTCACCTTGAAAGCACCAATTGTAATGGGACAGACCCATGTTTTGTGATGCTTTGTTCTCACTCTATCATATGTAGAAGTGATTTGTCATGCAATTTCTAGTATGATGATCCTATTAGATTGGTATCTTGGGAGCTTCTTTGGGTACAATCCAATACCAACTACCCTAAGATAGGTGAAGGTTTTGAACTGAATATAATAGGCACCTATTTCTATAATCATGGTTACTACCTCTACTGACATTCTTTTGGCACAATCAACTTCAATGAACCTGATGATGTCATGTATAAATATGGGTCATCTTTGATGGCTACTAACTACTCATCCAAGTTGTTAGCAAGATGGTAGCCCAATCAATTGGCATCTTTTCCATTTAGCTAGTTTCAAAAAAATGGACCATCCAAGTTGGAAGGTGTCCTACTCTAGGAAGTCCCATAGCTTTGCTCAAAAACACAATTGCATATCCAATGTCATCCTTCATATAACCCCCTTGCTATATCAACTTTACTGACTCTACAACCAACTAGCATTTTGTCAATTAGGAAAGAGGATTGAACTATTTCCTTTTCTTCCTTCTCATTTTTTCCATACCATCTTTCGACCCCATCATTTGAAGTTAGTAAATATCGATTTTCCCTTGGAAAATGAAATAGTTTCTCTATGTTCCAGGGTTAGAGGTCCAAGTCTATCTCTCCCATGACACTCTTGACGACCTTTTCTTTAGTAATAGTGTTCTACAAGAGTCATTACCATTTCTGATGACTGAATTGATGTTGGGTGAGGTGCTATGTTCACAAGGCCTGAGTGCATGAGCCATTGTAGAGCTGTCTCTAGGCTTATTCTAGATTGTGAGGAACGCATTCCAATCAATGTGTTCTAGTTCTTTTTCTTTTATCTTTGAATTTCCATCTTGAAACCTTTATTTCCTTAGTGCTTCTTAGCACTTGAATGTTGATATTTTAAGATCCATATTTTCCACCATTGAAGAGGATGATGATGTCATCTTATCTACACTAGAAAAAAAAATAGTCGAAAGGTTAAAACTTGACCTATACAAGACTCTAACTAATTACAAAATAAGTCAACACTAGTAAAAACATAATAAACAATAGTTGATCCCTGCAAAATATTGTGGCATATAATTCAACATACCTAGCACAACCTTAAAGGTGCACTACTTGGACCTTTGAATAGCCTTAAGGAGTACTTGCACATGTGTCCACCTATGTTAGGTGTGCACATGTGTAGTGCAATTGGGGTTAATGAAGTCTTAATCTTCTTTCTTCATATGTAGTGGAGTTGCACACATGCACACCTTCATTTTTCTTAGAAAGTTTGGCATTTGTTCTTTATGTTTTGCCTTTTTTGTTAGGTGTGTACATGTGCACCTTGTGGAGGTGTGCATGTGTGCACACTCATTGTACTTCACGTGTTAGTTTTAATTTTTTAAGGTCTTTCTTAAATGTGTGGGGGTGTGGATGTGTGCACCTTTATTGAGTGTTAACCTTGTGTTAGTTATAAATGAAAGGAATTGGTTGAGTAGTGCAGGTTGGAGCTATACGAAGGTGTGCACTTGGAGGAGTTGGGGAGTATAGTGAAGAGAAGGTAGGGGGTTCAGGGTCCTATAGAGACACCAAACTCAGCGTGCACCTCTGCGGGTGAAGACCTTCGCAAGTGCACACCCTCCAGAGCTGCTCATGTATGTATCTTCGGAAGGAGGTATAGTACTTACTTGCACACTGAGAACACATGTGCAATGTAGATGTGTGTAAGTGCTCTACTACACACTTAAAGCACATGTAAGCTCAAAACTTCACTTTTCTCTAGTCTCTATTCTCCAAACTTCCTCAGTTAGATACTGGGGTTTGACCTAGACTCCTAGAGGAGTCCAATATTGACCTAGACTCTAGATAAGGAGCCTAGTAGGGGAAAATCTACTAGGGGGTCCCCATTTCTAGGAGAATGGGGTGTGTTTTGTGAGACAACAACAAATATTCCCAATGAAAAGGAAGAAATGACAAAGTAATTTTTTCATCAGCAAGTATTCTTCTAAAATGTGCCAAATGAAAAATGAATTATGAACACTTCAAGAAGCATTCAAGTTGTTTGATAGTTAAAAATTGAGAATCTTAAATCTTCAAGCTCATTGTGTGCTTAGTGTATTCATTTCCTTTGATATCTTGAGATGTAGTCTATCATGAGTATCTAGCAACTCAGAGAAAATCTTTTGCTCCACCAGTCCATTCATCAAGAATCCTCATAAAACATGGTTAACAATCACTACCTAACTAGCTAAGAAAATTCAATCTAAGGGCTCTTGATGATTTATCAATTTTTTCATTTTGAATCCTTAGTAATCTCTTTTGATTTTCTTCATAAAGCTTGCATGTTTCCATTTGATTCTTCCTTGAAGCCTTTTGTATATTTGGTGGATAGCCATTTTGGAGTACATATCCCCTCCTTCAAATTACCTTTTAGGATCATCTGGATCTTTATTTTAACACCAACTATATCATCAGAAATATCAGATCTTCTCTTGCTACTACAACTACCAGGATCAAATGAATCATACTTGTTGGAAGCCTTCATTTGATTAGAAAATTTCTTTCTTCTTCATCTACTCTTAATCACAAGACCAGATAACTGTCTTTCAACAATAAGAACCTCAACCATAGGTTTTTCTATCTTCAAACTAAAATTCTTAAAAACATAGAAGTTCACTTCAATATTTAGGGTCAAATTGTGGCAATATGGTAATTTGTGGATTTTCATGTTTTTTTATTTTTTTTAGAATTATCCTCGATGTCATCATAATACAAATATATACACTATAATTTTGATGCCCACATGATTATAAACAAAAAAACAAAAGAAAAACACAACATAAATCATTTCCCATTTGTTTGATCAATTATGGAGAGCTACGCACAAAAGAGGGTGGAGAGCTCTAAACATTGATGGAGATTTCATTGTCAAGTCCTTGTGGTCACTGCATTTCATTTTTGTACCCTTATGTCTCTACATTTCATTGTTGTGCCCTTGGTGGAAATTAGTGGAGATCGAGGATTTCATTGTCATGCCCTTGTGATCATTACATTTCATTTCCATTTCTTTGTGATCTCTATATTTCATTGCCATGCCCTTGTGATCTTTGTGCCCTTGCTCTATGATTTTTCTTTTGTACTATGCCCTTGTGATCTCTATCCCCTTGCTCTGTACTTTCTTCAAGGTGAGAAGAGGTACCTATGTAAATCTTCTTTTCTTTTCCTTCTAAACATGTATATTTTTATATTTCCCCTAGCAAGTGATTAAAGAAGCTTCTCTTTATGTATATGTATGTGTATATATACATACATACACCCATATGTCTATATTAATGTATACACACATATATATATATATATATACATATAAATATGTATATATATGTGTGTGTACATACATACATATATAGAGATCACAAGGGCACAACAACAAGATGCAGAGATCACAAGGGAACGACAACGAAATGCATCGATCACAAGGGGATGACAATGAAATCCTATATCTCCACTGATCTCCACAATCCACAAGATCTCTTTGTATATATACATGCTATAGGACTAGAAAATGGGTTAATATCTAGCATACTATGAGCAATCACCACCTCAATAAACATATGCTGAAAACCATCTTGTCTACCATGAAAGCCAACTAAAATAAAGAAAACAACATAAAGCAAAACAATCCCTTTTTAGTTGTAGCTCCCATGTCCTTCTTTCTTCTCCATATAATGTAGCTCCAATTGCCTATATTGCACACAATTGAAACCAAAATCCTATGATGGGATGATGATATTGAGAGTACTAGAAAAGTGATTTGAAGCCTAAGGAATTCTAAAAGATTAAGGACCGAGTGCTTAGGACTTAAGACTAGAAATGGGAGCAAGATGACCCAATTTATAGCCAATATGAAAGACGATACAATTGAATGAGATGATGGACACTTTTCAATGGAAATGTGCAACTTGGCATGATATTCCTTAGGATATCCATTATTCATATAACATAAGATGCCAAATGTGAGATTTTATCATGCACAAAATTAAACATGCCTAAAAGTAGAAGAGAATCTATGACATGCATATAACACCTCAAAGCCACTTGTAGGATTCTATGATGCATGGAAGTCAACATGGCTAAAATTGGATGAGGATCTATGATGTGTCATGTGACACCTCAAAGCTACTTATAGCCAAGAATTTATGATGATGGAGGCTTATTATAGATATGAATAAGAAATAAATTATATAGATTATGACATAATTTAGCCAAGTCTGAGGATAAAATCTATGATATAAGATGTACATGTGGCAAGATTATGTGGAATATTTGAATTAAAAATCCATATATCCACACAAATGGAAATATGTAAAATGGAAATTAGAGGTGGAAAATAGAACTTAGGAAATTGTGATAGTTTTGAGAAGATGAATCAATTAATTAATAAATATCAATTAATTAAGAATGTTAGGTAGGAAGAATGATTATTAATGCGAGACAAAGATGATCAGACTGAAATAGAATTAGATTATGGGTTATCTAGTCCTATAAGATAAATTATTAAATGATTGGCCAATTTGATTAGATAAATGCAACAATATCTTTTGATGAAGTGTGGTGATTATGTAGATCGATTAGGATGATGGTGGATAGATCAAAGCCATGATCAAATTGATTGATTGATTAAAATTGATAACATGCCAAGGACACATGACATGGATTAAGGACATGTCACATTCAACTAACAATGTGAATGCAATAGGATCGAGATTGATTGATAGGGTTGATCATAATAACATATACAAACATTGTCAATATTATTAAATGGATTTTATGATGCCATGATCTGACACTAAGAGACTTGAAATGTCAAAGGTCAAATGATGTGAATGACAATGTGACCCAGCGATGAGAGACATGACAATGCTAAGGTCTGATTTGATAAGTTTGATAGGTTTTGATAGGTATCCTAGGTACTGAGAAACATGACAATGCCTAGTGTTGCATAGATGATGGTAGATTAGGGATGTTAGGCATATTTTGGGTTGATTAGGACTAATTTGGGGTGATTCTAGGTAGATTTGGGATGATTTTGGGTTGATTTGATATGATTCTAAGTTGATTTAAGATGGTTTTGGGTTGAGTAGATGAGATTTTGAAATGATCTACAAATGATGTGAAAGGGGATATGAATAATGAAGGAAATTTTTAAAACCTTCTCAAGTGATATTCAAGTTTGGCCAAAAGATCAAAATTAGTGAAATGATAAAATGAGATGAGTTAGTATGAAAATATGATTAAACCATAAATGTGAACCATTTTGAGTGTCTACACATACATACATACATACACACGTGTGTAGGTATAAATACACATATATTGTTGGTTAACAGTCTGTCCCTCTTGCTAACTTGGCTTTACCTTGACTCTAGATACCCAAAATGTGAGGAAACAAAAGGATGTCACCAAAAAATGGGTCAATATATATATATTATTTCACTTCCATATGAATTATAAGGTACAACTCCATTATGTGTAAAATATACCTAGAATGATGTCTTTAGTAGATCAAATAGTAAATAGGGTATGTTTTTAACCTAAGAGAAAAAGATGCTTAACCAAGCTACCCATAGACATAAGAAACCTAGGTGAGGTTTTAGGTCTAACACTAACTCTACTTATACTCCTAAATGCCTCTAAAACTATGGGATGCAAGGGGATGTAATGGAAGAAGAACATCCATGGCCCTAAGCAGCTCTCTAACTAGTTAAGGTTGCCTAGTGGAAAAATCCCAATGCACTTTAATCATAACTTCACATTACTGATGTGAAATGTTATGCAACTCTAGAAAAGAGAAGAAATACGTATGAAAGATAGCACCTGAATCACTCAAAAATCCAATGGTCATCAGTTACAACTCAACAATTCAGAGAAAGAAAATAGAAATGGTTAGAAAATCTCAATATGGTTCATATTCCTCTCTAATCTATAACACTCAGCTTGGCACCAAATCCATGTAATTTGTATCTCAACAGTCACATCAAATTTGAATTCTTATTATCGATCTCAAACCAATGATCATGATTATAACCTAGCAATTCTTTCAGTTCAATCCTTATTGCCTCCTCATAGTTGTCCATCATACAATACTTTTAACCCATGTGACGACTAACTATTATCTTATTTTGTAGCTTCACAACCTTAAGTTTACTCATAGCTTAATCATGCAATGGTATGATCTTTTATCTTTTGTTATTTTTCCCCTTTGTCATTGCTTTACAACTTGAAATGTCTTGAATACCTTTTAACTTATGATGTTGTGATTCCTCTTATTCACAACTTTGCAACTACTCACTACCTTCTTTTGCTAACTACAATGAAGTAGTGATTGTTGCATATTAACCATGTTCGCACCTTCACCACAAAAACTTACTATTATTTCAAACCTGTGAGGTAGATCAATATTTTCAATTTGATTGCATCTCTTCTTCCCAACTATCAATCACTTAACACCTTTATCTCTCGCAATGTTGTGATCACTATTTTAGTTGACAATTGCTTCACTTCACAACTTTGCAACTTAGAATCCCTTAACTACATTACTTTATGTTTATAAAATTCTTGATCATACATAGAATACTTCCTTTTAGAATCATTTAGATTCTCACTAAAGAAAGCAAAAAATTTACCTTCTGACTCAACACAATTCCTATTGCGCTACCACTTGCATCACATTCAACTTGAAATACCTTATTAAAATCAGGAAATTCCAATACAAGCAACTCAGCAACCTTTTGTTTCAAAGTTTCAAAACTCTTATCAACTCCATGTGTCCGCTTTAATTCCTTTTTATCTCCTCTCATTGTCTCAATCATAGAATTACAAACAAACTAAAATTCCTTAAAAACTTTCTATAAAAACTAGCCAAACCATGAAATGATCTTAGCTCACCCACATTCTTAGATGTAGGTCATTCCATGATTTCTTTAACCTTCTCTAGATTTATCTTGAACCCATTAGCTGAAATCACAAATCCCAAATACACAATCTCATCTTGCATAAAAGAATACTTGTTTAGATTAATCATCAACTTCTCTTCTTTCAATCTCTGCAATACTTCTCTAACTGAATATCAAAATGTCATCCAAATAAAAAATTCCAAACTTACCCAAGAATCTTTTTAGTACTTCATCCATTAACCTCATGAAATTACTAGGTGCATTAGTCAAACCAAAAGGCATAACCAACCATTTATACAAACCATCTTTTCTCTTAAAATAATTCTTCTACTCATCACGTTCTTTGATTTTGATCTAATGATAGCCACTCTTCAAATCAATCTTGTTAAAATACTTTACTTCACTAAAACAATCCATTATGTCATCCATCCTTGGCATAGGAAACCCATATTTCACTGTGATCTGGTTAATAGCTCTAGAATTAGTACACATTCTTTCTCCATTCATTTTAGGTTTTGATACAATAGGTACAACACATGAACTCAAAATTTCTCTAATCAAACCTTTGTGTAATAACTCATGCACTTCTTTGTTAAGTTCATTGTTCTTTGTAGTTGTCAATCTATATGGTGCTTTATCTAGAAAACTAGCTCTAGCAATTATATCCATATAATAACTTACAATCCTTATTATTGATAAACCATTAGGTATATCCTCTACAACAATCTCTTTATCAATCAACAAGTTTTCAATTTCTACTAATACTCAGCCTCTACCACTTTCTACTATCACTTTGTCATTACCAGTTTATGTTGTCACTCAGTCATTATTAGCTTCTATTGTCACTCGATCATTACTAACAAAACTTAGTCATCTAGGAATTATAGAAAAACAAATGTGATTCCTTTAAATTTATTTTTAAATTTGTTTCCCATTGACCATAAAAATTTTCATACTAGTACAATTAACCTCATCTAGACTTTCAATCAAAGGCAACAATATTTTCTTTTTCCCATTCACCCAAAGATTATATTGATTCAATCATCCATCATGTATAGCATATCTATTATATTACCAAGGTCAACCCAACAAAATATGACAACAATCCATAGGCTTAATATTATATAGAACTTCATCAAAGTAATATCCAATCTTGAACTTCACAATACATTGTTCACTTACCAATTTCTTATGCTCATCCTTGATCCATGCAATATGATAGGGTTTAAGATGCTTTAGACTCTACAACTACAAATTTGTAACCAGCTCTTCTAATGCCAAATTTTTTGAACCTCCATTGTCAATGATTACCTAACAACATTTTTTAGCCATCTTACATCTGGTTTTGAAAAGACTTCTCATTAGGATAAGTTCCTCATCACTTCCCTTATTACATAAGTTTCTTCTCACCATCAAATTTTCCCTAGCCTCAGGTCCACTTGATGGACCCTCAATATCTCCTTGTATCACAACATTTCTATTACCTTGCCCACTTTTAAAGGATCTACACTCAAAGGATCTATGCCCTTATTTACCACATCTGAAAAAATTACCATGAAATCCACCTCTAAAATAAGAATTACCTCTTCCTTAGTAAGAACTAGTACCTCCTCGCTAAGAATCACCACCTTTCCATTGTTCCTACCTTTATAATCATTCTTCCATTTAGATTGACCCATATCTTGCAAAGAATTATTAGATCTGCCACCTTCTCCATACGATCTACCTCTACCTCTTTGGAATCTACCACCTCTACCTCTTTGTCTTTGCTCATGCTTCTTTGTTCAGATCTCCTCAGCTTTCAAGGCATTTTGGTATGATTCTTCCACACTTTCCAATTTCACAAAACTTATTTCATCTTGAATTCTAGATCTCAATCTGTTTATGTACCTTTCATTTTTCTCAACATCATCATCCACATGTTCAAATCTAATCTCCAATCTATAAAATTCCTCAATATACTCCTTCATAGTCATGTCTCTTTGTCTTAAATTTTGCATCTTTTTCAACAAGATAACTTGCTAATCAACAAGAAGGAATTTTTTCTTCACTTTGTTTACCATCTTTAGCCAAGTTCTAATCTTTTCTTTTCCTCTCCTTTGTCTATTAGTTTGCAAATTCTCCCACCATAGTGAGGTATTTCCTTTTAACCTAATAACTTCAATCTTCACCTTCCTATTATTAGGAGTGTTTTCATAGTCAAAGAGCTTCTCCATTTGAAAGATTCAATCTAATACAACATTGGTGTCCAATTTCCCATCACAAGGAACAACTTCTATAGAAATCTTTGAATTTTCCCTAGACCTCAAAAATCTTGCCACATCTAGATCTTCTCCAGGTTCTAGATTAGGGTTTGGTTCTACTGCTTCATCATCACTCACATAATCAAGATGTGCTCCTCTCCTCTGGCTACTCTCTATAATATCTAATCTGGCTGCAGTCTATCTCAATGTATTCAATACAACATTATCAGCATTTCCTCTACCTCAAACCATTTTTACAAATCAGGTTCCTATAAGATTGTAACCCTATGCAAGTTATAGGTCAAATTCGCAGATCTGCCACCCTATAACCAAATTTAAATTAAGGTTCTACATGATCCAATCTATAGAAGGATGAACCTCAAGCTTTGATACCACTTAGTGCAAGGAGGGATGAAATAACTAGGGCCAAGGGCACACCTAACTATCTCAAGAACCTTGCAGAGTAAATACAACAGAAGAAAACAAAAGACAACAACACCAAGGAGAGAGAGAACCAAAATACTTTATTTATTCATCAAGTAATCAACATACATGCCCAGCTATAAGGCCTTCTGAGTTATGGCCAGATACAAAATACAACTTCTAGTTCTATGATCCAACTTCTAATTCACATTTCTAGAAACATATGCATTCCACCCTCAAAAACCCTCTTCATTTTTCCCTAAGCTAAGCCTAAGAACTCTATTTATACTTGCCAAAACAATTATAAAAGATTCTAGAACATCACATCAAAGAAAGACTGACCCCAAAATGCTCAACACTCCTCCCGAAATAAGATCCTATCATTAAATTCACAATTCAAATTAAATACAAAAGTCAGCTCCCATTATGAACCAAAACACAGATAACTTGGCTAAAGAAGGAACTGAGCATCAAAAAATAGTAGGCTCACTCAGCACATGAAGGAACATTTGGCTAATGCTGGATAACTTGGTACACACTAGATAACTCAGAAACAACTGGAACTCAATAACAATTGGAGCTTGGCAATAATTGGAAACTAGAACTTGACAACAACTAGAAATTGACACTTAATGGTAACTAGAACTTGATAGCAACTAGTAATTGGAACTCGACAGCAACTAGAACTCGATAGCAACTAGCACTCGACAGTAACTAGAACTTGACAAGAATTGGCAAAATGGACAAAAAGTGTAGGATTACGAGGGAATCCAGGATGTTCTTGCATCACACACACATACACGAACACACAAAAACACAAAAAAACACACACACACACACATACATGCATGCACAAAAATATGTGCACACACATCCACACACATTATTGAAGAGACTTATACTAGAGATTGATCAAAGATTTCTATATGTACTTCTAGCCATTAGACTTCTATATCTATTAAAACTTGATATTGAAGTATTTATATACTAAATATTTATCATAGATTGATATTTCTAAAATTGTATTCATACTTTAATCATTTTGATAAGTATAATTAGGGTTTATTTGTTGGCTTTTTCACTTTCAAACTATTACATTTTCCCAATGTACATTATGTGTATTTATTGTAAATTTTAGGAATATGAATCTGCCTCATATATTATAGGATTGTATTTTAAATAATCTTTTAGGATTCATGAGATCCCACTAACTATTATCTAAGAAGGGCACTCATAATTTATAGAGCACTTCATGGACCTTTTAAAAGAAGTTGGGCACAAACTTGACCTTTATTTTCTATTATTGTAAGAAAAAAGAATGGAAATACTAGAATAATCAATAGATAACTTGGATATCTAATTAGATACCTCAAAAAACAATGATTTGATCTGGGTCTTCCACAAGATAAATATGTATACAATGGGCCCATATATATAAGTATTGGTAAAATTTCATTTGAGGTAGCTTTTGATGTTGAACCTACATAAGTATTTGAGGTTTAGGATGTGAGAGCCATGGAGATAAGTATTGAAAAGGGATGATAATTTGTAGTGTCCATAAAGAGCATACATGAGAAGGTTAGAGAGAATCTTAAAACATGAGGTGGTCAATGTAGGTTGGTATACAAGTTTATGGAAATTTTTTATTAGATAGAACCCCCTCTTAGGGCTTTTATCTCAAAAATATTTAATTTTATTTCATCTATCCTTTTAAAGGACTTTTTGCTATGGGTGAAGATAGAGGTCTATCAAGATATCCAAATGAAGACTAGGTGAAAGATTTAGTTATGAATAAACTTGTGAAGTTGTAGTGCATTATGGACACCAAGGAAACCATGAGAAAAAGGAACAAGGTATAAAATGAGCACCTCATAAAGTGCAAAGGCCTTCAAATGGAGGATGTCACATGGTTGATACAGGAGGAAATCAAGAAGCATGGAAGCATAATTTTAGATATTATCTCAATGTACACTTGATATTCTTATTATGCCTAGGAGTATGGTGTATAGGAGTATGGTGTATGAATGCCTACTAAATTCATGCCTCTATGAGGCTATTTTGTGAATAGCAATTTTTCATTATTCTTTGGTCATCTAATAAAGTATTTTAACTATTTTAAACTAGGTTCTGTTAAATAATGTCATAGGAAGTCATTTTGGGTCATTTGTAAAAATTTGCAAAAGTTATTACGTAATTTTTCCTATTTGAAGACTACATGTGATCTTGACATCATTACCATAAACTATTATTACTTGGTGAATTGGTTAGAAAGAAAAGACATTTTTGTGAAGTACACTACCAATTTCTAGGTTTTTTTCTCCATTAAAAGTGGGGTTATATCAAAACCCTCATAATATATGGTTGTGGATTTAGGGAAAAATGCTGAGATGGGTGGAAATTATGTTCATATTGAGCCAAGTAAAAGTAAGGAATCCATTAAAGTTAATGAGGAAGATTGGATGTATGTGTGTGAGGGAGGCCTCATTCCCTTCATAAAATATATTTAGGGCTATGAGGAGAATGTTTCCATAAAGTTTGTCAATTCATGAAATAATATGCATGTCATAGTTAATGGGATTAATGAAGAAGTGACTCTAAGAGGCATTGGGCTCTCCCTTAAAGGAAAAATATTGCATACGCAGGTGAGGATTATTGATCAAGCTAATTTGAGAAAATTCTTTTGACCTGATGAAGATCTAGTATTTATATGTGTTGGATTTGGAAGAGAATCTCTCACTGAGCCCTAAGATGAGGTATGTTACACTTTTATGTGTTATCTTACACCAGAGGGTCAAATTTCGCTCCTTTATTACTACTATTTCCCCATTTTAAATAACTTTGGGGAGAATTATCTTATTTCCCTTCCTTACCTTAATCATTTTGTGTTAGATAATATTCTGCATATTAGGAAGAAAAGGCAAGATGGTAAACTCTACACTATGGTTCACCAAGGCTTCACGTTCTTCCTGTATAATTTTTATCTGGCATTTTTTCCCCCTCAGCCAATCATTTTTAAATTCCTCCCTCTCAATCCTTCACTTTTAACTTCTACTCTCCAAATATTTGTAGAACATCGCTCAGTTGTTGACACCAAATGCCTCAAAACCACCCGCACCTACATCTTCTAACAAATTAAGTTGGAAAAGGACATCAATATTATTGATTTTGATGCTGAGGTAAAAGTGGGTAGAAGAATATCTCTCATGTCTAGATACAACTTGAAGTAGGAAAATCCTAAGGTTAGGCAAGACTTCCCTTTAACTCAAACTCTACTAGTAGTGGGAAGAATAAGACACCCACTAAACTACAAAAAAGGAAATCTAATAGAAAGAGGTATATTAATTATATCGAGGAGGATATTGTGAGTGAGGGTCCTCAATTCAAGGGGGTTATTTCAATTCTAAGAATAGTATTCTAAGCCCCATTCCCTCCCATGTTTATGACATTCTTAAATATGAGACTTACACCCTAGGGGATACCAATGTTGGGGGCGACAATTATGACCCTGATATTATCACCTCCCCTACTTAAGAACAAGATAAGGATAAGAATTCTACCAAAGGTGATGGGTATGACCCTCAAGTAACTCTGAGAATTTGTATTTAGGGCTATACCAAGTATAATTCTATGCTCAATGAGAAAATTAAGTGACTCATGGGGATACATTATAACATTGACCAGAGATTTGACGAGGTGGTGAACTTTGTGGTCAAGGTCATACACTCAACAATCATAACTCTTCATCTCCCTCATGCTAAGAAAGATGGGTTTCTTTCCTCTATTGGTGTAAATACTATGAGATCCTTATACCAATTTATGGTAAAGGACTAGCTTCGTGTGTTGTAGGAAAGGCCTAGTAAAGAGAAGAAAGAGAGATAGCTAAGGAGACCAAAGGTGACCCCAAATGATACCAATGTTGGGTGTGACAATGGTGCCCTTGATACTATCACCTCCCCTACTTGAAAAAAAGATAAGGATAAGAAAAATACCAAAGGTGATGGGAATGACCCTCGATTCACTCTAAGAATTGGTGTTTAGGGCTATGCTAAGGAGACTTCCATGTTCAATGAGAGCATTAAGAAACTCATGAGGAGATAGGATAACCTCGAGTAGAGATTTAATGAGGTGGACAAATTTTTAGTTTAGGTCACACACTCAGTGGTCACCACTCTTCATCTCCTTCATTCAAAGAAATATTCAGTTATTACCTCTATTGGTGTAAATACTATGAGATCCTTGTACTTTTATTGCCTGATGACTAACTTTGTGTGTTGCTGGAAAGGCCTAGTAAAGATAAGAAAGAGAGACACCTCTTTGTGTTTATTTTCCTTTTTTGATTTTTTTAGTTACTTGGACTTTTCCTTTGAGGGCTTCATCTATAGTCTTTAGTTGGGATCAATTTATTTTTGTTATCTAGAGTTGGTATATGTTAAATTTTCAATTTATTACTCTACCTACTGACTATAATACTCTTAGATACTAGGATGTTTTGATCTAGGGTTTTTTGGTATTAATAAAGGGGGTAGGATGATAATCTTCTACTAGTGACTTTTTGTTGTGTTTCAGATTTTCCTTTTGGGTTAGCCCCCATTTTGGCTACTTCTTAATATCAAAAACTTTCCCTTTAAATGTTTTCATTATGTAAAAATCATATCTTTTCTAGTTATACTTTAAATGTTGGCTAATAACCATTATAAATGTTGGAGAGACATGGTGATAGGCCATTATTTGTTTATGTTCATTTAGTAAAATAACAATGTTTCCTATGTTTTACTTTCTTTTTTGTTGTTGTAAAGACTTTTATATGAAAATTGTTTTATTTAATGGTGTGATGACTATACTACCTTTTGCATTTTTCTTGCTCCAATTTAATTAATATTTAATAATTCTTGAGGAAATTTGTTGAATTAGTCATGAAACCCTAAGTTTGAGGTTTTGGTAAAATAAATCATTATTTGAGGCCTGTTTGAAAGATGGAATATTTTGTTAGTCAATGAGATAGATTTTTTAGGGTGTTCTTTATGTCTGATAAGCTGGAAAGAGTAGGGGATGGATCTATAAGTAAACTTAGTGATGACCTAGCCTAATATCTCTCTATATTACAATTAAAATGATCAACCAACCACATAGTTTTATAAAAGGCTAACTTGGTGATTGTTCTAATTGATCAAATTTATAGATTTAGACTAGATGAGACATGTTTAGGGACCTTGAATTAAGATTTGGGAGTTGGATTCCTAAAATAACACACTTGATTTGTAAATTAAGCCTAATTAGATATAATTGTTGCATATAAATGAATTAAGGAGGGTATCATCTTAAATAAACCTATTTGTATATTTAATATGTAAACAAGTGAAACACATAGCATCCTATGGTAATAAATTTGTGGATATTTGACATACCTTGGGTGATACACTTGAAAAAATTGGTTTGAAGTACTACTATTAATTTGAAACCTAGAATTTAGAAATAAACTCTTTAAGGGTTTGGAACTTGAATTTAGTGTTTGGAATTTATATCTCTATTATGAACTATAGTATCAATGATCTCATAGACACCTTTGCCTCTACATTAGTGTTGAATTCATGTTGTGACCTAAAATTTGAGATAACTATGTCTACATTCCTTACTATAATTAAGTGAAATAAGTCTACTTCCTAGTTTAAATAAAAATATTGTTGTACCTACTTTCCAACATTACAAAACCTAAATCTAGAGATTATTATTTTTTATGTTTATTTTCTCGTGTTGAAGAACACTATAATCTTCTGATATATATAGTTTTCAATAAGTGCGAAGTAAAAAGATTAAATGTGACTAGTGACTCTTGCATGACATAATATTTGGTATAATGTGAAAAATTCTTGATCTAGAGCCATGAAGTTGTGTGTTTATAAACTAGAGACCTCGTTCCAAGTTTAAAAATGTCAACTATCAAATCCAAGAGAACCTCAAACCAATGAATGCAAAAGTTTGCAATTACAATGAACCAACTATGGTTTAAACCTTTGTAGTCATACCACTTCAACCATCACCTAATAAGAATAGTATGTGAAGTAAATTTATTTTTCAAATACTAATTTTGTATTTGGTGAAAATAAGTTTTACAAGGACTTGAAACTCAAAAAGTAGCAATTTACATGATATAATAAAAAGAGTCTAAAAGTAGTACTATTATGGAAAAGATAGATGAAACATGATAAAATCCAACAAACCAAAACATCTAATCAACAAAAACAAAAAAACCTATGTCACGACTAAGACAAACCAAAAGACCACAACAAACAACACCTGAGCTATCTCCTCAAAGCCTTAGCAACCTGAATCTTCATACCTTGTGGATCATATTCATCATTCTTCAACAACATGGTCACCTTATTCTTGTTTGAGTTATCCTCTTGTTCTTTTCCTTAGGCCATCACTATCTTCCTCCTTTTGGTTATTGTTTTCTCTATTCTGGTGAACATTTACCTCAATGCCCTCAAAGTCCATTATACTCTTCCACCCATGAGCTTCTGATGGAGGAGTGGAACCTATTGTCACTATCCTTCAGGATTTTATTAATTTTTCCTTCCACCTCTTTAATTTGGTGGGATAATTTCATCCCTTCTTTTCCTTGCCTCCACTTCATTCTGTAACCCATTATCCAAATTTTCCACCATATTTTTCATGGAAAGGATCCCATTATTTACCCAATTTTCAAAGGCAATAATGGTCTTAGATGTCAACTTAGTTTTAGTGAAAGTGACCCTAGGCTTTAGAGGCAAATTAAGGTTAACATTCCCTGACCCCTTCATTTTCTTCAAATATAGTTTAATAAACATATGAATGAAATTTTTAATGTGATTTGACGAAAAATTCTTTGAAGTTCAAATTTGTGGTATATTATTAGATATGGATGCATGCATTCATGCACATATTTTATTTTAATAAGTTTTTCATGATTTTCTTGGGTTCTTTAGACATGGGAAATGATTCATATACATATTTGACTAAAATTTATAATATTAAAATTTAAAAAGTATGTTTAAAAATATTGCAAACACTATAGATAATTGTACATAAGAAATACTTATAAATACTTAACAATGTCTAAGGTGGAGAAATATTTGGAAGAGGTATCCTCTGAGTCCTTTTATACAAAAGTGAGTGACAAACATATTACAACATTGAGATGTGTTTATACACAAAACATTATAAAACACACCATTATAATATGTTTCAAATAAAAAAGTCAAAAGTAAATACATCATTATGATAAAAATGGTTTAAAATATACAACATTTTCTTTCATTTTTTAAATTTATAATTTAATATTTTTATGGAAAAATGTAATATTATACAATAAAATTATACTCTAAACTCATTATAATAATTTATGGTAAAAATAATATTCTATTATCTTTTTTAAATTAGATGCTTTTTCTTAAAAAGTTAGCTTCATATTCTATTGATAATTTAAATTTAGACGTAAGATGGTTGGAAAATGTTGTAAAGTGATCATTCATAGTGGAAGGTCTACAAATTTGGCATCAAAAGAGTTGGTTACAAAGTTGCAATTGTAGAGGTTGATGCATCCAAAACCCTATCATGTTTCATAGATCAAAGATGAGCATAAGATATTGGTAAGTGAGCAATGCCTTGTGAAGTTCAAGATTAGACATTACTTTGATAGAATTTTGTATGATATTATGCCTATGGATTGTTGTCATATTTTTTTGGGTAGACCTTGGCAATATGATAGATATGTTGTACATGATAGAAGATTGAATCAATATACTCTTTGGGTGAATGGGAAGAAGCAAATATTGTTTCCTTTGGTTGAAAGTCTAGATGAGATTAGTTGCACTACAATAAAAGCTTGCATGGTTAATGGGAAACAATTTGAAAAGGAAGTAAAGAAGAATCAAGTTTTTTTGCTATATTTCCTAGAG
This sequence comes from Cupressus sempervirens, assembly GCA_028749045.1. Classification (NCBI taxonomy): domain Eukaryota; kingdom Viridiplantae; phylum Streptophyta; class Pinopsida; order Cupressales; family Cupressaceae; genus Cupressus; species Cupressus sempervirens. The sequence continues at coordinate 333,388,427 of CM053792.1, forward strand.
GACAAAGTGTTGGTAGTAATGACCAAGTAGTAGAGGCTAGTAATGACCAAGAGACAATCGATAGTGATAGTTGAGTACCACTAGAAATTATAGAATTTCTAAATGAGTATAAAGACATTATTGTTGATGATATTCCTGATGGTTTACCTCCAATAAGAAGTATAAGTCATTATATAAGTAGAAGTATTTTTAAACAAAGCACCATATAGATTAACAACTACGAAGAATGTAGAACTTAACAGACAAGTGCATGAGTTATTGTAGAAAGGTTTGATTGGAGAAAGCTTGAGTCCATGTGTTGTACCTACTATATTAGCAACTAAAAAGAATGGAGAATGGAGACTTTGTACTAATTCCAGAGCTATTAACAAGATAATAGCGAAATATAAGTTTCCTATGCTGAGGACGGATGACATAATGGATTGTTTGAGTGGAGAAAAGTATTTTACCAAGATTGATTTGAAGAGTGGCTATCATCATATTAAAATTAGAGAAGGTGATGAATGGAAGATTTCTTTCAAGAAAAAAGATGGTTTGTATGAATGGTTGGTTATGCCTTTTGGTTTGACTAATGCACCTAGTACTTTCATGAGGTTGATGAATGAAGTTTTGAAAAGATTATTAGGTAAGTTTGTGATTGTCTAATTGGATGATATTCTAATATTCAGCAAGACTAAGGAAGAAAGTCTTGAGCATATTAGACAAGTATTGCAAAGGTTGAAAGAGGAAAACTTTTTAATTAATCTGAAAAAGTTTTCTTTCATGGAAGATGAAATTGTGTATTTGAGATTTGTGATTTCAGCTGATGGATTGAAGATGGATCTTGAGAAGGTTAAAGCAATTTTGGAATGGCCTACACCTGATAATGTGGGTGAGGTAGATCATTTCATGGTTTGGCTAGTTTTTATAGAAAATTTATAAAGAATTTTAGTTCTATTTGTAATGCTATGTTGAGACAATGAGGGGAGATAAAAAGAACTTTATGTGGACACATGGAGCTGATAAGAGTTTTGAGACTTTGAAACAAAAAGTTGTTGAATTACTTGTATTGGCTTTGCCTAATTTCAATAAATTATTTCAAGTTGAATGTGATGTAAGAGGTAATGCAATAGGAGCTATTTTAAGACAAGAAGGTAAACCTATTGCTTTTCTTACTAAAAAGTTGAATGATTTTAAAAGGAAATATTTAGTGTATGATTGAGAGTTTTATGCTATTGTTCAAGCATTAAAGAAGTGGATACATTATTTGATTCTTAAAGAGTTTGTACTATATACTAATCATAAAACTTTACATTAATTGGAAATTCAACATAAATTGAATCAAAGACATATGAAGTGGGTTGAGTACTTGCAGAGTTTTACATTTGTGATCAACCATAAGAGTGGAGTTACTAACAAAGTTTCTAATGCATTGAGTAGAAGACATTCTTTGTTAACTGAAATGAAAGAGTTGTATGATGCTAATCCTAATTTTTCCGAGGCATGGAGAGAGTGCAGAGCACCAAATCTGATAGATCACATAAGTAAGTATGATGAGTATTTCATTCAAGAAGGTATTTTTTTCAAAGGTATTCAGTTGTGTATTCCTAGAACTTCTATGAGATTGAATCTGATTAAGGAAAAGCATAGTGATGGACTAGCTGGATATTTTGGAATTGATAGAACATTGAGTTTGCTGAAAGAGAAATATTATTGGCCAAAAATGTATAAGGATGTTCAGAAATTTGTAAAGAGTTGTGGAGTTTTTCAAGTTGCAAAAGGGGTGAGTCAAAATACTATTTTGTATACACCTATTACTATCCCTAAGAAACATTGGACTGACATTAGTATGGATTGCCTAAGATAGTAAAGGGGTATGATTCCATATTTTTTGTAGTAGACAATTTTTTTAAGATGGCTCATTTCATACCTTGTAAGAAGACATCTGATGCTAAGCATGTTGCTAAGCTCTTCTTTAAAGACATTGTGAGATTGCATGGATTACCAAGAGGTATTATTTTTGATAGACATAGTAAGTTTGTTGGTAATTTTTGGAAGACTTTGTGGAAGAACATGGGTACTGAGCTAAAGTTTAGCTCTACATTCCATCTATAGATAGATGGACAGATAGAGGTTGTGAATAGAAGCTTGGGTAATTTTTTGAGATGTTTAGTTTGGTATAAGCCAAGTAATTTGGAGATGGTATTGGTAAAAACTAAATTTCCATATAACAATTCTATGAATAGGAGTACAAGAAAGACACATTTTGAGATTGTTATTGGAATGCATCCTAGAGGTATATTAGATTTAAGAGATGTTGCTAGTGAAGAAAAGAGAAGTGATGCAGAAGAAGAATTTTCTAATTTTATGGAGTCTTTGCATAAGGAAGTGAAGCTGAGGTTGGAACAAAGTAATTAGAAGTATAAAGAGAATGCTGGTAAATCTAGAAGACATCATGATTTTGAAGTTGGTGATGAGGTGATGGTTCATTTGAAGAAAGGAAGATTCCTAGTTGGAACATACAATAAGCTGAAGATGCGAAAGTTTGGATTGGAAAATCTTGAAAAATTTTGACAATGGAAATGCTTATGAAGTTGAGTTACTTGATGACATGGATATATCTCCTATATTCAATGTTGTTGATCTGTATAAGTATCATGAGTTAGATGATGAAGTTGTTGTACTTGATGATTATCTTAAGAAGTAAATTGAAGAGGTTGAATAGATATTAAACTAGAGAGTTGGTAAAAGTACAAGAGGAAAATACTACTATGAATATTTGGTGAAGTAGAAGAATAGACTAGTTGAAGATGCTACATGGATTTCTCAATCTGAGTTGGATTCAGCTTAGGTTGTGACACTTGCATGATTCAGGAGAATCATTTTTCTCCAACCCTTGTTGTCTAATCCAAGAGCATCCTAGGTTTCATTGCAATCTGCACTTTTATTCTTTCTTCCTATTGGTGGCAAGTGATCCATTTGGTGCCATGTTCTTGATGCAGGAGCATCCAGAGGTATAAGGGCAATCCTGTGTCACCCAAAAAAAATGTACTCAGACTTAGTTTCTGTTTCATGTCTTTACATTTTTGGATACCCATTTGGCTCAAATAAAGGTTCCAACTCTCATAGTTCAACTATCAGTGCATTTGAAAACCCCAAAAAAATAGGAGCATGCAATTTGGCCATCATGTTGGTGACCTAGAAGGTGTGACTTGGCTAGATGAATGTAATTGAGATTTAGAGCATTCTAGAAAAAGAATCAGGTCAAAAGGCCCCACGGTTTGAAAGTTATTGCAGTTTTTCGAGTTTTGGAGACCTCCTAAGAATGCTTCAAAGTCAGGTTTGGGGCATTAAATGACCTCAAAAAGGGTCAAAAAATGGGGGACAAGCAAAGCTCGTCCATAGGGCTATAGAGCACTTCGAGAGCTTTCCGAAAATGTAAACGGTTCATCAATCGGAGCTACGGTTCAAAAGTTATGCCTCCCAAAAGTTCGGCTACCGTTTCTGGATTCTTCTAGATTTGCACCGACTTCTAACGCGGCTTCTAGAACCTTCTATTTTGTCAGTGGATGCCTACTAGCACTTTCTAGAATGTACTCCTAGTCCTTAACCCTCCGGGGTCTATTTAAGGAGATTTTTGGCATTGTAAGAGGCAGTTCGGATTGGAGCTTGAGAGGAGGTGCTAAAAGGAGAAATATTCTCCAGATTTATGCTATTGTAAGCCTTTAGGACATATTTTGAAGTTTATTTTCTCTGCACTATTTGTACTAGCTTATTTTCTCAGTTAATATAATTCCCCCTTTCTTTTGTGTCTATTCTATTGTTGGGTTGTGTCCCCATCAGTTCTTGTTGGTGCCAAGTGATTTCCTTTGGGTGCCAAGTTCACAGTTGTTGTTGAGTGATTCCTTTAGGTGTCAAGTTCGTAGTTGCTAATGAGTGATTCCTTTGGGTGCCGAGTTTGTAGTTGCTACTAAGTGATTCCTTTGGGTGTTGAGTTCCTATTGGTATTAAGTGATCCTTTGGGTGTCGAGCTTGTGTAGATGTTGAGTGCTAGTTTATGTAAGGTCTTTATTTTCTAAGTCATCTGTGTATGGTTCCAATTTGGGCCAACTTTTCTTGCATTTAATTTTGGTATAGGTAGTTGATATCTGTTATGGGCTGACTTGTGGATTTTCTATGTTCTATAATCTTCTATAAGTCATTTTGGAAAAAATATAGAGATTGTTTAGGCTTAGAGTTAAGGCAGATTTTAGTGAGTTTAGAAAAGTAATGCATAGGTGTTTGTAAATGCAAAATTAAAGATGGGTTGTGGATTAGGAAGTTATATTTTATGTCTGGCTATAACCTAGAAGGCCTTACAACTGGGCATGTATGTTGATTATTTGATGAATCAATAAAAGTATTTCTCCTTTCTTCCTCCTTTGGTTGTTATTCCTTGTGTTTTCTTTCATTGTGTTAACTCTTGTAGGGTGGTTTGGATAGTTGCATGATCCTTTGGCCTTGGTTGTTCTCTCTCTCCCCGCATCATATTATCATAGATGCACATGTTTTAGACTCATTTTAGAATATTTTGAAGACATAAATGGGTTTTTAATAGTGTGAATTTTGTAGGAAGATGCTAAATTCAGATGTGACAATTTACTTTAGCAAGGGTTTTCTACATGCATCATCTAATGGTCAATTTTTTCTATGTACTATGTTGAATTTTACATTATTCATACTAAGCCTATCCCTTCTAAAGTGATAAAAAAATATGCCTACAAAAAAATTCTTTACATTATTTTTATGGAGGCACTAAGTTGTTTATCTATAGTTGTGAAGGGAATAGAGCGATTCCTCTGGTGCACTAGTATTCATCAAGTTTGGAGATTTTGCTAGATGATGTTCTTAGTTGCTAACTTCTCATCATCCCTAGCCATTGAAGTATTTGTTGGAAATTTAATTTAGACTAGGTTACTGAGAGGGAAGGAGTGAATCAAGAACCAATAGAACTTTAAACTTAATTCATGAATAAAACCATTACCGTTTAATCTAATCTAGTTTCATACATAAAAGAATGAAAGAAATAAAACATTCATAACACTTTGACACAATATTGGTAAACCATAAACCTTCCAAAATAGAAAGTAAAATTGGGGTGGGGATGATACCCACAAGCTTTATGATTGTAGTATAAAGTTGGCCTATTAAGGCTAATAATTGGTCACCTCTGATGACCTGCCCTATTAGGAGCAATAAGGACTATTAGGTCCACCTTGTTAAAGGATACAAACATACAATTAAGTATGCACTCTATTAGGAGATTTGGAATAAGACTATTAAGTATGCACTCTATTAGGAGATTTGGAATAAGACTATTAAGTCCACCATGTTAGAGGATTTGACTAATTCACCTATTAGGATGAATTAGTGGTTGGTATCTGATCTACAACTCAATTTTTGGAATCAGATTCCTTTGAATAACTATGATCACCTAAATATGATAGATGAGTCTCTTCTTTTCCTTATACTTCTTGTAGCCTTCTTTAATTCACACTCATTTGCCTCTTGTTCACATACTTTTTACTTTTGGATATGATACAATGTATTACATATATATAGATCCACTTAATTACCTTCTAGAGTCGGCTACAATATCAAATTCATCACAATTCATAAAGTCAACACACTGCTATAACTTGAGTTCTAAAGAAAATTCGGTGATGTTCTGACACTCAGCAAACATTGTCAACACTTGATAGACTCTAGCATTTAGTTGATGTTGAAGATCAGTAAATACTAATCACTTCAAGTAGTAGGAACCCTGTCAACATTGTATGACTTAGTAAACACTAAGAAACTCAGTAGATACTAAATTACTTGGTTGACACTACATGGCTTGGTCAACACTGAATTCACTTTGTTAACACTACAAGCTTAGTAGACACTAATATACTTGGTTAACACTACAGAGCTTGGTTAGCACTAAAATTTTCATCACTTACACTGGAAAGCTTGGTAGGCTCTGCTATACTCAAGCAATAATATAAACTATCTTAGATGCTCAATAGATACTATGAACCTCATCATGAACTATGGTCTGATTAGCTTGGTAGCAATTGAAACACTTGGTTAACATTGCTAGAAGTAGGGTAATCTTGGTAGCAACTATACAACTCGATAGCAATGAGACCAACTGACTAAGTGTTAAGTCACTAATAGAAAAATTGACTTTAATGTCAACAATCTTCCCCTTTGGTATTAGTGACAAAAATACTTATCATACCAAAAGTCTAAATTCTCAAAATTACAAGTCAAAACTCCCCTTATAATCAATCTAAGTCTTCAACTTATTTTTGACTAATGTCTACTATCATAGCTCAGTTTGACTAATGTCTACTATCATAGCTTAGTAACCTCTTACTCTCCTGATTTTTTTAAATTGCTTTTGTAAACATATTTTCTGCTATCTGTATATGTTTTCCCTTTCATATTGCTACTCCCCCATACATATATCTCTCCCCCATACATATATTTGGAATATGATAATATACCAATAATCTTTTCCCTCTTTTTGAAATAAATGCCAAAGGTGCAATGTTAGAAATGATTGAAATGATCATGAATGAAGAATAATGGAACTGGTAAAAAATATTTTCAATCATTGTTTTGTCATTGATGTCAAACTTGCTACTTGTAGGAATGAAAATTGCTTAAGTGATCCAAATACTATCAAGTGGTTGATTGTTAAGGAGGTGGCAATCAATAATATGTAACTAGAATACCTAGAGAAAGGTTGAAGTTATGATGTTGTAATGAAGTATAAGGATCAACTAAGCCATTGATAAAATAGTGTATTGATGACATACTCTAAGAGGTTGGACACACTAAGACACATCAAAGATGTAAGGTTTAACTAAGTCATTTGTAAAGCTTAACTAAGCTCATTGGACAGAGCTTAGCAAGCTAGTTAGAGCTGAACAGATTCTCTATTAAAGCCGAGAAAGCTCAACTTTAGTGTGTGCCAAGTGATCTTCAGGTTTCGAGTGAAGATCAGGTGTCGAGTGATCTTCAGGTGTCGAGCAGCCTTCAGGTGTCAAATGAAGATCAGGTGCCGAGCAGCCTTCAGGTGCTGAGTAAAGATCAGGTGGCTAGTAACACAGAAGGAGTCGAGCATTAGTAAACCAATGATGCTGATTTGCTGCATTATTTGTTAAGTCAAAGATTTTCCAGATCAGCAACAATAAGTTTTTTACATCAAATTTTGTGAATTAGTTGGATGATAAGGATGATTAGTAGATGTCATAGAATTTTAGGTAAACCATGCAAACCAATTCAAGGTGAATGCTAATGAATTTATCATGAAGTTTCTAAAAGAAGCAATTTGGAGGGAAAAAAATACCATTTTCTCAAGATCAAATCAAGATTTGAGTGGGAAACGAAGAACATAACTTCTTTATAAGGAGTTATAGGTTAGAGATCAAGTGCGCATGTATGAGAGGGAGTTGGTCATAAGTATGGTCATGCGAAGAAGCCAAGGGGTGTAAGTACAAAGCATCAAGACTCTGAGTTGATGAAGTGATCATGGAGTGCAATGGCATAATGAGTGGAAGAACTCAAGGAGATAGATCTTGAAGGGTGAACAAGCTATCAGCACTACAAGGGAGAAAAGCCAAGCAAAGAAAAGAATTGAAGAGTGACCTAAAATCTACACAGTTAGGGTTGTAATTTGAACCAGGTCAAAAGCCTTCTAATACTCTCTTACCATTGCATTAGATATTCAAATCCTACATTGCTAGGTTAGCTTAATAGCTAGGTGGATAAGCCTCAGAAAAAGGATAAAGAGATCCCCAGGAGAAGGATAAAGAGATCCTTAAGAGAAGGATAAAGAGATCCTTAGAAGGAGGATAGGAGATCCTTAGAGAGGGATGAAAGATTCTTTTGAGAAGGTGATTGTAAATCCCATGGACTTAGGTGAGCCTAACAACTCTATGTAAATCCTTTAATAGGGTGACATTCTAAGTTGAATATTCTTAAATCCTTTAATAAGGTCACATCCTATAGTGTGTAAAGCCTTTAATAGGGCAAACCATCGAAAGTGGTTGAAATCAATTGCATAGTTATTTTGTGTATATCATCCCCACCCTAGTTTTACCTTCTTATTCCTGGAGGGTTTTTGGGTCATAAAAATACTTAGTGTTATGGTGTGATGCATGTTATATTTTATGGATGTTTAATGTTTAATTGCATGCATGATAATTTCACTTATGTGCCATTAAGGATTAGAAGAAAAAGTTGTATTGGACATTATTGGACCTTGGATAACTGATTCACCCCCCCTCTCAGTTATTCTAAAGAATTCTAACATGGAAAATATTTACAAGTTAATACCAAAATGTAGCAAGAAATCATTATGTACCTTCAAAATGATTGACATGGTCTTGTCCCAATTCTCTTTCAATGCCTTAGATACATGCAAGGCTATCTATACTTCTACAGAAAGTTTCATCATGCGGTCAGCTATGGGAAAATTATTGTCATGGCTTGATGTCTTTGCATGTGAAATATACTTTTGTAGTGCATCGATATTGGTAAGGATCATGCCTTGAATATCTACAAGTTTGGTCCTAATCCTATCTTATTCCCTTAATAATTCTACTTGAGGATCTATCAAGTACCATATCTTCAAAAAATGTGTCAAGTTGCAACTGGGATCAAGTGAAAATTGTTGTGTACTTTCCTTCATGTAATCATCTATCTTAGATATTTTATCCTTTATTTCCTTAGAAAAGATAGATTTATCACTTACAAATAAAGAAACAACATTATTTATAGAAGTTTCAAGTGTAGGAAGAATAGTGGATAATTCTACTTGGTCAATAGCTATCTTTTGTGGTACCTACTCCAAAAATTTGTTTTCAAACTTTCTTTCTACCCTTTGTAGTATTTTTTTCTTGTCCATTAAGCTCCCCATTATACTTGTGAATAATTTCAACAAGTTGGTCCAAAATTGGTTGCTTCTCATCAACCTTAGTACTTAATGCATCAACGAATATGCCCTTAATATCTTCAAGAGCTTGATTTTCCTTTTTATTCTCTTCTCTGAGCTTTTGTTGTTTAGCACTTTTCTTCCATAGCTCACCTAGGGTATCCATTTGATTAGGAGTTATATTGGAAAGATCCCAATATGGTATTACAATATCCTCCTCTAGATCAATTTCTTTAGTAGATGCTTCTACTTCTTTGCCATTTTCCTTTTGGATAGTAGAAGCAACAATTTCTTTTCTTTTGCTCAAAATATTTGTGCTCAGTTGAGTATTGACCTCAACTATCATTGCACTTATTATGGATACAATCAGTATAGAGACAATAGGTCAATCAATAGAAATAGAGACAAAAGTAGAAGAAGTAATACTAATAGTAGGAATACCTTTATGTAGCTTAGTAATGCATAATGTTGGAGTGATTGGAGCCTGTTGTTCAGTAGATGAAGTGAAGGAATCTTCATTCATCATGATACTTGGTAATATTGTTCTAGAGATTGTTTGAGTGTTTGGTAATGTATTTTTTACCTCAACCAACTCAGGAGAATCCTTCTTAGAGGTGGGTTGCACTAAGGCTTTTCTTTGAGAATGAGGAAAGGAGACCATAACCTCTACTACTATCTTCACTGCATCAGATTCCTAAATACTCTAAATCTCAGGAAGATCTCCTTTTGTAGCTTCTTGATCTTCTTCTTCTTCAACATCACCTGCTACATTTTCTATTTCCTCATCTTCTATTTCCACATCTTCATTAACTTTTACCACATCTTCTTCTTCATTGTCCTTGTCACTAATCTACGCAACTTGATCACTGGGTTTGTGTATCCCATAAGTGTTCTTTCATGCTATGGTGTTGGACTTCACAACTAACTCAATATCCTTTAATAGGATCAATGATGCATTGAATTTTGGTGTCACTTTTTTTCATTTTCCTTTAATTATTTCTTTACCTCTTTATCACTAAAACTCAGCATGAGTTGTCTCAAGGTCTATTATCTGATGTCTCTTGTAACATTTACTACATTTTCCCATACTAGTGCAACTTCCTTGAGAATTATATCAGGAACTTGAGCTTTAAGTTCATTAGGAGAGTATTTCCATTTTGTCATTTTTGCCACTAGGGAATCCTCAATTTTTTTCTTCTCCTCAGCACTTCTAGTGTCATACTTAAGAGATTTAAAGCATGTCATGCCACCTGCTTCTTCCAATATTTTTAATCTTTATACAAATGTAGGGGTAGTCTTCTAAAATATTATTCATTCAGCTTCATCTTTATCCTCTCCAAGCTTAAGTTTCCTTCTTGGCTTCGTTCGTCTAGTGAATATTGTAGGGCATGATTTTGTAGTTTTTGTTGTAATTACCTTCTTTTTCTTCTTGGAAGGATCTTCCTCTTCAATTTCCTCTTCCTCTGCATCTTCTTCCTCACCTTCTTCTTCTTCAAGTTCATCACCTTTTCTTTTAGTTAGCATGAGAGGAGAACTTGATGACTTGGTGTCCTTTAACATTTTCTCTACCTTCTTCCTTCCGCTCTTTACTATCTAAGGTAACTTGATTTCAATTTAAATTCTACCCTTAGCCTCCTCATAGGTTCCAAAATAATGTGCCTTGGGGTCTACTGGCTCATTCAAGAGAACCTCAATAATGTCCTAGGCATCATCTATGTTTACCTCATATCCCAAAGGTTTAACCCGTGCCACCCTAGGCCTTACTACTTGGATAGAAACTTTGCTAGAATCAACCAAAAAATTAATATCCTACTCATAGTCCTCTAACAACTTTCTTGGTATTATGAATTTGTTTTGTATTTTCTCTTTGAAGATCACAAAGTAGTCATTCATTATAATTTCAAAATTTTCACTCATCTCTTCTATAAACTCATTGATTTGATATAATACTAGTGTATCCTTTTTCCACATTATAGTTCCTTTTGAAGGGAAATTTTTTTGTACATAATAGAATAAACAAGTCAACAAAGAACCAAACTTACATGGGTTGTTCTTTGAGACTTAAATGCTCTCCATGTTCTTGTTGAATTGATTCAACATTAGCTCAGCAAGGTTGAAAGATAGGTTATTCTTCACCACCTTTAGTACTAGGTCAATATCTTCGCATGATACATTGATCAGACAACTCAAGCTATATATCTTATGTGCTATCACATGGATGCCAAACTCCAGCTCAATGTTTGTGACACCATTAAACTTCTTCTATCCCATTCAACAAGAGTTATTTTAGCTAGTTCAAGATGACCTAGGATTTTTTTCATCTTCATCTTGTTCAACACTGGTAATCTAGTTATCCTTTGGATCATCGTCTTTGTAATCTAGATAGGGTAATCCAACCAAAAATGCATTTCTTGGACTCAACTCAGGATGAATTTGAACCATTTTCCTTCGAAATCCCTTGGCATGTATAGAATATGCGTCAAACCCTTCATCTCCAAATGTTTATGGTTGGGTTTCAAAACACCATCCACACATAGCTCATTGTATGTCTGGTTCATCTCTAGGGTTCCTAGTTCTTGAATTGAGTAGTGATGAAATGACCTAATATCATGAATGAGAAGTACCTTTGGTCAAATCTGAGATTGCAGTCCAATAGGGTCAAGTGCTTCTACAACTGCTAGACTCAATTTGAATGTGGAAGCCTTACAATTAACTCCAAGAACCAACATGTACGTAGCCTTTTTCACCTTGCTATTAGAACATATCATTTTCTTGGTAATGTTTCAAACATGTGATAAATCTTCAACAAAAATTGCTTCAATCACTCGAGGGCTCTAACATCACTCTTCGCTCTAAGATCTAAAAAATTGCAATGAAAAAATACATCCAATTTCTTACTTTTAACAAAATTTAGTCTTTACCATCATCATTAATGCTTCGTATCAATGTTTTCTTGGTGACAAATTTTCCTCCACTTAGTTTGGTCTTTATTGCTTAGAAGACACCTTAAACTTGGTAAAGTCTCTTGACTTGGTAGGAAGACACCTTCAACTACTAACTCAAAGACAAATTTGAACTTGGTAAGGTTACCACCACTCAGTCTAAACTTGGTACTCGGTAGAGTCACCAACTCGGCATCTACATCTAGAACTTGGGAAGGATATGCAACTTAACCTTGTTTAGTAAGGTCTTGTGACTTGACCTTGCTTGGTAAGGTCTTCATCTATCATTATAGCTTGATGATCCTTGTGCATCTTGAATGCTTATATGGATCTTCTGCTTACTGACTAGAACTAGTATGGGATGTCTTCTTCTAAATCTTATTTCCAGTAATCTCCATGGATGACTAAGTTGAAATTGTTGAGTCATCCAACTCATTGACTTGGGTTTCAACATTTTCATTCTCAGTAGATTTCCTTACCCATTACTGGCTCATCTAACTTTTGATATTGTCATCTTTAGCTTTCTTTTCATCTTCTACTCTTCCTTAGTTCATACAGTTCTTGGCAAGATGTCCAAGTTTTGTACATAAAAACATCTTTTTGTGGTATCTCTCTTCCTTGTGTGATGTTTTGTGTAGTTTTTCCCAATGTTCCCAAACTCACCATAATAGTAACATCTGCACCATGTATTGTAATCCCAACCAAACATACATTTTACAATTTGTTCTGTTGGGTTTCATTTCTTGGTCTTGCACTCTGAATATTTGTGTCCTTGTTTATTGCAATTATGAAACTTTCCTTCAAACTTATGTTTCTCTATGTATTCACTTTCTCTATGTCCTAGTTTGTTGCAACTGTAACATTTTCCACTAAAATTTGACTTGCCATTGCTCCAAAACTTGTTTGATGTATGACCTATCTTACCACAATGAATACATGTAGGCCTTTTGTTCTTTTGAGCTCCTTGCTGAGATGATTCACCTTCATCTATGCATCCTAATCCAACTTTTCCTTTGTGTCTAAATTGAGTTTTCTTATCCAGTTGATTCATGCTTTTTGGTGAATTCATTATCCTCTCATTGGTCTACTTCTCTATGCTAAGATCATTCTTCAATCTTTTATTTTCTATCCTCAAGTTGATAAGTTCTTGATTTGCATCATTTAGTTGATCTATCAGATATATTTGTTGAAGAGATAGTTGATTAATTTCATTGTCCTTTTCTTCTATTTCTTCTTTGACTTTGTCCTTTTGTTCCAGGACTTCACATAATCTAACTGATTGAATTTCTTGTTCTCTTTTCAACTTTCTAACTTCTTCATGAAGAATAAGATTCTTTTCAAGCAGATTTGTGATTGTTGCATCAACTTTATTTGAACTTCTTTTTTGACAAATATCTTCAATTCTTTCTTTAGTGTAGAGATTTTCATTCATCTATACTACAATATCTTTTCTTCTTTTCAAGGATTGAGAGAGTTTCTCCTTTTCTTTCTTGAGTTGACCCATGGATAATTGCAGATCCAACTTTTCATTTTCAATAGCTTTCTCTAGTCTATAGACTTCTATTGCCTCTAATCTTCTCTCAAGTTGCTAAACTTCTAATGTGAGAACAAAACACTCTAATACCAATTGTTGAAAATGTAATATAGACTAGGTTAATGAGAGGGGAGGGGTGAATTAGAAACTAATAAAACTTTAAACTCAATTCACTAATTAAACCATCACTACATAATCTGATCTAGTTGCATGCATGAAAGAATCAAAGTAATAAAAAATTCATAACCTTCCAAAAAATAGAAAGTAAAACTAGGGTAACCGAGAAACCTTCCAAAATAGAAAGTAAAAGTAGGGTGGAGATAATACCGACAAGCTTTATGATTAAAACATAAAGTTAGCCTGTTAAGGTTTACAATTGGTCACTTTCGATGACCTGCCCTATTAGGAGAAATAAGCACTATTAGGTCCACCTTTTAAAAGGATTTACAAACATACAATAAAGTATGCACTCTATTAGGATATTTAGAATAAGACTATTAAGTCCACCGTGTTAGAGGATTTGATTGATGCACCTATTAGGATGAATCAGTGGCTGATCTCTGATCTATAACTCAGTTTGTTGAATGAGATTCCTTTGAATAACAATGATCACCTGACTATGTTAGATAAGTCTTTTCTTTTCCTTATACTTCTTTTAGCCTTCTTCAATTTGCACTCATCTACTTCTTACTTGTTTGAATACTTGTTACATTTGGATATGATACATTATATTACATATGTATCAATCCACTTACTTACCTTCTAAAGTCAACATCAATACCGAATTCATTATAATTCACAAAGCTAACCCATTTTTGTAACTCGGGTTCTAAAAACAACTCAATTATGTTTTGACATCAGCAAACACTATCAATAATCAATTAATTTTGAAGCTTGGTCCATACTGATCACTTCAAGTAGCAGGGACTCAATCAACACTATATGACTTGGTGAACATTGAGAAACTTAGTATATAAAGAATTAATTGGTTGACATTGCATGGCTTGGTCAACGCTAAATTTACTTTTTTAACACTGTGAGCTTGGTAGACATTGATATACTTAGTTAATACTATAGATTTTGGTTAACACTAAGATCTTCATCACTTACACTAGGTAGCTCGGTAGACTTTGCTATGCTCATGCAATACTATAAATTATCTTAGATTCTTAGTAGATACTATGAATCTCATCATGAACTGTAGTCTGATTGATTAGCTTGGTAGCAATTGAAACACTTGGTTAACACTACTAGAAGAATGGTAAGCTTGGTAGCAATTGTAGAGCCTGGTAGAAATGAGACCAAATGACTAAGTATTAAGTCACTAATAGAAAAATTGAAATTAATGTTGATAGTACTCTTATATAATTTTTTCATAGGATATTTGTAGGATCATGCCCTAATATATCAATTGAGATAGATTTGGCTAAAATTATGCAATTTCTACTCGCCAAGTTCTAAGAAATAAAAATAACATTTTCATTGGGAAATTTTGATTTATCCATGTGTCAAGTTTTATTTATAATTTAATTTGATTCTCATGAGGAAAAATAAATAGAATTGAAGAATACACCCTACATATTTTAAGAAAACTCCCTATGTATAATACCTTGGCTCCCTACTTTTGATCTACATGCAATTTTTTTTGCTAAAACATATTTTGGGTATTATTACATGGTATATTTCTTATAATGTTGGGAAATAGATTACTTATGAGATATAAGGTATTTATTAGGGAAGTTTTATCATATTGTTTGAGGAGCTAGTGCAAAGTGCCTGAAGACCAAAGAACATCATTGGGTTACATGGATGATCCATAAAAGCATGACGAAGCCTATAAGGCCATTTCCTGATGTACTTGTGCTATTAAGGCCATGTGGAACTTATATAGTCATATTGTCTTTTTGTAAGCAAATTTCCTATAATGAGCAACATATGCCTGAAAGGCTAATGCAAGGGTTTAATGACAAAGGTTAAGAGTTTGGGTGACAATTTATGATATTAAGTTCTTTAAATAAAAATTTGAATGTAATAGGACCATATTAAAACATTAGATGACTCTTTACCAAGGTAACCAATTTTATGGTTCTAAAAGTAGTGAATATTAAACTTTATTATTGGTAAAGATTTGTGTTAGGAAAAGGTTGATAGGTATTGGAATGGTGGGAAAGTTCAAATAGATGTGAGGGTTTGAGTCCCCAAGGGATCAAATGGGTTTGATTAAAGGTAGACACCTAGGTGTAATTTTCATTGGAATGAGACCAACACAACTATCAATGACTATAATGTCATATTTAAAGAAGCATGTTAAGAGTTTTTGAACTATATGGAAGATGAATAGATGGGGTCAGTAAGTAGAAGAATGAACTGATGAGGACACAACCCAAGAAAAAATGAACCTCGCACAAAAAGAGACTTTAATATATTCTAGTACATTCATATACCAAAAGGAAAACTCAATTACATGCCTTGTAGGCTTATAGTATTATCAATTTCTAGAGAAAAACCCTTCTTGTAGTACATTCTCCCAAACTTTGTGAGAACGGCCTTTACGTCATAAGAATTGACCTTAAGTAACCTGAGTTAGGTTTAAGGTTAGGAATGCACTATATTATGTCATTTCGAATCCACCTCCAAAGAAAAAGGTTCTAGAAGACAAGTGAGAAGTCGGCGCAAAACTAGAAGATTCCAAAAATGGTAGTCCAACTTCCAGGAGGGATAACTTTTGATCCAAGAATTTGATTGAAAAACCATTAACATTTCAAGAAAGCTCTCTAAGCTCTTTATCTACCTATTTTCCATATTTTTCTTTACATTATTTTTTGAGCACATACAAGGTTTTTTAGTGCTCAAATCTAACTTTGAAGCATTCGTAGGAGGTATCTAGGCAACTTAAAATTGCAATAAATCTGAAATAGTGAAACCTTTTGACTTGATTCCTTTTCTAGACTACTTAAACTTAAATTTAAAACCATCCCTCCAACTTCTACCTTATAACTCATCATAACTAGTTCCATGTCACAAAACAACCCATTTCCTACATTGGCACATGTCCCAAGGCACTCAGAAACACTAACCTAGAAAAGTAATAACAAGAATAGTAGAGTAAGAATCTCTATTAGGTCCAAATGGGTATCTAGAAATACAACACACTGAACAAAAACTAACACAAATCATATTTTTGCATGATGTAAGATTTCCCTTACACCACTAGATGCTCCTACATCATGAACCCTAGTTGAGTCTATGGATGATGGAAATGTTTTTGTTTTCATAGCATACAAGGGAGAGTTTTGGGTCATGAAGAAAAAAGTACAACCAATAACTAAATCTCATGTAGTTAGAGTATGGAAATAGGCAAAATATGATTAGAGTTTAGTTTAATCAAGATATTTGATTAATGAAGTTTAATAGTGTGTAGCATGTCAGAGATTGTGGTATGGATTTAGGTTCATAACAAAAATAGGCTCGACCTATGGAGGTGACAGAGACACAACCAAATACTAGAATGAACACATAGGAAACGGAAATATTATTATCAATGAAAATAATTCCCTATGGGCTTACAATAGTATGATTCTAGAGAAGAAATCCTCTGCACAATACCTTCTCTCTAAGTCCACTGAGAACTACCTTTTACAGTGCCAGAAGTGTTCTTAGATAAGCCCCAAATGGTTTAGGATTAGGAATACATTCTAGAATATTCCATTTCATATCCACCTCCAAAATAGAAGGTTCTAGAAGTCATGTTACAATTCAATGTAAAATTAGAAGAATCTAGAAATGGTAGCCCAACTTCTGGGAGGCATAACTTTTGAACTGAGACTCCTATTGACAAACCGTTTACATTTCTAGAAAGCTCTTGAATTTCTCTATAGCCCTATGGACCAGATTTATTTGTCCTCCATTTTTTGGCCCTATACAGGGCTGTTTAGTGCCCTATATCTAAGTTTGAAGTGCTCTTAGGAGGTCTCTAGGAAAATTAAAACTTCAATAACTTTCTAACCATAAACCCTTTTGACCTTATTCTTTTTCTAGAGCACTTTAAATTACAATTATAATCATCTCTCCAACTTGCACCCTCTAACTCATCATAATTTGTGCTCAATTACAAAATAACTCATTTTTTACATTTACATGTATCCCAAGGCACTTAAGATGCTTAAATACTCTAACCCAGAAAACTAATAGTGGAACTATGAGAGTTGGAATCTTTATTTGACCCAAATGGGTATCCAGAAATGAAAACACATTAAACAAAAACTATCTTTAAGCATATTTTTTGGTGATAGAGGATTGCCCTTACATTACTGGATGCTCTTGCATGAGGACGTCACTTGGAAAGATTTAAGTAGAGGGACTTGATCCCACAAGAGAGTTAAGATAGTGTGAGGAGTTATCTCATTGATGAAGATAAATGATGTGAGAAGTTATATCCCCTTGATAGATTGGAGATTTGTCTTGAATGAATAGGATATATATATGGGCCCACTTACTTTGCATCAAAGTGGTATTAGAGAGAGGGGGTAGATTTTTGTAAGGGAAGAAGATGGAAATGTGAAGGGTGCACTTTCATGTACAAGAAGAAAGGAAAATGATGATAAGGTGGGAGAAACTTGACAAGGAGATAGAAAAATTGAATGAATAAGAGAGAAAATAAAAATTAGAATTCTAGGAGATGAACAAGAGATTTGAGATCTAGAGGATGTTGGTTATAGTTAGTATTGAGAGGGGAGTAAATTAGTATAGACACTTCTACAAATATACCAGTTGACTATTGAACATTACCATTCACCTTGTTACTACCTCTTTATCTATCAAGGTAATGATAAATTCTATAAAATAAATCCAAACAACATTCAACACAAAAGAATACATCAATGAAATAGATATTATTATGTCAAAACCTCCAGTGTGAGGATGAAAACCGTGATGGGAGTAATGTACCCTAGTAGCCTTTCCTTGCTAGAAAAAGGGTGCCTTGTTAAAGGATTACATTTATTCCTTCTTAGAACACATGTTGTTAGGAATGGTAGTAACCTAACACTAGCCTAATAAGGCTACCTCACTAAAGGATTTATAGACATATTTCTATGAGATAATTTGTTTGAGGATTTCAAAGACTTCTTGCGAGTTTTCCCTAATGTATGTTAGAAATAAAACTAATGTATGTGATCTAACTATATGGCACATCATTCATAATAGATCCTATGTTGTATCTTCTTAAAGATTCTTTGATCTTCCTCTACTCATGTGGTTTGGGTGAGCTTCATTTTGCACTCTACCCTTCTTCCTCTCATGCACTCCACGCTTCTTGTAGCTCTATGTTCACAACTTACCTCTAATGGATTATTTGGTTCTTATAGTTGTAACGACAATAGTGTACCTAGATCTCCCTTATGAATAGTAGTCTTATACACTTTTTCCTTTCCAATGACTATAACTAAAATGAGTGTCAAGTGATCCTTAAATCATTATCTCACACTATAGATGGAAACCCTAAAGTTTTACCACTCAAATATAAATTTAAATATTAAACTACATAGTGAACATAGTCGCATGACACCCGTGATTGCCTATCTATAGGTGCTTATGCTCACAAAATAGCATGTTCATCTATAAGTCTATAGAAAGACCTTGGACCTTGTGTGCTTTAGTCATATTTTATTGCTCTTCTCTACTACAAATCATATTGTATGTAGACCTTCTCTTGTGTCATCATTATAGTGGCGACTGGAATATAGCCATTCCACATTTTGTTCTTCTCCTTCAATCTACTACTTTTATCAGTATGCCAGTCTACTTGTAGTTGATTGGTATGCTAGTCTACTACTACTGGTAGTCCAATAAATTTTAAAAAAAATCTTCAAACTCAAATTTGATTTTATTTCTCACCACTTTCCTAGTTGATGTATCTTAGTCCAACAGTATCCCCCTTTTGCATTGAGGGCAACACCTTCTAGAATTCTTCACAAGTTAATAAGACTTGTAAGTTGAGACTTAACCTATCTTCTTGTGTCCTAGTTTATTCTACTTGTTTGTAGCCTTAGGCCTTAGAATTTTTCAATCTACGTCCTTTGTCATTTTCCTTTCTTATCATTGTTCTTCTTGGGTTTCCTTCTCCATTTCACTTGAGTGTCAATTATCACGCTCTCCCTTTTTGTATCTTGGGTATACTCCCCCTAGTGCATACCTTTGTATCTTCCTCCATGTACTCCCTTATGTACCTTTTAATTTCTATAGGCAATTTTATTTTTTCCAAAGTAGGAAAGTATTTAATTTTATTAGTGATGTTTTTTCAATCCTATTAAAATTCTATAAAATGTTGGAAAATCTTTCATTATTAAAGAAAATCAAAGCTAATGAGTCATTTCTTCATAAGTACACATATCTAGAAACTATTATTCTATTGTTATAATGTGGAGCCTAATTAATTATCAAGCTTGAAGGTTAAGTTTAGCCTAAGTTAATATTATATCATATAATATATAAAAATTATATTTCTATAACCATCCAATGATCCTTAACCAATGGACCAAATCCTATTTTGGGCCAAAAAAATTAAGGACACCAAGTTTTAGATATTGTTCCCAAAATAAAGACGTGTCTATAATAAAATCTATTTTGGGACAAAGTGAGAAAGGATATAAAGTGTTGGAAATCTAATGATGACCAAGTGGCTTGGGGGGGTGTGAATCAAGAACTACTTAAAACTTAATTTTATTATTCCCACTTTATTATATTATCTAATATATTTTCATGCATGGAGCATGAAGAAATAAAGGTAAAAACACCATAAAACTTTGACACAATATTTGGTAACCTAGAAACCATCCAAATAGAAGGTAAAATTGGGTTGGGGATGACACCCACAATGCTTCACTGCTGTAGTAATAAGGTTGGCTTGTTAGGGATTATAATTGGTCACTTATAGTTATCTACTTAGTTAAGAGTAAGAAGGACTATTAGGTTCACCTTGTGAAAGGATTTATACAATGCAATAAAATATGTACTCAATTAAGAGATTTTTGTAAGGACTGTTAGGTCCACCTTGTTAGAGGATTTGACTGATGCACTTGTTAGGATGAGTAAGTGGATTGATCTTTGTTTGGAAGTTTATTTACACAATAAGATCATTTGATGTAAACTAATAGCCTAATGGTGATAGATGAGTCTCTATCTTTCTTCTAGCCTTCTAATTATTTTGCTCTTTCATATTTGCTTCTATGCAAATCTTTCAGTCAAACCCCCCTTATGTATGTGCTATGTTCTATAACTTGGTTTGTACTGAAAACTTTGGTTTTGATTTTTCAAAAATTGTTTTTGTTTATCTAGTTTTTACATATCTTCTATACAATACATTTTCCATACATATTTCCTCCATTGTACATATCCCCCTTTATATGAACATATGGATACTTTCCCCTTGTTTTTGTTACAAATGCCAAAATTTACAAGGTTTTATCAAAATGAGAAAGGAAATCATGATGAACCTTCAAAATTCAATACATGGTCTTATCCTAGTTACCTTGCAGTACCTTTAAGATGTCCGGATCAATCTGAAGCTTGGCTGATAACTCCATCATGTGCTTTGGCACTTAAAGGTTTGTGTCTTTGACTAATATCTTCACATGTTCCATTTTCTTTTGCATGATATCCATATGAGGAAGTACCATACCTTGAATGTCTATCAAAGTTTCTCTTATTCTAGCCTCTTCTCTTAATAATTTTTCCTCAAGATCTGTCAAAAATCTAACTTTTACAAAATGAGTTGAATAGGAACTTGGGTTAAGTGCCAACTAACTAGTACTGGCCTTCAAGTCCATATCAATCTTAGCCAATTTATCCATGATTTATTTGGTGAAAATTGTTGAGTTCCTCAATTTTATAAATAAAGATACAACATTATTTACAACATTTTCCAATGTGGCCACAAGAGTAGATAGCTCTACTTGGTCAATAACAATTTTTTGTGCTACATTTTCTAGAGCTTCTCTCTCAAACTTCCTTTTAGACTTTTCTAGAAGTTTTTCTAGTACATTCGTGTCTTCATTGAACTTTTGTATAATTGAAATTAATTATTCAATAATAGGAACTTTTTCATTTACTTACCTCTATAGATAGTACATCAAAAAATATTTATGCAATATCCTCCAACACTTTGCTTCTATCCCTTTCTGTTCTCAACATTTGCTGCTTGGCTCTTTTATTCCATAATTCACCCAAAATGTCCATTTTCTTGGCAGACAGATTAGATTGGTCCCAATTTGGAATCACAAACTCTTCATCTAGGTCAATGTCATCAACAATCTTTCCCTTACCTTTAACCTTGGTAATTGATGTGGGTATGATTTCTTTTCCTTTTCCTTCATCACTCTTTTCTACAATGTTTGGTTGAAGCTTGAGTGCCTTATCTCTTTGCTCAAGTAGGCTTGCCCATGGATAAATTAGAACCTATTGCTCAATTATAATTTGGGTAGATGTAATATTTCATTTCTCCTCCTTATCACTTAGTTGAGCTATGTTCAACTCTTTTTACTGCATCTCAAGTGTTGGCTAGTTTAACTCAAAGATTGGAGTGTGTGCTTGGCACAAAGAGGTTGGAAGAGATGCCATGACCTTTGATTTAATTTTCTTAGGATCAAACTCTTTAATAGTCTAAACCTCTAGTAGATATCCCTCTTCTTTTAGGTCAAAAATATTTTTCCACATATTTGATGTGGACTATATGACATTCTCAATTTAATTAGAAAAAAATTGAAAGGCTTCGAATCTAGGAATATGACTCCTTTCATGTTTAGACATTTCCTTCTTAGAGATATTTGGCATTAGCTTCCTAAGAGCTTGTTCTCTAATTTCCTTCTTTTTCTTGAAGACATTTTCCCAATGGTGAGAAACAACTTTTAGTAAGATTGCAAGAGCATGCCCCTTTAGTTCATTAGGGTCATACTTCCATCTAGCCATTTTTTCTACTAATGCCTCTTCAATCTATTTTTGCTCCTCTTTATTTATAGAATCATATTTGAAGAATTTGAATCTTACCATTCTACTCCCTTCCCTTTTGATTTCAATTGTTTCTCAAAAGTAGGTGGGCGGTTCCTAAGAGAGGTGATTGGAGTGTTATCTTCATCTTCATCATCATCATCAAGCCTCAATTTGTTCTGTGGATTTCTAGGCTTGGAGGTAGTATCATAGGGGTACAAGACCTTGTTGATTTCATTGATGGTGTTTTTTCCTTCTTCTTTGGAAATTCCTCTACTTCTTCTTCTTGATTGCCTTCCTCTTCTTCTTTCTCTTCTACATCATCACCTTTACCCTCAGTAAGCATGAGAGGGGAATCAAATTTGGAAAATTTCTTCTCAATGTTTTCTAACCTTTTCTTTCCTCTTTTTAGGATTTGAGGAATCTAAATCTCAAGTGATATTTTGGTCTTGGCTTCTTCATAAGATCCAAAATAGGTAACTTTAGGACCTATAGGCTCATTGATGAGAGCCTCAATGATTTCATTGGTTTCATAAATGTTCACCTCATATGCCAAAGGTTTCACCCATGCAATCTTGGGTCTAGCTGCTAGAATATGCACTTTGTCATAGTCAACTAGGAAACAAATTTCTTTCTCATAATCATCTACCAATTATTTAGGTATCCTAAACCTATTTTTTATCTTCTCCTTGAAGTTCTCAAAATATGCATCTATGATGCCATAAAAATTCTCACCCATTTCATCTATGAAATCATTGATCTGATATGGCACTAGGATTTCCTTCTTCCACACAATAGTTCCTTTTTATGAAAATAATTTTTGCACATAGAAAAATAAACACATCAGAACTTATCCAAACTTACATGAATTTTTCTTGGAGGCTCAGATGCTCTCCATGTTCTTACTCAACTAAATGTGTTGAAGCTCGGTAAGGTCAAATGGTAGGTTCTTCTTCACAACTATATGCCAGTTCTACTACTTCAGAAGGTAGGTTGTTGGGTCAGCTTGAGCTGTAAATCTTGTGAGCTATGACATGAATTCTAAACTTGATTTCCACATCATTCATGTTATTCAACTTCATGCCGCTATCATACCATTCAGCTAGGATTAGCTTAGCTAGTTCTGTGCATCCTAGGGTTTTTTTTTCCTTAGACTTCTCCATCATTAGGTAACCATTTATTTTATGGATCATCTTCTTGGTGATTGGAACTAGTTTCTTGAGCCAAAAGGTAATTTCATGGACTTGACACAATACAAACTTGATCCACTTCACTTGAATGTTACTTGGCATAGGAAGGATGTGGGTCAAACCCATAACTTCTAGATGCTTGTGTTCTAGTTTCAACACTCCATTCTCACACAATGCATTGAATGCTTGATTGAGCTTGAAATTACCCAATTCTTGAATTGAATAGTGTTAAAATGACCTTACATCATTATTTAGGAATACTTTTAGAAGGATGGTCGAGTGTGCTCCCTTGGGATCCTTCTCTTTAGCAATTACAAGGTATAATTTGAAATTAGGTTCTTTGAAATCTACATTCTTGACCAACATCTTAGAACCCTTCCTGACCTTTATACTTGATGAAGCTACCACAATATTTAGTTGAAGAAGAACTCTAGATGCTAAACTTTCCCAAAAATTTATCTTTCTCAAGAATGCTTGGGAGTTGAAAGAATGCTCTCCATAGTTTTGATCTCTATATTTGTAGTGAAAGAATAAACCTTCAACTTCTCCTTTTATCATAATTTCAACTTTTAGGGCCTCATTAATACTACATTCTATGATAGGTGAAATAATCTTGGATGATGAACGTTGAACTTGACACTCATTCATCTTTCAAGAAACACAATTAAAAATTTGAACTCCAACTTGGCATAAAATTTTCATCACAAATCTCAGTTAGGTCATATGACTTGGTTAAGTCATATGACACAACCTTACCTAGATAAGGCTTAAACTTGGTAAAAATAGTTATTCCTCTATGCATTTGATATGATTATTTAAACTTTCTTTTTTGCTTGATTGGAACTAATGTGAGATCTTCTTTTAGTTTTGTTTTTTCAATGGTTTCCTTGAATGCTTATCCAAAGGTGGATACGTCACCCAACTCATTGACTTGGGTGTCAACAACTTCACTATTCTAGCTTGAGCTCTCTGGAGATTTCCTCACTTTTTGTTGCTTCATTTGAGTCTTGATCTCATTAGCTTTAGTTTTCTTTTCATCTTCAACTATAGCTCAGTTCATACAGTTCTTTTATAGATGACCAACTTCTTTGCATACATAGCATCTTTTGGTAGGAGTCCCTTTTGTGAAGTAATTCCTCATATAGTTTTCACCAATGTGTCTATACTCACCAATAGATAACATCTATACCACCGTTGTAATCCAAACCAAAGATTTTTTTAGAAAGTTGTTTAGTAGGATTCCATTTCTTGGTTTTGGGCTCTAAAGATTTATGACCTTGTTTGTTGCAAGTAAAACACTTACCTTCAAACCTTCGTTTTTCTTTGCATTCACTTGCTCTATGACCAGGCTTGTTATAACTGTAACATTTACCATTAAACTTTAACTTTTCATTTCTCCAATATTTGTTTGATGAATGTACTAACTTTGCACAATGATTACATGTAGGCCTTTTCTTCTTTTGAGCTCCTTTTTGTGATGATTCTCCTTGTTCAGTGTATCCCAATCCTACTTTTGTTTGTCTCTTTTCTTAGATAGTTCAACCAACTAACCCATTCTTTCTTGTAATCTCATCATTCTTTCATTCATTTCTTTTTCTACTCTAAGATCATTTTTTATTCAATCATTTTATGTCCTTAAATTGATGACTTCTTGATTTGCACTATTCAATTGATTTATCATATCTACTTAATGTAGTGAAAGCTTGTGGATTTCATTGTCCTTTTCTTCTAGTCTGGTGTTGAGTAATATTTTTTCTTCTTCTTCCATCTCTTTATCATTTTTAGCTTTTTTCTTTTGTTCCCTAACTTCACATATCTTGACTGAATGAATTTCCTACTCCCTTTTTAATTTTTTGACTTCTTATTGCAGGATAAGGTTCCTTCCAAGTAGATCTTCTATAGCTACATCTGCTTCATCTAAAATTATTTCTCTACAAACATCTTCAATTATTTCTTCTTTGTATTTATTTTCATTCATCTGTACTAATAACTCTTTTCTTCTTTTAAGGGAATGAGAGAGTTGATTCTTTAGTTTCCTAATTTTTTTTATGGTCAAGTGTAGATCGAGTTTTTCATTCTCAATGGCTTTCTCTAACTTGGACACTTCCATTTTTCCTAATATTTTCTCTCAAGTTGCTAAACATTTCATAAGAGAACTATATATCTTATAACAATTGTTGTAAATGTAATGATGACCAAGTGATTGAGGGGGGGTGGGAGGGGTGGGGGGGTGGTGAATTAGGAACCACCTAAAAATTCTTTCACTTATTCCAAATTTATTATATTATCTAATCTACTTGCATAAATGGAACATAAAGAAAACACCATAACACTTTGACACAATATTTCATAACCCAGAAACCCTCTAAGTAGAAGGTAAAATTGGAGTTGGGATGACATCCACAATGCTTCAGTATTGTAGTAATAATGTTGGACTATTAGGGCTTACAATTGATTACTTATGGTGATCTACTTAGTTAAGAGTAAGAAGAACTATTAGATCCACCTTGTTAAAGGATTTATACAATACAATCAAGTATGTACTTGATTAAGAGATTTTTACAAGGACTATTAGGTCCAACCTATTAGAAGATTTGACTAATGCACTTGTTAGGATGAATAAGTGGCTTGATCTTTGTTGTGCAACTTGATTTTCTAAATGAGATCCATTGATGTAAACTAATCTACTGACTATGATAGATGAGTCTCTTCCTTTCCTGTAAACTACTTGTAGCCTTCTAATTACTCTTCTCTTTCATATTTTCTTCTATATAAATGTTCTTCAATACATGAACCATTTGAATAAATGAAGTAACTTCTATTTATATCTATCCAAAATAATTGCATTAATAAGTTGGCTACATAATAGTTTCAAACAATAATTTACCAAGTCAGTTCAATGCTGATACTCGGGTCTAATTATCCACTCAAATGATATGCTGACAGTTAGGAAACATAGTGGAACTTGGCGACTATGGAATTCAGTTAACACTATGCACTTGGTTCGCATTAATCACTTGGCAAGCGAAGATGACTTGATCAACATTGGTAACTTGGTAGACACTACTTGAAGCCAAATCCTCTATTGACACTACAACTTGTTAGATATTGTCAACTTGGTAGATACTACTCTTTGTTAGCTCAGTTAACATTGTTAACATAGTTTACACTAGAGCTCAGTTAACACTATTCTATCTAGTAGCTCGAGTTGTATTGTCTTCCATGATGATATAAGTGTTTTGGCACTAATTAACAATATGAATT
The DNA here is from genome assembly GCA_028749045.1 of Cupressus sempervirens. Taxonomy (NCBI): domain Eukaryota; kingdom Viridiplantae; phylum Streptophyta; class Pinopsida; order Cupressales; family Cupressaceae; genus Cupressus; species Cupressus sempervirens. The sequence goes on from CM053792.1 coordinate 333,415,286, forward strand.
TCCATAGGGTCAACATAAAGTTCTAAGGAAACCCTCTAGAAGAGAGATATGTTTCATATATATGTACTTAACTTGTAACCTAACTTAAATTTATACCATAAAATGGTGAAGATGACTATCAATAAAGGAAAAGCTTAAAAATTGTAGGTGAAAATATTTAATGTATAGTATGAAAAGAATAAATTCTATTGGTGAAGACATCACAAAAATTCATTGAAAAAATTGTCATTATTCATGATTGGTCTAATCATGGGACCCAATTGTCATAGCATGGGTAAAACGAGCACCTGGAATGTTCTCTTTTTTTTGCAAAATTTAGGGTACCTAATGAGTGAAATTCACAAATTGGCGAACATTTTCCGCTAAAGTTATCCCTGGAATGGATGCATTTAGGTTACACATGACCATTAATGGAGTAGTTCATTGATTTTGTAAGACCAAATCTAGAAGGATGGCATACCTTTGCAATTTCCTTATGACTCGTGTATTGAAAAATATTTTAAATGTATGGATTTTTATAATTCTTCACACAAATATTTTCTAGGTGATGAGGTTTTTGAACCTAACAATATGGATATAGAGCTTCACCAAGAGGGTGTTGATGCAATATTATATATAAATAAGAACCTTATAATAAACAATTTGCATCCTTATTAGTGTTATTTATCTCAAACTTTGTCACCTCATCAATCTCCCTCTACAAATACTCTAGGAAAGAAAACTTTAAATAGAAGAGGTAGGAAATCAAAAGGTATGAAAGCTAAACAATAGATATAAGAAGTTATCCAGTCTATGCTTCAGGAAAAATTCAAAACTTCATAAAGAGTTATGAGGAGGGAAAAGTGTAATCTTAAAGAGAAATGAAGCTCATATCATGGAATGTTGGAGGCATTAATGAATTTGATAAAAGATGGAAAATAAAGTTATAGCTTGATTCTTCACACATTGATATAGTCTTGTTACAATAAACCAAACTCTTATTAGAAACATATGACAAAATAATAGCACAATGGTTAGTACGGAAATCTATGCATAACACATGTCATAGTACTTTAGGTGGAATGATGACACTATGTGATCCTAAGTCAATAGTGGGGGACCTTTTCAATCAATAGATTGGATAGGAATTAATGATTAATAAAAATTTTGATTCCTAATTTAGCGTGATAAATGTCTATGGTCCCTTAGCCAAAATTGAAAAAAAGATGTTGTGGAAGTTCCTCACTCACTAGATATAATACATTCCAACAAAAAGTTATACTACGGGGAAAATTTAATACTATCAAATTGATGAAAGACATAAAGAGAGGCATTTTACCACTACTAAAGTTATGGAAAAATTTTCCTCTTTCATCATAGATAATGATTTACAAGATATTTCTCTAGATAATGTTGTTTTTGTTAGAGTAGGGTTACCATTACATTGAAAGACCAATCTGTTAGTGTCTCATAAAACTACTCAACTTATAGTACACAAGAGGTGGTTAAGCCCTTGTCATGAATCTCAAGGGGGGCACTAAATATTTTTCCAAAAATATCCCCCTTAGTGTTACCCAAAGGTCTATGGATCCAAACCTTTGACCAAGCTCTGATACCACTTGTTAGAGTTGGGTTTCATTAAACCAAAAGACTAATCTATAAGTGCACAATACAACCACTCAACTTATAGTATATATGAGATGGTTACGCCCTTTTCACGAATCTCAAGGGGAGGGCTAAACATTTTTTCAACAATTTTCACATGAACTATTAAATAGTACTTTTTTACAAATTTTTGAAAGGTTGGATAGACTCGTTAATAATGAATGAAATATTTAAGTACTCTCACTATTGTCAAAAATCCTATCATTTTTTGGATCTGGTCATTTTCCCATCCAATAAGTTACAGATAGAATTAGACAAGAAACACTCCCACAACATAGTTTTTCTTTCAAATTTAAAGGAATTTGGTTCCTAATATCTACATTTCCTTCCTTTAATTAGATGGTGGCAGGTCAATTCCCCTTTAAAGGGGATGACGATGTTCTAATTTCAATAAGAATTGTAATATGTTAAAATGCACATTAAGGAATGGAATGCCAATGTATTTTTTAGTGGACATATAATAGATTTTCCTCAAAAGAAATAGATACAAATTAACTCCAAAATGTAGAGAAAGGAAGATGAAATCAATTGAAAAAGCATAAGCACCCTCTAAATTTATCTAGGTACAAATCCCTATGTAAGATTTACAATAAATCAACTACATTGTGATTGATAATGCTTTTAACCTAAAAACAAGAAAGTTTTACAAATATCTATCTGTAAACATGACATAGATGCGAAAAGACTAACTGACTAAAAGGAAATAAATAGTAAATGAGACAAAGTTCATTTACCGGAATGTTGCATTAAATAATGAAGATAGAGAGAAATACGAATGATCCTTTCAAAACACACAAACAAATAAAGTACAAAGTCAAAAACAAAACTATCAAAGTAATCATATATACCAAACTACATTTGAAGATAACCAACATAATGCAAAAATCAACATTGATCAAGAATTTCATACATAAAATCAAAGTTTTGATGCACTAAAATACTACTCCTCTGAACATAGTAAAAGAAGACAGACTTTGTTGTTTGTTACACACAAAAACCACTATCTTAAAAAAGCCTCCCTTCTCTCCCTATACTCACAACCCTTTATTCTATTGTCACTCAAATTCTCCCCAACAAAAGTTTAGAAAAATTGGAATCATTCTTTTGTTACTTTTTGCATATTATAAAGGACTTCAAAAGTACTAAATGATTGTGGCAACCGATTCTTGGGAATGAGAAACTTACCTATCTCCTTGCCCCCAAATGTTTATATCATTATAAAAATTATTTTATAACTATGTGAATACAAGACCTCTACAATATACATCTCTTGACAGTTGGTATATTTAGAAGTTTTTGACACATGGCTATACTTCAATCAAAATCATTCCATAGTGTGGGAAGATAATGTGACTTGAACCTTTATCCAACCTGGACAAAACAACTAGAATCCGTACTAATTCAATCAATCTCTACCTAACATGGTCTACATAGGAACTCGACATCACCTCCAGAGCTGATGCTCCTTATTGGAGAGCTTTATGCCTCTTGCTGAGAACCCAACTTAAACCATTTTGTGACTATGATTTCCTCTCAAGTCAAATACTTTGTCCAAATTTCTCTATTGAATACTTTTTGAGATCTCCCCAAAATGTAAATGTTTTTCTTCAAAACCATTAGAATGAATTATTACTCTAATTTCAACATGGCCCACTATTGTAGATAGTTTTATGTTGGAATGAATCATGAATTATGTGCATGCATGGTGTATAACTTTGCGGGTCTTGCTTGTAGTGTTCGATCTAATTTTGTCAATAGAGAGTGTGTGTCACTTCCTTTTGCACCTTAAAGATCTTATGACCAAATTTATTCATATACAATTAGATATTTAGTCAAATAGCTTACACATGTATACAGGTCCTTAGATGTTTGTGCCTTTGTTGTCCTCTCCTTGGTGAGGCCAATATATGCATGTGTCTAGTTATCACTTTTAAAGCATTCTATCAAATTGTTTGCAAATTGAACTATATCCATATATTATCATTGTGTGATAATGAGGTTGTATGGAACTATAGGTGATGTTCCTTACATTGACATCTATCACCTCCAATAGCTATGTATTGCACATTGTGCCTTCCTGTGACATCTTATGAAAAGATTGTCTTGTGTTTTCTTTTGTCAAATGGTTCACATGCTTCCTTGGCACCTGCATAGTAACCATGACATATTGTACTACACAAGGATGATTCTTTCAAGTTCACCATGGGGAGATTATTAAGTTATCCTTAATATTTGACATTGGATTCATTACATTGAAATTACATTGTGAGTCATCTCCCTTTCAATGTTAATATGGTCAATGCAAAAAAAAGGTAATTCTCATGGGGCAATCTAACCTGACAATATTTTGGGAACTCCATTATGGATTATTTTGATTAGTTCCACTACTCTTATTTGTATCTCTATTTGGGATGAGCCTATGAATCTCATCCTTGACCATAGCTTAAAATAATCCCTATGCATGATCTTCTAAGCATATAGAACTGCATGCTTTTTGTCAAAAAACTTATGTGTCATTCTCTAGAACCCATCCAGATCAAAGGTCCAACCTTGAATTTCTTAGTAATTCATGAGATCAATCTCAAAATAGATGGTGACTCTCCATAAGGACCGACATGTCTAAGAAAGTGCTTGTCCACAATTTATCAAATGTCTACTATCATTCCCCTACTAGGATTGGGGGTTCAACATTGATATTTACCCTAAATTACTAAACTATCCATTTGGCATAACCTCTTAATTAAGCCCAAATTTTCATTGAATCTCCCATGGATGCAGAGATACAATAGCAACTATGAAAGAATAATCTTTGATAACTTATATGTCTTTGATATTAAGAGGACAAAAATATCACTTACTATTTTCTTACTCAGAATAACCACTCTGAATTGGATTCTCATATATATAATCTAGGAGTAGGTATATATTACCTTTGAATTTTTCATATCAATGTACAACACATTTCCAAAGTCTTTCTAGACTCTAAACTACTATATTTCTAAACTGAGAATGAATCACTAAACCCAAGCCAATGAATTACACATCTAAATATTTGAGCTTCAATTCTGTGAACTTTGAAATGTATTAAACCAAGACGAATTAGGATAAGCCATTTAACCTACATGATAAATTGAACCACTTTTGAATTCAGTTCAAAGAAGTATGAAACCTAAAACTAAAATTTTAAATACATGGCCTATTTGGGTACCAATAGGGGCTCTAACTGTGGGACTATTTTTGACTCAAAAACAAAGAACTCCAAAAATCTTTGGAAAAATACAAGTTCCTTATCCCTTATGTGATAGGATCACCAATAAAAGGAAAACTGGGAGTTGTTTGCATAAGGGCAGAGGAGAGCAGGGCAAAGCCAACCGGAAAATGCTAAACTACCTGCAAGTGTAAAACTTGCACATTATTCAAACTAACAACACACACACCAAAAGAATATTTTTAAAAAATATATACAAATGTAGGAATAGAGCCTACCATAGGAATTAGAAGTAATAAAAAGTTACGTGAATCCATTTCTAGTTGGGAGAAGTAGGAACCTTCCTGAACAATAGGTTGTGCCTTAATGGAGTAGCTCTAGACCACTGCCTAATGGCAACCTCTTCAATGCCCAACCTCAAGCTAAAGGCACATATAAATATGTTTACCAAGTACTTCTTTCCAAAAAACCATAACTCATCATAGCACTCTTCATCTTCAAATGGTTTTTCTATACTATCTTTCAAATTAAGAAAGGTCTCGAATTGAGGAGAACAATATTTAGGAAATTTCTCATTAGCCTTCTGACCATATTCTACAATTATGACCTAATTATTTCCATGATTGTGTGAATCATGTTTCACATTATCAAATAGAGAGAATTCATCCATTATGGGATCAAATTTATTATAAATATTTACTTCAACTCTATGAAGAATCGGGATATCATCAAATATGTAAAATATCTGATCTTTCATTCCTCCCAATGCATCCTCAGATTTCACAACATTATCTTCGGTAGAGTCACACCCAAAAGAATGAAATGAATCACCAAAAAACCTCTTATATTCTATCTATTTTATATTCATACTTGGATTTCTCAAAGAGGAATCTCTTTGCCCAAGAGATGATAAAAATCTGTATATGATGTATTTTTCTTCTTTGTAGAGGAGAGTGTCATCCAATAACTCAACTGAGTTACCCATAGGATGAGGACTAACTCCAACCTTCCCTCCTTCCATAAAATTTTTATTATTTTCTAATATGAGAGAAAATAATGGATTTTCATCACTTAATGGTGAATCATAAATCTCAAACAAAGAATTTTCTCTAATAGCAATATTTTCACAAAACCCCATTGGCAAGAATAGTGGGTTGGGCTTACTTCATATGACTCTATCTTCCAGCTTTTTAGAATTTTATTCAATCTCTTTTTTTGCTAATGTGTTTGGTTGAAACTAGACTGCTTCCATTGGAAGTACAAGATGATCATCTTCTTGAAAATTGCCCAAATCTATGGTGAGAAAATCTATCTCTACTTCAGTAGTCTTTCCACTTTTAATGAAGGTTTCATGCTGAAACTTATCAGTTTCATATTCAGCCAATGATTCTATATTTTCAAAGACAAGAGGAGAATCTTCTCCTTTCTCATCTTCTATGCATGGTGGAAAAGATTTTAGCTCTTTACTTTCAACCAGATCTAGATCAATAATTGAACCTTACTTAGTCGAGGGATTCTCTTGATTTTGAAACCTTTCTTCTTCTTCGTTAAGAAGGGCAACATTTAACATTTCCAATGGGCTATCCACTAGCTAGAAGTTAGATTTAAGATTTATTTCTTTCTCTTTGTTTTCACTAATATTCTCATCCTTCAAAAATAGGTCAGCAGGAGGCTGAAGTAAATCTTATTGGACTTCTTGTTCATTCATGATGAGGTGACTGACATAAACTGATGAAATTGAGATAACTAGAGCTTCTTCTTCATCAACCTTCAACTCTTTGTTTAGCTATGATACCTTTTTTGATATAATTACAACACTATGCTCTTTTCTTCTAACTCTTTCAACTTTTAGAATCTAAGATAAAGGCTTCTCCACAATAGCCAAGACATGGCATCATCTTCCAAGCTTGTATTATTCCTAATAGCTCAGGAAATTATTTCCTTATAGCTATCCATGAATTCATGAAACATTTTATCCTCCATCAAATAAAGTTCCTTGAGAGTGGGATTTGGCCTTCTCATGACTTTTGTATTCAGCATGGTTTTTATATAGAGTTACCAATCTCTTGTGCATAGAGATAATCATAAAACTAAGGAAAAAATTATAGACATAGATCTTTGTTTCTAGATTCCCTATTAGAGTCGCCAAAAATCTATTTGTGGATAGATTTTCCTCCAAAGAAATAGATACAATTTAACTCCAAAATGCCCAGAAAGGAAGACTAAATCAATAGTAATAGTTGGGTCACTTCACTATTGAAAATTTGTAAGTGTCCTTTGAATTTACCTAGGTATAACTCCTTGTGTAAGATTTACAATAAATCAACTACACTATGATTGATAATGCTTTTAGCCTAAAAGCAGGAAAGGTTCATAATGCTTTTAACATCTATTCATAAACACGACATGGATGCAAAAAGACTAATTGATTGAAAGGAAATGAATAGTGAACAACACAAAGTTCATTTACCAAAACACTGCATTACATAATTAACATAGACAAAAAGATAAATGATTTCTAAACACACAAATAACTAAAGCACAATGTCCAAAATAAAACTCTGACAATAATCATATATACCAAACTACATTTGGAGATAACCAAGATTATTCATTAATCAACATTGATCAGGAATTTAATACATAAACTCAAAGTTAAGATGCACTAAAATACTCCTTCTCTGAACACAACAAAATAAAACAAACTTTGTTGTTTGATACACACAAAAAGCACTATTTGAAAAAAGCTTCCCTTCTCTCCTTATATTAACAGCCCCTTATTCGGTTGTCGCTCAAAGTCTCCCTAGCAAAAATTCAAAAAAACTAGAACCATTCTTTTGTTATCTTCTGCATATTATAAAGGACTTGAAAACTATTAAACGGTTATGGCAACTGATTCTTGGGAACTAGAATCTTACTTATCTCCTTGCCCCCAAATGTTTATATCATTACAAACATTGTTTTATAACTATGTGAATACATGACATCTACAATATACATATGTTGATCGTTGGCATCTTCATATGTTTTTGACATGTGGCTATACTTCAATCTAAATCTTTCTATAGTGTGGACAAGATAACATGACTTGAACCTTTATCCAACCTGGAAAAAACTCCTAGACTCCATACTAATTCAATCAATCTCTACATGACATGGTCTGCATAGGAACTTAGCATCGCTTGTAGACCCAATTCTCCTTATTGGAGAGCTTTATGCCTCTTGCCAAGATCTTGACTTAAACTATTTCATGAGTGTGACTGCCTCTCAAGTCAAATAATTTGTTCAAATTTCTCTATCAAATACTTTATGAGATCTCCCCAAGATGTATATGTTTTGCTTCAAAACCATTAGAACGTAGTTCTTACTCTAATTCTAACATGGCCCACTATTGTAGATAGTTGTATGTTGGAATGAATCTATAATTGTGTACATGCATGGTGTATGACTTTGTGGGTCTTTTTTGTAGTGTTCAATCTAATTTTGTCAATGGAGAGTGTGCATCACTTCCTTTTGTACCTTCAAGAGCTCATGACCAAATTCATTCATATACAATTCAAAATTCAATCAAATATCTTACACATTTATGTGGGTCCTTAGATGCTTGTGCCTCTATTGTCCTCTCCTTGGTGAGCCTGATATATGCAAGTGTCTAGTTATCACTTTTAAACAATTCTATCAAATTTTTCACAACCTAAAATATATTCATATATTCCCATCATGTGATAGTAAGGCTATGAGGAACTATAGGTGATGTTCCTATCATTGACATTTGTCACCTCCAATAGCTATGCCTTGCACATTGTGCCTTCCCATGGCATCTTAGCAAAAGATTGTCTTGTGTTTTCTTTTGTTTACCAACATCTATCTATATTTGACTTTGGTATCTATATTTCCATAAGCCATGACCATATTAACATTTAGTTAAATGGTTTGCATGCTTCCTTGGTTCCTCCATAGTGACCATGGACGTGTATTGTGCTATGCAAGGATGATTCTTTCAAGTTCACCATGGGGAGATTATTAGGTTATCCTTGATATTCATCATTGGAGTCATTATATTGAAATTTCTTTATGAGTAATTTCCCTTTGAAAGATAATATGGTCAATGTGAAAAAAAAGGCAATTCTCATGGGCCGGTCTAACTCAACAATGTTTTGGGAACTCCATTATACATTCTTTTTATTAGTTGCACTACTCTTATATGTATCTCCATTTGGGATGAGCCTATGAATCTCATCCTTGACCATATCCTAGAAGAATCCCTATGCATGATCTTAAAATCATATAGAACCACATGTGTTTTTTCAAATACTCGTGTGTCATTCTCTAGACCCCATCTAGGTCAAAGGTTAGGCCTTGACTTTCATAGTAATTCATGAGATCAATCTGAGAATAGATGGGGACCCTCCATCAGGACTAGCATGTATAAGAAAGTGCCTATCAATTATTTATCAAATGTCTACTATCATTACCCTACCAAGATTGGGGGTTCAACATTGATATTTCCCTTAAATTACTGAATTATCCATTTGGCATAACCTCTTAACTAAGCCCAAATTTTCATTGAACCTCCAATGGATGCAGATATAAAATATAAACTATGAAAGAATAATCTCCAATAACTTGTATGTCTTTAACATTAGGAGGATAGAGAAATCACTTACTATCTTCTTTCGAAGAATATCTGTTGGAATGTCTTAATGGGAAGAGATCTTTTGAGAGTGGGGGTGAATTAGAAGCACTAGCTTTTTATCCACTTTAAAACCCTTAATAACATATAACTAAAATTAACATCCATGCATATAAACATTAAACAATCATAAGAGACAAACATGCATCACCACATAACACTTGAGATTTTGGTGACCCAAAAACCCTCCAGGAATAAGAAGGTAAAACTAGGGTGGGGATGATGCCCATGAAATTATTGCAGCAATTCATTTCAACCACTTCTGATGGTTTTCCCTATATAAAGGCTTGCCTTATTAAAGGCTTCAACACACTGTTAAATGTGACCTTGTTAAAGGATTTCTACACCCTGTTAGGAGTGTGCCTTGTTAGAGGACTTAAGAACATTCAACTTAGAATGCCACCCTATTAAAGGATTTACATAAGGCTGTTAAACCTACCTAACTCAATAGGATTTCCAAATTCCTAATACAATTATAAGAGAGTATTAAAATAATACACCTGAACTAATGCAATCTCTAATGCTGATCTCAGGCTCTTGATCTACTCATCTATTCCTGATCTCTGCTAGATCTGATCTATTGATTGTGTTCCTTGTTCTGTTCTGATCAACTAGATGTGTAAATGATGTCCTTTCCACTAAATCTTTGACACCAATGCTCTGCAATGACCTTAATAAAAGGCTCTTTTGTTCCTTCTTCATTCCAACTCTTGTTCAATGGCATCAGGACTCCCGTATAAAGATTAGTGGATTGTTATGCATCCTTGGATAAAAAGTTCCTGCTCAAACCCTAGAAATTCACCCATTGGTTGCATGCAATTCCAAATTTTTGATTGGCTGCATGAGGATTGCTTAGGTAAATGGAAGGATTTAATCTTATCTCCTTATCCTATCATGAGTCATGCATAACAATTTTACATCTTGGTTTGTATTGGCACAAACTCTTATGCTAATCCTACGTTGCTTGACACATGAAGTAATAATGATGCTCGGCACCATCTATTCTAGATTTCCTGGCATCTATTGTGTTTCCTGCATTACTTGGCTCCTATAGAATTCCTGAATCACTCGGCTTCTATTAACTTCACAATGTTTTGCACAAACTATCTTCTGATCTACTCAACTTATGTTGAATTATGTATAGCTTGGCATATACTGAAATGTGTTCTACTCAACATCGATTGTAGTTTGCTTGGCACTAACTATGACTCAACTCATATATTGTGCTCGACATGTATATTGAAAATGGTTAAGTGTGTTGACACTCAATTGTCAATCTTATTAATTTGATCAATAATCTCCCCCTTTGACATGAGTATCAAAAAAAACACTTAATTGATCATTCATGATCTAAACCTTATGTGTACATTCTTCACTTTCAAATTTTCAAAAAGATATTGTGAACAATAGTATACCTTATGACTCCCCCTGACTTGATTATACCTTGACATGTCATGAATTCTTATGTCTTGTGCCATTGTGCCTAATATCCTTTGTTTCTGATCCTGTTATCTTCTTATCTTCTCCCTTTTATAATATTATCTCCCCCTTAGAATAACAACAATATTATCTCCCCCTTTTTGAAACTGATATCAAAGGGTCCTAAATGGTAATTCCATGCTTGGCCAAAAATGTTTTATTTACCTCAAGGAGAATTTTGAGAGTTGCATCCTAGTTATTCAATGCAATATTCAATGACTTGTGTTGGATTGCAAGGTCTCCTACTAGATCAATTAGTCTTTCATGAGTAGAAATATTTGGATCTTTCTTCAGGACTATTTTTGCATACATTTTCTCCTTGTGTAATACTTCCAAGTGAGGAGTGATTGAGGCTTGTATCTACATCAGTTTTTCTTTAATAGTGCCCTCTTCTGCTGATAATGTAGCTAATTCCCTCTGAGTGTGAAGTGTTTGAGGAAAATTCTTTTCACTTTGTGTAGGATTTGAGGGTAGTTGCAAGCTGGAGAGCTTAAGTTTTCTTTCAAGGTTCAAAACTTTTGGATTTATTTCTTGTGTGAACCGGGAAAAATCACACAATTTTCTATAAAGGGAAAAGATATTCCTTAACACAATCTTTACATTATCCAATTTCTTAGATAGGTCAACCTATCCCAAAATTATGTTATTAGCTATCTTTTGGCTGTCCTTGCCTTGAAAACTTCTTTTCTAACCATTCCATAAATTTTGCATTTGTATCATGGTCTTCATTATTCACTTGATCAACTATATCAGATAATTTCTCAAGGATTGGCTTTCTTGAATCTGGAGGTTCTAGGCTGAAGGCATCCTTGAATATATCTTTGATCTCATTCATTGCCTCTTGCCTCCTCTTATCCAATGCATTTTGTATCTCATTCATCTTTTCTTCAATTAAAGTGCTTGAATCATAATAGGGTATTTTAATTTCTTCATTAAGCTCAGGAATGCCATAATGAATGGTCATGGCTACCCTGGTAGAACTTGAGCTTGGTGTACTAAGATGTAAGGTCATCATTTTAGTACTCGGCTTCTAAATGTGTTTGGTAGGAGTTCCTATTTTTGGCAATTCAACCAAAGTTTGTATTGTCGACTCCTCCCTATCCTGTGTTTCTTCTTTATCCTCTTCTTCTTGCTTGGCTTCTTCTTGTTGTGTCATTACTACTGGAGGTGTAATTGTTGTCTATACTATTATACCTATGACTTCCTCTATTGTTGCACTCTACTCCTAATGAGCTTATGTGGCTATTCTTGGTGGTGAAGGAGGTGGTAGAAATGAAGGTCTAGTAGTTTGAATGATTTGAGGTGGTTCTTGTGGTGACACCTTGGCTTCTTTAAGTTTATCTACTAACTTTTGGAGATCATCTACACTGACCAATATGGGACTTGTACACAATTATGTTTGTACAGTTGTTTGGTCAAGGATCTTAGGGAGATCCTCTACGGTTAATAGATTGATGTTTTGACATGAGGTGTCAACAACATCCTTAATATTTATGATTTCTACAGGTGTGGTAGTAGAGCAAGGAGGACTAGGAGGTGGAAGTTGTGTGTCTTGCACACTTTGCTACTCATCGGTACCCTTGTCTTCATCTTTTCCTTCCTACTCTCTCTTCCTTGTTTTCCTCTTCTTCAACCTTTTTCTCTACTTTTGTCTTTTCATCTATCCTCTTCCTTGTTTCCTTTGGTTTAGCAACAACTTCTTCTTTGTACTCCTCTTCAAGGACATCTTCAATTTTCTTGTACAAGTTCTTCCAAGCTCTTGTGGTTCTCTGTACAACTTCTTCCATTTTATTTTGGAGAATGGAGAATGCCCTATACTTAGGTGTAACCCTAGTGTTATGCCTTTTGACTACTTGAGTTATCTACTCATTAGTCAAATCAGGCAGTATGCTTGCTAGGGTTGATTCCCTCATCTCCTTCTCCATTTTCAGACAAAAATGCCATCTATCTTCTACAATTTTAGACAACTCCTTTGGCAATTGTCCATCTAGTTCAAGAGGTGTATACTTGAACTATGCTATTAATGCATAGACTGATTCTTCTATGCTATTTTGTTCCTCTCTATTGTACTTATTGAAATCAATCTTTTTCATTTCACTTAAGTCTCCATTCCTAATCTTCTCACATAATATATCAACTAAAGACTTAGGAGGATGACTTATCTTTTTAGTCTGATCTTCTTCATCAGTATCAGGTCGAGCTACATATCTTTTCCTTTTCCTTGGCTCTTCTTGTGTCTTCTTGACTGTCTTCTTCTTCTTTGTAGCTTCCACTTTGGCCTTTTGTGTAGAGGCTCTTATTCTAGCTCTGGTTGTTGGCTTTTTGGGTGTTTGCACTGCAACTTTATTTGGTGAGAATTGAGAAGTAGGAGGTGTCTTTGCCTTCCTTTTGATGACTTTTCCTTTGATGGGTACTTCCTTGGTTTTTGCTTCCTTAGCACTCTCATCTTTGTCTTCACCTTGGCCTTGTGACAATTCAAGTGGCCCTTGTTCTGGTTCATCCTCATCATTCTCATCATCACCTTCTTCTTCTCCATCACTAATCTCCTTTGCTTCATCTATTGCACTTGTTTCCCCAACACCAAACTTCTTCTTTATTTTCTTTACTAACTTTTCCTTTTTCTTTACTATTGTGGCTATCTTGAGTTTTGTAACAACTCTTGATTTGACAATATCATATGTTCCAAACGCCTTTGCAGATTTGTCCATTTCTTTTGCAAGTAATGTTGTGATGGCTGTAGAAGCTTTGTCAATATAAAGCTCATATACCAATGGTCTAAGACATCTTATTCTTGGAAGGACTACTTGAATGTAAGTATAATCAATGTCAACCAGAAAACATATGTCATTTACATGCTTTTCTACCAGTGAGACTAGTATCCTCATTCTTTTCTTCATTGCAATCTTGAAATCATCAAAATAGATAGACATTTGATTATTAAAGCTATCCCCCATTTGTGCAATGAAATCATTTATTTGATCACAAATGGTTTTATTTTGATTCCAGTTGACTTTACCAAATGAAGGGAATTCCTTCATCACATAGAAGAACATACAAACTAGCACTTACCCAAATTTACATTGTGCACCCTTGGATTTTTTTATAGCTCCAAGATTTTCATTAATCTACTGCAACATGAGCTCTGTAAGGTCATAGGTGTGGTCTTTCTTTACAAGCTTATATGCCACATCCACTGCTATGCTGGGTACACTATTCAACCTGGTGGATTGATAAAACTTGTGTGATATGATCCTTATAGAAAAGTCTAGAAGGGGATCAGTTATGGTGTCTATGGTCATGCCTCTATTGTTCTATTTTTCACCTATGTTCTTCTCAATTGCCGATCTAGGGTTGGAAATCCTATAACCCTATGAACCATCTTCTTGGTAATCTTGACTAGTCCTTGCTCTAACTAGAATGATCCATCATGGATTCTGCTAAGTATTATGCGTATCCACTCAATTTTGAATACGATTGGAAAAACTAGGGATTTGGGTAAACCCTTCTTCTCTATGATAGAAAACTCATCTTTCAGTATACCATTGTCACAAAGTTTTTCAAAGGCATTAAAGATTTCCAAGTCTTTTATGGCTGCTATTTTGCAATTATAAAACTTTCGCACATCTTGAACCATAACATCTTTTTCAAGGATGGCAGATAGGGCACCAGTGGGATCATTTTTATATGCAACTTCTGGTATGGGCCTAAACTTTGGTTGCTTAACCTTGTTACTAAAATGTTGAATCTCATGGCTCTCTTTCCCTTGGGTCATCTTTGAACTAGATGCCATTTTAACTGAACTAGGGTTTGACGATTAAAGCAAACTTCACAAACTGTAAAACTCGGCACCTGAAAGAAATGCCTAGTTAAATGCTTAGATTGCTTGGGTAGATGTTGAATCACTATAAATTGCTAGATGAAAGCTTGAAAATTGCTCAGTCATGCTCTTGGTAATTGCTCTTCATTTGAATGGCTAAAAATGAATTGATTTTCACCTTTAAGCAACTCAAAAACCTTGCATTTAATGCATTTTGGTACCTTTACTTGTCACTCAGCTTCCAAAGGTTTTTCAACTCGACATCGACTCGGAAGTTGTTCTCACTCGGCATCTACTAACTTTGTTAATAACTCAACCACCACTGTAGTTTCACTTGGCATCATCATTTAAATTGTTTGTCTTGGCATCTTGTCTCATGTAGATTTATACTTTGCAGTGCTTCTTCATGGTTTAGGGCTGATGTATGATACTTCCTTCTATGTAACAGCCCCGTAGGCTCATCTTGTGATTAATTAGATGAGAAATCATCACTTGACATCATGGGTGAAGTGACCCTTCCATTAGATGTACTTGATTCATCCTTTTTCTACCATGTCTTCTTCATGTTTGTTCTAATGTGTTCCACATCAATCTTTTCTTTACCCTTATTTACTTCAATCTTGGGTGCCTTGGCCTTTGTCGGACAATTTATGCTAACATGTCTAGTTTTCAAGAAACTGAAGCAAGTAGTTTGGTTCAACCACCTTTTATAGTTTCCCTTGAAATGTGTTGTTATGCAGTTCTGGGGTATATGTCCATACTCTTGACAATAGTGACAACTTTGAATTGTATTTTAGTCCCAATTGTAATGGTGTTCATAGTTGTCCCTTCTTACATGCTGATTTGGTGTCCACATAGGCTTTGATCTACATTCAATGTCTCTATGTCCATACTTGTTGCAATTATGGCAATGTCCATCAAATCTTTGTGTTCTCATGACTTTAGATCTACAATCTTGTGTCATATGTCCTTGCATGTTGCACGTGTGATAGTAACCCTTGCTTTTGGGTGTGTTTGGCTGATTGATCCTTCTACTCCTACAAACGTTAGTAGTATGCCCCCTTTTATTATAGTAATGACAAGTGGGTTTAGAATCCTTACCATTTTCACTTTGTTAATCAACACTCTTTGATGATTCTCCAACTTCAGTGCTATTATATCCAAGTGCTGATGTATCATGGGCTAATCTTGGGGATTTCAGCAACTGTTCAAAGTACTTGATGGCTTCACTTGACTTGTTGAGATTTTTTGTTATTTCTTTTTCTTTGTTTAATTCATTTTGCATTTGTTCATTCTGCATCCTCAAAGTAGAGATCTCAATATATTTCATATTGAGTTCATGATGAAGGTTCATCATTTGGCCAAGTGTATCCATCTGCATGTTTGAGATCCTTTTCTCTTCAAGTCTATTTGCAAGATTTCTTTTTTCATCTTCTATCATGACTCTATCCTCAACTACTCTTTCCTTTTGTTCAGTGATTTCACATAGCATCATGGCCTATGATTCATGCTCTATCTTAAGAGTTCTTATCTCTTCTCCTTGAGCTCAATTTTTCTCCATCAGTTCTGCTATTACTGCATCAAATTCTTTGAAATCTCCTTTGGCAAATACTTGTGTGGTGTCAATCTCCTTGTAGTGAATATCATTTTCAGCTATAGCTATTTCCTTCCTTCTTTTAAAGGATTTTCTTAATTCCTCTCTAGCTTCCTCTACCTTATGTAGAGCAAGATGCACATCTATCACCTAGTTCTCAATGATCTTCCCAAGTTTGAAGACTTCCATCTTCAGATCTTTTCCTCCAAGATGTTAGGCTTTTCCTTGAGAGAACTTAGCTCTAATACCAATTGTTGAAATTTCTTAATTGGAAGAGATCTTCTGAGAGGGTGGGGGGTGAATTAGAAGTACTAGCTTTTAATCCACTTTAAAACCCTTAATAAAATATAACTAAAATTAACATGCATGCATATAAACATTAAAAAACCATAAGAGACAAACATGCATCACCACATAACACTTGAGATTTTAGTGACCCAAAAACCCTCCAGGAATAAGAAGGTAAAATTGAGGTGGGGATGATACCCACGAAATTACTGCAGAAATTGATTTCAACCACTTTTGATGTTTTGCCTTGTTAAAAGCCTGCCCTATTAAAGGCTTCAACACACTATTAAATGTGACCCTATTAAAGGATTTCTACACCCTATTAGGAGTGTGCCTTGTTAGAGGGAAAGAACATTCAACTTAGAATGCCACCCTGTTAAAGGATTTACGTAAGGCTGTTAAACCTACCTAACTCAATAGGATTTCCAAATTCCTAATACAATTGCAAGAGAGTATTAAAATAATACACCTGAACTAATGCAATCTCTAATGCTGATCTTAGGCTCTTGATCTAATCGTCTATTCCTGATCTTTGCTAGATCTAATCTATTAATTGTGTTCCTTTTTCTGTTCTGATCAACTAGATGTGTAAATGTTGTCCTTTCCACTAAATCTTTGACACCAATGCTCTGCAATGACCTCAATAAAAGGCTCTACTATTCCTTCTTCATTCCAACTCTCGTTCAATGGCATCAAGACTCCTTTATAAAGATTAGTGGGTCATTATGCATCCTTGGATAAAAAGTTCCCTCTCAAACCCTAGAAATTCACCCATTGGCTGCATGCAATTCCAATTTTTTGATTGGCTGCATGAGGATCGCATAGGTAAATGGAAGGATTTGATCTTTTCTCCTTATCCTTTCATGAGTCATGCATAACCGTTTTACATCTTGGTTTGTATTGGCACAAACTCTTATGCTAATCATGTGTTGCTCAACACATGAAGTAATACTAATGCTTGACACCATCTATTCTGGATTGCCTAGCATCTACTATGTTTCTTGTGTTACTCGGCTCCTATAGAATTCTTGAATCGCTCGGCTTCTATTAACTTCACAATGTCAGCACAAACTATCTTCTAATCTACTCAGCACATGTTGAATTATGTATAGCTTGGCATATATTGAAATGTGTTCTGCTTGACATCAACTATAGTTTGCTCAATACTAACTATGACTTGGCTCATATTGTGTGCTTGGCATGTATACTGAAAATGGTTAAGTGTGTTGACACTCAATTGTCAATCTTATTAATTTGATCAACAATATCCACTTTGAATTGGATTCTCATGGTATATGATCTAGAAGTAGGTATATATTTCCTTGGAATTTGTCATAGCAATGTACAAAACATCTCCAAAGTCTTTCTGGACTCTAAACCACTATATTTTTGAACTAGGAATGAATCACTAAGCCCAAGACAATGAATTACATATCTAAACCTTTGAGCTTCCATTCTATAAACTTTGAAATATATTGAATAGGATGAATCAGGATAAGCCATTGAACTTACATGAGAAATTGAACTACTTTGAACCACTTTGATCTGCTTCAAACCACTTTTGAATTTAGTTCAAAGAGGTTCCAAATCTAAAACTAAAATTTAAAATATGAGGTCTATACAGGTACCAACAGTATTCAAATAAATTTTCTCTCGAAAGGAGTTTGTGCAACAAGAGTTGAAACAAATTAATGAGCACATACTAAAATATGATTTAGATTTTCTCACATTTACTAAACGAAATTGACTTGTAGGGAGAAAGGGTAGAATTATGTAGTAGGGAGAAAAAATTTGGCAACAAAAATCTACTTAATTATGGTTAAAAGAGGGTAATAGAAACAAACAAAAAAATCCTTGCATCTTTGGAACAAAGAAGTGAAGTGGACAAAATCTTCAACATTGAGGAATTATCCTTAGGTAATCTTATAGTTGATGTGCATGGTATTCACCACAAGGTGGTTAATTTATTCAAAAATCTTTTAGATCCTCCATCAAGAGTTACCTTAAAAAATTCTAGAGAATAGGAGCTTCTTGATTCTATTCCTCGAATCATCACACTACAAGATAATGAAACTCTACTAGCTCCATTTACCCATCAACAAGTTCACAAGATAGTATTTTCGTTACCTCTAGATAAGGCCCCGGGTCCTAATAAATTTACTACTTTATTTTTTCAAAATCTTTGGGATGTTAACAGTTTAGATTTTGTATTAGCAATGGATTATTCACAGGGAAAATTGGCTATGCTCAAAAAATTTAATGCTACAAACCCAAAAAATGTGATCTTCAAACTTTTCTAATTTCTAGCTTATCTCCCTTTGCAATGTCTTTTATAAAATCTTCACCAAAGCCATTTATCAATGTCTCCAACCTATAATTTGGAGAATAATTTCTCTAGAAAAAGGTGGCTTTTTTCTAGCAAAGGAAACTATGGAAGGGGCTTTGGTAGCACATAAATCATTACATTCAGTCAAAGAGAACCAAATTCCATCATTTACAATCATATTGATTATAATGAATGAATATGATATACCCAACTGATCTATTTTGATCAAATTCCTTAAAATATTTGGATTTATAAAAAAATGGTGTAAATGGATCTATGCTTGCATATCGAGAGCTTTGTTCTTAGTTATTATTATTGGTTTCCCTATTGGATTTTTTTGATCTTTACAAGGTTTTTGTTATGGGACTATTGTAAGGAGTATACTTACAACTTAATTAATATCATATACCTTTCTTAACTCCCCCATAATTTTTTTCTACAAACTCCTTTATTCCCATAATACTTACAATTTATTCGAGGAAGTTTTTTCTTAGGGTTTTGGTACCCAATCTTAATAAAGATCATCATTGGTTTATTATTTTCCCCTTTACAAATACATTGCTAGCATCTTTTTCAACATTTTAGGTTCAAGTGGAATCTTACTTTAGTAATTGGTTACTTCCCTAAGAATTTTAGAGTTTGGTTGGAGATTATTGAGTAGGAGTAGGTCCCTTTAAGGCAAGTAGTTCTAATGGAAAACTTTCTCAAGATTTCAAAACTGATTACCCACATTGCTTTTATTTTTCTAAGCACATTATCAATCATGGGGTAATTTCTCTAACAAAATAGTAGTTAATCTTTCCCTCACAACTTGCTTCAATTTTTCTTTCTAATGTCATGAACATGGTCATGTCATGGAATATCTCAGAGGAAATTATTGTCAAAATAATTAGTGTTAAAATTTGAGAGAATATTAATTTTCTTCAAGTTTTAAAGAAATAAAACTTGTGGAAGGTAAAGCCCTTGGTTGCAAGACTTTTTCCTTGAGAGCCATTGAAGGAAAACTAGGAATTCAAGTTGGTCTTAGATAGTATAAAAATGGTGTTTTTGTTACAAGATATGGGACTGTTCCTTAATACAATAACTATTGTGCATACAGATTTCCCTCTTGAAATTATAAAAGTCCTTACAAGATTTCGATTTGTAGAAAAATGGTGTAAATGGATCTATGCTTGTAGATCAGGAGCTTTATTCTCAGTTTTTATTAATGGTTTCCCTACTAGATTTTTTAGATCTTCACAAGGTGTCCGTTATGGGACTATTCTAAGGAATATACTTACAAGTTGATTAATATTATACACCTTTCTTAACTCCCCCATGAAATTTTTCTACAAACTTCTGTATTCCCATAATACTTACAATTTATTGGATGAAGTTTTTTTTAGGGTTTTGGTACCTAATCTTAATAAAGCTCATCGTTGGTTTATTAGTTTCCCCTTTAAGTATACATTACTAGCATCTTTGTCAACATTTCAAGTTCAAGTGGGCTCTTACTTAAATAATTGGTTACTTCCCTAAGAATTTTAGAGTTTGGTTGGAAATTGTTGAGTGGGAGCACCCCTTTAAGGTAGGTAGTTCTGATGGAGAACTTTCTCAAGATTTCAAAACTAGTTGCCCACATTGGTTTTTGTGTTGCTAAGTGCATATTGGTGGTGAGGTAATTTCTCTAACAAAATAGGAGTTAATCTTTCACTCACAACTTTCCTCAAATTTTCTTTCTAATTTCATGAACATGGTCAAGTCATGGAATATCTCAGAGTAAATCATTATCAAAACAATTAGTGTTGAAATTTGTGAGAATAATTTAATTTTCTTCAAATTTTAAAGAAATACAACTAGTGGAAGGAAAATCCCTTGGTTGAAAGACTTTTTTCTTGAGAGCCATTGAACAAAAACTAGGAATTCATGTTGATCTAAGATAGAATGAAAATGGTGTTTTTATTACAAGATATGGGACTATTCCTCAATACAATAACTATTGTGCATAGAGTTTTTGCTCTTGAAATTCCCAATGACATTTATATCAAATTATTAGTTTTTCTAGAACTTTTAGGGCATGTGTAGGACATGATACCCCCTACGAAGGCTAGAGAATATTTATTTTCAACCTCTTTAGTGGTTGTTTATCTGTTTCTTATCCTAATGTGCAACTCAATTTAGGTAGGATTGGACTAATGATTAGGTCCATCATTCAGAAGGATCTACTATAGGGTGAAATTGAAATGACAAGGATAAAAATTGAAACTCTACATATTATAGAAAAAATTGATTATGGGGATGTTCAACCCATGGAGGAATAAATAAGGAAATAATTTTGAATACATTCTTGGATATTGTTTTTGAGTTTTTGTCGAATCCAAATAGTCAAGATAGTATATTGAGGGAAAAAACTTAGGTTCAAACTAAAATCTTAGTAGGGATGATGGTTTACTAACAAGGCTGCTCTTTGTTACAGTAAGTGATAACTTTCTATCAATAGGGTATTTTGAGATCTCATGCTTTATCTAATATGCGGGTCTTTTGGATTCTCACTAATACAGATATGGGGCATATTTTTGGCAATATGATACTTTTAATGTTGTGCCTTATCTAATTGGTGTTTCTTTGATCCACATGGGGCTCATGATGTATAGTTTTATTGATTAGGTGGGAGATCATTTCTCCAACATGGTGGATTCTTAGACAGCGATGCATAGTCTTTCCGATAAGGTGGGTACAATTTTTTATGACATGATGGAGGGACATTGATGCAATACACATATTTGTTGATATGCCTCACTCTATCAGTTAGGATGCAATTGAGAGAACCAATTTGGTCAATAAGGTACTTTTTTTATTTCAGGAAGGATTGAATAAAATGCATATTATCAGTGATAGAAGGCACAAATTACACATATTGGGTAAATATTACTACCATCTATCAGGTAGGTCAAATATATATGCATTGTCATCAATGCAAATTTTGGATTTTTGGGAGGTTTATAATTTATTCATGGTTGGTAGGATTTATGACTAGCATAATTGTAGCCCATGTTATAAGGGAATTGTTCTAGTGTCGCTTTTTTGTATAATTTTTTTGTATATGGTAAAAATTGGAGGTTTTCTTTCTAGTTCTTTCCTCTAAGAGCCTTTGAACTAGTTTTATATAAATTAATAAAATATTAGTGTCTTGCCACTTTCGCAAAAAAGAAGAACAAATTTTTACAATTTTGAATCCAAGTATCAATTGAATCATAAAATTCAAATGCAATTATTTGACAAAAAGGTGTTCCTTTGTGATGAAATTAGCCATGGAAGTAGTATAAAATAGACAACCATAAGAAGAATACTTATACACCCTAGAATCAATGTAAAGAGGACCATCAAGAGCATTAATAGTTTCAAAATTATCAAAGGTAATACTAAGGTCTAAAATACACTTAAAAGTAGGTTTAGGCTTGGGTTGGACATGAGGTTTAGATTTAATCTTGATTTTAGGTTGAGGTACACACTTGATAGTGTTAGTGGTATGGTCATTTGCTTCTCTCAGATGGTTGTAGTAAATATTCATCACAAAGGAAGATGAAGGTTGAGAAATCATATGTATAATGTGTTGAGGAAAAGGATTTGTATAGATATGAGATTTTGATATTGAAGTGCCACTAATTTTTTCTAGCTATCATGATTATTAATAGACAAGGTGTTAGAATTAATCAAGTCTTTAATCTTATTTTTCAGGGTATGACGATGTTTTGTATTATGGCCAAGTTGATAATGATATTGACAAAAGGATTTGGAATCAAACTATGGTCTTAATAATGTACAGGGAGGAAGTAATGTAACAGAAGGGATTTTAATAATATTATCACATAGTAACCTTCCCATAATTATATGCAAACACTCATAGAGAGGAATAAACTTACAATTAATTTTAAAAATAGAGTAATAAGTAGTGATACTTGTGGATGCAACAACTACTTGTTCATCTAATATATTTGTATCTTCGTTTATCTTGACATAGTTATTAGATATCTATACTTTTTTTTTGTTAGGAGCGTCATCACTCTTATTAGGTGGTATAGGAGCCATTAGAGTGGTTCTCTCAAGTTGACTCACTTATAATCAATAATGATGAAGTGTTGCACAAAGTTGTAAAAAAAGAGGTACATTGAGTAAGAAGATTCTTATCTCTAATGTCTTTTTGTAAATTAGTTATAAACATATGTTGAATATCAATATAAGGCACAAGATAAGAAATCTAAGCATGTCAATTCTTAAATATTCTAATTATATTAGTCACTTTTTCTACAAGACCTTGTTTATAGTGCATTAAGTTTGTCAAGGATACTTGAGGATCGATATTGTCATGAAATTGTTGGATGAAAGCATTATTAATATTATAAAAAGAATCAATAGAATAAGGTGGCCAAGATAAATACCATTGCAAGGCCTTGTCTCAAAATGTGCAAGCAAACAAATTGGCTAGAATACCATGATCATGGGCATAGTAACTACATAGGACTTAAAAACATTTAAGACAAGTCACAAGATCACCCTTACCATTATAAGTATTGAGGTGAGGAATATCATCTTGCTGATGGGAAATACTACATATAATGTATAAGGAGAAAGGACTACCCATGTCACATGTAGGCACATTGAACTTGGATTGAGTTAAGGAAGCAAGTTTTTATTGCAAGGAAGAAAAAGATTGAGAAAGGCTAGTGATAGTGGAACAATTAGAGGAAATAGTTAGCAATGACATATTTAACACAAGAGGAGAGTGTATGAATTAGTGGGAATAGAAGGTGATATAAGTGGAACACTAAGAACCACAATAATATAAGGACTAGTATAAGTGTAAGAAACATTGTGGTATAAAGAACATTGTGGTATAATGAACGTGAGTTGGGCATTGAAGCTAGTGGAACACTCATACAAAGAGAGGGGATAGGAAGACTCATAATAGAAGGATTGGAAGATTAGATTGATATAACTACAATAGGAGGAACATATGCTAGAATACTAGATATAGGAGTGGAAATAAACATGGAGGGCTCAATACTAGTGAAGGGTATAACCATTCCTATTCAAAATATAGATTAATTCAAAGGCTTAACATTGGAATTGAGAAGGTGAGTAAGAGTGCATAAGATATTAACACCATATTTACCATTATGTATGACTTTCTTATGATTGTCAAAATTAGAAATAGTGTCTCTATTATTATTCTCTTAAATAATCCAATTGTGCATCTTGTCAATTTTAATAGAAATCTTATGGACTTATTCAAAACAAGCTCTTAAAGCATCATCTTCATTATGACATGATTGAAAAGAGTCATTCTCTATACAAGGATCTATATTATGGAAGACCAAATTTTCACTAAGGTTTCTAAAGAGAGGAGATGAAGATTCTAGATCAAAGGAAGAAATTAGACTCTAGTTTTTTCTAATAGGAATTCTATAGGTACGAGTTAAGGTAATGAATCTCATACACAAAGTAAAAAAATCAAGATCACAAAAAGAGAATCTAACTTTGAGGTATGAACTAAATCTAAAAGAAGATACAATATAGAATCTAAATGAAAGCACATACAAGAATTATGCAAAGAAAAAGGACAAGAGATGATTCAACCAAATAATTAAATCTAACTCCAAAATCTAATCTAGAAATGAGTAAGATGTAAAGCTCACCAAAATATAAGTAAACACACAATAGAATAAAAATGGGAATCTAAAACACACAAAAAAGAAAAATTTATTGCGGGCGGGTTCACCAAATTATATTAGGTCAAATGCAAAGTAATGGGAAAAGGTATTAATTACTCAATATTTTGGGTTGGGTTTAACCTTATACCTCAAAGGGAAGTTAACAAGATTTATCATTTTAGTTCCAACTCTAAGTAAATTAGATCTACGAAGATTAGTAAAAACTAAATGATGAAGGGGCACTAATAAAAAAAATTCTTATCATTTTAGAATAAGAGAAAGAATGCGATATCTTTGAAACCCTAATATAGCAAGAGATATGATATTAGGACTAATGAGTATAGAAAGTAGATGTATTGAAATGAAGAAATAAATTAAATGGTTTACCTTGAAAAGTGAGGTGGAATATTAGATCTGATTTTCTTTCATTTGTGCAACTCAAAATAGTGAACATATCTAGTTCCAAAAGTGAAACAATGAGATCCCTAAATCCCAAAAATTATAGGTCAATCTAGAAGGTTAAGGTAAATTAGAAGAGAGGTTAGGGTCACATTGCATCCTTGACCTTAAGTGTCTTATTGTGAAATCATTTCTAAACCTCTAAAGTTCTTTAAAAGGGGTATCTAAATCTAGGCTCCATGTTTTCTTTTCACATTTGAAACCTACAAGAAAAATTATATGTTTTGTTGATGGGCAATTTTACTTTGTCAAAGCCTAATATAGGAATTAATCTTGAAATTAAAATGATTGAAATGTTTGAAATGTAAATTAAATGCATGAATTCACCTTAAAATAGTAGGATTTCTTATATCGAATATAATTAGCTACTTTAACAATTGAATGGATCGGAGGATGTGAATGTAGAAGTTGTCTCTTGATGACAAGCTCCAATATCACAAATGAAGGAAGCTATATCTTGAAACATTTGTGGTATGAACATGGAAGATATGATGAATCACCCAAATGAACTCCTTGAAGCTCTTTGTAATTTTCTTAAATGCAAGATATATCCTCTCTAATAGCTTGCAAAAGGATCTCGTTGAATGTAATTGAAGATAGCTTGAATGATTTGAGTGATTATTAATGAGAATGATAGAAATGTTAATGCTTTCTTGTAGGTTCATATTAAAGATGAGGAAAATGGATGTTCTTATGAATAATTTAAAATAAACTTTCTCTCGCTAGCTGATCGAGTAAGGAACTAATACCTCAAATATACCTTGACCCACAAGCCAACAAGGTGATCCAAAAATGGGTCCCATTCAAGGACACACTATATTATCAATTACATACTACATCTCTAACTCCCAAAAAAATAAACTCCTAGGAATCACTCAATGTACTATAATGGGTCCCAGTTTTGGGAAATTAAGTGTAGAATCAAGAAAACCCTATTTTAGTGCAAAAAAGAAATTTTAAGTTATTGAAAGAAGGCAAGGGAGGACCAAATTAGATAGGTCTTACCTCTATCTTTGCATCATAAAATAGGAATACCAAGGAGGATCCATTATATCCTACCCTAATTCCTTATAGAAGGTACAAAAATAGATAGGAAGAAAGCAGAGAATGCAAATTAAAGTCAAGTCAAGCATTAAATCTCACTAAATAGATGCTAAAATAAAATTAAATGGAAGTTCTTCCAAATAAATTTGATAAACTTCCTTCTCTTATTTTTCCTTACTTTTTTGTTGGGTCTTCTTATTATCTTCCTCCTCCAACAGATCTACTTGTTTGAAATTTCACATCTCTTCATCTCTGTATTTTATCATGTTGCTTGTTCAAAATCTCCTCATCCATATTCTACAACTTGCTCAAATTGATCTCATCTTGTATTTATGTACACTCCCATAACACTGACATACCTTACAATTCTATGTATATCACCCTCAGTATGGCCAAATCTAATGTTTGAATTGTAGAATTTCTTAGTATACTTCTATACACTAGAGTCTTTTTTCTTTACATCTTGAAATTCCCTATACAAACTCACATTTATTTATCATCCTATCTCATGATCTAATCTTCTACTTCGCTCTTCTTTGTCTCTAATTTTTCTAATATTCCCACCATAATGTTGCATGTCATCTCAACTTTTTGAAAGATTACTTAACATTCTTGTTGCCAAATCAAAGAAATTTTACATCTTCATCCTCTCATAAAACAATTCATTTGAATTCAACTTATCATAATAGTTTGGTAGGTTGGAATGTGTCTTCGTATTAACCTTATTTAAGGATCTTAAGATATTTTCATCTTCCTGATCAAATTCAAGTTCTTCCATTTCAAACACTTTTTCTTCACTACTGATATGAACAACATGTCAACCTTTTCTCTAGGCCATCTCAATGGCTTACAGTCAAGCTATAATGTGTCTTAGCAGGCCAAAAACATCTTCATCTCTCATCTCTCCACAACCTCTAGAGTTTAATAAATGATCCATCTCCATGGAAGTCCTTAGTAATTGTAGGTCGGATATACACTTTGCCACCCAAAAAAATAAATCTATGACTTCATATTCTAAAGAATATGTGATTTCAAAGACAAGAATGAAATTTCAATGTAATACCACTTGGTGTAGTTGCACATAGCTAGACCTCAAAGAGATATATCCAAGCATAAAAAAATATTAACGTAACAAAAGAAAAGAAAAAGGATTAATAAGGAATGTGTAGAATGCAAGATGAGATTTTTACCTTATTGTAGATTCAAGAAATCGCATACAATTGGCCAGCAACATAAAGGATAACATTCCAAGCATACAAGCCTTATTATGAATTGAAATGAAAACTATACTTTAGATCAAATATTTAAGAACTATTTTTTTGTAAGACTACCTAAACAATCAAAAATTGTATTGATATATAGAGCCTTGGATAAAATCAAGTTGATTAGTGAAGATCATATTCACCAATGCAAAGAATATGCATCACAAGTAACATAGGTGAAGACCCAAATCATAAGGATATCCCTTAATAAGATGAGATATGAAGTGTGATCCCATAAATATATTGGCTATAAGTGTAAGAACATCAAAAATTGCACTAAGAAGCTTTATTAATTAGGAAATTTCTTTTGAGGATTAGAAAACTCAAAATAGTCATTATAACATAAAGGACAAAAAACCATCTATGAGATCACAAATAAGTAGAAATAGATCAAGTTTAAAGCCTAGATGAGGATAAAACATGATATTTTCAACATGTCATGAGATCCAAAATAGCCATCAAACCAACTTGACACTATGAACGTTGAAACTACTAAAAATGAGCAAACAAGAACAAAAAAAAAGAAAATGTTGTTGGTTGATGTAATATTTATATGAACACAAGATCCTACTAAATATTTTATTATACTATGCATATGATAGATCTGGTTAATCATGGTTTGGAATTATTAAGAAAAACACAAAAGTTATGTACTTCAAGCACTACTCATTGTTGCTTCTTTTGTTCTTATATGTTAGCCAAGAAATTTTCTTGTGGAATTATGAATCTAAGGTCATATATGGAATGTGATAAGAAAATATGTAGAAAACTAGAATATGTATGGATACCCCTCTATGATATAATGTACCCTTGGTCTACGTATGTATATTTTGAAGAACACATTTTCAATCCTTTGAGTAAATTTCTTGATCATTCACATGATCACATATACCCAAATATTAAATATACTTTGAGGCCAAAAGATCATGATGAAAAACATATAATGGGTCATAACTGGGGAGACTAGTATGATTTCAAGGATTACACAAAGGTTATGGTACATGGATTTGAAGTTATTCATCATGTCCTTCCAATAAAAATACCTAATAAGAATGAAATTTAAGTAATCATTAGGAAATTAGTTGTCCCAATCTATTCACCTTACTTCATATAGGAAGGAATATCTTATGCTATGATTTTAACTATTTGGAGATTTTGTTATATTGGTTAATAAGGGTTATGACCTTGCTCATTATAATCTATCACAAAATGAATACAACATATTTTTGAGTAATAAGTATTTGATCACTAAAGCCAAATCTTCCTAATAATTTATTTTATAGAATCATCTACCATAAGTTAAGGATGAAATCATAATAAATTAAGAGCATCCTAAGGCTATTTAGAAATTGGATTCCTTTTATAAAGACAACAAGGCTAAAAGAGTAGAAATGAAACAACTTACCAAATTTGAGTATTTTTTCAAGTACAAAAGATCCTTCAACTAAATAAAAATGAGATTATATACCACTTGTACTATTGTTTCATCATATATATTCAAGAAGAGATCCTAAGGGGCTAGGAAAAGATATGTTTGAGACATGACATCTCTTATGAATTTATCACCATAGCTAACCCCAAACATATGACAGGATAGTGATATATTTATTTGTGAAAAAGGATGCATACTTAATTTGACTAGACCTCATAAAAAAGCCCCAAGCTTATCATATTAGAGAGGTCATAGTGGGAACACATCCAATTGATGAAACTAATGACGTAAGGAAATTGGCTTATAATTTTGATGCAAGGAGATGGTGGGTTATTAGAGCCAAAGGTATGTCTAACAACTAACCAACCTTGTAGAGTTAACACATTGGAAGTAATTCACAAGAGACAATACTAGAAAGTAGAGAGAGAAAACAATCTTTATTGACTCATGAAATTTTAACCATATACGCCCAAACATGAGGTCTTATGGGTTATGACCGATACAATGATTCAAATATACATAAAAATACATCTAGCATGTTAGATCTATGATCTCCCTTCTAGATTCCAACTTCTCTCTAGAAACTGATAATGTTAAACTTAGACCCAGACCCATAATTTATATTTTCCAAATTAGCCTACAAAAGACTCTAGATCATCATATGGAGAAATTTGACCAAATAATGGTCTATACGCATCCCAATGATCAATCCAATACATTAAATGATAATTAGAAAGTAAATTCATGAGTCAAATCTCAAATAAGGACCAAACATAGGACTTGGTGAAAGACAACATTGAACAACATCAACAACAACAACAAACGTCATCGAGTCACTTGGGGAATATAGAATAGGAACACTCAGTGAAAGATAAACCTTGGCCACTTAGTAAATGAAGAAAGGAACACATCCATCAAGCCAATAGTAAAGACGTCATTGAGTAGGTCTACAAGAATAACTGAGAATGCATCTAGCAAGAAGGACAACAAAGAAACCCTAGATGCTCATGTGTCAAACAATTGGGGTTGAAAAGAAATGATTCTCCTGAATCATGAGAGTGTCACAACCAAATTTGAATCCAACTCAGATTGAGAAATACATGCAACATCTTCAATTGGTCTATCATTCCACTTTACCAAATACTCACAATAGTTCTTTCCTCTTGTACTATTTCCAAATCTTTGACCCAAAATCTACTCCACCTCTTCAATCTATTTCTTAGGATAATCACTTGGTTCTATCAAATAATCATATAATTCATTATACTTGTAGAAATTAGAAATATTAAATATAGAATATATATCCATATCATCAAGTACGTCAACTTCATAGGTATTACCACTGTCAAACTTCTTCCATATTTTGCAAGGACCAAACTTCTTTATTTCAAACTTTCTATATGTGCCAATGGGAAATCTAAATTTATTAAAATGAACCATCCCTTAATCTCCAACATCAAAGATCATATGTCTCCTTTAATTATCTATATTCTCCTTATATTTTTTTATTACTTTATTCCAACTTATATTTCACCTCCTTACGCAAAATCTTGATAAATCCAACAAATTCATCACCTTTAGCACTTCTCTTCTCTTCTCCAACAATATCTGTCAAATATGAGATACCTCTAGGCTACATCCTAGTAACAATCTCAAAAGGTGACTTTCTAGGACTCCCATTCACGACATTATCATATGCAAACATTAAATCCCAATTACTCATTTTATCCTCAACCAAACATATCAACAGATTACCAAAGTTTATATTTACAACCTCTATATGTCCATCAATTTGAGGATAAAACATAAAACTAAGTCTCAACTTGGTACCAAACTTCTTCCATAAAGTCTTCCAAAACTAACCAACAAACTTATTATATCTGTTAGATACACTAATCCTCACTAATCCATGCAATGCAACAACCTCTTTAAAGAAAAACTTAGTAATAGACACTGCATCAAATGTCTTTTTACATGGTATGATATGTACCATCTTAGAAAATCTATCAACAATAAAAAATACAAAATCATATCCTCTTGCAGTTCTTGATAAGACAAGAAAAATTCATATTGATGTCACTCCAAGGTTTCCCAAGTACTGAAATAGGTGTAAACAAGCCAATATTCTAAATTACTCCCTTTTCAACTTGACAAACACAAAAAATCCTTAACAAAATTTCAATAGCCTTATAAAACTATGGCCAATATGTCCATCTAATCCACCACTATGTTTCTCCTTGATCAAATTAACTCTCATAGATCCTCTTGTTATACATAACTAAATTCCTTTAAACAACATACCTTCTTGAATAAAATAATCCTCATACTTATTTAGTTGGTCAAGTACTGGTGCTCTGCACTCACTCCATGTCTCAAAAACATTAGGTTCAATTTTATACAAATCCTTCATTTCATCAAAGCCAAGAACTTCAACCTGATCTCAGTCAACAAAGATCATCTTCTTCTCAATTCATATGTAACTCATTAGATACTCCACTCTTACGCTTGATCACAAATATAAAATTATGTAAATAATCAACCCTGTTCATATGTCTTTGATTAAACTTATGTCAACTTCCCAAATATTGTAAAGTTTTATGATTAGTATACTAAAACAACTCCTTAAGAATCAAATAATTTCTTTGCTTCTTCAAAGCTTGAAAAATATCATAGAACTCTTGATCTTATATAGAACTTTTATTTAACATCATTCAATTTCTCACTAAAGAAAGCAATAGGTTTATCATCTAGACTCAAGATAACTCCAATTGCACTACCATTTGAGTCACATTCAACTTGAAATACTTTATTGAAATCGGGTACACAGGTAATTTGGTAACTTTTTGTTTCAAAGTATAAAAACTCTTAGCAGCCCCATGTCCACTTGAAATCCCTTTTATCTCCCCACATTATCTCAGTTATAGCATTATAGATAGAACTAAAATTCTAGATAATTTTCTATAGAAACTTACTATGCCATGAAATTATCTTACTTGACTTAGATTCTTGGTTCTACGCCACTCAAGATTTTTTTTACCTTCTCAAAATCCATCATCAAACCATCGACTGAAATCATGACTACCAAATACACAATCTACTTTTTTATGAATAAATACTTCTTCAAGTTAATTGACAACTTCTCCTCTTTCAATCTATATAACACTTGACTAATATGCTCAAGATGTTCTTCTTTAGTCTTATTGAGTATTAAAATATCATCCAAATAAATAACCACAAACTTACCCAAGAATTTCTTCAAGACTATATTCATCAACCTCATGAAAGTACTTGGTGCATTAGACAAACCAAAGGGCATAACCAAGAATTCATACAAACATTCTTTTGTTTTGAAAGTAGTCTTCCACTCATTACCTTCTCTTATTCTTACTTGATGAAAGCCAACTTCAGATATTATTTTGTCAAATATCTCGCTCCAGTCAAACAATCCATTATATTGTCCATCCCCAGCATAGGAAATGTACATTTCACTATTATCTTCTTAATAGCTCTATAATTAGTAACATTCACCATTCTCTATTATTCTTAGTTATCAATATAGTAGGTTAAGCACATGGAGTCAAACTCTCTTTGACCAAACCTTTTTTGAATATTTCATGCACTTGTTTGTTAAGTTCTTCATTCTCAATAGGTGCCAATATATATAGCACTTTATTTAGAGAAATAGCTCTAGGAATGATGCAAGATAATCCTAGTTTGCACTGTTATCCTACATATTTTCCTAACTTCTTGTTTTGTTGAGTTACAATGCCTTGCATTTTTGAGCTCCTTAGTTGTTTCCAAGTTAGTAGTGATTTTCAAGCTTCTTGGTTTATGTTGAGTTTGCAATTGTTGTCGAGTTCATAGTTGTTATTGAGTTCACAATAGTTGCTGAGATTCCTAGTTGTTTTCAAGTTCATTGTGGTTTTTGAGTTCCCAATTGCTACTAAGTTCCTTTAGTCACCAATTTTTCTTTGGTTGTCATGTTTGTTTAGATCTTGAGTGTCAGTAATTGGTTTGGGTCCTTCATTCATCAAGTTGTCTATGTCTAGTTCTAGTTTGGGTCGACCTTGCAAGTTGATTTATATTTTGTATTTAATATCTATTGTGAGCCCACTTGTGGCCTATCCTAGCATTTAATATAAGAGTTTATTTTGTTGTATTTTCAATAGGATAACTTGTGGCCATGCATGTATTTAATAAGGTTTTTGGTAGAATCTTAAAGAGGAAGTTAGGAGTAAGTATGTAGGAAGAGCAGAAGTAAGTTGAATAGGGAAGTTTGATCTTTGTGGATTGAATCTAAATTGTAATGTGGTCATAACCCAAAAGTCCTTATAGCTAGGCATGTATTTGATTACTTGATGAATCTATGAACGCATTTTTTCCTCTATCTCCTAAGTTTTCTATTATTTGGTGTTTATTTTCTCCTATTGTGTTTACTCTTGTAGGTGGTTTGGATAGTTGGGTGTGCCTTTAGCCCTAGCTATCTCATTTCCTCTCTGCATCAGGTGGCATTAGAGTAGAGGTTCATCTTTATGGAGATTGGATCATGTAGAACCCTAAGTGAATTTGGGTTGTAGGGTTGCAAATCTGCAAATTTGACCTGTACCTTGCAAGGGGTTATAGTCTTCAAGGAACCTAATTGTAAAGATGGTTTGAGGTAGAGGAAATGCTAGTAATGTTGTGTTGGATACATTGAGACAAATTGCAGCCAGATTAGATGTTGTAAAGATAGCCTAGAAAAGAGTAGCACAACTTGATGATGTGAGCGATGATGAAGCAACAACAGCAAACCCTATTCCAAAACCTAAAGAAGATCAAGATGAGGCAAGGTTCTTGAGAGTGTTGTCTAGGGAAAATTCAAAGTCAGTTGTAGAAGATATTCCTTATGATGGAAAATTGGATACCAATGTTGCCTTGGATTGGATCTCTAAAATGGAAAAGTTCTATGACTATGAGAACACTCCTAATAATAGGATGGTAAAGGTTGCAATTACAAGGTTGAAAGGACATACCTCGCTATGGTGGGAGAATTTGTAGATTGATAGATAATGGAGAGGAAAGGACAAGATAAGGACTTGGTAGAAGATGTTGAAGAACGTAAAGAACAATTTCCTTCCTACTGATTACCAAGTAAGTTTTTTGGGAAAGATGTAGAATTTGAGAGAAAGAGATATAACTATGAAGGAGTATACTAAGAAATTCTATACATTGCACATCAGATCTGTACATGTGGATGACGATGTTGAGAAAATTGCTATATATCTAAATGGATTGAGATCTGGAATTCAAGATGAGATATTTTTTGTGAAATTGGAAAGTTTGGAAGAAGCATATCAATATACCTTGAAAGCTTAGGAGATCTTGACAAAGAAGCATGAACAAAGACAAAGAGGTAGAGGTATATCTTATGGAAAAGGTGGTAGATCTAACAATTCTATGCAAGATAAGGGAAAATATGAATGGAAGAATGATGATAAATGCAAGATCGAGTGGAAATGTGATGATTCCTACCAAGGAGGTACTTGTTCTTACCGAGGAAAAGGTAATTCTTATTATAAAGGTGATTTGCATTGTAATTGTTTTAGATATGGTAAAGAAGGGCATAGATCCTCTGAAAGTGGAAAAGGTAATAGAAATGTTGTGGTACAAGGAGACACTAAGGGATCACCAAGTGGACCTGAGGCTAGAGAAAAATTAATGATGAGAAGAACCTTATGTAATAAGAGGAGTGATGAGGAACTTGTCCTAAGGAAAAGTCTTTTCAAGACTAGATGTAAGAATGATGGAAAGTATTGCAAGGTGATCATTGACAATAGAAGTTTTGCAAATTTGGCATAAAAGAATTGGTTACAAAGTTATAGTTGTAGAGGTTAGAGCATCCTAAATCCTATCATGTTTCATGGATCAAAGATGAGCATAAGATATTTTTAAGTGAACAATGCATTGTGAAATTCAAAATTGGACATTACTTTGATGAAGTTTTGTGTGATATTATTCCTATGGACTGTTGTCATATTATGTTGGGTAGACCTTGACAATATGATAGATATGTTATACATGATGGAATATTTAATCAATATACTCTCTGGGTGAATGGGCAAAAGAAAATATTGTTGCCTTTGATTAAAAGTCTAGATGAGGTTAAGTGTACTAGTGTGGGAATTTGTATGATAATGGAAAGCAATTTGAAAAGGAAATGAACAAGAATCAAATCTATTTTTCCATAATTCCAAGGAGATCGAGTTGTGGTAGTAGTAACTAAGTATCAAAAAATAGTGTTAATTGAGTGTTAGTCAATAGTGATTGAGTGACATAAGCTAGTGGTAACTAAGTGACAGTAGAAACAAGTAGTATTTACCGAGTACCAATAGAAATTACTAAATTGATGAATGAGTATAAATATATTATTGCAGAAGATATACCTAATGGTTTACCTCTAATGAAAAGTATACGTCATTGTATGGATTTAATTCCTGGAGCTATTTTTACAAATAAAGCACCATATAGATTGAAACATGCTAAGAATGAAGAACTTAACAGACAAGTACATGAGTTATTATAGAAATGTTTGATCAGAGAAAGTTTGAGTTCATGTGTTGTACCTACCATATTAGCACCTAAGAAGAATGGAGAATGGAGAATGTGTACTAAAATGAAAGTTTGAGTCCACTCAAATGAAAATTAGCCTTAACACATTTTAGCATATTTAATTCTCTATAGGATTGAATGTTTGATCCAAGAATTTCAACAAAAATAATAATTTAATATGGGTAGTGACGATAGAATTTAGAATATTCATTCCTCTAATAAATCCCATTTTATTTTGAGAGAATTTTATCAAATACCAACTTAATCTTATTAATCATATTTTTGTAGAGAAGATTTTTAGAGAGTATTGCATAGGCTAATAAGTGTAAAATATGTCATTTTGTTACTATTCATCACCTAAAGTCCCAAAAATTCTAAAAGAAAATTTTAGAAAAACCATTAGGACTAGGTCCTTTATAAGCTCCAAAAGAGAACATTGCATATTTGACTACTTAAAATCAAACATGATCCATTAGTGTTTAATTAGATTGATCCTTCAAAATCTATGGGATTGGTGAAATAGCACCAAGGCCTTCAACTAGGATCAAGTGGGTAGGGAGATAGAATACAAGGACATATGGATTTCATCGAATCAAATGGAGTCTAATGGAACCAATAATGGCCTTTGGAGAAAAATATACCAATTTAACGAATAATGGTCCTAGGGGTCATAGGACTAATTGCTAATGGAAGGGGGGTCAAAAGTACCTAGAGGATCTAAAATAGTTTGAGAGGGCTTATCATAATGATTTAAAGTCATTCATTAATTTTTTATTGGTAAGAATTCCCAAAGAGTTGATAGATAATAGGTTACAATTCAAAAATCTAAATTGTAACAGTTACCTAGATTTAGGAGGGAATGTCTATTTAATTTTATTATGCATTTTTTTTTCTACTTCTAACCTTTTGGATTCATTTTGGGAAGTTGAAATGAATTTTTAAATGTCTTTTTATGGATGGAGAAGCAAGAATACTAAATATATACATGAGTGTATGGCTGAAAGTGGAGATTTTTACAATAAAATCAAAGGTTTTCTTATGATTATAGGTTGTTATTGATTGTTATTGATTGAATATCACATTTGGGTGGTTGGATAATATTAATGGTCATATTTTAAGTCTCTACATAATTTTTTGATCTATTAATACATTAAAATCTGATATATACTGACTAGTGCAAGGAAATCAAGGTTTTAATTAACTGGTTTTGGTAGAACTTTGGATTTTGGAGTTCATTTCTTTAATGGATTTATGATTCTCAAGGAATGGGATACTAATAACATTTACATTAATTTAATAACATATTTCATGCAAGAAAACTAAGATTTCATGGACTTAACATCAAATAAAGGAGGAGGTCATAGAGGTAGAATATTTGGAGGAGGAAGAGGCACAAGTGTGTTTACAAGTAGGTGTTTTCATTGTAATGATGTAGGTAACCAATCTTTTAGATGTTCTAAATGGAAAGTAATAGATAAGGGAAGATATAGGAGAGTTAATTTCATACAAGAAGATGAAAAGAAAGAAGTACCAAAGATAATTACAACACACCCTCAAATTGATGGTGAATTCCTTATGATAAGGCAAGGAGAAAGGCTTCATCAAGAGCCAAAGGTAACCATTTTGAAGACCAATTTCTTAAGCTATGGTAAATTATGCAAATTTATTATGGATTTGGGAGAACATGACAAATTGGTTTCAATTGATATGGTGACTAAAAGATCAAGTAATGTGTAATGCCATTCCTATGTATTGTGGGCATATAAATTTGGGAAGACCATGGAAACATCTAAGGAGAACAATTCACAATGGATATATAAACAAATACATAGTGCATAAAGATGGTAGAAAATTTAAGTTCACTTCATTACCTTGTGGTGAACATAACGACAATATTTATTTTGGAGATAAAGTGCAGCTAAATATGCATGAATTGAGGAAGGATGATATAGGTTTGACAAAGGATAAAATGAGACACCAAAGTCTGAATTTTTTAGAGGCACAAATTAGACAAATGGGGTGCTATAAGGGTAAAAGTCAAAGGTAGTGATAAAGATTCAGTTGAGAAAGGTATGGCAGAACTTAATCATAGAGTGAAGGCAAAAATCAAGGAGTAGCAACTTAGAGAAGACAATCTCATGAAAGGGATACCAAATCACCTTTTATTATCTAATTTTGGTTAAAGGTTTTGTGCAAGTTATAAAAGATACAAAGTTACATTGGGGGACTTCATCTCCTATGCAAGGGAATAGAAGAAAGGAGGACAATTGCAAATGTAAGGCATGATGAATTCTTGGGGCAAGAATTCCTTCATTCCTAAGGAGTATGGTGTAGGAGAACCAAGGCCTTCAACTAGGATCAAGGAGGTAGGGAAAAAGCATACGAGTACATATGTACTTTATCAGATCAAATGGAGTCTATTGGAGCTAATAATGGCCTTTGGAGTAACTTACACCAATTTAAAGAATAATGGTCCTAAGGGTCATAGGACTAATTGCTAATGTAAGGAGGTTCAATAATACCCAAGGGATCTAAAATGGTTAAAGAGGACTTTTCATAATGATTTAATTATCAAAGTTTGATACATCAGAAGTCACAAAGAGTTGATAAATAATAAGTTACAAATTCAAAAATCTGAATTGTAATGGTTACCTAGATCTAGGAGGGAAAGTCTATTTTATTTTATTTAGCATTTATTTTTAACTTCTAACCTTTTAGATTTATTTTGGGATGTTTAAATACATTTTTAAATGTCTTTGTACAAATGGAAAAGAAAGAATAGTGAATATATACATGATTGTACGACTAGAAGTGGTGATTATTACAATAAAATCAAAGGTTTTCTCATAAGTTTGTGTTGTTATTGATTCTTATTTATTGAATATCACATTTGGGTGGTTGGAAAATATTAACATAGTCATATTGTAAGTTTCTACATTTTATTATTGATATATTAATACATAAAATCTAATCTATACTAACTAGTGCAAGGAAATAAAGCTTTTAGATAATTGGTTTTGGTAGAAGTTTGGATTTTAGAGTATGTTTTTTGAATGGATTTATAATTATCAAGGGATTTTCCAAAAATTACATTTTAATTAATATACTAAAACATTTCATGAAACTAAGATGTGTAGGGTACCCTAGGAGTTTTGTGGAGTAAAGTGAAGGAAACTTGAGGCTAGCCTATAGAAACAAGAGTTATAGCTGAATTTTTTTATATTTTTATGATTGGAGAAATTGTAGGACATCAAGGATGTGTTTTAGGATAAACTAATTCATCACAAAAATGATTGGGGTAAGTTGAAAGAAGAAACTCTCATTTTTGGTCCTATTTGAGGAGGGTTTTGAGGTTTCCATAGAAAATAAAGTTGTATACTAAAATTTACTATAGAATCCTATAATTGGGACTGAAATACAATATTTTCCAAAGTTTGGTAGATTAGGGTTAAGTATTTCTAGTAATTTCTTTGTAAAGTGGTAGTTTTTAAGCTTAAAAAGGGTGATATATTGGTACCTAGAAAGGAAACAATCCAAAACAACCTTGTACATTTTTTTAATATGTCTTAGAGAAGAAAAATGGTATCTTAAAATGTTATTTATTTTTTAGTTGTTTTGAAAAGTGTGAGAAAATGGGAAAAAATAGTCTTGGTTGTCCTAATTTGAGCAAAACTAGGCCTATAAGGAGCAATTTGAGGTTTAAGGGTAAAATCCTTACCTATAAGCTTGAAACTCATTGAAAAAATTAAAATTAGGAAAAAATAAGTGATTCAAGACATTTGTGGCATTGGGTAAGTGATAATTTGAGTTTTGACCTCTTGGAGCCATTTATGTGCCATTAGGCCTATTGGACAAAGCTTGTATTTCCCTTATAAATCCATAGAAGTTTGGTTACCCAACACACTCCTCTACATTAGAGATGATATCCACCATCCCAAATGAGACTCTAAATCTAGAAGTGGGACTCATTTTGTAATAAGACAAGAATAAAACAACAATATAATAGTGTCACCCTTGTCCTTACTTCTGAGTCTTCTAGTTCATCCCATAATAGTGCTTTTTCCATCTTACTAGCATCAAAAATTAATTCCCCAAAAAATCCATAATCCCTATGATGACCTAATTTTATGTACTTGATGTTTATTTAAGGTGAAGTGGGAGAGCCCTTGATTGAGGCTTGAAGAGCCTCTACCTATACATTTAATTTCATTAGACCTTTAGATGAATTTTCCATGGTGGTCTTACTAACGTCAACCACTTCCATGAATTTATCTTGAATATTGTTTAAGGTGTCTTTCAATTTGTTAAAACATTTCTCATGGTTTATCTTGAGATTACTGATACACTAAAATAGGGTTAGAGAGCATGCCATGATATTATCCAATTTTGGGCTAGTTGTAGAGTTTGTATCCTTTAAACCATTGATTTTCACCACTATGCATTAAGGAGCATTCTGACTTTCCATCTAGTTTTTAATATGCCTACTGATGTTTAGGACTTCTAGAAGAAAGGGCCCCTTCTCAATATGGGTTTATATCCCCATCTCAAGAAGCATCTTAACATGGATACCCATGGCCACTTCATTTTTAATGCACTTTGGATAATGAATAAGGCATATGGGGCCTACCCAAATGTTTTCTTGAATTTTTCAAGTGCAAGGAACACTTATCCTTTATGGAAAGGGACTAAAAGGGCCTTTGTAATCCTTAGATTTTCCTAAACTCAAAATGCTAAGATCTGATTTTATGATGCAGTGGATAGTGTGTGATGGGGCCAAACAAGTTCATAGTTCAATATTTGTAAGGGAAATGGACAGTTCCTCAAACCCACAAAACAACATCTAAGCTTTCTACAACTCCAACACCCTCCAAAAGGCTATGGTGGATGTATTTCACCAATTTAAGATAGACTCAAAAGGTTTTGACTAATTTTAAACACTCAACCCACTCCTAGCACTCAAACTCTTCAAAATTGCCTAGTAGGCCTAATTGCCCCTATTAAGTCTCCAGCGAGTTAGAACTCCGGTTTTCTCTCAAACTTTCCAAAGCATTCAAAAAAATAAATACTTTTTTAGACACCCATTTCAATTTTCTCCAACATACTCCAACCTTGAGGTAGGTTTCATCGGACAAACACACAAACCCTGCTATAATGCACCCTTTTTAGACCTAATATCGTGTCATTTTACAAAGCAAGTATGAAACCCCCAAATTAACCTTCCACTAGCCCCTAAACCTCGATCTTCCTCAATGTGTGGTCTCCCAAGACAATTTCAATCAACTAAAGGTTGATTCACAATGTATAGGATGTTTCTATACATCTTCCATCACAAAATCATACCCTCCAATGGATAGATCTCTTGTTGCTACTCCAAACCCATGCATTTCATGCACCTATAGCCACATAAACTCCATTAGAGGCCACCAACATTGAAAAATCCTATTTGAACATGGTTATAATGTTTTTTTAAATATAAATATAGGTTCATTCCATGTGAATTAGACTCTTACATCCATGGAATGACCAAATGCTTCCTAGGTACCCAAAACCATGCCAAAAATGATGAAAACTTGCTTGCAATCATCACTTTTGTGAAATGAAACTCCTATTTATCTTAATGCACTAGAGATAGATCATATACCATGCCAATAGGTTTAGAATATAATTACAACACTAAGGAACCAATCCAATCAAGATATCAAACACAAAATATCCAAAAAATGGAGTTTTATTGCATTCTTATTGCCAAAATCGTAGATTTGTTGGTAAATCCATACCAATCCTCCTTTATATTGATCTTATGCCTTGACCAGGCTATATAGGATGTACTAAAACTTCTTCAACTATATTCCATAGGTTGGAATACATTAAAAATGTTAAAACATTCAAAAACTCATTTTCCCTCCTAACTAGCATATGACTGTCAGGATTCAAGTTTTGAATTTTTAAACTTTATTTAATTTCTTTATCTCCTAACTTATTAATTCCTACCACTTTGGAATTGTTTTAAGACCCCTCTAGGACCTACTTGACTATTTTGATCAATATAGATCCCTTGTTGGCACTATTGGCCACCCATACAACATTTTTGCATCTAAATCCTTTATCAAGACTTTTAGGATTTTTGACATTTATAACAAATTGGTTATTACAAAGTTCCAGTATAGGCTTCAATACACTCCAATCCTCCTTCAAGAATGTCATTGATCCTTTTTCTTTGCTTGCAACCAAGTTGTACCTAGATGTTTTCCTAGGTACTCCTACCTATACACCCCACCTTGAAAAAGACTCTTGCCACAAGAGTGAAGGGGAGTTGTCTTCAAGCCACCCATTCTCCTAGATGAATGTCTACAACTCTTTTCCTGCAGTCCTCCACTTGCTCCACATGTACCTAGATCCAAAATTTTAGAAGAAAAAAATTCTTTACAAATATTAGTTTTAGGACATCTATCCCTTCCCCTCTCAATCTACACTGCCTTTCTCATTTGTGGATCCCAAAGACCCTTATTTATGCCCTTCATGGGCATTCCAACATTATCTTTTTTGAGTGTCAGTAGAGGACACCAAAGAGAACCAACCAATATTACCTTTTCACACACCATCTGTTGCAAATCAGAATCTTTATGATCAACAATAGAGCTTTTCATCACCACCAAGGAAGTCTTGTGTTTCAGATCTGCAGCACCTATTATTTGATCTTCTAAGGTACTATACATCTTCTCACCAACACATACAATCCTCTCACCACCACCATTATCACTTGGTAAAGGGTTAAGGAAAAATTTCTAACCATCCTTATGTAGAATGTACACATTCGCCAAACCATAGTGTATAGTGTCCCTAGAGGCTTGCCGTGGCCTTACAAGAATAATATGACAACATGTCATACGAATCACATCACAAAGAATCCTATCAACATATGATCCAATTGAAAATTAAATAAATGATTTCTTTCTAACAAAAATGTTTTTCTCATCACTCGCCCATGAAGCCTTATATTGTCTCTCAATGGGAAAATTTTGCAAATTCATTTTGTTTACCATCTCATAAGAACCCAAATTGTCAAATTATATAGAATCAATGATCATTTTACAAACCTTACTGTGACTTGCACAATTTTTTCTAAAGATGGATATTGGAGCCTTCTTTTATTGCTGCATTCTTTTCACCACCAAGGACTCTCCTTCTATGTATGGTCCAATGTCTATAACATTCCCTTTTTCTTCCCATTCTTCTTCCCCACTTTGTGCCAAGTGGACTCTCTTCTCTACCTTCTTGTACTCAGCCTCCTTCTCAAGAAACCTAAAGAACTAATGCTCAATGCCTCGACAATTAAATAATTTACCAGTGAATGCACCACTACCTCTACCATAACTAGATTTGCCACTTCCTCTTTGTTTTGTATCAGCATTCTTGCTTATGTCCTCATGAGATTGTTCCTTATCATTAGTAGATTTACCTCCTCTAACTTTGTTTGCATTTCCTCTACCACCATTATTCTTCTCTTTTCTCTTCAACTTCTCCTCAACCCTTATGGCCAACTTCTAACATTCCTCAACAAATCTCATGCTTGTAAGACTTCATTAATCTTGGATGTTGAATCTAAGTACCCCCAAGTATCTTGCCATTTTTCTTCTGCATCCTCTTCATGACCCACTCTGATATCCAACTTATGGAATTCTTTAGTATAACCTTGTACATCCAAGTCTATTTGCCCAAGATTTACATCTTCTTGTACATATGTACCTTGTAGTCACTAGGTAAAAACATTTCTTTCAACTTGTCCATCATAGTATACCAAGAAGTAATCTTGGGTCTACTATTCTTCC
This sequence comes from Cupressus sempervirens, assembly GCA_028749045.1. NCBI lineage: Eukaryota > Viridiplantae > Streptophyta > Pinopsida > Cupressales > Cupressaceae > Cupressus > Cupressus sempervirens. The sequence goes on from CM053792.1 coordinate 333,458,639, forward strand.
ACCTCTCTACCTATACACAATCCCACCAAAGTAAGGCATGTCCTCTCAATCTAGACTTTGCAATCCTTACCTTCCATCAATCCTCAACATTATCACACTCAAAGTAGTTCTCCATGGCACTAAACCAATCAATGAGTTCTTCATCATCCATCTTACCTACATATAAAGGTAAGTTTGATCTTCCTTTTGTATCTCCACTCGTTATGGCTTTAACAAACTTAGCCATCCTCTCCTCCTTAGGATCTAACTCTAAATCTTCTCTCAAAGGGATATATTCTTGTCCCTTCTCTTCAAAGCCATCTCCATAATTGTCTAATCTACTCTTTCCTTTATTTTCCAACATAGTTAGTCTACCAATAAAGGATTTCATCTCCTTGTCTGTCTTGAGAATTTCCCTTCTCTCCTATTCAATGGCTACTCTTATCCTTTTATTTCCTGTCATTTGATCCTTCACAAGCTTGGAAAGTTCAACATTAGTGAGCATCTAAGGGATCCCCTCATCTTCTCCTTCTGACATTTCCACAAGTATCAAGACCAACTAGGAATGCTCAAAAGGAAAAGGACACTCTAAGGCCTCAACAAAGATCAAATATGTCAATGACTCCAATAGCTCTCTCTTTTTTTCAACCTAGGATACTCCTAGGCTCTAATACCAATCTATGTAGTGGATAGTGTATTATGGTACCAAAAAATTTCACAGTTCAATATTTGCAAGGGAAATACAAGGTTCCCCAAAACCACAAAATAGCAACTAATCTTTCTAAAAGTCTAACACCCTCCCATAGGCTATGGTGGATGTATTTCACCAATCTAAGATAGATTCAAGAGCTTTTGACTAGTTTTAAACCCTCAACCCACTTCTAGCACTCAAACTCTTCAAAACTACCTAGTAATCCTAATTGCCCCTATTAGGTCTCCAATGAGTAAGAACTCAAGTTTTCTCTCAAACTTTCCAAAGCACTCAAAAGATAAATATTTTTTCAGACACCCATTTCAATGTTCTCCAACACAATCTAACCTTGAAGTAGGTTTCTTTGGACCAACACCTTGACCCTACTGCAATGCACCCTTTTTAGGCCTAAAATAGGGTCATTTTACAAAGAAACTATACGCTCTATTTGTCCCCAAGCTTCAAGACCATTAACAGTCCTCTAATATGTCTCCAATAAAAGGTTTATCCAATCAATTTTATGTTCCAGCTTTTGCATGTAAGAAACCCCCAAATTAACCTTCCTCTAGCCCCTAAACCTAGGGCTTCCTCAATGTGTGGTCTCCAAAGCCAATTTAAATCAAATAAAGGTTGATTCACCATGTATAGGACTTTTCTATACATGTTCCATCACAAAATCATACCCTCCAATGGATAGATCTCTTGCTACTACTCCAAACCCATGCATTTTATGCACCTACAATCACCTAAACTCCATTAGAGGCCACCAACATTGCAAAATCCTATTCAAACATGGTTAGGATGTTTATTTACATAAAATATAGGTTCATTCTATGGGAATCAGACTCCTAGATCCATTGAATGACCAAATGCTTCCTAGGTACCCAATACCTTGCAAAAAATGATGAAAACTTGCTTGCAATCAGCACTTTTGTGAAATAAAACTTTTATTTGTCTTAATGCACAAAAGATGGATAAAAAACTATGCCAATAGATTTATAATATCATTACAGCATTGAGGAACCAATCCAATCAAGAGATCAAACACAAAATGTCCAAAAATGGAGTTTTATTGCATTCTTATTGATGAAACTATGCATTTACTCATAAATCCATACCAATGCTCCTCTATATTGATCCTATGCCTTGACCAGGCTATATAGGACATACTACAATTTCCCCAACAATATTACATCAGTTGGAATCCATTACAAATGCTAAAAAATTCAAAAAATTGTTTTCCCTCCTAACTAGGATATGATAGTTAGGATTCAAGTTTTGAATTTTTAAACTTTATTCAATTACTTTATATCCTAACTTATTACTTCCTACCACTTAGGAATTGTTATAAGACCCCTCTAGGACCTCCTTTACTCTTCTAATCAATCTAGATCCCTTGTTGGCACTATTGGCCACCCTTACATTATTTTTGCACCTAAATCCTTTATTAGGACTTTTGGGATTTTTGACATTTATAAAAATTTGGCCATTACAAAGTGCCATTATAGGCTTCAATACATTCTAATCCATCTTCAAAGATGTCATTGATTCTTTGTCTTTTCTTGGAACTAAGGTGTACCTAGATGTTTACCTAGGTGCTCCTGCACCATTTTACCTTTACTTTTTTTTGTTTCCTTTGAGAATAATATATTATTTCTTGTATTGGTTTCCATTGAATGAAACCTTTTGCCATTTATATGTTATAATTTTTAGGAGAGACACACCTCTTCATCATGTCTTCCCTTTAGCACAATAAAAACCTTTCAAGGCAACAACCTATCACAATCACAACCATTTGAAATAAATTAAAAACCTTCACCATTTCTCCTATGTATATTTAGAACCTTTCTAACATAGTCACAATGCTTCATCATTGTTTCCCTCTTAAAGAGCCAACGCCTTTCATAAATTTATCATTTTGAAGGAGTCTCTTTTTTTATTCTTTTTCCCTTTTTTTTTTCCATTAGTTCTTTCTTGAATCATAGCTTACCTTATCTCTCCCTACCTCTTTTCCCTTTCAGATGAATTTTATATCTCTTTTCATCTCATGATTGAGAGAGTCATAGTGTCTCATTCATACCTTTTATGCCTCATTATCTTAACTAAGTCTTAATTATGGAAAATTTATATTTTATTCTTTTGTATGTTTAATTTTAATTTTAGTGTTTTATGATCTTAAATTTTAAGTTATTATTATTTTTTCATTGAATCCTATTTTAAAAGATGACATTGAAAAAAAATTGATTAGAATACATGTGTAATGTTTTCCCCTATTGACCAAGTGAACATTTTTGGATGCCCAACTACTACTCCCACTTCTTTGATATCTTTGACTATTTCACTTGTAGGACTTCTATTGAAGACCTCGATTATGACTCTTATTTGTGAAGCCTCTATTAATGAGATCCCTTGTTCTTGTTAATTCCCTAAAGCTATCCTATATTCTTTCTATTTTTCTTCCAACTCACTCAACTACCTCCTACAACTATGCACTTGTTCATAAGTCCTTCAAATTGACAAAGCCTACCTTACATCATTATAAGACAATGTAGGAACCTTGAATGTGTTTGGAAACCCTGAAAAGGCCTAGGAGCTCTTATAGGATTTGTAACTGCAACTTGGTATGACTTGTACTAAAATTTTGATGTTTAATAAGGCTTCGATGTATATTTTCTTGTTAGTGGCTATTCTATTTTTTTCACCATTATTATCACACCTATAAAGATGCATCCTACAAGTCACTAATCTACCTTGTCACTAAAACTATCATCTTTGCATCTTTATCATATCAAAGATTCCCTTGAATCTACTATCCTATTAACCTTTTAAGATAACCATATTCTTACCTTTGATTGTTCTTTTTATCAACTTTAACCCTCCTAACATTTCTATCATTCCCAAGATACCATACTATAGTATCTTCTCTATATCTCCTTCAGTTTTTCAAGGAGATCTCTTTTATTTCTCAAGATCCCAATCATCCTACCAATATGCTTTTCAATGTAGCCCTAGATCTATCATGGATTTGTTACCAAAATTTTCACTTTTGGTTAAAATTTCAAGTAGAGCCATAGTTATGCCAATCAAAGATGCATTCTTTGTGTTTTTGTCCAATACAAGAGTTTTGACAACATATAAACCAAAGAGCTGAAACATTGCATTTAAAAGAAGAAGAGTGTCACAAAAAGCTAATTCTTACAAGTTTTTCTAAAAAGAGTATTTCTTTATTTATCGAAATGTTCAAATGTTTCACACAAGTTGTGAAACTAGCTAAAGAGAAAATCAGAAGTTGAATTTTAAAACATGACTACATGTGAAAAGAAGAACAAGTTATGAGAATCATAGGGGCTAGTCATTGTCTAAATGACTCGCAATGTTGTTTTTTATTTTGACCACACATGCTCTAGATGCCCAGTTGCTCTTTTCCTCCCATGTTCCAATGATAAATCCTGCAATCACATGAAAAGATGGAGTTAGATCCAATGGATCCAAGCAATAACTAGCCTACCTCATTATTATACCCCACACATGCATCCATAATTTCAAATAAAAATACTAATTTTCTCTCTTACTAATTTGTCCATGTGCAATAACATGTATCTTTGATTATCAAGTGGATGAAAATGTGGTTTCCACAAGGGTTTGAGCTCAATTTGTTATTAAGAGATACAGATCCAAATTTTTTTCTTTTTGAAATGATTAAGTACTAAACATCAATCAGTAAGTAACCATCTATATATTGTATCTTTATAATGAAGTATTCAATGATGCTGGATAAACATTATACATGGATAACATTGCATGAAATCAAAAGATATATCATCGTGTGGTTAACAGTCAAATTGAAGGTAGAGATCAAATGCATAAACAAAGGACATATAAGAGTAGAAAGGGAAAAATTTGAAAATAAGTATGATAGGAGCATGAGGATAGGTGCAACAGAGCACATACGTAAACATATCAACATTAGAAATATGTTTCCAAAGGTCATGTTCATATTTCTAAAGCATCAAATCTAAATAGAAAGAACATCATGGTCAATGCAGATCTAAAATAACAAAGGCATTGAAAACTGACATACAAAGTGATATATAGAGAAAATGCAATAGCTAGATTCATGGAAAGCATCTACAAACTATTAGATTAGAGATGATCATGCACCACTAGTAAAGGAAATAAAAATATCAAGTGTGAAGTGTACTATAGAAAGACTAGTAGTGCAAATAGACATAAGAAAATCTTTGTGAGTGATTTTTAGACTTTTGAAAAGGAACAAAATTAGACTTTTTCCTTCGAATATTGGCAAGAAAATTATTAGAATTTTATATCAGAAAGGGCCATGGAAAATATGGTGAATACCATGATTATCTTCAGCCAAAAGATGTAGATTTAGAGCCATTGTTCGAACCCAAAAAATCCATAAAAATGGTGCTTTTCAAGGTGCAAAATATTCAATCAAAACCCTTGTATTTTCTTTCATGGCAACCAACAAAAGAAAAAATGCAAAATTTGAAGAAAAATATATGCATCCTTTGTCACAGTCATGTTCAAAAACACCTAGATTTTACTAGTTTGGGCTCTATTATCTCTCCTTTTCTTCATCAAAAATGATGGCCCAATAAGGAAAATAGAAAAAGTGTCAAAACATGAAAAAAGTATTACACCCAGAAGTTCATTTTTGATCTCCAATAGTAAGCAAAAAATCTTCCATGGATCCTAGAAAATGTCCAACTACACAAAATTACCTAGCAAGAGTAAAATTGGTCCATCAAAGCTCCATAAGCCTCACCCAAGAAATGAAACAAATATGAAATAGGAAATCAGAGGAGAAAGATGACTGAAAAGGGAAGAAAAACTCTGATAGACCTCTATTATTTCTTCTCCAAACCCTCATCCTTTTCGTGGAGGCTGAAGCTCATGCAAGAGAAAAAGAGGAAATAAAAATAATAATGACATGCTTTAGGGTTGAAAATCCCTAATATCACCCTCATCTTCACATGGGTGAAGAAACACATTTTGCCTTTTAAAACTTTTTTACGTAATAAATTTGCAAGTCGATAATGTGGGTGGAGGAAAAAGGCATTTTTCCTTTATGTTTTATTTTTGCTAAGTACAAAGAATGCCCAAGTGTTAATATTTCACACTTTATTATGTTAATCAACATTAATATAAGAAGATGGAGTTATAAATCATCTTTATTAATGATTGATTATTTGAACTTTATAATATTAATTACATTTTAATATAGAAAAATGTTTATTATTTATAATATATTTAATTATTAATTAAGAAATTTATTTATTTATTATAAATACATGATATATTGATACTACTAATTAATCTAATAATCAATAAAGTAATATGAACATAATTATTATTTATTATTAATAAGGTTTTATTTCCCAATTAAATATTAAATATATTAAAAATAAATTTTTATTCTTATATATTAAAGGTTAATAGATATTTTGTGCAAAGATTGACATGGTAATGGGATGAAAAGTCAAATAGAGTTATTATATTTCAGAGACTTTTGAGTTCCTTTTGAGGGATATAACCACATTTATGAGGGCCTTTATGATGATATTAGCAAGCCATCCCTTTTGAGACTGCCTGTACACTTTTGAAGACTTTTTAGGGGTTTAAAGTTGGCAGCCTTGAAGATTGATTTCAACCAAGAAGTCATTGCTCTCAAGAATATAGTTGAGTGTGAAAATGCATAAGTATGAGCTTGAGGCTCATTTCTAAGGGGTTACAGTTTTTATGCAGAGGTAGTTTTGGAGTGATCTCTTTGAGTCTTTCATGATATTTTGCATATTACTATGCAACCAATTTTAGAAGGATGTATTGTACTACATTCGGAGCTTGAATAAATGACAATTAGGAGACCATTTTGTGTTCACTTTGTTACATGTAAGTCACTAGTTTAATATTATTTTTGTTATTTATTTGAAATCCTTGAGTTAATGTCTCAGGTTTAGCACTTGTAAATGAAGCTTGAAGTAGCCATATAGGTTATGAGTCATGAAATTGTGCTTCATTTCAGATTGTTGATTGTGAGTATCCTTATTCTTGTTAGCATCTTGTTTGAAGTCTATCCTTCTTGTAAAGTGTTTATATATGATTTTATTTTGAGATTAGTATTGTGACAACATTGAACTATTTAGAAAAGCTCGATTTTGTCAAGTCAATAATCTTCTCATCTTAATGCTTTGGTGCATCACCTTAAGTTTTAGTTAAGTTTACCTTTCAGTATTTAAATTTCAAGCAACAAGTCTTTCTTACCCTTTCCCAACCAAATATTTTACCTTACTGCATCAATCTTAGGTGAAGCTTAAGATAGGAACCAACCTAGAATCTAGAGATTTACTCTATTTTTGGGTAACCAATGAACCTAGGAGTATTTTCATGTGTCTCAAAGTGACTGAGTTTTAAGATTTAGTTAGGGTGCAACGTTTAGAGATAACAGGATTAACTATGCATATGGCACTAATAATTTGGTCATATATTACAAGTTTTTTTTTTGGGCCTACCATATCTCTATATTTTTAGACTCCTGATAGAACCCACTTGATCAACATGAATACTAGTTGGTAACTACAATCATTACAATCGCAAAGTTACATAAATATACCAACAAAACTCAAACAAAATTTAATGAGAAAAACAATAGGTAAGAAATCTATTTTAAAATAGAGGAGGCTCTATTTTGGAGTAGAAAATGAGTCTTTTTTGGTATCATATGAAATAATGATAGTACATATGTTTCATTGCATATTTCTTACTTAAAACCTTTTTTAATATCACCTCCTTAATTCTAGAAATTATCAACTTTAAGAGTATAAACCTACGGTGGAGAATGTCTACCTAACTTGTGCATATGGTGAAGAATATCAACCTTAACTGCTTCTAAAAATTCAAATTTATTATTGTTACCTAAATTTTAATCCCTAGTGAAATTTACATAGAGCTATAGTTTTGCCGATCAAACATGCATTTTTTGTTTTGCCAAGAACAAGAGATTCGATTTCATGTAAAACAAGAAGCTAAAACATTACAGTTGATGAAGAAAAAGTATCCCATAAAACCAATTTTTACATGTTTTTATGAGAATTTAATACTTTATTGATCAATATGTTCAAATGTTTCACACAAGTTGTGAAACTAGCTGAAGAGAAAATCAGAGATTGAATTTCGAAACATGAACACATGTGAACAAAATTACAAGGTATAAGATTCATGGGGGTTAGTCATTGCCTACTTTAATGACTAGCATTGTTGTTCGTTTCTTTGACAATATATTCCCTCGTTCCTTGTTGTTCCTATATGTCTGCATCCTAATTACCTTGTATCCTAGATAGAATAAAAAAAAGAATGTGTTAGATCCAATGGATCCAAGCAATGCCTAGCCTATCTCATCATTATAACCCACACATGCATCCACATTTTTGAACACAAACCCTAATCTTCTCTCTAACTAGTTTGTCTCATATGCAGTAACAAATATCTTGGCTTGATAAAAAGGACCAGAAATGCATTTTGCAAAGATCAAGTATGCCAACATCAATCAACAACTAGATCAAAACAAGCATAAAAAAAAATTCATGGTAAAGAAATAGTTTCATATTGGTAAAGAAATGGTATTGTCACAGAAAATAGTGGGAAACCAATAAGGAAAATAACAGTCCTCTAGTATGAAATACTAAAAGATATTATAAAGGAAAGAATAGAGATCTCAAAGAACAACTGAATGGCAAAAGAGAAATTATTATGTTCAACATTGTAAATGAGACAACACAAATGTAATGCTTCACTCGGAGATCCTTGGAACAAGGGTTCAATATAAGCCAAGCTATTTTTTTTTTTACAAGTATGAATGCACATGACAACATCATACAGGGATCACAAAGATCGCAATGGAAGACTTCATCACAATTCTGGCAACCAACGGATCTCTAAATGCCACTACCGAATTGACACACACAAAAAAAAAGCCAACAACAACCATGCACAAGATGAGGGCTCAAAGAAACGACCACTCATTAACAAAACACCAAGTTGGGGTAGGATGCAGAATCTTGAAATTTTGCTATGTCTAAAATCCTAAAGCCCTAAAAATTGGCCGAGTCTGGATTTCTAAAGCCCTAAAATTTCCTAGAATCTTTATCTTATCTCTGAGAGGTATAAAATCTATCTCAAAAGATTTGTTGCATATATTAAAATATATCTTAAGTATAAGGAATTACTTAAACAATATATTTTAAACCCCAAGAGACAAACTACAAAAACACACTCAATAGAAATCTAAAAGCAACACCATAGAGTTGAAGAACACTAAAGAGGGTATCCAAATCAACTCTCAAAAAATTTTGATCAAGTCAAAAAGTGCCCATTGCCAGCCTACGCAAGTTTTTACAAAACTTGTGTGATACTTTAATATAGCACTAAAATGTATCGTGCGAGCTTTCTTACAAAGGAGGGCAACACCTTCAGAGTTTGAGCGATACTTTTCTCAAGGGCATGCAATACTTTCAAGGTATCGTACGACATTTCTCCAAAGGAGGTACAATACTTTCTTGTATTGCACGACATTTCTCCAAGAGGCGTGCAATACTTTCCAACATCGTACGACACAATTTCTATGGGCATGCAATACATTTTTATGTCGCATCATGCTGATAAAATATCACCAATAGAAACACAAAAACACATATGGAAAACACAAAAGGGGAAAATCAGAGAAAAACTGAGTTTAGAACCTCCACACTAGGGAGTATTAGATCCACAAAGATGAAGGAGCAAACACTCGAGAGCATAATAAAAAATACACCAAGGAACAAGGAAGAGGAACGTCTATCCATCTAAACCCAAGTAGTAAAGAATATACAAAAAGAAACATTGCAGTGAACATAAGAAACATCACAATGTACAGAGATAATATCACAATAACAAAACAACCAAATTTAGTACACGGTTCCTCTGAACCATCAATAGCATCATAAGACCATCATGGGCCCTAGCCATCCCCCGTGCATAACATCCCAAGCAACCAATCAAATCGTCGGTACTTTCAAAATTGGGATGTCACTACTAAACATGCTAATAACCAAAAGCATAAGGAAATATAACATGCTAGTAGTACAAAAAAAGATAAACTTGTAAGTAGATAACATCACCTATCACATGCTAATCAGCATAATAAGGAAATCTAACATGCTAACCAATAAGCATTAGATAATCCAATACAACAATTCACATCATCTAGTCATATGATAAACATCATAATATGGGAATGCATCAAATAAACTAACATTAGCTAAACATGATATCCAAGCATTCCAATGAAAGCAAAAATCACAAGAAAGCATACTTCGAAACTCGAAGCATCAAGTGAAAACATCTAGCAATGGCCACACTAGGATAAGAGACCATCTCTGTACACTGGTCCCTAGTAGTGGTGAAGGTAGCTATGCCTCCCAACCATGTGGCACCGATAGGTCCACACCCACCATGCTGATCGAGATAAAGATACAACCACAAAACACATAAAACAACATCCATGACTAACACTCATGCCAGATAGTATGATGGTTGCAACCAAGAACCTAAGACAATGCAAGGAGTACAGATCCTAGTCAGACACTCAATAGGTTACTAAGTAGGGGCTGACATCATGGAGAATTGCTTGGTAAGAAAAAGCCCAAGCTTGGATTGTGTGTCCTCAAACTTAAATGGGTGCTCACACGTTGTGTCCTTGAACTTAATCGGGTGCTCACACATTTTATTATCTTAAATTTTATTAACACTCACACATTTTAATTAATTTATCACTTACTGAAAAATTTCTATCCTCTGTCAACCTCTAGTGCCATAAATGTCAAGCTACGAGATACAAGCCCCCTCCATATGCTACCCTACCCTACCCATGCTCATCCTATGACAAGTGCTTGTGGGCACGCATACTCCCATCCCAACCCTAGTGATCATAACTTTTAGAAGTACCATAGAAGATTGGGCCTCACAAGTCACCTGACATATGTATGTGCACGTACTTGTGTGTGGCACATCACCATCATGAAGATCAAAACACAAGGACAGGATGAGAACACAATGCAAAAGATAACACCCAATTGAAAGCAACATAGGAAGGACAAATTCTACATGAATCCTAGAGCCAATAAAACCATACATCATGAAATCACTCAACTGACCTTAATCTAGGAGAGTGGATTCTACATGAATTTGAATGATCTAACAAGACCAAACATCATGAACTCACTAAACCAACCTCAATCCGGGAGCATAGATTCTACACGAATCTTAGTGTCAAGGAGACAATAACAAAGGTAAAAAAGAAACTATAAAATTAGGTATAAATCACTCAACCAACCACAATGTCAGGAGTACGGATGCAACATGCACCCCAATGCAACATAAAAGTGCAATAGTGGTATGACTGATATCCAAATAGATCATCAAGGTCCATGACCCACATTGTGCCAAGAAAACTCTAAAAAGTAGGGCAGCACACAAAATGAGGTAAAAACTCCAAAATTTGGAAAACTTCAAAATTAAAACCAATTTGACCTTTGGGCACAAAAACTCCAAAAATCCAAATATAATCGAGTTTAGACACCATATGCAAAAATGGCTAGCATAATGGCATAAAACCCCAAACCCTCATCCTAAAAAATAGGGAAATGTTCATACCCACCCAACTAGGTAGAACTAGCCTACAAAAATGGAGGGGAACACTAGTTCTCAACCTATAAAAAAATGGCTACCAAAAATAAAAGTAGAAATGAAGCTGGAACAATAAAATAGGAAAACCCTACCTCACAGCCAAAAGGGAAAAATAGGAATATGAACCATAAAATAAATACCCCGCAGAACTAGCTGAAAATCGCAACAATCCAAGGTTTCCCCGAGTTAGACCCAATGAGCCCAACCTCGCGATGATCCCATGCCCATAGCTCCCACAATGAACAAAACAATAAATCCTCATGAAGAGGATTTTGGGTTTTACTCTCCAAATTTTTAATTCAAAAGTGAGAAGTGATGAATTAAATTCTTTTTTGGTTATTTATTCACTTTTTGAGTGAATAATCGATTAGGGCAAATAACCAGCCAACCTAGTTAAACCTCAAATTGACCCAAATGAAAATAGGCTATTCTTAGAAATAGGAATTCATTTATGGCAAAGCTGCTATAAATTAAAATAAATCAATTAAAAAGCCTAAAAACCCAAAAACACATTGAAATGTCCCTTTTCTGATTTTTCATGATATTTCCAACCTTTAATCAGATCTTTAAGATCAAACAACTAATATCACAAAGATCCTCCAAATTTCTCAAGAAACCCCAAATCGGGTATGCCAAAAATTGTGCCAAAAGCTTCACAGCTTCACCAATTACTAATAAATCTGAAAATGGAAATTTTTACAGAACTTTCAGCAGCATAACAGCCTACAAATTGACATTTCCAGATCCGTATAGCCTTTACACAACAGCTCAAAAATGTAGGACCAAAACTATACTCATCGGGCTCCCGAAATAGCACAAAATATGCCCGGAAACACCACAAGAACACTAATAATCTATCTCAGAAGTTTAATCACGTCCCAATATATATATTCAGATCTATTTTAATAGCTTAAAGTCTAAAATACAGCAGCAACCAAAACTGATATGAAATACTCAACCGGAAACACCAAACTCTTACAAAAATACACCCGGAAACTCACAAATCTGCACTGTTCAGCACAAAGGCAAACTCTGTATGAGCATGCACATGGAATGGCTTCAAACTCCCATCCTTAGCCTTCCTGGAAACTTGCAAACTCCCATTCTTGGGTCTCCCTGGAAACCTGCAAACTCCCGTTCTTGGGTCTCCTTCTCCACAGGTTTGGCAGCCTCTGAAGAATAACAAAGAATGAGCGAAAATCAAGTCTGGAATCCCCCCAAAATGCCTCCAAACCTCTTTAAAAAGGGCATAAATGTAACTCACGTCCAAGAGAGGTTAATGAAACATATTTTAATAATAATTATCATTTATTAGTCCAATGGTTTCCAAAGATTAACTCCCTTTTTCCGAAACTTCACTTTCTTGGGCCTGCCTGCCTTAGCAAAGATTTTGTTTTTTTTTTTAAATTATTTGAAAAGGGGACATGACAAGTCCTCCCCTCCCAATCATTGCTTGTCCTCAAGCAATGGCTGAACAATAAACCAATCAATCCACCTGGATCCCAAATGTAGTCATGAACTATACTACTACCAATTAACATAGGCTCCTGCAGTATCCTTTGCAATATGACCAAGAGGAATCCATAATCAAATTGACAATTATAGCTCAACCAAACTCCGAAATCACCACTACCACAAACAAAAACCCATGAGGCACAAACTCTTAGAACATCAGAACCCAAGTAAAGTGGACAAATCAAACTACCAACACAGTAAATACCATCAACGCATCCCACTGGCCTATATGGAATGTACAATCCAACTCTGAAACAATGGTGAACCCTCTTGAATGAAACTGTACCAAGTATGGAGAATCCACACACTGTACAACTCCTGCAGTCAACACAACTCTGCAAATCATCGGCCACTATCTCATAACCATAACTCCCATACACTGCTGATGGTGAAAAGACATTACAAGATAAAGAGTAAGAAATGGAATCCAAACCAAATTTGTCTACCATCAACTCCTCAGCACAAGGATCAAATGCTAACTGATGTACATACCCTGCAATATAATGTTGATAAAAAAAACCAACCTCAGTCAACAGCTCACCATGAAGAAGTGATACAACCCACTGTGACTGATCACCAGCTGAGTCAAGAGATGTCATAGCCAAAGGAGTAGAATCAATAACAACACCTGCTGAAGCATCACTCTGAAACTCCTGCTCTAAGTCATGTATTATCAAGCTGTCAACTGTAGAACCTATCGCCATGTCATGCCCATCACAACTCCCATCTTGAGGCATCAAATTGTCCCATAACTGATGATAAGCACTAGGAACCAAAGTACATCTCTGTATCATCATCTCATCAACATGGTCATCAAAGGTAGATAGATGAGCATACCTCACAGTGTAATGCCGATAGAATGCACCAATCTCAGTCAGTGGCTCAGACTGCAATCCAGATGTAACTAACTGCAATCGATCATTAACCAAATTGGAACTGACTACTACCTCTGAAGACATTGCGAAGGGAGTAGTATTACTAGTAGGAACCATGTCAACTATCAGCTCACCAATGTCACACATGGTCTTTGATACAACATCTCTAGTCTTCGTGCCATTAATACTAGAGGTCACCACCATGTCAGGCATACAACAATCTGCTACAACACCCAACTCAATTGAACCTAACTCTAGTGGGAATGAACCTGATATTCCAATGTTAGTATCAAGAATGGATGCATCCCCATCTCCACTGTCTCTGACAATCTCGGCCATGGACATCCTCGGATCACCAAACACCACTGCTTGTGACTGTATAGAATCAGGTGAAGACTGTAGTCACTCTAACTCCATGGTCACCTTAGCCAAATGAAACTGTGACTCCTTGAAAGCCAACTGTGTACTCTCAAGAATCTCAGAAGTCACCACAAGCTGCTCAGTAATCTCACTCACCTCATCTTCCTTGGCCAACAATGCATCATATGCTGTACTGCCCCACTTCATAAGATAATCTCTGTCGGCTACCAACTGCATATAATCCTGTCTCAGAATCTGGATAGCCTCCCATAAAGAGTGGAACTCTGTCAAGGAAAGATAACTGCCTCCCTGCTCATCACTAGTAGGAGAACCCCATCCATAAACTGCTAACAACTGACGAGCAGCATCGAAATGCTGGCAAGTGATAGCAATGTCTTGGTCACTAACTCTCAACTGATTAGACACATGATGGCACTGGCTTGACTGTCTCCTACAAACCTCCTCTGATGCACTGTCTAAAGGAGTATCCTCAAAGTTACTAGTCTCTAGAGTATTACCATCCATATCCTGTGAATCAAATCTAAAACTCATATCAACATACAGAGTATCAAAAACATTAGCATTTCTGTCCAACTCCTCTATACCCAAGGAAACTAAGTCTTCAAAATTGCCCATTGCATCCTTCTGGATGTCATCAATGCCAATATGATCCTGGGACTCATCTATACACATTGCCAAATATGAAATATTATCAACACATTCCAACAAGTATGACCGACTGGATATATGAACAAGGCCCAACATTGGTGTATAAAAACTAATACCAACATCAGACAAGATACTGGCACAAGAAAAGACAACACCATGTAATCTGCTAATCAAATCCATGATAGCACCCAAACAAACACTGCTACCAAAAAGTGTTAAAGATATCCAGTCAACTGAATCCCAAATGCCAATATAACAATCTCGAGTCCATATCCGTAAACTAGAATCAACTGGTAACTCAAACAAACTCCTCACCTGAGTAATATGACCAATACCAACTAACTCCACATACCTGTCATGATGAGATAATGAAGTCACAATACTATCTTGGTTCACCTTCAGCTGGCTGGACAAATCATGTGAAGTACTACCAGCCTCAACCTCATGTGATGAAGCATCTAACTGTGCCTGGTACTCTTTCTCAGCAAAGTCATGAATGCTCAATGTCTGCTCATCTCTACCAGGTATCTCACCATCCTGCACAACAACATCCCCGTAATCATCATCTGAACCCACTACACTGTTGTCACTGCCTGTTGTAACTATACCATCCTAAATACCTGTGGCATCACCCTTTGACAACCTATAAACAATTGTCTCAATTTGAGTATCAAGTTGACCGTTACTATCAATCTGTGTAATATCCTTTCCCACCACCTCCTGTGGCAGAGTAGAATCTGAGACCTCTACCTGGCTATCAGCTAGTTTCTCAAACTCCTCATGCAAGTTCTTGGAAATTGTGTCATCTGTCCTGTGAGAAAATCTGCCAAATAGAAATCCAGTCAACTTATCCACCTTAGCTGGGTCAGATAACATGTCATTTATACGGTGGTGCTCAACCAACTGTTTAGACATGTCATGGCTTATTTTCATAAGTTTATCTCGAATGTCTAAATAACCATCCTTTCTATTATTTTGACTCTGGCTATCAATTGTCCAAGATTGTTCCCTCTGAAACTCTGTACTATACCTGTCCATTCTGGATAAAGTAGAGTGTAACCCCAATAGGATATAACTTCTTCAAACACCAAGAACTAACATGCAAATGATTAGAAGTAGCATGAAACTATAGATTTGGACATGCAACTGATTAGAAGCATGCAACCACCAAATTATGACATGCAAGATCTGGGTAGTTGTCAAAACTGATATGCAAGATCTGGGTACTTGTCAAAACTGAAATGCAAACTTCTACAACCACCAAATTCACCAAGAACTAACATGAAAATGATTAGAAGTAGCATGCAACCATAAATTTTGACATGCAACTGATTAGAAGCAACATGCAATCATAAATTATGACATGCAAGATTTGGGTAGTTCTCAAAACTGAAATGCAAGATCTGGGTAGTTGTCAAAACTGACCTGCAACTTCTACAAACCCTCAGGCTGGCAAGATCATGGCTCTGATACCACTGAAATGTCCCTTTTCTGATTTTTCATGATATTTCCAACCTTTAATCAGATCTTTAAGATCAAACAACTAATATCACAAAGATCCTCCAAATTTCTCAAGAAACCCCAAATCGGGTATGCCAGAAATTGTGCCAAAAGCTTCACAGCTTCACCAATTACTAATAAATCTGAAAATGGAAATTTTTACAGAACTTTCAGCAGCATAACAGCCTACAAATTTACATTTCCAGATCCGTATAGCCTTTACACAACAGCTCAAAAATGTAGGACCAAAACTATACTCATCGGGCTCCCGAAATAGCACAAAATATGCCCGAAAACACCACAAGAACACTAATAATCTATCTCAGAAGTTTAATCACGTCCCAATATATATATTCAGATCTATTTTAATAGCTTAAAGTCTAAAATACAGCAGCAACCAAAACTGATATGAAATACTCAACCGGAAACACCAAACTCTTACAAAAATACACCCGGAAACTCACAAATCTGCACTGTTCAGCACAAAGGCAAACTCTGTATGAGCATGCACATGGAATGGCTTCAAACTCCCGTCCTTAGCCTTCCTGGAAACCTGCAAACTCCCGTTCTTGGGTCTCCCTGGAAACCTGCAAACTCCCGTTCTTGGGTCTCCTTCTCCACAGGTTTGGCAGCCTCTGAAGAATAACAAAGAATGAGCGAAAATCAAGTCTGGAATCCCCCCAAAATGCCTCCAAACCTCTTTAAAAAGGGCATAACTGTAACTCACGTCCAAGAGAGGTTAATGAAACATATTTTAATAATAATTATCATTTATTAGTCCAACGGTTTCCAAAGATTAACTCCCTTTTTCCGAAACTTCACTTTCTTGGGCCTGCCTGCCTTAGCAAAGATTTTCTTTTTTTTTTTAAATTATTTGAAAAGGGGACATGACAAGTCCTCCCCTCCCAATCATTGCTTGTCCTCAAGCAATGGCTGAACAATAAACCAATCAATCCACCTGGATCCCAAATGTAGTCATGAACTATACTACTACCAATTAACATAGGCTCCTGCAGTATCCTTTGCAATATGACCAAGAGGAATCCATAATCAAATTGACAATTATAGCTCAACCAAACTCCGAAATCACCACTACCACAAACAAAAACCCATGAGGCACAAACTCTTAGAACTATACTACTACCAATTAACATAGGCTCCTGCAGTATCCTTTTGCAACAATGTGGAACTCTAAATGCACAGACACACTTATTGGTCTAATCACATAATGCAAATGAGTTTGGATTTAATAATCATAGAAAGGATTAAATTAAACATTTAAAATAAGGATACATCAACCATATAAGGATGACATTGATAAAATATGAATGGTTGAATCATTAACTCCATGTGCCACTGTCAGGGATATAATTCTTGCACACTAAATAGCACGATCAAGTGCAATTGCATATAATAGCATAGTTGAAGAAATAAATGCATTAAATCAGCTAATTTAACTATTTATTTAATTATATTAAAATAATCTATTTACATCACTCATGTTTGCATAAAATGAAGTAAATAACCATAGCATTAAATCCATCACCTAACATAATTAGAGGTATGTCCAAATACTAGATAACCAGATCTCATCATAAAAACACACTGTCATCTCAAAATGGCATCGTCATGCAATATGATCAACTAAAAAACATAGTAGTCTAAAATATATGATACTAAAATCAAATTATAACATCTGACCCTCAGGTCTTCTCAAATATAAAACATCACATAAGTAACAGATATCTCTTAGATCAAAATATAACAAGGTAAATGTCCACAGCACATAACCAAATAATCCAACATGAAAAATCCATTTCTAATTACTTAATCATTTAATAAAGATTTTTTAAACAACACTTAAAGGCACTTAAAGGATATAAGCAAACATAGTCATAAACATGACTATCCACTGCTATAGGAACCTAGTCTAGTGTAGTATGGTAATAGCACACAGTGCAATCTCTGCACACATCTCAGGGTAATCACAGAAAAACCTCATGATACCACATCAATCTAGGTAAGCATTGGCACAAACTTTAGTGAACCATAAATCATATCATAATCTCATAGATCAGCCATAAGCATAATCAAAGCAACTGATACAAAAACATAAATCCAAACACCTCAATGGTGTAGAGCACTCATGGTCACAATCATGATCCATCACAACAAAAGATCTACAAGGTTGCATCCATCAGGATGACTTACAGAAGTCAAATGGGAGAGGCACTAAAACTAAGCTTTGATATTGCTATTCTAAAGTTTCAAGCAACATATGAAGTACTTTATTCATGTCAATGGACACATTAAAGAAACACTAGTATTTTCCAAGCAGAGTTGCATTTAAGATAGTGTAAAGAAATGCTAAAGCTGAAACAAAAGTATACTTTTCTATTTAGAAGAAAAGAATTCAACTTTAACTAGCACATCATAAGGAATGATCCTATAGATAACAAAAAAAAAATTTCATGGATGCAATGCAATAATTTTTGTAATGAAGTAGCAATCACAAGTGCTAGAAAAATATCATGATCCATACTAAGACCAAGAAACCCTCAAAAACAAACAAGTTGCAACTACCACAAGAGGTAATAAGCACAACTTGTGAAGTTTTCCAAAACTTAAATCTTTTCCCTCTTGTGTTTATAAGAAGATATAAAAAAAATGAATTTGCGGAACCTAGAATCATGTGAATTGAGTTAAACTCAAAAGAATGCAACAATAGAGAGACAAATCCAAAGTTAAAGCATTGCTTTTACACAAATATGTGGAGGAGTAATAGAGAATCAAACAAGTAAATGGAATGGTCATACAAAGAATAGAAGAGCTTTCATGTTTATGGGAAAGAAGCTTTCTTTCTTTCTTTTCCTCAAAACACATTTTCCTAATATCTCCATATCTAAGAAATGAATAAAAATTGATGGTTGTAGCCAAAAGGTAAAGGAAAGCAAAGATACTTTTTCTTCATTATAATGCAAGAAATTTCTAGATTTTTTTATAAGAGATCCACACATGAAGAATACCTGGAAAATTCCAAAGGTTCTTATGAGCAACAAGTCTTTATTTTTCAAAGTAGACAAAGGCCCAAAAACACCCAAAAATATTTCAATTTGAGCGCATAAGTTGCAAAATAATCCTCCTCATGGTAGAAGTTCAATTCATGGTGGATTTTTTAAGTTAAAAATGCCTACATTTTTCTCACCAATATTTCATAGTTTTCCATGGCAATACCCAACAATATGTAAGAGCAAAGATCTTAGGGGAAAAAATGGACAGATAACTTCAAAAAAGTGGTGCAGGAGCACCTAAGTAGGCTAAAGGGTAGACCTAGGGATTCTTTGTTAATTTTGTCTTTTAGTGATGCTAGCAAAATAACTAGAGTAATAATATAATCAAATTGGTCCTAACTTGAGGTTAGATAGGTTAGAAGAGCCTCACAATGCAATATTGCTCCTAATCGCTCACAAAGTGCTCATTGGCTCAATAGATCATTTTTGGGTTTTGAGGGATAAATAGTCAAAATAAGTATTTTAAGGTCTTTAATAGGTGTTTTGAATCCATATTAGGGATTTTGTAAATTTTGATAGCAAGGAGAGCAAGTTTGGTTAGTTAATTTGCGAGATTGCAAAAATTGCTCATTTTCTTACAAAGTTGTCATTGACAATTTTTTTTGCAACTTTGATGCAAGAGAGAGTGGAATTTATTCAACAACTTTAGGTGGTTGGAATTTTTGATGAAAATCCTATATAAGGCTGAATTCACCTTGTTTCAAGGGTTGGAAGTATTAGAAATGACAATGTACAGACTATAATAAGCAATTCCTTAATACAAAAGCTTCTTTGTTTTGAGTTTTTTAATGCTTTGTAGTGATTAGATACATTAGATTAGGTACTAGAAGTGGAAGTGTTTATTGTCTTTCAATTCTTTAATTAGTTTGTGTGTTGTTTCAAAGAGTTTTGTTTGTTCAAATAAATTGTTTTGTGAGTTAGCAACATGTTGTTCTAAATAGAGCAGTTTTGAGAAAATGGGGTCTTAGGCCACTTCCCTCCATATGCATTGTACAACCTTCTGGGATTTGGAATTGGACTTGATTTTCTTCATGTTCATTAATAAAGGGCCCTTGGAAAGTAGAGAAAACATGGGTAGAGTGATTCCCCAGGCAAGAAAACCATGTTTGGTTAGGGATCAAAGATTTGAAAAAGAGCATTTAGAGTGGACTGGAAGGGCAGATTCTCCAATCCAAGCATGTGGTGAGTATGAGGAAGGTATAGAATAACTCCAATCTTAAGGAGGAGCTTTGATGAGGATTTTTTGAAGGCTATAAATCTGGACAACACTAAAACCCTTGGAAACCCTCAAATAAAGCCTAAAAATGGGCTTGGGTTGTATAGACAAGTTGAGGGCTTGAAAATTCCAAAATCTACAAGTACTCTGAAAAGGGTATCTAGAAATGTGATTTTTTTGGGTCAATGTTAAATTTTTTTTGCAAAATATCTCAATTTTAGTGTGTTTGGAGGGCTAATCCTTATAGCCTTTTCTAAGAATTTGAGTTTTAATTGGTTTGTGGAGTGCAACTCGACTAGGGTTTCCCATATTTTGAGTTTGGCATATTGATGATTGACCCAAGGTATACCTAGATGTTAATTTCATCATTTGGATAATCCAATCAACATTGGGGTTATTTGTGTGTTTATGAAAGTCATGAGTAAGCTTATAATAGCAAATTGATGTGCACTAGTTGAAGAAGTGGGATCTCTTTGATAGAATCCTCAAAGGAATAGGGTGTGAAAGAAACCCTATTTAATTAGGTGGAAGACCTAAGAAGAATCTAGAGAAATAGTTTTGAATGAGGAGAAGCTAATCATAAATCTTAAGAAGTGCAACTTCTTCAAACAAGAACTTGTATACCTAGGATTTGTGGTGTCTCAAGGCACATTAAAGATGGAAAAGGATAAGGTTGTTGGTATACTAGATTGGACAACACCTACCACATCTACTGAAGTAATAAGCTTCCATGGTTTGTCTCAATTCTATATGAAATTCTTTAGGAATTTTAGTGGGATTTTTGCCCCTTCACTGTATACTATAAAGGGTGGAGTTAAGTTTAAGTTTAAGTGGACCTTAGAAGCTGAAAAGTCATTTGAAATGTTGAAGAAACAAGTAGCTACTCAATCTATCCTACAATTGCCTAGTTCTAAGAAATTGTTCACCTTAGAATGTCATGCAAGTGCCTTAGCAGTAGGTGAGTTTTGAGTCAAGAAGGTAGACCAGTAGCTTTTTATAGTGAGAAACTTAATGAGGCCAAGAAGAAGTATTCATCCTATGACTTAGAGCTCTATGCCTTAGTTTAGTGTCTTAGGAAGTGGAGACATTATTTAATGCCCAAAGAATTTTTTGTGTTTATAGATAATCAAGCTCTTAGCTCCATCAACACTCAACAGAAGTTGAACAACAAACACTTGAAGTGGATGGAGTACTTATAAGCCTTTACCTTCACAATCAAGCACAAGAAGAGTCAATTGAACAATGTGGCAGATGCACTAAGTAGGAGGGTTATGATAGTCTAAGAGATTCAGCTCCAAAGCATTAGAATAGAGAGTTTTTAGAGTATTTACAAAGAAGATGAGGACTTCTCTAAAGCCTATAAGGTATGTGTGGATTTTGAGAATCATTTTCATAGATTTTTTTTTTTAATACCTTGAAAAATGGGTTTCTATTCAAGGGTAACCAATTGTGTGTACCAAGGGTTCCATGAGAGAGAACCTAATAGAGGAGAAGCATAATGGTAGCCTAAGTGGTCATTTTGGTATCAAATAAACCATAGAACTAGTACAAAGGTTCTATTATTGGACACAGTTAGCAAGTGATGTAACCAAGTATGTGGAGTAGTTTGTGGTGTGCATGAAAGCCAAAGGAGGGATGAGCAATGTAGGTCTATATCAGCCTCTACCAATTCTTAACCAACCAAGGGATTGTGTAAGTATGGATTTTATTGTTGGTTTGCCAAAAACTAAGATAGAATATGATAGGATCTATGTTGTTGTTGACAAATTCAAAAAAATGAGACATTTGATTTCATGTAGGAGAACTAATGATGCTAGTCATATTTCCCATCTATTTTTGAAAGAGGTTGTACATATTCATGGACTCCCATTAAGCATTGTATCAGGTAGGGATGTTAAATTTATGAGCCATTTTTGGAAAACCTTGTGGAAAAAGCTTGGTACAAACATGTCATTTGGTTCAGCTTACCATCCCCAAATTGATGGTCAAACCAAAGTGGTTAATATGACCTTAGGGAACCTTATAAGGTGCCTAACTAAGGAATATGGTGAAAGTTGGGATGTTATCATTTCACAAGCAAAGTATGCCTATAATGATAGCAAGAATAGGACCACTGGAAATAGTCCTTTTGAGATAGTTTATGGAATGCAACCAAGAGGTGTATGTGAATTGAGTAATCTTGGTGATATGGATCAAAGAAGTGTTCAAGCTAAAGACTTTGTTGAAACCATGAAGGAGATTCAAGAGCAAGTCAAGAAGACCATCCAAGATAACACTCAAAAACTCAAGGCCAAAGTGGATGAAAAGAGGAAAAATATTCAATTTGATGTTGGGGACTATGTAATGGTCCATTTGAATAAAGCAAGGCTTCAAAATGGTGTTCCTAACAAGCTACAGATGAAGAGGGTAGGCCCTTGCAAAATTTTGGCTAAGTATGGAGAAAATGCCTATGAGGTAGACTTACCATTAAATCTAGGCATATCCCTTCTTTTAAATGTCCAAGATTTGGTGGAATTTAAAGGAACATTACCTTAGGTTATACTAGATGTTCAAGATGACCTTGAAACTACTACAACACCTAGCATCAACAAGTTGGTAGCAGAGAAAGTGTTAGACTCAAGGGTGAAGAAGTCTACAAGGCACAATGTGTATATGGAGAATCTCATCCAATGGAAGGGAAAGGAAATTTTAGAGGCTACTTGGATTGTAGAGATAGAGTTCAAGAATTTTGGAATACCCCTAGACATGTTGACATCAGGTGTGACTTAGTTTTTTTGATGGGGGGAGTATGGTGCAGGAGCACCTAAGTAGGCTAAAGAGTAGACCTAGGGCTTCTTTGTTAATTTTGGCTTGAAGTGATTCTAGCCACATCACTAGAGTAATAATAGGATAAAATTGGTCCTAAGTTGAGATTAATTAGGTTAGAAGATCCTCATAATGCAATATTGCTCCTAATTGCTCACAAAGTGCTCATTTGGCTCAATAGAGCATTTTTGGGTTTTGAGGGCTAAATAGGGAAATAAATTGTTTTAAGGTCTTTATTAGGTATTTTGAATCCATCTTAGGCATTTTTGAAACTTTTATAGAAAGGGGAGCAAGTTTGGTTAGTTAATTTGCAAGATTGCAAAAATTGTTCATTTTCTTGCAAAGTTGTCATTATCAACCATTCTTGCAACTTTGATGCAAGAGAGAAAATTCTTCATGGAAGCTCATCAATCACATAAGGTGGTTGGAATCATTGATGCAAAGCCTATATAAGGCTGAATACAACTTATTTAAAGGGTTGGAAGTATTAGAAATGATAGTTTACAAGCTTTAATCAACAATTCCTTAATACAACAGTTTCTTTGTTTTGAGCGTTTTAATGCTTTGTAAGGATTAGATAGAATAGGATAGGTATTCAAAGTGGAATTTTTTATTTTCTTTCAATTCTATAATTATTTTTTATATTTTTTCAGAGATTTTTGTGTGTTCAAATAAATTGTTTTGTGACTTAGTGGCCTATTGTTCTAGATAGAGCAGTTTTGAGAAAATGGGGTCTTAGGCCACTTTCCTCCATACGCATTGTATGACCTTCTAGGATTTTGAATTGGAATCCATGTAATTCATGTACATTAATGGAGGGCCCTTGGAATGCACAATGAACATTGATAGAGTGATGCCCTAGGCAAGCAAAGCATATTTGGTTAGGGATCAAAGATTTGAGAAAGAGCAATTGGAGTGGATTGGAAGGGTAGATTATCCAATCCAAGCATGTGGTGAGTGTGAGGAAGGTATAGAATAACTCCAATCTAAAGGAAGAGCTTTGATAAGGATTTTTTGGAGGTTAAAAATCCAAAGAACACCAAAACCCTTGGAAACCCTCACATCAAGCCTAAAACTATGCTTGGGTTGTATAGACAATTTAAGGACTTGAAAATTCCAAAATGTACAAGTACTCTACAAAGGGTATCTAGAAATGTGATTTTTTTGGATCAATGTTAAGGATTTTTGCAAAATATCTTAAGTTTTAGTGTGTTCGGAGGGCTAATCCTTGTAGCCTTTTGAATAATCCAATCAACATTGGGGTTACTTGTGTGTTTGTGAAAGTCATGAGTAAGCTTGTACTAACAAATTGATGTGCACTAGTTTAAGAAGTGGGACCTCTTTGATAGAATCCTAAGAGGTATAGGGTGTGAATGAAATCCTATTTGATTAGATGGAAGACCTAAGAAGACCCTAGAGAGCTTAAGGTTTCTGAGCAAGACTGGTTGTCAAATCAAAAAGCCTCAACAACTTTCCTATTTCTTCCATTCATGGTGGCCCAATTGAAAAATAATGAAAGAGATGAATAATTTTTAGTCCCTATACCAACAAAATCATAGGAAAATACCTAGAAAGCTCCAATTTTGAGCTACAAATGCCATCAATTGCTACCTTTAAAATCTCATTTTCATTCCAAGCGGAGGCTACTACAAATTCTTTCTTCAAAATTGCAAATGGAAAGTGAAATGTTTTCTTATTTTTTAGGGTGTTTGCATATGCCTAGAGACTTCTTTTCTTTTCACATGAATTTAAGTGGGAAATGTTTTGTATTCCCTAAGTCTTTTCCTTCATGTCGTGGATAGCCTCTTTCATGCCATATGTGGCATTGGTTCTTAGCCAAATTGCCAAGGTTTATAAAATGAGATATATGTAATGCCTTAAAATATCTCACTTAGACTATAGAAAGTAAAATAGACATGATTTATTTTTACATCACATTTATTTTATTTGTAATATTTTTAGATTATTATTATATTGACAATATTATTAAGTATCTTTCTTACTTACTAATATTATCAATGCAACCGATCTATAATAATAAATTACAAACATTACAAATAAAACTTTTAAATATTCTTCTAATACTCTGGCGAGAGGGGTTCTCTTGGATCAAGAATATAACTGTATTGGACTAATCAAAATAGACAAAATGAAAATTATGACTCATGTCTGCTCTATTGAAATAAATATCAAGTTTAAAACTAGAGTATGCCCCTTTTATTTTGTAATAATAATGGACTTTGGTCTCAGGCAAGACTGGAGGTTTTCTTCTTCATTCTTTCCTAGCAGTGCCTATTTGAATGGAGATACTTATGTTGTATTACTTGTTAATCAAAGGCTTCAGTGGTTTATTGGTCAAAAAAAAAAAAAAAAAATTTAAATATTCTTATTATGTAATAATATTTATTACATAATTGATAAATTATTATTTTAATATACATTAATTAGATCAATAAAATTATTAAGTGGTCATCACTTAATAAATATTATTAATATAGTTAATATATATACTAAAAAAATAACTTACAAATTGTGTAATAAATAAATATTAAGTAATAAAATATTAAATATTTTATAGTTCATTTATTCAATGAGGTTTCTTTTGGTATGTATGAATTATAAATAATTTAATGTCTGTGATAGAACAATAAAATATTTATTTAACCTTTTAGAAGTCAAATTGGATATTTCTAGAGTTAATTGTAGAAATTCAAAAGTCATAGTGATGGGATGGAAAGTCAGTTGCATGAGTTTTTGCATTTTGGGGACTTTTGCAAGACTTTTGGAGATATGACTACATTTATGAGGATCCTTTATGGTGATATTATCAAGCCATAACTTTTGGGCCACTTGTACCCCTTTGAAGACTTTTGGGAAGCTCAAAATTGGCCATGAAAGCTGAATTTGACCAAGGAGTTAGTGTTTGCATTTATGATGTGCCAATATGAAATTGTTTAGCAAGGATTCAATGTGTCAAGTCAACAATATTATCATCTTAATGTTGTTGTGCATCACCTTAAGTTTACCTTTCAATATTTAAATTCATGCAAGTAATCCTTCTAACCCTTTTCAAGCCAAGTATTTTACATTCTTGCATTGATCTTAGGTGAAAGCATATCATAGGAACCAACCTAGAATCTAGAGATTTACTCCAATTTCAAGTAAACTAAAAACCCAGGAGTATTTCCATGTTGCTCAAAGTGATTGGGTTTTAGAACTCAATCCGGGTGCAAATTTTAGAGATAATAATTTTGGCGCACACAATGGGACAATTCATTTGACTAAGTTATTTTAGAACTAATGTTTGCAACAAGTTTATTGATATTTTTTCTAATTTTGATATGCCATTAGCATAAAATACATCTGTTTAGATGGTTTTTTGTTGCATATCTAGTGACTCCTCATGTTTATGAAGAGAAGTGTTGTATGAGATGAATTGAAACTAGAAGTTCAAAGTCTTTTGAGTATTTAAAAATTTCTTCACCAAAAGGAAGAGAAAGAACATTTCAAAGAAATCCTCCTTTAGAGAGAACTCAGTTTACACCACATGACATAGGGGATAGACCCTTGTCTTATGGAAGGAGAAGCAACCGTTCAAATAAAGAGGTTAAAAGAGATTTGACCTTGCCATCTCTCAGAATAGGGTCCCTATTATAATTTTTTTGCATAAATAACAACAAAAAAAAATATTACACATTCAACAAGTGCAACTACAATAATTTGAAATCAA
The DNA here is from genome assembly GCA_028749045.1 of Cupressus sempervirens. Taxonomy (NCBI): domain Eukaryota; kingdom Viridiplantae; phylum Streptophyta; class Pinopsida; order Cupressales; family Cupressaceae; genus Cupressus; species Cupressus sempervirens. The sequence continues at coordinate 333,485,793 of CM053792.1, forward strand.
CAAGTACGGGTACCACGAACAACAATGGCAAGGTAGTTTGCATTTGTACCTTTTAATCAAGGAAGTCCCTTAAATCTTTCTCAACATGATGATATTCCCCTTGCACCATTGAAAAGTTTACCAAAATATATAGGGGAATGACAAACCACATTACTAGAGCATATTAGAGATGTGCTAACCCTGGGTTATGCCCATCATATCACACAAGATAGTTTAGTTGTAAGATTGCTAGCAACCTATTTGAGAGGAAAATCACTTCAATGGTTTTGAGAATTGAACATGGATTCTATCACCATGTGGGGTGATTTAGGGGATGCTTTGATTAGGTATTTTGAAGATACATCAGACTATTTGTCCTTAGTGGAACAACTAACTACTATCAAGAGGGCCTCTCAAGAACAAATGATTGGTTTCAACATGAGATTTCAAAGGACTTAGAATGGAATACCTATTCATGTTAGGTCATCAATTTAACATACCTTTTTGTATTATTTAAAGAGCCTAAACAATGACATGTAAGTTTTAATCTAGTATATGAGAGGAATCTCACAACCACAATCATATGAATTAACTGTGAGAGTAGAAAATTGCCTAATTCAAGCTGGAAAAATAGCACCAAGGTCCCTAATGCCTATTATTACTAACTCTTCTCTCCTTGGCTTTCCTTTGATAGGTTTTCGCATGCAGGTGATCTTGGGCATCTTCAGAATTGGATTTCATCAACTCCAAAATGGTATTAGAGTCTCCCTACTATTGCTTCGTTGAAGATTTTTGAAGCTGTGATTTGGAGTCAAAAACCCTAGATTGTTTATGCATTTTTCTTCAAATTGGGGAACAACAAATTTTTGGAGCACATTGGGCCCAAACAAACATTGTCATTGGATTCGAAAGGCTGTTTGTAGTTAGGATTCATATAAAACTTGTCATTTTTGGAGATAGAGCTCCGGAAGGCAAAAAACATTTGCTCATAGGCTCTTCTGTGCGGTCGTACAGATGATTTTTGGAAAATTAAAAAAAAAAATTTTACAAGCTGCGCCATTGCAGCACCTCCTAGCGGCCACCACGGGGCTGACTGAACTCAACCTGTACTTAGCTAGGGACTGGCCGCGCCACCCGAGCAACACCCAGCCCCCATCACGGCCTAAGCACCGCCCATTCTACTGCCTCCTCCAGTGGCTCCTCCTATTCAGATAGCTCAAACCTAGCTGCACCTCCCATTTTCTCAGCCTCTGCCACTTACTTCAGCTCGCGCTCTACTCTAGCCTAGTCAGCATTCTTGCATAGTTAGACTGACAGCAACTGGGGCCACATCAATGTTTTTAGCCTTATCAGTGCGTCCAGAATGTGACACATGGTAGGTCTTCCACGTGGCACTTTGCCACGTGGCCCCTGCCACATCAGTTAGTTTTCCATGTGGCACCTTTTTTTGTGTCGATAGCTGACGGGCCATCAAATTTAATAGCATGAAATGTTGACATCAACATGACATCAACACTACATCATTAAGCCTTCTTCTTGCACTCTCCAAGGTCCCTTTTGGACCTACCTTCAATTTTTTGGCCATAACTTGAGCATATTGAGGTATTTTTCCGATCCAAAAGAAGTGCCAAAAAGCTGGTTTTGAGACAGAGACATTTGTGTAGCTATTTTTAGGTTTTGATGCTTTTTTATTGCCCATTTTTTTAGTTGAAGTCCAAAGTTCTATTTTTGACTCCGACATGCATATCTTTTGCATCCCATGTCAATTTTTTGAAAACGTTATATTTTTGGAAAGCTGGTTCTATCATCTTTTCAGAAATGTCGTCCATTTTTTTAGATTTTGGTCCATGCTCTTTCTATCATATTTTTGGCATTTTTGCTATATGGTGGATATCTTGTGTGTTTTAGGCTCGAGGATCATTTTCCTAGCATGGTTTCTTTTGTTTTAGGTTGTACTATGTTTTGTTGCAGCTTGTTTTCAATTGTGATCATTGTAGCTATCATTTTGAAGCACTTTTATGTATCTCACTAAGATAAAGTGTCACTTTTTGCATTTTGAGTTCATGAACATTATTTTTGAGTCAATTGTACATGCAGTATTTTTATAAAGCACCATGGGAGGGATAGTTGTTTGTTGTTTTAAGCATTCTCCCTTTGTCAAGTGAGTGTCTCTTCCACGACATTAGCCCCATGTAGCATTAGTGTGACTGTATCTTTACGGGTGTTTGTACCTCTTTCCTTCTCTTATTGTTCTTGGTTCATTTGCAGGAGACTTTGGCCCACCTTCTCAGTTGCCTATCATCTCACCTCGTCTGCATTAAAGGGGGGTTATTCTGTTGTTCTAATGCATCCATGGTTCAATGGTTCAACAGTATGAGGTATGTATTCAGTGGTTGATCCTATATACAAGGCGATTGTAGTGGCTGGCTACCTATGCATTTCGGTGAGATGGATCATCTACCATATAGACATGCTCGGTTCGTGCCTTCTTCTTCCTTGGAGGTTCTTTAGATCAGCAATTTTCTTTCTGATGGTAGATTTTGCAGCTTCTTCATGCTTTAGTGATGCTTCTTCATGATCACTTCTGGTTCCTGTTTTAGGGGACATTCCCCTAGTTGGAGGCCTTTTCAGTTCTTCACTAGGTTACCTCTTTTTGGGGGAGGGTTTTTCCTATGTGGTTTTCTCTCTTTCCTCATTTTCAGAGGTTGCATCTTTTGCATTGTACATGGGTACCTAACATGGCCTTGTTGCCGGGACCCATTCTACATTTTTGCACTTTTGTATTTGTTAGCTTTGTGAGCTTAAGGCATTTCCCTAAGTTGCACTTAAGGGGAGGTGTTAGAGTAAATAATTAATTATTTATTATTTATTCTATTACTTAAGCTTACTTAGGTAAATGTATTTTATTTATTAGTTGTAATATAGGAGTTAGTTATAAGTATTTAACAAAATGGGAGTTTGTTCTCTCATAAGTCATACTTATCCTCTCACATTGTTCGAGGACTTTCCACCTTATGTGGATGTATGCTTAGTTGTCACACTTATCTCCTAGCATCTTCTAGCTCGTTCTAGAAGATTCCTTGAGCTCTTTATATTCGAGCTCCCTCATTGTATTTTCATATCTCATTCTTGCATATTGTAAATACATATTTTCTTGTGTTGCAATATCTTGTGGTCTCTCATGTCCGTTTATGATTTTTCCCTTGCTCCACGCTCTTCTCTCCTTGGCTTCCCTTTGATAGGTTTTCACATGCAAGTGATCTTGGGCGTCTTCAAAGTTGGATTTCATCAACTCCAACATACTAAACCTTATTAAGAGTTTGAATGAGCTTGATGATAAGAAAGATAATGTTTAGGGCTTATACTTTGATGGCTCTAGAAGGAAGAACAGTTCAGGTCAAGCAGAAATGTTGATATCTCCTCAAGGGGATAAGCACTGTGCAACTTTTTAGTTCATCTTTGCATCTACAAATAATATAGTTGAATATGAGGGTTTAATTCAAGGGCTAGAATGGTCTAGAATGAGAGGTGTCAAGTTCTTAAAAGTCTTTGTAGATGGTGAATTGATCATCAATCAGGTTAGAGGGCTACATGTAACAAAATATGACACACTAAAGAGCTACAAGCACAGAGTTTAGGATGAGATTGAAAATTTTGATGCTTTTCACCTTACTATTGTCCCTACAAAATTAAATCAACATGTTGATAGGCTAGCTATTGTAGGATCATAGTTTGATATAGCTGAAAATAGTAATAAAGAAAACGTGCAACAACATATCAAAATTGTAATTGAACCTTCTATATGAAATGATGATGTTAATTTACAAGTCTTTGACAATGATGAGGATATTTTTTATTTTTTGCTAGAAGAGGATATATTTTCAATGTCTAACCAACATAAACTAAAGCTGCAATATGATGATCGAATAATACATATTAAGTCCAATAAGTTTCCTACGGGGTTCATCACTCTTGACTACATATTTAATACAGATGATAAAGCTAGAAAGAACAAAACCAGCTTGTTGGTCTAGCAAGATCATTATGAAGATCTTGAAATTGCAAAGGAAAAAACTTAAAGTTTGGGAATGTTATTGGGATATGTGATGTCTAAGCAAGGTGTAAGATTAGACCTAGAATGAGTTGCAACTATCTTGGAGCTACCCTTACCACATCATAAGAAGGGACTAAAAAGTTTCATAGGTAGAATAAATTTTGTTAGATGCTTTCCACCTGATATAGCTACTCTTTTGAAACCATTGACAAAAATGTTGAAGAAAAATGTAGTTTTAAGTAGGACTAGGGAAACAAAGAACAATTTTCAATAGATCAAAGAGGCCTTAGCATTAGCTCCACCATTGGTAAATCCTAATTTTAAGAAGGATTTTATTTTATATGCTTATGGAAGCTATGATGTCATTTCTGCTACTTTAGTATAGCAAAATGATGAATGCTTTGAGCAGACTATTTCCTTCTTTGGTAAAAGCCTTGAAAATTATGAGCAAAGATGCATCTTTGTTGAGAAGTATGTATTGGCTATTGTGAAGAGCTTGAAGAAATTCATGCATATGTTGTCTCATAGAAAGGTGCATATAATGGTGGCTCATCTTGGTGTGAAATTTTTTTTTTTATCTAGGGACCTTAATGAAAAAAGAGTTGGTTGGATTACTCGAGTTATGGAGTATGATATAAGTATCTAGGTGACCTAGCTTGTAAGAGGTAAAGGCTTATGTGAGTAGCTAGCAAATGAGAAGTCTCCAAGAACAAATGGCCCCATACAAACAATTCTTGCTAGCCAAAATATGCCAACAATAGAAATCACCAAGCAAGGTTACATCCATGTGAAGCATTTTTTGCAAACCAATGAGTGTCCACGAGGTTTGGATAAGGCAAAAAGAAGGTACTATAGACTGCAATCTATTCCCTTTGTTTTAATCGATGATGTCCTATATAAAAAGAATCATAGTGGCATAATTCTAAGGTGGGTGGATTCGAATCATATTTTAGGAGTCTTGTACAAATTTCACGATGGACCTTCACAAGGTCATTTCTATCCTAGGACAACAACCTTTAAAATCATAAGAGCTGGCTATTTTTGGCCTAGCCTTTTTAAGGATGCACATGTTTATGTTAGAAAATGTGTCAAGTGTGATATGTTTCTAGGAAAAGAGAACTTGATTGCCTTACCATTGCATCCCATACAAGGGGAACAACCCTTCATCAAATGGGGCATTGACTTTATTGGAGTAATTAATCCACCATCCAGCATAGGACATAAGTGGATAATCAATGCCATTGATTATTTTACACATTGGATTGAAGCAACAAATTTAAAGGAAGCCAATGAAACTATTGTTTTAAACTTCTATGATAATCTAGTTTGCAGATTTAGAGTTCATGACTCCATTGTATTAGATAATGTATTAGCATTTGTGGGGTTAAGAGTAGTTGGTTGAGCACTTGAAAATGGTATTTATTTGAACACAAGTTCAAACTATTATCCCCAAGGAGATGGACATGCAAATTCCACAAATAAACATCTAATCAAAATCATTAAGATAATATTCCAAGATAATCAAAGAGATTGGCATTTCGAGCTGAAAGGTGCTCTTTGGGCAGATAGGTAACGCCCACGAAGGTGATTGGTAGATCACCTTATGTATTGGTGTATGGAAAATAAGCATGATTGTCAATTCCAATTGAATTACCAACTTTAGATCTTGTTTTTTAGCTAGTTCTATTTGAAGAAGAGGATCCTTTACAAGTAAAACATGCTCAATTGATGGAGTTAGAGGAAAACATAGCTAAAGCTATGAGGAATATGGAATACCAATAGAAGATGACTAAACAAACCTTTCATAGGAAGGCATAGACATTAAAAGATTTTATGGTAGGTGATCTTGTACTAAAGTGGGATGTTCTAAAGAGTAGGCCAGGGCATCATAGAAAATTTGATAATATTTGGAGAGGATCATTCATAATTTCAGAATGTAAAGAGCACAATGCCTACTAGTTGTCAACTATATAAGGAGATGTTATGCCCATCCTTGTGAATGGGATACACCTCAAGCCTTTCTTTGAGATATGATCTATAAGTCTGACCTTGTATATAAGGTTTCTATTTTCAATAAAGTGTTTTTGCACTACAATTTGGTTGGATTGTGTTCCCTACGTGTTGTTCCAGCACAAGCTTTTCTAGGTCTTGTCATAGTGTTTTTATTTTCAATAAGGTTTTCCAAGTTTTGAGTTTGTTACAAGTTGTCATTTGAAGAAGTTGAGTCCTTAACTAACCCCCCACTGAGATAGACTTATCTACATACTTTTTTTTAGTAAATGGTAGGTTTACTCTTACTTCTTTGGAAGTCATTCTACTAAAATATCCATCAATTCTATCATACCATGCTTGTTATTCTTGTTTGAGGTCATACACAGCCTTCTTTAACTTGTAGAAATGATCTTCTTTGCCTTGAACTTCAAAACCATGTGGTTATCCCACATATACTTCCTCTTCTAAGTACACATTCAACAAGGCACTTTTCGCATCTATGTGGTGAATACTCTATTTCTTTTGAGCTCCAAGTGAAATCAGCATTCTAAAGTCTCTTGTCTTGCTACTGGTGTAATTTTTCTTCATAATCAATGTCATACCTTTGAGTGAAATCCTTAGTAGCCAATCTTGTCTTATACCTTTCAATACTCCCATCAGTGTTATACTTGATCTTGTTGATCCATTTGGTGCCAATCATTTTTTTTTCTTTTGGAAGCTCTATAACCTTCCATGTCTCATTCCTATGATTGGAATCCATCTCTTCATTAATTTCTTGACTCCAAACCTCATTAGTACATGCATCTTCAAAACATGATGTTTCAAATTCAACTTTAGCAAGTAATGCAAAGTTTATCATCTCACCCATTGGATCTTCTTCATGTGTTTGATTTTGACTCATTTGATAAATATCACTTATTCAAGATTCTCACCTTTCTTTTAGAACTTGGACTTGACAATGGAATTGCACTTGGAATTGATGAGGAGTTGCTTGGTGGACTCGAGGATATTGAAATAGAATCATTAGTTGGCTACTTAGGATCATCATTATCAATAATATCATCATTCAAAACAGATTTATTTTTTTAGCATGGTCTTTTTGATGACCATAAACACAAAAATAACATATCATGAGAGAATAATTCTATTAGTAATGGGATTAAACAACATGTAAGCTTTGCTCTCCTCACTATAACCAACAAAAATGCACGGTTCACTTTTAGCATCTAATTTTGGTCTATTCATATTAAGTACACGAACATAATCCAAACAACTAAAAACTTTAAAATGATTTACATTAGGCATTTTTTCATAACATGCTTTATGTATGGAGTCATCTTGTCTAGGGTACTTGAAGGACTTCTTTTGAGAATGTAGAGAGTTGTAGCAACTACATCTTCCTCAAAAGAATTATTAAAAACCTTATTTTGTAATAGGCTCCTCATCATTTCTATTGCAATATGGTTCTTCCTTTCAATCACTCCATTTTGTTGAGGTGCATATGCAGTTGTGAGTTGCATTTTTATCCCATTCATCTCACCAAAATTCTAAAAACATCTTGAGCAGTACTCTCCTCTATGATCTATTTTCAAACATCCAATTGTGTTCCCTTTTTAATTCTCTACACAGACTTTAAACCACTTAAATATATCAAGGGTTTTATACTTAATATTATAGAAAATACATCCTACACATGCGTGGGTAATAAAAGTGATCTAAAATATGATGACTTGCCCAAACTTTGTGTTTGCATAGAACCACATATATCTGAATGAATAAGATAAAGAAAGTGATGGGACCTCCATGAATAATATTTTTATGCTCTTCAACCATAGGCAGCCCAAGAACCAAAGCATTTGATGTAAGAAACCACAAACTATTAAAATTCAAATGGTCATACATGAGATGCCACAACCATTTCTTATCTTCATAAGTCATATTGACAAGTTGATTGTCATTTTCACCAAAATTTAAAGGAAACATCATAATCTTTGTCATAGGAACAACTATAATAACTTTATTATCCTAATTCTTATAGTGCAGTTCATACTCTCAAATACCACTCTATAATTATTTTCACATAGCTGCCCAATGCTTAAATTATGCTTCAATTTTAGAGTATAATAAATATGTTGAACATTTTTTGTCTCTTCCTTTGTCTAAACATCCATAGCTCCTTTGGATATAACCTTAACTATATTGTTATTAACATGGGTAATATTGGATTTAAAACCATTATTGAGTGTTGAAAATATCTCCTTATTACCAAATATGTGATTGGAGCACCTCAAATCCAAATACCAAACATCATTCACGTTATTTTTAGCTTTGCCAAAATAAATTACTTGAGGAAAGATCTTTACTTTGTTGAACATAATTGGCATTATTATAATTACCTAATTTCAATCTACATTCCTCCTCAAAGTGCCTATACCTATTGCAACATCAAAAGAGCATTGAATGTTTTGTTTATCAAATCTGTCTCTGCCTCTTCCTTTGTTTCCTCTAGAATAATTATAATTTAGACCCCTTCCTTGGCCTTTATTGTTGTTATTGATGTTGCTAGCAGCATCATTCTTTGAAAGTTGTAATTGCCAAGCAAAAGTCTTCTCACTAATGTATGTAGAGGTATCCTTCAATCTATCCTCATGTGGCATGAGAGATCTGAACAACTAATCATACTCCAAGGTGGATAAATCTTTATTTTCTTCTATAATGATTGCTACATTGTTTCATCTTGAGGTTAAAGATCTCAACACCTTTTGTATCATATGTTTTTGGCTCATAGGTTTACCTAAAGTGACCATTTTATTGACCACATCCTTCACTCTTACACAAAAATATCTCATATTCTTGGTTTCCTTCATTTTCAAATTCTCATATTCTCTTTTTAAGGTTTGTAGCTTCATAACCTTAATCTGATCATTACCATGATAAGCATCTTTTAGATTCTTTCAAGCTTCCTTTGTTTTTTGTGCATCAATAACTCTACGAAATAATCTCCTATCAAGAGTCATTTGAATGTGAAACAGAGTTGTTGCATTTTTCTTTTCATCTTCCTTCTTTATTCTCCTTTCATTACCTTGAAATTCATCCCAATTCTTGGACTCTTCATACCCTGATTCAACAATCTCTCAAAAGTCTTTACCAATCAAAAAGATTTTTATCTTAATTGACCAATATTGATAATCAGCTCCATTGAATTCAGGAATCGACAAATTGTTTGTCATGATGATGCCTCCAAACACCTTCGACTCTGATACCAAATATAAAAATATACCAACAACACTCTTTTTGTTTAATAAGAAGAACAATATACAGAAACAAAAACTAAGAACTGAGAACTCTGTTTTCAAATAGATGAGGCTCTATTTTGGAACAGAAAACCTGTTTATTAATTGCAACATATAAAATAATGACAGTACGTATATTTCATTGCACATATCTTATTCAATACCTTTTTTAATATCACCTCCTTAATTCAAGAAATTGTCTAACTCAAAGTCCATCAACATGATAGAGAATGTCCACTTAAACTACTTGTAATAGCAGTTCAAATTTACTTCATGCAACCTAACTAACAATGCATGATCACATTATATATGTTGATTGGGAAATTTCAAACAGTTTTTATAAATCTTGCATTGATATAAGACTAAGAACCATGCATAATAATCTCGAGTATAATTGCAAATATAAACTAGTCCTAAACCGAGAAAATGCTGGTGGAACTGATGATTTGGAGCACATTTGAAACATCAATCTTCAGAATTTACCTTAGCAAGGGATTACGCAAGAGATTCCTTTAACAGTCTTCATAACTTTTATGCTTTCCAAATTGTTTTCACAGACAAAAGCTTACGTTTGACATCTACCATGTAACTCTGTCATCAAACTGTATTTCATATATCAATATTTTATGTCCTTCTAAGTCCGGTCTTTTTAACCATGATGCTCTGCTCTTTCATATTATAAGTGAGAAGTACTTTACTGATGACTGTCTCCTCATTTTCACTTTATAACAAGTATTATCATGCAATTTTGATTGGTTGCAATTGGTAATGTTTTTTTTTTACTATCATTGCTGTCCTTTCTAAGATTGTTGTGGCACTCTTAAAAGCTAACAAAGTTCATATATGCTAAATTTTTGTAGATTACTGCACGAATATAAATATGGGAATTGGAATACTTATTCTCGAATATAAAATAGGGGTACGTATTCCTAAACAAAAATTTGATGGAGAATTCACAGACCCAAAATTTATATTTTCTACAAAAAAAAATTAGAATAGAAATACATATTTCAATTTCACCTACTTAAATGGACTAGTAAATGCTCATTTTTTAGTCAAAATTGAAATATGTATTCCTATTTTATTGCTATTCTAATTCTGATTTGGTTCATCCAAACAGAAAATTACTGCCAAACTGTATATTTTCTTTCTTCCAACTATTAAGGGTGTAGACATGGTCACTTTAATATTATCACTTGACCTAAATTGCTAAGTATGCTCACCATTGTACATTAACACCTATTAGTATTTTGACTTGCTTTTTTTAGCTAGGTCTCTGTACAAGGCATGCAAACGTCAGGTATCTTTGACCCTTAAATCCCTTGTCGATAATTTGTTTCTTCATTGCGACCACATGCCCTTTTGTGGGCATCTCATGAGACTTCCACTTGATATTGCTGATGGCTCATATGTGGTGCTTCATATCTCCCTAAATACAATCATTATCTTTTGGTGAACATTTATCGTACACACTTTGAACCTTTGCTTTGAATTTGTTTCCGTGTAGGAATGCATGCATATTTTGTAGTAGGCAGCCCTATTTATTACCAAAAAAAATTGCTCTTCCATTAACTCAACATTATGTCAAGCAGTTTGCATATATTTCATTCCAAACATTTTACATAAACAACATTCGAAGTTATCTTCGTGTGCTGATTAGATTAGCTAATAAAATCTTGTATTTCCGATTTGCAATGATAGTCCCATATGTAATTGATCTCAATTCATTATTTTGTCATTAGGAGGTTATTTTTGTTAAATTTATATGAAATAACATCCAATAGTAGTCTATTTAATTTCTTCAGTAAGAACAATACATGCACATAATTTATGATCTTCATGAAAACAACGACATACCGAAATTAATATTATGGAAATCTTCTAATGATCGGCTGGTTTTCAGACTCAACCATTAAATAACAACTGTCAATTTATTTTTATTCTAGCCGGCAGGCACTGCACTGTAAAATTTAATCTTTAGTGCACTCGCACACACTTCACTGTTAAATTTACTCTTTTTGGCACTGGCACTGCAAAAATAAGATATGTATTCCCTGCAATATTTAATATGTATTTGCAAACCAAACATACCTAAAAAATGAAAAAATGTCTAGTTCCCCCTTCTTGCAAGCTTCTCCTCTGCACAATCTTAGATATCTAATTTGACAAACAGTCATCAAAATTCCAAGGGTTTCATCAGCATAGTGTCAAATGGGCCTTTCAACTATATGCGAATTTTTAAATTAGAAAAACATCTTTTATTTTTATTTATTTTTAATTAAATTAAATTTATTTTGACATCTGAAGTCCTCATATTATATGTTCATATTGAAGATGTTTTGTCCTAATTATAAGCTATCCTAATAAGGTGTACTTAAAATTTTTAATGCAATTTAAAAATTCTTTGTTTAGAATAATTAAAAAATAAGTTATTAATACATCTGCTTTGCAAAATTGTCAAAAAAAAATTGATTGTACTTGATTGATTACAACAATAAATAAAATGTTTAATAAAGTCAATTGGGTGTCTTACTATAATTTGACACAAGCAGCATATGTGTCCTCTACACCTACAGAGCCAACTAAAAATATGCACATCGCTGCCATCATATCTTCTACTCCACTGTCTAATTTTATCTTCTACTCTATTGTCTAATTAAGATTCTTTTACCATGTATTGTCCAAACATGAAACATGAATCATGTGGAATGTGTTCACTAGACCTTTGCAACATTGCTCCTTATGAGCAGTATTTTGATTTTTATGATAAATGCTTATTAACCTTAGATTTCCTATCTTGGTTTACTATCATTAATATTCTGCAAAAAAACTTTTCATTTATGACTTTTGTTACAAACTCATCCCATAGTGTTGGTCAATCAAAATTAATTAATGGTGATAAGCCCTTTGTTCTCTTTTATATTAGAGTTGTCCTACGTTTAAAACTACCTTATTTCATCTTTCTTTCCATTTCACATTACCCAAGCAAAATGTGAAAATTACACGAATACTTGACTCAAGGTTTCATAAGGTGTGAACATTCTATTCATGTATTTCTCAATAATTACAGTAAAATCTTACTTTATTGTACTAGATTTTTTTTTTCCAACAAAGTAAGTAAGACCACAAGTGTGAACCAAAAGAAACTTTTGACAATGGAGATATAGTTAGATTTAAATTTAATAAAATGGAGAAAATTTTAAATTTAAAAAAAAAAATTGTGGAGGAGAGAGAAAGTGACAAAAATTAGAAAAAAAAAATAATAGAGAAAAAAAGGTAAAAGGGCATTTCATTTACCAAAGTGCATAGGTAGCATTTTAGAAGTTAGTGGAAAGTTCATTATTTCATATATTTAATGGTTGTTGCCAAGCTAACTTGTGGCTTGAAGGTGTATTTAATGAGAGGGTTTATTTAATTTGTAACTTTGTAGGATGACTTGTGTCTTAGTTGAGTATAAATAGAGGATCTTGTTCTTGTGGAGTCTAGAGTCATTATTCATTCAGCATGGGATCCAACATGGAGGAAGTCAGCTAAAGAGGAGTAGCTAAGAAGAGAAAAGTTTGTTAATAGAGCTATTAGTTGTGGCTTGGAAAAGTAAGAAGGTTTTTTAGTGGCTTGTGAACACAAGTTTAGATTTTTTTTGGGGTTTTCTACTAGATTGCGGATCTGGACTAGCTAGGGTTTGGAGTTTGCAAGATCTTATAGAGAAGTTTCTATATTTTCTTATATATATGGAAGTAACCTTAAAGGCCTTACAGTGGGGCATGTTGGATGAAAATCTTATGATTATATCATGAGAATTGACATTGGTGTGGATCTTAATCTCTGTGTTATTGTTTGTATTCTGTCGTGTGTTTAATTGTTGGGGGCTAAGACATCTTCTTTGGAGATTCTCCTGCCTTGCACTATATTAGGTGGTAGCAGAGGGAGTTTTCTTGAGCGTGTGGACTAATCACCGAATGTGAGGTAGTTTGAATTGGGACCTAGGATGAAGTTGATGCATGAGCATCCTTGATTCTTATGGTACTCAGTGTACACTAGGAACTCGGTTCATACTACAGGGCTTGGTTATGCTTGCTCGTTGTATTGACTGAGTAGCTCAGTCAATAAAGGGAGATCAAGTATGTTTACATGGTGATGTTGACACTCAATTTGGTCTTGGTCTCTATGGTTACCATGATGTCTGTGGGCTGACTTTTAGCATTTAATTGTGTATAGGTACTTAATTTTTGTTGCATCTGACTTGTGGCTTGCATGGGCATTTAATATAAGGGTTTATTTTAATTTGTAATGCCCTAGGGAAACCTATGGCTTAGTTGGGTATAAGTAGGGGTATTTATTGGAGTCTTAAGGCAGATTGTAGATCATCTAGCTTGGAGAAAAGGATGAAGAGTAGGAGTGAAATTTAAGAATGGCTACTAGTTGAGGCTTGGAAAGCTAGGAGATTACTTTGTGGGCTTGTGAGAACAAGTTGATATTTTCTTCGGGTTTTCTACCCAAGTTTTGATCTGGACTAGCTAGGATTGAGTTGGATCTTGAGGGATCTTGCAGAACTATTTTTTTTGTAATTTATATTGTATTTGGTTGTAACTTGGAAGGTTGCAATGTCAAGCACATTACATGTAAATAGTTGTTATATGAATAAAGTGTTGCATTTGGTATCAAATTCTATATCTATTGTTTTTCCACTGTATTTATTTATAGGGATTCGGATTACCTCTAGTAGGGGTATTGTTAGATTCTTGTTGCATCAAAAGTTTATTAGAGATGAAGGATTGATCTTACTGAGTGAACCTGAAGGTTGGATCTAGTTGGAGAATTGTTACAGGGGGTTTATGAAGATTAGAACTTGGGATAATTGTGGATCTTCACAATGTGGTAGAAATGAAGATTTCATTTAGATATTCGCTCGGTTGGAAGCTAGTTTGACTATTTGAGTTAAAGAAGGGATAATTGAGTTTCACAAAGATTTACGGAGCTAGATTCTACCAATCCAAAAGAGAGTGGTCTAGCTAGTTAAGAAGATTGTGGAGAGAAGAAAACAAATTATTGTTGAGGAAAAGATAAAGGATTACTTCATTAAAGTTGAAGAGGATTTTTTTTCATGATCAATTAGATGGATGTGACATGAAAACTACAGAGCATCTTATTGTGGATGACAAGATTGTTGATTGTGAGAATTCAGATATGGATGTTTCTACTAATGTAGAGTTGGATGTTGCTAGCATGGATTCACTAGTTTTTGATGTGGTTGAGGATCTACATGATACTATGGATCTCTATGTTCATGACTTACATGTGGTTGGCATGGCTAAGGATTTACATGTTGCTTTTATTGTGAATTTATCCTTACATATTGTTGATTTGATTCAGGATTTACCTTATTTTTCTTACATGGATTTCATATTTGAGGATATTATTGTTTATGGTTGTGATTAGTTGTAGAGATTTTTGGTGAAGCACTATGTTCAGGGGTAAAAGAAAAAACCTGTGTCACCCAATTGTAAAGGAAAAGGCTAACAAAAGTATAACTATTCAACTTCAATGACATAATACTAGTATTTTTATTTAGAATTTGAAAATGAAGTAAACTAATGAAATGTGTAGAAATTGAAGAAGTTTAGGATTATAATTTTGAATAATTATTTTGAATAAGAATTGATGTATTTTCCTAATTTCTATAGGTAATCTTTTCGTTGCTAAAAAATGCTAAAAATAAGGGGTCTAGTTCACACCACAAAACTATATGGAAATAAACTCATTTCCATTTGATCGTAGACTATGTTATAGATAACATATATAGATAGAACAATTAAAATTAAAAATTCTCTTTACACCTATATTTTCTCCTTTACAATTATTCAAATTTTAACTCACCTATAATCAAAATTATAGATCTAGACTAGGTAGGGTTAGGATCTTGCGAGATCTTGTACAAAGGCTATTGTATTTGTTCATCTATTTGGTCGTAACCCAAAAGGTCTTATAGTCGGGCATGTTGGATGAAAATATTATGATTATATTATGAGAATAGGCATTATTGTGGATCTTAATCTCTATGTTATTGTTTATATTTTATTGTATGGTTAATTGTTGGGGGCTAGGGTATCACATAAACACAAGATTATGTTTGATTAACTGGTTTTGAAGGTACCCTGGAACCCTTTATAGTATAAAAACTAAAAGATGAACCATTAATAATAGTAAAATAGAGATACACCAAAAAACAATACAAGAGTAGCCAAGAGGCATAACGAACACAAGAGAGAGAAATTCAAAGAAAATAGACAAAAAAAAAATGATAAAGTAGAGTAGGCACAAACTAAAGATCGAAAGCACATTAGACTAGAAATTTGAGAAGTTCAATGATTTCTTTCTCCATTGTTTCCATATCTTTATTAACCCTTTTACTTTCCTAAATTTCATTAGACACAAGTTGATCTTTCTTTCTAGCAATGTCTCTAGTTCTTTCACTAGGGTCAAAAGTAGCATTCGTAGGACTATCTTTCTCATCAACAATGTAAACACTGGCCTTGTTGTTACTCGAGCTCTCCAAATTTTCCACCAATATTATGAGCTAAGTGATAGGGACCTTCAATATTTTTTAGCTTTAGTCCCCAATGATCCTAAGCTCAGCCTCAAAGCTAGTATTTTTGTCCTCCAAGGATGAAATCTTGTGCTTAATTTCTTTGAATTTTTTAGCATCCCTATCCTTTCAAATCTTCTCACCCTTATCATCCATACCTAAGCTCATACCTTCCATAATTTCTTTCCCCATGGAAGTTCCCTCTAAGAGGTCATGTTTACTTTTCATCACTCTTAACTTCAACTGGATATCTTTAATTTTCTAGAATGATCATTTAATTAATTTATAGAAATCAAATACCCCATTCCTAGCAACCTAAAGTATACCAATGACATATTTACATCTTGAATCACTAAGGATAGTCATAAAAGGGTGAATGAGAGGCTCAAGGTTCACATCTTCCCTATTAGTAGTAGCACCAGCTACAAAAAACATGTATCAATTTAGCCCTTCACTTTCTCATTAGAAGTGGGGGTCAATATTCTATTTCTCAATATCCTCCAATCTTTTTATATGGTATCCTCATCCTTGGGCTGAAAGGGAGGAGGAAGCTTTTTAGTTATTTCCTAAGGGCCATGAGTCTTATTTGAGAGCCTAATATTCTTCTTCTTGTTCTCTCTCAAACCATCCTTGTTAGGTTAAATTTCCTCATCATTATCATTATAGTCATCCTCTAAAGAAATTGTCCCTTTCTTTGTCTTCCTCTTTTTCAGTCATTTCTTGGTGGGCTTTGCGGTAATTTTCCTCTTTAAAGAGGAGGCTAGTGATTTTCCTTTTTTATGAAAAAGATTCAACCCTTCCTCACCCTATTCAAAGTACCCACTGATCTTAGTGTCTAAAATGTCCTCTTCATGAAGAGACTCAGAGGCTTATATTTCCTTGTTTAACTCTAAATGGTGCTAATAAATAAAAGGGCCAAAAATATTATCTTTGACTTGTTCATAAATCAAGATTGTAAGATCATCATGGATAGGGGGTTTAAGGTCTTCCTTTGACTTAATTCTATTAATATTTCTATTCAAAGAAGTTTAAAAATAATATAGAATTGACACCTTCCTGTTATGAAAAAGATGATTTAGCAACACATAATGGTAAGTACAAACCCCATAAAACCTACCATCAAGGGTAACATAATCCATAATGCACCTAAGAACCATTCTAGAAACCTTTTTGATAGCATGGAGTGAGTAATAGGTTTTGTCAACTTTAACCAAAGCACTCGTTTCCTTGTCACACATGGGGAATCTTCTCATAGTTGTGTCTGATAACCTTATATCCCTATAATTTTTTTTCACAATAGAAGGGATGCTAGTAACCATACAAATAACCTCCTCATCAATAGTTACTTTCCTATCATCTATAAAGAGTCTACCATTATCATGTTCCTTATAAAAGAGTTTAGTAATAGTAGGGTTACCTCCATGTAAATGCTCTATAAGAAAGGTGAGACCTCATGTGTATAAATTTCCCACACACTATTTTTGGCCTTATAGTTGCCACAAGAAATAGGTTCCCTTCTTATCCTCAACCCACCAATTGTCACAATTGAGAAAGACTCGACACTAGGCTTAGAGATGACTCTTGCAATGTAGTCATTATAAAAAGGATAGTCCAAATAGATAAAATTAGCACCAATAAATCCTGGAGCTCGAAAAAATTCACCTAGTAAACATACAAGAAAAAATTGTAATAAATGCCATGTCTACTAGAAGGATAGTTTTCTTTCAAAATTTTCTTTACTTGATCAAATTAGGGGATCACATCATCATCAAAAATTTATTCCTTTTCCATGTATTATGTCACAAAAAAGGTGACAGTTAACATCATCAGTGAGATCTCTCTCAATATGCCATGTAAACAATTTCACTACCACATTAGCAAAGGAGATAAACAAAGAAATAGACTTCATATAAACATGTGAAATATATTATTTTTCAAATGAGGTAAGAATGGCCTTAGCCTTATTGATGATATTTGAGATGATCCACAAAGGAGGGATAAGGCCCTTAAAAAATCTAATGATGTTATTAGAATCCCCTATGAGCTAAATTTTAGGGACACCTTATTGGAAATATTATGAAAGGCTAAGTTACTAAGAGGGGAGGGGTAAATCAGTAACTTATAAAATTTAATCCTTAATTAGTAATTAATCTTTCATGTGAATTATGATCTAATTGCATGCACGAGAAACTAAAAACATTAAAGCATTTATAACACTTTTGACACACAATTTGGTGACTTAGAAACCTTCCAAATAGAAAGTAAAACTGGGGTGGGGATGATACCCACAATCTCTAGTACTACAGTATAAAGTTGGCCTATTAAGGCTTACAATGATCACGTCTAATGATCTGTGCTATTAGGAGCAATAAAGACTATTAGGTCCACCTTGCAAAAGGATTTACAAACATACAATGAAGTATGCACTCAGTAAAGAGATTTACACAAGATGGTTAGGTCTACCTTGTTAAAGGATTTGACTGATCCACCTATTAGGATGAAATAGTGGCTAATCTCTGATCCATAACTTGGTTTCCTCAATGAGATTCCTCTGAGTTTACAAATCACCTTGCTATGATAGATAAATCTTTGTTGCTCCTTATACTACTCTAGCCTTTGTAATTTTCTCTATTGCTCTTCTTTGCTTCTTATATTATATTATTACATCATACATTGGATGTGGTATAATACATTACATATATACCAATCCAATTTATAAATTACAAAGTCGGTCAAAATACAAGTTTACACGAGAGTCACAAAGTTAGCCAAAGTGTAGAAGCTCAGGTTCTAAAGACTAACTCAGTGAGGTTCTAATACTTGACATCCACTATTAATGCTCAGCATCATCATGCACTTGGTAGATGTAGAAGTTCGGTCCATACTACCCACTTCTAGGTAGTCTTGAACTTGATATACACTGGTGACTCAACGAATACTATGAAACTCGACATATAAACTGAATCATTTAATCCACATTACATAGCTTGGTCAATGCTATCACTACGAGCTCGATGTAAACTGAGTCACTTGGTTAACACTAAGTACCTTAGTTAACACTAGACTTGCATTACATGAACTGCAAACTCAGTAAGCACAGCACAAGTCAGTTTGCACCAGAAAATTTGGCATACACTAAGATGCTTGCTTTACTCTACTGATCATCACCATAGTAGTAACTACTCGGTGCATACTAAAATCTATCCAAAGGACTCAGTAGCAACTATAGAACTTGGTAGCAATTGAAATGCTTGGTTAACATTGTTAACTATACAATATGCTTGGTAGATACTTAAAATCTAAATAAGTGTATGTCACTAATAACAAACATGACTGGAATGTCAATAATCTCCCCCTTTGGCATTAGTGACAAAAACACTTATCAGTCAAAACTGAATTCAAGAATGTTCAAAAACATCTTTATCCATCACCTTATATCTCCAACTCAATAGAGTATATTGTTTTTGAGATTTTTCAAAATTGGTTTTGTACAAGATATATTTATGTACATGATAATGCTCCCCCATACATAATATATAGTATACTATACATCTTTTCAAAGTACATCTAAATACATCTTCTCCCCTTTATACAATATACATTTTCTCTATAACCTTTCAATCTTCTTAATCCTCTTTCAACCTTCTCCCCCTTTCTCCTTACATCTTACATCTTCTCCCCCTTTTTGACATTAATGCAAAATATTTATATGCTATATATATTTAAACAATAATGTCAAAATGTGACAAGAAATCTGAATGTACCTTCAAGACAAGTGCCAGAGTCTTGTCCCAATTCTTTTGCATTACCTTGCATGTGTGCAATGCAATCTGCACTTTTTATAAAAATTCTATCATATTGTCTACAATGGAGAAGTTGTTCTCATGGATTAGTGTTTTCGAATGTGCAATGTGCTTCTATAGTGCATCCATGTTTTTGAGAATCATGTTCTAAATATCTATCAATGTAGATCTTATTCTTGCCTCTTCTTTTAGCAATTATGTTTTCTTATCTTTCAGGAATCTGATCTTGTTGAAGTGGGCAAAGCTTGAACTCAGGTCAAGTTGCAATTAGTGTGCACTTACCTTTAGATCCTCATCAATCTTTGGCAATTTATCTCTTATTTCCTTAGTGAAGATTGATGTATCATAGAGTTTACCAAAAAGTAATCATGCATTGATGCAAGAGGTCTCTAGAAAGCCTAGAATAGTATATAATTCTACTTGATGAATGGAAATTTGTTGAGCAATAAGTTCTAAAACTTTATTCTCAAGTTTCTGCAACAATTTGTCCTATCCATCCAAATCTTAATTATATTTATGTACTACCTCTACTAACTGATACAAAACTGTTTGAGAAGTATCAACCTCTATGCCTAGAGCCTCTGCAAGAATATTCTTAGCATCCTCAATTATCTTAAATTCCTTATTTCTTTCCTCTCTAAGCCTTTGCTACTTGGCTTTCTTTTGAAGAATTTCTCCAAAACATGCATTTGATCTAGATTTAAATTTGAGATGTCCCATTTAGGAATAACAATCTCCTCATCAAGATCTATATCTTCGTCCTTCTCTTTGCCTTTTCCCAAATTTTTTTTGCTCAGTTAAGGCTTGGTCTCAATTTTCCTTGCACTTATTACTTGTTTGGTAGGAATGAAAACAATTGTAGAAATAATAGAACTTGTTGAAAAAGTGGATACTACACTTATTAATGAAATACCTATAGAAGAAATACCTAGTGTATCCAAAATTGATGTAGAGGGAAGAGCTTGTTGCACGGTAGATGAAGTGCTTGGCACTTCTATCAATGAATTACTAAGCTAGATAGGTGCAAGGACTGATTGAGTGCTTGTGCTTTCAGTTTTGGTCACAATGAATTCTATTGAAGCTATCTCTGAGCTTGGTGTTTACAATGTTTTGCTACGGGTGGATGCCATCTTCACTCGATAGGGTTTGAGAGAATATGAAAACTTTTAGTAACAATTCACTCAAATTGCTTGAAATCTTAGAAGATCACTTTGCACAAATAGCTCTTGAAAATTCACAATGAGAAATGACTTTTATTTCACCCCTTTTATCAAATTTCTCCTTTTGATTTCCATAAATGCCTAGTACAATTGTTCACTCAAATGACAGACTATCATTCACTTTAATTGCATGAAACACTCAATAGTCTTTTATGACTTGGTAACCACATAAGACTTAGTTATTCCTGACCTTGCTTGATAGAGTTTGTAACCCGACCTCACTCGGTAAGAATAGTAACTTGGTAATGATTACCATCTCTTACTAGGTGATCCCTTTGCATCCTAAATGCTGATATAGATCTTTCATCCTATCAACTAAAATTGATATTAGATGTCTTCTTCAGTATTCTAGTTCCAGTTCTCCTTTGAGAAATCAAGTGGAAATGGTGGAGTCACTGAATTCTTAAATGACTTGATCAACATTGCTCTGACTTGGATTTTTAGAGGATTTTGAATCTCATTACTATCTCATCTACTTTCTGATGTGATCAACTTTTTCCTTCTTTTCATCTTCAATTCTTCCAGTATTCATACAATTCTTGGCAAGATGACCAAGTTTTGTACAAATGAAACATCTTCTAGTAGTATCCCTTTTCCTCATGTGATGTTTCTTACAATTCATTCCAATGTGTCCAAATTCTCCATAGTAATGACATCTACTCCAAGTGTTGGAGTCCCAACTAAATATTAGCTTATACATTCTATTTTGTTAGATTCAATATCTTAGTTTTGCATTCTGATGACTTGTGTCTATGCTTCTTACATTTGTGATATTTGCCTTCAAATCTTGGTTTTTCTTTGCATTCATTTTCTTTATGACCATGTCGATTACAACTGTAGCATTTTCCATTAAATTTTGTTTTCCCATTGCTCCAACATTTTTTTGATGTATGACCTATCTTACCACAGTGACTGCATGTAGGTCTTTGATTCCTTTGAGCTCCTTTCTTAGATGATTCACCTTCTTCAGTATATCCAATTCCTACTTTTCCTTTTTGTTTGTAATGGCTTTGCTCATTCAACTAATTCATGTATTCTTGAGATTTCATCATCCTTTCATTGGTTTTTCTTTCAGTGTTTAGATCATTCTACAATCTTTCATTCTCTGATCTTAGATTCATGATTTCTTCATTTGCATTAGTGAGTTGATTAATGAAGTCTACTTGTTGAAGGGATAGTTGTTGAATTTCATTGTTCTTTCCTTCTATCTCTTCTCTTATCTTGTTCTTCTCCTCTATGACTTCACACAATCTAACTAACTAAATTTCTTGCTCTCTTCTTAGTTTTCTTACTTCTTGGTGAAGAGTACTATTCTTTTCTAATAGTTCTTTGATTGCTTCATCAGCTTCATCAGAATTGTTTGAATGGATGTCTTCAATTCTTTATTTAATGTAGAGTGGATCATTCATTTGGATTGCAAGATCTTTTCTTATTTTCATGGATTGAGATAGTTTCTCTTTTTCTTTATTGAGTTGTCCAATAGCCAATTCTAGATCTAGCTTCTCACTGTCAATAGCCTTGTCAAGTCTGAATACCTCCATTGCCTTTGATCTTTGCTCAAGCTGTTAAAAATTTTCTTTGAGAACCACAAAGCTCTGATACCAATTATTGGAAATATTATGAAAGGCTAAGTTACTAAGAGGGGAGGGGTGAATCAGTAACTTATAAAATTTAATCCTTAATTAGAAATTAATCCTTTATGTGAATTTTGATGTAATTGCATGCATGAGAAACTAAAAAACACTAAAGCATTCATAACACTTTTGACACACAATTTTGTGACCCAAAAACCTTCCAAATAGAAAGTAAAACTAGAGTGGGGATGATACTTACAAGCTTTAGTATTGTAGTATAAAGTTGGCCCTTCAAGGCTTACAATGATCACTTCTGATGATCTTCCCTATTAGGAGCAATAAGGATTGTTAGGTCCACCTTGCAAAAGGATTTACAAACATACAATGAAGTGTGCACTTGATAAAAAGATTTACACAAGACTGTTAGGTCTACCTTGTTAAAGGATTTGACTAATCCACCTATTAGGAAGAAGTGGTGACTAATCTTTAATCTACAACTTGGTTTGCTAAATGAGATTCCTCTGAGTGTAAAAATCACCTTGCTATGATAGATAAATCTTTGTTGCTCCTTATACTATTGTAGCCTTTGTAATTCACTCTACTACTCTTTTGTGCTTCTTATATTATATTATTCCATCATACATTGGAGGTGATGCAATACATTACTTATATACCAATCTGATTTACAAATTACAGAGGCGGTCATAATACAAGTTTACACAAGAGTCACAAAGTGAAACGAAGTGTAGAAGCTTGAGTTCTAAAGACTAACTCAGTGAGGTTCTGATACTTGGCATCCACTGTCAATCATTAGCTTCATCATGCACTTGGTAGATGTAGAAGCTCAATCCATACTGATCACTTCCAGGTAGTCTTGAACTCAGTTTGCACTGGTAATTCAATGAATACAATAAAACTCAACATATAAACTAAATAATTTAATTCATACTCCATAGCTTGGTCAATGCTATCACTACGAGCTTGGTATAAACTAAGTCACTTGGTTAACAATGAGTAGCTCGGTTAACACTAGACTTGCATCACATCAACTATGAACTTGGTAAGCATTGCAAGACTATGTTTGCATTAGTAAACTTGGCATACACTAAGATGCTTGATTTAAACTGTTGATCATCACCATAGTAGTAACTACTTGTCACAAACTGAAATCTATCCAAAGGACTTAGTAGCAACTGTAGAACTTGGTAGCAACTAAAATGCTTGGTTAACACTATCAGTTGTACAATATGCTTGGTAGATTCTTACAATCTAAATAAGTGTATGCCACTAATAACAAACATGACTGGAATGTCAACACACCTATGTTCTTAGCAAGAGTAAAAATCTAAAGGGTTACCATGCCTTCTGCAAGGTGGTTAGTAAACAATAGTATGTGATGGACTTAAGATAAAAACCATTAGATATAATGATATTTCTTCTTTCTTTTGATTTTCATTGTCTCTTCATGTTTATCTTCTCATTAGCATAAGAGGTCATATATGATCACCTTTGTCTTTGTAATTTGCATTGAATCCCTTTACAAAATGGTGACTATCTTTCAACTCACAAGCATGATCCATTTCATCATATAAAATCTATACTTCTTTGACATATTTTTAATGATGATTCTTACATCCTTGATGTATATGGTTGTTTAATAGAAACATTGACACTATTGGAAACTTCCAATTTGAACAATTGTTATATTTTCATTGATGTCAAATCTACTGATAAGACATATTTCTACCTAGTCTAAATGTCATATCTACTTGATTGATGAAGAGGATTTGAGAAATTTCTGATAACAATAGCACCTAGAGGAAATGTTGAGTTATGAAAAGGAAGCTACAATGGACATTTGACTAGTTAGACTTTGATAAGACATAGTGATTGTTTATATCAAGAAAGTTAAGCTAAGCCAATAAATAAAGTAAAAGGTTAAGGAATGTCAAATGATGCTAGTGTCAACCGAGCCATAGTAAGTGCAAAGAAAATCTAGTGTTAATTGAGCATCAAAATTGACTAAGAAATATAGTTGATGCCAAACAAGAAGTTTTATAGTGATCGAGTGCTTAAGCGATGACCACATGTTAGAAGTTAGTGATTGTCATGTAATAGTGTTGAGAATGAATTTGAGGAAATTGTAATTCCTAGCTGAATTAGTTGATTTCTTGGGAGATGTGAATTCTATTGTAGAAAATATTGATGATTTGGATTATTAAATTCAAAGTGAGGATTAGGTAAACACCTAATAGATGGTATCCAAAGAAGTTTCTAGAGAATGATGAAGAAGGTGGACAGATACAATGAATCGTGTTGAACCTAATTGTAAATGTTAAGATCTAAGGTGATCATGGAAAACAAAAAAGAATCACCTATGTAAAGAGATACAAAGCCAAACTCAAGGAGAAGAGTGTGAGTATGATGCATGTATAGAAGAAGTTTAATCGAAGATGCACAAGTGTGAATGTGAAGCTAAAGGAGATTTATTGTGTAGATGTTGCTAATATTGATAAGTGAAATGTGAGCTGATGGTTTAAGTTTTTTTAGAAGGAAAAAGTTGATTTCTTGAATGGTTCTCAAGAGAATCAAGAATAGAGATTACAGTAGAGGGCTTATCAATATCAGCACATGAACCAAAAAGTGATATGAACTTACAAAGAGAGCTATAATCATATAGATAAAACCCTACTATTTTCTTTCTAATCATTGTAAATAGTTTGTATTGAAATCTTTTTAATAGAGGTTGACCTAACAATCATTTGAAGGACTTAGTAGTTTATGTAAATCCTTTAATAAGGTGACATTCTAAATAGAATTGTCAAAGTCCTCTAAAAAGGCTACTCCTAACAGGGTGATTAGATCCTCTAACTAGGTCTCATGTAACAATGTATCTTGTAAACCTTTACAAGGGTTCGCTCCTAATAGAGCTCACTTTAAAAGAGTGAGAAAGTGGTAGTATGTTGCTGGTGTTTTTTCCCAAAATTGGGTTTCAAAGTAAAATCCTAGTGTCAAACTTGTGTTGAATACTTTATATGTTTTGCAGTTTATCTCTAGCAAAGTATGTTATGGTTGAGATAGTAATTTTATCAATACAATAGAGACTAAGGAAAAATAGGAGAAGCAAAACATTGAGTGTTTTATGTTTAATTTTTCAAATGGTACTTACAGACCTTGAGTAACGAATTCATCCTCCCCCCCCCCCATCTCAGTTATTCTAAACATTTATAATAGACATGAGTTTTAATTATCTTAGCCTTTTCTATTTGATATGGATAATAAAAGAAAGAAAGAAAAATGCCTTGATTATTTTCTACATTGAGAACCTTTGATGTGTTTTCCTTTTAATTATAAAGTATGGAAATTAATAAGATTCACATTTAATCTTAATTTTTAGTTTTTCATGAGAGGGATATAATAGGGACCACAGCATTCTTAAAACCTCTTTTTCTCATCACAAATGGGTTTATATGTGTAACTTATCCTATATCATTTATTTGTTTAACTTGTGAACTTATTTAGTCAACAAATCCATGTTACAAACCAAAAAATTAAAATCCAAGATTTGAAAATCTACTCTATAATGTTGGAGTGGGATAATGGAGGATTTGATTCTTTTTCAAGGAATGATTCGTAGGAGGATGGAACAAGGTTAGTGGATAATAAGGAGGACCAAATAAAAAAGGACGTTAGGGGTATTTCCCAAGGTGAGTTGTCATATTTTCAACTGATTATTTATCTACTCTTCTGTCCCCTAAGATTATAGGGTTAGAGAATTTTTTGGGTCCCCCAGTTCTCATTCAGAAGGTCCCCAACATGACTAAGGTTGGCTTATTGTTCCCTAAGGGGAACTAGAAAGCCTTGTTTGGAGTGGTCCCTAAAGTTGAAAAGGGATGAATTTATGTGGCAAATAATGAGGAAGGTGCTTGTGTCCAAATCAAGAATACCTTGTTAGATAGGAATATGTCTATGATGTCCTCTTCCCTTGTAGGAAAATTTGGGGGCAGGAGAGAGAACATCATTTACATTCATAAGTGGCTTCTATCCTCTTGGCACCTTAAAGGTTCATTAATTGTCTCAGATCTATTGAAGGGTTGCTTTTGTTTCTCATTTTTTCTCATGAAGGATTTCTTCAAAATCATTTTCTCTAGCCCTTGGCTCTTGGGGAATCTTGGACTTCCTCTATTTGAATGGAGACCTATTTTTCATCTAGCTACAAACCTCTCAAGAGCTATCTCCACTTAGATTCCTCTCTTAGAGCTACCTATAGAATTCTTGGATGAGGATGTTCTTGAAGGAATTTTGAACTCTTTTTGTTAATTCTTGGGAGTTGACATAGGCACTTGAAGCTGTGCTAATTTTATTTATGTTTAGGTATCATGTTTTATTATTTTTAGGAATTATTCAAAAAAGTTCCATTTTTTCAAGTCAATAATCTTCTCATCTTAATGTTTTGGTGCATCACCTTAAGTTTTAGTTAAGTTTACCTTTCAATATTTAAATTTCAAGCAACAAGTCTTTCTTACACTTTCCCAACCAAATATTTTACATTCCTACATTGGTCTTAGGTGAAACATAAGATAGGAACCAACCTAGAATTTGGAGATTTACTCCATTTTTGGGCAACCCATGAACCTAGGAGTATTTCAATGTGTCTCAAAGTGACTAAGTTTTGGGATTTAGTCAGGGTGCAACTTTTAGAGATAACAGTGTTAACTATGTATATGGCACTAATAATTTGGTCATATATTACAAGTTTTCTTTTTGGGCCTACCATATCTCTTTATTTTCAAACTCTTGATAGAATCCACTTGATCAACATGAATACTAGTTGGTAACTACAATTGTTGCAATCACGAAGTTGCATAAATATACCAACAAAACTCAAATAAAATTTAATGAGAAAAACAATAGATAAGAAATCTATTTTAAAATAGAGGAGGCTCTATTTTGTAGCAGAAAATTACTCTTTTTTGGTATCATATAAGATAATGATAGTACATATGTTTCATTGCATATTTCTTATTTAAAACCATTTTTTATATCACCTCCTTAATCCTAGAAATTATCAACCTTAAGAATATAAACCTACAATGGAGAATGTCCACCTAACTTGTGCCTATGGTTAAGAATATCCACTTTAACTACTTGTAACAATTCAAATTTATTACTGTTACCTAAATTTTTACCCCTAGCCAAATTTACGTAGAGCTATAGTTATGCCAGTCAAACGTGTATTTTTTGTTTTTCCAAGAACAAGAGATTTGATTTCATGTGAAATAAGAAGCTGAAACATTACATTTGATGAAGAAAAAGTATCCCATAAAATTAATTTTTACATGTTTTTATGAAAATCGAATACTTTATTTATCAATATGTTCAAATGTTTCACATAAGCTATGAAACTAGCTAAAGAAAAAATCAGAGATTGAATTTCAAAACATGAACACATGTGAAAAGAATTACAAGGTATAAGAGTCATGGGGGCTAGTCGTTGCCTACTTTAATGACTAGCAATATTGTTCCTCTCTTTGACAATATATGCCCTCATTCCTCATTGTTCCCGTATGTTTGTGTCCTCACTACCTTGTATCCTAGACAAAATCAAAATAGGAATAGGTTAGATCCAATGGATCCAAGTAATGCCTAGCCTACCTCATCATTATAACCCACACATGCATCAACATTTTTGAACACAAACCTTGATCTTCTCTCTAACTAGTTTACCTCATATGCAGTAACAAATATCTTAGCTTTTTAAAAGGGACCAGAAATGCATTGTGCAAAGATCAAGTGTGCCAACATCAATCAACAACTACATCAAAAAAAGCATAAAAAAAATTTCTTGGTAAATAAATAGTTTCATATTAGAAAAGAAATTGTATTGTCACAAAAAAAAGAGGAAAACCAATAAGGAAAATAATAGTCCTCTTCTACCAAAAGTGTGAAATACTAAAAGATATTATAAAGGAAAGAATAGAGATCTATGAGAACAACTAAATGGAAAAAGGGAAATTATTATGGTCAACATTGTAAATGAGACAACACTAAGCTTTGATGTTGCTATTTTGAAGTTTCAAGCAACATATTAAGTATTTTATTCATGTCGATGGAAACATTAAAGAAACACTAGTGTTTTTCAAGCAGAGTGGCAGTTAAGACAGTGTAAAGAAATGCTAAATCTGAATTAAAAGTATACTTTTCTATTTAGAAGAAAAGAATTCAACTTTGACTAGCACATCATAAGGAGTGATCCTACAGATAATTTTTTTTTTATTATCATAGATGCAATAATTTTTTTTAGTGAAGAAGGAATGACAAGTGCTAGAAAAATATCATGATCAATACTAAGACAAAGAAAACCTCAAAAACAAACAAGTTGCAACTACCACAAGAGGTAATAAGAAAAACTTGTGAAGTTTTCCAAAACTTAAATCTTTTCCCTCTCGTGTTTATAAGAAGATATAAAAGAAATGAATCTGTGAAGCCTAGAATCATGTGAATTGAGTTAAGCTCGAAAGAATGGAATAGTAGAGAGACAAATCCAAAGTTAGCGCACTGCTTTTACCCAAATATGTGGATGAGTAATAGAGAATCAAACAAGTAAATGGAATGGTCATATAGAGAATAGAAGAGCTCTCATGTTTATGGTAATGAAGCTTTCTTTCTTTCTTTTCTTCAAAATGCATTTGCCTAATATCTCCACATCTAAGAAATGAATAAAAGTTGATGGTTGTAGCCAAAAGGTAAAGGAAAACAAAGATATTTTACTTCATTATCATGTAAGAAATTTTTAGATTTTTAAAAAGATATCCACACATGAAGAATACCCATAAAATGCCAAAGGTTCTTACAAGAAAAAAGTCTTTTTTTTTCAAAGTAGACAAAGGCCCAAAAACTCACAACAATATTTCAATTTGAGCCCAAAAGTTGCACAATAATCCTCCTCATGGTATCATTTCAATTCATGGTTGATTTTTTAAGTTAAAAATGCATATTTTTTCTCACCATGCTTTCATAGTTTTCCATGGAAATACCCAACAATATGTAAGAGCAAAGAGTCTTAGGGGAAAAAAATGCACAAATGACTTCGAAAATGTGGTGCATGAGCACCTAAGTAGGCTAAAGGGTAGACCTAGGGATTCATTTTTAATTATGTCTTCTATTGATTCTAGCCACATCACTAGAGAAATAATAGGATCAAATTGTTCCTAAGTTGAGGTTAGATGGATTAGAAGAGCCTCATAATGCAATATTGCTCCTAATTGCTCACAAAGTGCTCATTTGGCTCAATAGAGCATTTTTGGGTTTTGAGGGCTAAATAGGAAAAGTAAGTGTTTTATGGTCTTTACTAGGTGTTTTGAATCCATATTAGGGCTTTTGGAAATTTTGATAGCAAGGGGTGCAAGTTTGGTTAGTTAATTTTCAAGATTGCAAAAATTGCTCATTTTCTTAGAAAGTTGTCATTGACAACAATTTTTGCAGCTTTAATGCAAGAGAGAAAGTTCTTTGTGGAATTTATTCAAAAACTTTAGGTGGTTGGAATAATTTAATAAAATCCTATATAAGGCTGAATCCAACTTGTTTCAAGGGTTGGAAGTATTAGAAATGACAGTGTACAAACTGTAATAAGCAATTCCTTAATACAAAAGTTTCTTTGTTTTGAGTTTTTTAATGCTTTGTTCAGATTAGATATAGTAGGTTAGGAATTGGAAGTTGAAGTTTTTATTGTCTTTCAATTCTTTAATTAGTTCATGTGTTGTTTAAGAGAGTTTTGTTGTTCAAATAAATTGTTTTGTGAGTTAGCAGCCTATTATTCTGAATAGACTAGTTTTGAGAAAATGGGGTCTTAGGCCACTTTCTTCCATATGCATTATATAGCCTTCTAGGATTTGGACTTGGACTCAATTTAATTCATGTACATTAATAGAGGGCTCTCTAAATGCATCACAAACATTGATAGAGTGATGCCCTAGGCAAGCAAACCATGTTTGACTAGGGATCACAGATTTGAAAAAGAGCATTTGGAGTGAACTAGAAGGGTAGATTCTCCAATCCAAGAATGTGGTGAGTATGCAGAAGGTATATACTAATGCCAATATAAAGGAGGGGATTTGATAAGAAGGTTAAAAATCTAGAAAATACTAAAACCCTTGGAAACCCTCAAATAAAGCCTAAAAATGGGCTTGGACTTTACAGACAAGTTGAGGGTTTGAAAATTTGAAAATCTACAAGTACTCTAAGAAGGGTATCTAGAAATATGATTTTTTTGGGTCAATATAAAAGTTTTTTTCAAAATATCTTAGTTTCAGTGTGTTTGGAGGGCTAATCCTTATAGCCTTTTTCCAAGCATTTGAGTTCAAATTGGTTTGTGGAATGCAACTCAACTAGGGTTTTGTCCTTATTTTGAGTTTGGGATATTGGTAATTGACCTAAGGTATACCTATATGTTCATTTCTTCATTTGGATAATCCAATCAATGTTGGGGTTATTTGTGTGTTTGTGAAAGTCATGCGTAAGCTTGTACTAACAAATTGATGTGCACTAGTTAAAGAAGTGGGATCTCTTTGATAGAATCCTTAGAGGCATAGGGTGTGAAAGAAACCCTATTTAATTAGGTGGAAGACCTAAGAAGACCCTATAGAGATTAGGGTTTTTGAGCAAGAGTGGTTGTCACATCAGAGTGGTTTCCTAATCAGGGATAGGTTTCCCATACCTAGGATTGAAGACCTTATGGATTGTCTTGGAGGAGAAAAATATTTCACTAAGTTGGACTAGAAGAGTGGTTACCACCAAATAATAATAAAGGAGGGAGATGAATGGAAAATAATATTTAAGACTACTGATGGTCTTTATGAATGGCTTTTGATGCCATTTGTTCTTTCCAATGCCCCTAGCATATTCATGAGGCTCGTGAATGAAGTCTTCAATGATTTCACAAGAAGATTTTTAGTTGTATATCTAGATGATATACTTATTTTCAGAAAGACTAGAGAAGAGCATATCAAGCATGTTGAGGCAATTTTGAAAAGGCTTCCCAAGGAGAAGCTAGCCATAAATCTTGAGAAGTGTGACTTCTTCAAATAAGAATTTGCATACCTAGGATTTTTGGTGTCACAAGGCACATTAAAGATGGACAAGGAGAAGATTGTTCCTATATTAGACTAGCCAACACCTACTACATCTACCAAGGTAAGAAGCTTCCATGGTTAGTCTTAATTCTATAGGAAATTCATTAGGAATTTCAGAGGGATTTGTGACCTTTCCTTGGATACTATAAAGGTTGGAGTTAAGTCTAAGTTTAAGTAGACCTTAGAAACTAAAAAGTCATTTGAAATGCTGAGGAAACAAGTAGGTACTCAACCTATCCTACAATTGCCAAGTTTTGAGAAATTGTTCACCTTAGAATGTCATGCAAATGGATTAGCAGTAGGTGGGGTTTTGAGTCAAGAAGGTAGACCAATAGATTTTTATAGTGAGCAACTTAATGAGGCCAAGAAGAAGTACTCATTCTATGACTTAGAGCTCTATGCCTTATTTTAGTGTCTTAGGAAGTGGAGACATTATTTGCTGCCCAAAGAATTTGTTGTGTTTATAGATAATCAAGCTCTTAGCTACATAAACACTCAAGAAAAGTTAAGCAACAAACACTTGAAGTGGATGGAGTACTTGCAAGCCTTTACCTTCACAATCAAGCACAAGAAGGGGTAGTTGAACAATGTGGTAGATGCACTAAGTAGGAGGGTTATGATAGTCTAAGAGATTCAGCTCCAAACCATTAGAATAGAGAGTTTTTAGAATATTTAGAAAGAAGATGAGGAATTTTCTAAAGCCTTTAAGGTATGCGTAGATTTTGAGAATCATTTTCATAGAAAATTTAAAAACTATACCTTCCAAAATGGGTTTCTATTCAAGGGTATCCAGTTGTGTGTACCAAGGGGATCCATGAGAGAGAACCTAATATAGGAGAAGTATAATGGCACCATAAGTGGTCATTTTGGTATCAACAAAACCATAGAACTAGTGCAAAGGGTCTATTATTGGCCAAAGTTAGCAAGGGATGTAACCAAGTATGTGGAGTAGTTCATGGTGTGCATGAAAGCCAAAGGAGGGATGAACAATGTAGGTCCATACCAGCCTCTACCAATTTGTAACCAGCCATGGGATTTTGTAAGTATGGATTTTATCATTGGTTTTCCAAAAATTGAGCAAGGATATGATAGCATCTATGTTGTTGTTGACAGATTCAACAAAATGAGACATTTCATTCCATGTAGGAGAACTAATGATGCTAGTCATATTGCCCATCTATTTTTCAAAGAGGTTCTATAAATTTGTGGACTTCCATTATGCATTGTATCAAGTAGGAATGTTAAATTTATGAGCCATTTTTGGAAAACCTTGTGGAAAAAGCTTGGTACAAACATGTAACTTGGTTCAGCTTACCATCACCAAATTGATGGTCAAACTGAAGTGGTTAATAGGACCTTAGAGAACCTTCTAGGGTGCCTAACTAAAAAACATGGTCAAAGTTGGGATGTTATCATTTCACAAGAAAAGTATGCCTATAATGATAGCAAGAATAGGGCCACTAGAAATAGTCCTTTTGAGATAGTTTATGTAATGCATTCAAGAGTTGTATGTCAATTGAGGAATCTTGGTGATATGGATCAGAGAAGTGGTCAAGCTAAAGACTTTGTTCAAAACATGAACGAGATTCAAGAGGAAGTCAAGAATACCATCCAAGATAACACTCAAAAACTCAAGGCCAAAGTGGATGAAAAGAGGACGAATGTCTAGTTTGATCTTGGGGACTATGTAATGGTCCATTTGAATAAAGAAAGGCTTCAAATAAGTGGTCCTACCAAGCTACAGATGAAGAAGGTAGGCCCTTCCAAAATTTTGGCTAAGTATGGAGAAAATTCATACAAGGTAGAAAATTGCTCATTTTCTTGCAAAGTTGTCATTGTTAGCCATTCTTGCAACTTTGATGCAAGAGAGGAAATTCTTCATGGAAGTTCTTCAATGACTTAAGGTGGTTGGAATAATTGATTCAAAGCCTATATAACACTGAATCCAACTTGTTTCAAGGGTTCAAGTATTAGTAATGATAGTGTACAAGCTTTGATAAGCAATTCCTTAATACAAGAGTTTCTTTGTTTTGAGCATTTTAATGATTTGTAAGGATTAGATATAGTAGGTTAGGTATTCAAAGTGGAAGTTTTTATTGTCTCTCAATTTTGTAATTATTTTTTGTGTTTTTCAAAGAGTTTTGTGTTTTCAAAATAATTATTTTGTGAGTTAGTAATCTATTTTTCTGGATAGAGTAGTTTTAATAAAATGGGGTCTTAGGCCATTTCCCTACGTAGGCATTGTATGACCACCTAGGATTTTGAATTGGACTCCATGGAATTCATGTACATTAATGGAGGGCCCTTGGAATGCACAATAAGCACTAATACAGTGATACCCTAGGCAAGCAAACCGTATTTGGTCAGGGATTAGAGATTTGAAAAAGAGGATTGGAGTGGATTGGAAGGGTAGATTATCTAGTCCAAGAATGTGGTGAGTATGAGGAAGGTATAGAATAACTCCAATCTAAAGGAGGATCTTTGATAAGGAGTTTTTGGAGGTTAAAAATCTAGATAGCACCAAAACCTTGGAAACCCTCACATCAAGCCTAGAAATGTGCTTGGGTTGTATGGATAATTTGAGGGCTTGAAAATTCAAAACTCTACAAGTACTCCACAAAGGGTATCCATAAATGTGATTTGTTCAGGTCAATGTTAATCATTTTTGTAAAATGTCTCGATTTTAGTGTGTTTGGAGGGCTAATTCTTGTAGCCTTTTTCCAAGAATTTGAGTGCAAATTGGTTTGTGGAATGCAACTCGACTAGGGTTTAACCCTTATTTTGAGTTTTGAATATTTATGGTTGACCTAAGGTATACCTAGATGTCAATTTCATCATTTGGACAATCCAATCAGCATTGGGGTTACTTGTGTGTTTGTGAAAGTCACGAGTAAGCTTGTACTAAAAAATTGATGTGCACCAGTTGAAGAAGTGGACCTCTTTGATAGAATCCTTAGAGGAATAAGGTGTGAAAGAAACCCTATTTGATTAGATGGAAGACCTAATAAGACCCTAGAGAGCTTAGGGTTTTTGAGTTAGACTAGTTGTCACAGAAAAAAGCCTCAACAACCCTCCTATTTCTTCCATTCATGGTGGCCCAACAAAAAAATAATGAAAGAGATGAATGGTTTTTAGTCCCTGTAGTAGCAAAATCACAAGAAAATGCCTAGAAAGCTCCAATTTTAAGCTACAAATGTCATCAATTCCTAGCTCTAAACCCTCATTTTCATCTTGGGTCGAAACTACAAAAAAATCTTTCTTCAAAATGCAAAGGGAAAGTGAAATGTTTTCTTATTTTTTAGGGTGTTCGCATATGCCATGAGGCTTCATTTCTTTTCACATGATTTTAAGTGGGAAATGTTTTGTATTCCCAAAGTCTTTTCCTTCATGTCGTGGATAGCCTCTTTCATGCCATATGTGGCATTGGTTCTTTGCCAAATTGCCAAGGTTTATAAAATGAGATATATGTAATGTCCTAAAATATCTCACTTAGACTATAGAAAGTAAAATAGACATGGTTTATTTTTACATCACATTTATTTTATTTGTAATATTCGTAGATTATTATTATATTGACAATATTATTATCTTTATTACTTACTAATATTATCAATACATCCAATCTATAATAATAAATTACAAACATTACAAATAAAACTTTTAAGTATTCTTATTATTTAATAATATTTATTAAATAATTGATAAATTATTATTTTAAGATACATTAATTGGATCAATAAAATTATTAAGTGGTCATCACTAAATAAATATTATTAAATATATTTAATATATACTAATAAAATAACTTTCAAATTGTGTAATAAATAAATATTAAGTGATAAAAATATTAAATATTTTATAGCTCATTTATTCAATGAGGTTTCTTTTGGTATGTATGAATTATAAATAATTTAATGTATTCGATATAAAAATAAAATATTTATTTAACCTTTTTGAAGTCAAATTGGATATTTTTAGAATTAATTGTAGAAATTCAAAAGTCATGGTGATGGGATGGAAAGTTAATTGCATGAGTTTTTTCATTTTGGAGACTTTTGTGAGTCTTCTGGAGATATGACTACATGTATGAGGATCCTTTATGGTGATATTATCGAGCCATGACTTTTGGGCCACTTGTAACCCTTTCTAAAGACTTTTCAGAAGCTCAAAATGGACCTTGAAGGTTGAATTTGACCAAGGAGTTAATGTTTGCATTTATGATCTATGTAAGAATTTGCCTAAGGGAAAAATTCACCTAGAAACTAAGAACTCAAACACAAGCACACAGTAGACCAGAGAGAGAGAGAGAGAGAGAGAGAGAGAGAGAGAGAGAGAGAGAGAGAGAGAGTATGATTAGAATGACGATATATTCAATATGTCATGATAAAGAGTACACTAGGAGTGCCTGTATATAAAGGCCTCTCAAGAAGCACCTAGAATGTCTCTAGAAATAACCAGGAGATGAAACAACTAAGCACCTTATCTAACATTCTAGATGAATGGATAAGAATGACAGAGTGTCATATGTGTGTAGAAGATTCTTGTGTTGTAGACAACATATGCTTAAAAGACATGTGGACCCCTATGATGTCATCATGACAAATCACAAGAGTGCACATACTCCTAGGTGACTAATAAATATTAATAATAAAATAATGCAAAATAATAAACTAATGCATTAAGCTAAGTAAACTTAAGTAAGTGTAAATAGTGAATACATATTAACACCAACACCCCCCTTAAGTGCAACTTAGGGGAATGATCGTAAGCTTATGAAATCTAGGATGAAGATGCATAATGGGTCCCAGCTACTAGGCGATGTTAGGTACCCATGTAGATAATGAAAATGCAATCTCTCATAAAGCGAGGAAAGAGGGAAAAGCTCTTAGGAAAAACCCTCCCCCAAAAAGAGAGATAAATAGGGATGCATCGATGGATGGACTAATCAAGACCCCCCCATTACAACATACATCTAGTATATACGTAAGAGAATAAGAGGAGGAAGAGAGATAGAATAGGTTCTCCCCCCATAGAAGAATGTCGATAAGTGAAATTCACTCGGATGAAGAAGTTAGTCCAAGAATGCAGAATGGTGTTCCTCCCCTTTGGAAGAAACATAGGCAAAAGTACACTCCTGAAGATGTATGGTGGCCCTGAAACCTACTCAAGTATCCCTGTGGTGATGCTAGTGTTCACCCCTTCCAACTGTGTTGAAAAGAATGAATACAAATCTTGGAAGGATCTCTGTTGAACCTATTCCACTGAGACATCTATCTCCTCAACTGACAAAGAGACCTCCACTGATTTCTATTCATAAGGATCCACAATCATGTCAACTGGTGCAGATTGATCATGTAGGAAATGGACATGAGGGTTAGAGTGAGCACTCACAACAACTTTAGAAGGATCAACTTCATCAATGAGAAGATGTGAATCCTCAAGTTTGTCTCCCAAGTCAACTGAAGCTGGAGTTGGAAGACTAGATGTACCATGATGTGCTAGACCTTTCATTGTGGCAATGCAAGCATGCAGACTAGACTGATGTGACCTCTCACTGCAATTGTCGATAGAACCCCACATATTTGAACCTATTGAGGAACAATTTCTAGTGTCACCATCAGTTCCCGCTATGTATGATGTGCAAAGAGGAGTAGAGGATAAGCTGGGTGAACTTTCCTCAAAGTGAACATCCTTCTCCAAAAATATCTCATGTGTCTCAAGATCCATAAGTCTGTAAGCCTTTTTTTTGTCTTCATATCCAATGAATGTACAAGGCCTAGGTGATAGTGCCTTGCAACTCCTAGAAGATAGGTTTTCCCATGCTAAAAAATCGAAGACTCTAAGGTGACTCACAACTGGTTTTCTGCCGCACCATGCCTCAAAAAGAGTCTTTCCATCTAATGCTAGATGAGGAGACCTATTAAACATGTGAGTAGTACTGATAATGGCTTCAACTTCTAGTGTAGGATCGAGAGAATTGTCCTTTATCATGAAACTTGCCATGGTCTTGATAGTCCTAATCCTCATAGCCACAACATCTATCTTGTGCAGACTAAATGCTGGTGAGTTCACAAGATCAATCCCCTCAATTCTGCAAAAGTTCTTAAGTCTTTTGTCTACATATTTGTTCTCATTGTCCACCCTTAGTACTTTGATGGATTTCCTTGACTTGTGTTCAACATGAGTCTTGAAGTCTTGAAGGTTATGAACCACTTCATTCTTGCGATGAAGGAAGTAGACCCAAGTGAATTTGGAAAAATCATCAAAAAATGTGAGGATGTAGCGGCCTTGGCTGATAGAAGTCACTGCAAAGGGTCCTGCTAAAACCATGTAAACTAGCTGAAGAACAACAGGAGCTCAAGAAGACTTCCCTTTATTATTCTTCTCCTTGAGATTCATATCCACTGAACAAGATGAACATCCTCCCTTAGAAAAGTTGATATTAGGTAGACCTTTGACCATATGTTTAGAGAAAAGTTGCTGAAGAGAGTGGAAATCAAGGTGACCAAACTGCTCATGCCATAAGTTGATTTGTGAAGTAGAGTGAGTGAACAAGGCTTGAGAAGGACTCTTAGGCACAAAGTGGGCAAAGGAATAAAGCCATTTGTCATCATTGACTTTCCCAATTGCAACCAATGAATCATCTCATAGACTTCGCACCATCACTGAATTTGGAAGGAACTAAACCTTATGACCATCTCCAATCTGAGTGATTTGGTAAACTAATAGGAGATTGGAGCTTAGATTTGGAATGTAGAGAACATCCTTGAATTCTCCATTTTCCATTTTCACATGTCCTTTTCCTTCAACTTCCATTTTAGTATCATCTCCCGTGAAGATGTGTTGTACCTTTGACTGCTTCAATGAAGAAACGTCTTCCTTTGAAGAACCCTTGTGGTAAGAGGCACCTGAGTCAAGTATCCAGTCTGAAGAAGAACTTGTTTTTTTCATAAGTGCTTGACCCTTACCCTTTAAAGAGGTTGGAGTTGAATCCTTGGAAGTACCTGGCACTTCTATCTTGTTCTTCTTGAGTAGGTTTTCCAACTCATCGATTCTTTTTGTCTTGGAATGATGCTCGTCATGATTTGGCTTTTTGTAATATGCA
Source organism: Cupressus sempervirens (assembly GCA_028749045.1). Taxonomy (NCBI): domain Eukaryota; kingdom Viridiplantae; phylum Streptophyta; class Pinopsida; order Cupressales; family Cupressaceae; genus Cupressus; species Cupressus sempervirens. The sequence goes on from CM053792.1 coordinate 333,524,530, forward strand.
CAAAAGAGTTTTTCCTTCTTTTCATTACTTCCCTTCTTGTTTGAAGAAGAATTGCCTTGTTGTGAGGAGAATTGAATTGTTGTGTCTCAGATTGTGTTTTCTACTAACACTGCTTCTTCTTGTTGTTGCTTTTCCCTCCTTGACTTGATTTGTGCTCATCACTAGCCACCAAAGCTTTGGTCTTTGATGACTTGAGAAGTCCAAAATCCATCAAGTGAGATTGTTCAACAATTAACATCTCTACAAATGCATCAAAGGAAGACTTGTAGTAAGCAGATCCCATGGTCAACCTTTGAGTATTAAAACTCAAAATAAAGTTAGCGTACTCATAAGGTAGCCTCTTTAGGATGTGAAGAATCAACTTATCATCCTTCATGGGATTTCTACAATCTTTAAGAAGTTCCTTATACTCATTGAATTTGATAATGTAATCTTGAATTATGTCAAACTTCTTAGGATCCAAGAGAAGTAGATCATCATCAATGTGAAATCCCTTTTCTTCATCCACTTTACCATACAACTATTCAAGTTTATCCCAAGCTTCTTTAGATTCTAAACAATTTTTAATGTGAAAGAGAAGATCCCCATGTACACAACTCCTGATAACACCTAAAGCCTTTTGGTCTTGATTTTTCCAATCAATGAGTTCTTTAGCATCAATAGGTTTGGTAATTGTACCATCAACATAAAGACTATATCCTTTTTCCATTAATCTACTCCATGCAATATCTTTCCATGTAGAATAGTTGTGTGAAGTTAAAGGAGGACATTTAAAACCCATGATGCAGAAATGAAAAGAGCACAAAATAGAGACAAAAGAACACAGTACACACCCCCCCTTTCCACTCAATCAAAAGATCCCCCCAAAAAATATGTTTTTGGCACTTTATAAGTAGTGCATTTACAATGGGCCACTTGTCAAAATGAACAAAGTGGACTTTCTAAATTTTATTTTACAACTACTTATGAGGCTTAAATCTATCACTTAAGCACTGTAGCTCAGATTTACAACAATTCTAAAAAAGAATCAAAGCTTTATAATGCCGAAAAGGCCTAATTTTAAAAGTGAGAAATTGGTCCATACAACCCTAGAATTTGACTTCAGATTTGGAAGGTAGATGAAAAAATACACACTTTCAAAAAAATAGAATCTAAAAAAGTGACTAGATGTGTCCATACGGAGCCTTTAAAGTTGCAAAACACAGGATTATACAGGTACAATCACCAAAAAACACAATTTTTACAAAATATGTGCACCAAAATCAGAAAACAACACCACCACTAGAAAATTTAGGAAATTCTACCCAATTTCAAAAAAAATTGCACCTGAATCGAAGTCCAAATGTTCAAGTTATGGGCTCACAAAGTCAGGCTACCAAATGGAAAAGCAATCTGGAGAGGGCTCTAGAGCAAAAACTATGAGTTTAAATTTGACGGTCAAATAATCATCACTACAGTTATAAAATGCATGGTTTTGACAGTCAAACATTCATCAATTTTAACACTAGGAAATGTTGACATCAGCAAAAAGTATGGGCCCTGGATGACATGGTAGGCTGAGCGAGATGCTGACTGATTGTCTAAATGATGACATGGCGCTAACTTAGCTTGCTGAAATGTCAAAATGCTAACTGAATTCCACAAGATTATGTGGCAGTTCTAGAGTCGTGACTTGGCAAATGGTTCTGATATGGACAAGTCTATCAATCCACCGTGGACACTGCCCTGAGAGGACACATGGCAGGGTAATCTATTTTTAGACGTAGGCAAAATATGTTGTAAGTCCCCAAAATATTCAATGAATGGTCATTGCCAAAAAATTGGGGTCAAAATGTGCAGACCATGCTAAAAAAGTCCTAATGCATAGCTGCTGGGAGATATCTACAGTTGGAGTATTAAATGGCACTAGAAAACTAACACACGCCTGAAAAATAGACTACGGGTTAAAACTTATTAACTGCACCAAAAATCTTTCACTGCCAAAGCACTTGGCTGAAAAAATCCTTTGTGAGCTAGAAAAGGGATTTAAGAATCCCACATTGATCGTGTGGCCACTTTAAGGTCTAAATAAAAACAAATGTTCACAACAATACAAGCAAAGAGTCGGCAGTGTGGCTCGGTGCTTCTAGTGGAAGTTGGTGCCAGGGTTGGAGGGTAGTTTGGTTGGGAGGGTCGGCTATCAAATAAATTAATGATTGGTATGACCTATGTGCCCAATGTCTTTTGAAGCCCTACGAACACACAATACCCTCCAAATGGTAGATCTGGGGTGTTACTACCCGGGTCTACTAAAAAAAATTTCTCTGCTGGATGCCCGAAAGGGCCAAAACAATTTCGCAATTTCTGAGGAAAATAAATAAAGTTGCATAGCATAAATGAGATCTGAAAATCTAATTAAATTGTAAATATGAAAATAACCATAGCCAAATTGCAAATCAGGGCCTCTGAGTTCCAATTTGCAAAAAAAATTTGCCACATGGTTAACTTTGGGCCAAGGTAGCCATGTTTATAGTTGATTTTCACCAGTTCAACATTTTAGATGCTACAACAAGGTCAAATCTGGCTCTAGAAGCTCCCAATTTCTACAACACTCCGAATTCAGGCTGAGGTGATGAAGCAAGCGTTGTCTCGAATGGCTATGTGATGAGAAAATCTTCAAATTGCTTTGATACCATGTAAGAATTTTCCTAAGGGAAAATTTCACCCAGGAACTAAGAACTCAAACACAAGCACACAGTAGACCATATAGAGATAGAGAGAGAGAGAGTATGATCAGAATGAGGATATATTCAAAATGTCATGATAAAAAGTACACTAGGAGTGCTTATATATAAAGGCCTCTCAGGAAGCACCTAGAATGTCTCTAGAAACAACCAAGAGATAAAACTACTAAGCACCTTGTCCAACATTCTAGATGAATGGATAAGAATGACAAAGTGTCATATGTGTGTAGAAGATTCCTATGTTGTAGACAATATGTGCATAAAAGAGGTGTGGACTCCTATGATGTCATCATGATAACTCAGAAGAGTGCACATACTCCTAGGTGACTAATAAATATTAATAATAAAATAATGCAAAATAATAAACTAATGCATTAACCTAAGTAAGCTTAAGTAAGTGTAAATAGTGAATATGTATTTACACCAACAATGTGCCAATATGAAATTATTTAGTAAGGCTTCATTATGTCAATTCAATAATATTATCATCTTAATGTTATGATGCATCACCTTAAGTTTAACTTTCAATATTTAAATTCATGCAAGTAATCTTAGGTGAAAGCATCTCATAGGAACTGGCCTAGAATCTGGAGACTTACTCCAATTTTGGGTAATCCACAAACCCAGGAGTATTTTCATGTTTCTCAAAGTGATTGGGTATTAGAACTCAATCTAGGTGCAACTTTTAGAGATAATAATTTTGGCGCACACAATGGGACAGTTCATTTGACTAAGTTCTTTTAGAACTGATGTTTACAACAATTTTATTGATATTTTTTCTAATTTTGATATGCTATCACCATAAAATACATCTGTCTAGATGATTTTTTGTTGCATATCTAGTGACTTAGTCTCATGGTTATGAAGAGTAGTGTTGTTTGAGATGAATTGAAACTAGAAGTTCAATGTCTTTTGAGTATTTACAACTTTCTTCACCAAAAGGAAGAGAAAGAGCACTTCAGAGAAATCCTCCTTTAGAGAGAACTTGATCTACACCACATGGCATAGGGGATAGACCCTTGTTGTCTTACAGAAGGAGAAGCAAGTGTTCAAATGAATAGGTTAAAAGAGATTTGGCCTCACTATCTCTCAGAATAGGGTCCCTATGACAATTTTTTGCATAAATAAGAACAACACAAAATATTACACATTCAACAAGTGCTACTGCAATAGTTTTAAATCAATAAGTATTGGTACCACCAACAACAATGGCAAGGTAGTTTTCCTTTGTATCTTTTAATCAAGGAAGCCCCTTAAATCTTGCTCAACATGATGATATTCTTGTTGCACCATTAAAAATTTTACCATAATATATAGGGGAATGAAAAACTACATCATTGGAGCATATTAGAGATGTGCTAACCCTATGTTACACCCATCATATCACACAAGATAGTTTAATTGTAAGATCATTAGTAGGTTATTTGAGAGGGAAATCACTTCAATGGTTTTGAGAATTGAACACGGGTTCTATCACCATGTGGGATGATTTAGGGGATGCTTTGATTAGGTATTTTGAAGATAAGTCAGACTATTTTTCCTTAGTGGAGCAACTAACCACTATCAAGAGGGCCCCTCAAGAACAAATGATTGATTGCAATATGAGATTCCAAAGGACCTAGAATATAGTACCAGTTCAAGTTAGGTCATTAGTTTAACATGCCCTTTTGTATTAGTTAAAGAGTCTAAACAATGACATGTAAGTTTTAATCTAGTCTATGGGAGGAATCTCACTACTATAATCATATGACTTAGTTGTGAGAGTAGAAAATTGCCTAATTCAAGCTGAAAAATTGCACCAAGGTCTCCAATGACTATTTTTTCTAATATTTAGCTAAATATGCTACTGATCATTCCACCTTTTCGACCATTACCTATTATTCCAATATTATAGGTTGTTGCAACAAGTGATTAAGCTATTGTAGGGCCATTCTAAGAGCTACAAGAGATTAAAAGTAGTCAACAAAAAATGGAAAATATATTACAAACTATAGGGAATGAGTTAGTAAGAATCAAGAGTCAACAATACCAAGGACAACCACCTTACCAACAACACAATCAAGGTGGAAATCCATATTATCAACAACATATAGGAGGACAATAGTGACAAAATCAAGGTGTTACGTCGCACTATCAAAATAATTATCAAGGAAATAGGTTGAATGTGAATCGAAGGCCTTCTCAAAAAAATGCACCAACACTTATGAATTCTATCAAAGACATAGTACCTACTCAAAATAATTCAGCTACTGAATTTGAATGATGTTATCCTAATTACATAGTTAGGCAACATGCTCTAATGCGGTCATCAACCAAACATTGATTGTCTAAAGTAACGCAAGTACACAACTAGAAATACTTAGAGATGTAGTTGAACAACATGATTCAAGTCCAACTGACATTTATTTCATTAATTGACAAAGAGAGAAGTTTTGTGGGTTGAATGGTGATGCACCAATTGCAACCTATATCCTAGAAAAGAAAGAGCTTTAGAAATGGATCAAGCTACAAACAAGGGTAAGGGACTTGCAATCAATGAGCCACCATCTACTGAAACACATTGATAAAAATCAATACTATCCTCATAACTAAAGAGTAGCCATAGCCACAATCAAATTAGGTTGATCATTTCAAGGTGCACCTCAAGGTACTTCCTGCTATGCCTTATAAAATAATTGACAATATGAAAAAATGAATGTCACAGTATCTATGTGGAATTCTTTAGGAATTCTAGGACAAACTGATTTGTTGAAGAAATCTCTATTTGAAGACAAGATTCCTAAGAAAGTGGTTGATGAGAACCCTGAGGTGGTTTCAAAAATGTTGTTCCAGAAGTTGCTCTGAAGACTACAATAAAATTCAAGGCAAGAACATGAAACCAATTCCATTCTATACATCATTAGATATTGGAGATAAGTCAGTGAACAATTGCATGGTGGATGGTGGAGCTACCAATTATATAATTCCAAAAAGATAGTTGATCACTTGGTCTAATTTATCATCCTTTAGAGAAGGAAGTAGTACAATTAGATATTTCCACTGTTAACATTCTAGGAATTATTAAAGATGCCAATTTGACACTCCATGCATGCCCCAACTTCATCATCCCTCAATATATTTTTATAATTGATATTCCTCCATATTTTTCCATTTTTTTATCAAGAGAATTCACAACAAAAAAAGGAGGATATCTTTCCTCAGATTGCTCCCACATGTTGTTTAGAACCTATTATAGGACCAAACTAACCATCAAATCTGAGGGACTTGCAAAGAATCACATTGAGCCACATATACACAACATGATAAATGAAAATTGTGTTACATTTGATCAAAATGAAAACCCTATTATCTTAGAAACAAGCACCCAAGTTGAGAATATTCTCAATATGCTCCTCGATGAGGTGGCAACAGAAGATGCATTGAGAAGTCAATACAAAATTGTTTCTGATGTTGGTTTAGGAAATTATATATTCTAAGAGGTTGGGTCACTTATACTAGACCTTGTTAAGATTTTGAATGAGCTTGATGATAAGAAAGATAAAGTTTGGGACTTATACTTTGATGGCTCTAGAAGGAAGAACAGTTCAGTTGGAGGAGAAATGTTGCTATCTCCTCAAGGTGATAAGCATTATGTAGTTTTTGGTTCATCTTCGCATGTACAAATAAGATAGTTGAATATGAGGGTTTAATTCAAGGGATAGAATGGTCTAGAATGAGAGGTGTCAAGTTCTTGAAAGTTTTTGTAGACAGTGAATTAATCATCAGTCAAGTTAGAGGGCTGCATGTGACAAAAAATGACACACTAAAGAGCTACAGGTACAGAGTTTAGGATGAGATTGAAAATTCTGATGCTTTTAACCTTACTATTGTCCCTACAAAATTAAATCAACATATTGATAGGTTAGCTATTGTAGGAGCATAGCTTGATATAGATAAAAATATTAATAAAGAAAATGTGCAACAACATATCACAATTATAGTTGGACCTTCTATACCAATTAATGATGTTAATTAGCAATTGTTTGACAGTGATGAACATTTTTTGAATTTTTTGCTAGAAGAGGATATATTTTCAGTCTCCAACCAACATAAACTAAAGCTACAATATGGTGATCAAATAATACATCTTAATTCCAATAAGTTTCCTAAGGAGTTGGTTACCCTTGACTCTATCTTTAATACAGATGACCAAGCCAAAAAGAACAATCCCAACTTGCTAGTCTAGCAAGATCATTATGAAGATCTTGAAATTATAAAGAGAAAAAACTTAAAGTTTTGGAAGGTAATTTGTGCTGAAGAAAAAAGTCTTATGTTCAACTTTTTCAAGAAATTGATAATATTTTTGTTTGGGAATATGCAGATCTTAAGGGATTTGATCGACAAATTTCCGAACACACCATTGATTTAGAGCCAAATTCCAAGCCTATAAGGTAGAAGCAAAGACTAGTAAACCCAAAGCTTGAACCTTTAATGCAAAAGAAACTATTCGAGCTCATTGAGAGTGGTATATTTTTTTCTATTAAACATACCATCTGGGTATCAAACCTTGGCCCCGTTAAAAAAAAATGGAGAACTTTAAGGTTATGTGTTGATTTTAGAGACCCCAACAGAGCATTATTGAAGGTTCATCACCCTTTACCATCAATGGAGCAAATACTCAAATGTGTTTCTATTTCTGAGCATTTTTCACTTCTTGATGGTTATTCAAGATATAACTAGGGTTTTCTATAAGAGAAAGATCATTTTAAGAGTGCAATTACCAGAAAGTGGGGAATAATAGCATAAAAAAGGATGCTTTTTGGTTTGTCCAATCTAGGAGCAACATTCCAAATATTCATGGAAATGGGCTTTGATAATCTGATGTAAATTTTTTTGTTAGTTTATCTTGATGATATCACAATTTACTCTAAAAATTATGTACATTATATTAGTCATCTTACACATATTTTTAAGAGGTGCAGAGACTTTGGTACATCCCTTAATCCTAGGACATGTGTATTTTTTGTGCATGAAATCAAGTTATTGGGATATGTGATATCTAAGCAAGGTGTAATAGTAGACCCAGAATGAGTTGCAGCTATCTTGGAGCTACCCTTACCACATCGTAAGAAGGGACTACAAAGTTTCATAGGTAGAATAAAAAATTTGTTAGACACTTTCCACTTGATATATCTACTCTTTTGAAGCCACTAACAACAATGTTTAAGAAAAATGTAGTTTTCAACTGGTCTAAGGAAGGAAAGAACAATTCTTAATAGATCAAAGAGGCCTTAGCATCAGCTCTAATATTGGTAAATCCTAATTTTATGAAGGATTTTACTTTATATGTTTATGGAAGCTATAATGTCATTTTTGCAATTTTAGTACAATAGAATGACAAAGGCTTTGAACAGACTATTCCCTTCTTTGGTAAAAGCCATGAAAATTATGAGAAAAGATACAACTTTGTTGAGAAGCATGTATTGGCTATTGTGAAGAGCTTGAAGAAATTCAAGCATATGCTGTCTCATAGTGAGGTACATAATGGTGGCTCATCCTAGTGTGAAAGAATGTTTGTTATGTAGGGACCTTAATGAAAAGAGAGTTGGTTGGATCACCTAAGTTATGGAGTATGATATAAGCATCTAGGTGACCTAGCTTGTAACAAGTAAAGGCTTATGTGAGAAGCTAGTAAATGAGATGTCTCAAAGAAAAAATGGCCCTATACAAACAATTATTGCTAGCTAAAATATGCCTCAATAAGAGAAACCACCAAGAAAGGTTACATCCATGTGACACAATTTTTTCAAACTAGTGAGTGTCCATTAGGTTTGGATAAGGCAAAAGGAAGTTACTATAGTTTGCAGTCTATTCCCTTTGTTTTAATCGATGATGTCCTGTATAAAAAGTATCATAGTGGCATACTTCTAAGGTGTGTAGATTCAAATCATATTTCAGGAGTCTTGCACAAATTTCATGATGGACCTTCACAAGGTCATTTCTCTCCTAAGACAACAACCTTTAAAATCATCAGAGCTGACTATTTTGGCATAGTCATTTTAAGGATGCACATGTTTTTATTAGAAAATGAGTCAAGTGTGATATGTTTTTAGGAAAAGAGAAGTCGGTTGCCTTACCATTGTATCCCATACAAGGGGAACAAGCCTTCATCAAATGGAGCATTGACTTTATTGGAGTAATTAATCCACCATCCAACATAGGACATACTTGGATAATCAATGCCACTAATTATTTTACATGCTGGATGGAAGAAACAACTTTAAAGGAAGCCAATGAAACCATTTTTTTAAAATTCTATAATACCATGCTTTTTCTTCTTGTTTGAGGTCATACAAATCCTTCTTTAACTTGTAGAAATAATCTTCTTTTCCTTGAACTTCAAAACCATGCGGCTATCCCACATGTACTTCCTCGTCTATGTACACATTCAACAAGAAATTTTCACATCTATGTGGTGAATACTCTATTTCTTTTGAGCTCTAAGTGAAGTCAGCATTCTAAAGTCTCTTGTCTTGCTACTAGTGTAAAATCTTCTTCATAATCAATGTCATACATTTGAGTGAAATCCTTAATAGCCAATCTTGTCTTATACCTTCCAACACTCCCATAAGTGTTATACTTGATCTTGCCAACTCATTTGGTGCCAATCGTTTTCTTCTCATTTGGAAGCTCTACAACCTTCCAAGTCTCATTCCTATGACTATAATCCATCTCTTTATTAATTTATTGACTCCAAACCTCATTAGTACATGCATCTTCAAAACATGATGTTTCAAATTCAACTTTATCAAGTAATGCAAAGTTCTCACCCATTGGATCTTCTTCATCTGTTTGATTTTGACTCATTTGATAAATATCACTTAATCTTCTCACCTTTCTTGTAGAACTTGGACTTGACGATGGAATTGCACTTGGAATTGATGAGGAGTTTCTTGGTGGAGTCGAGGATATTGAAATAGAAGCATTAGTTGGCTACTCAGGATCATTATTATCAGTAATATTGTCATTCAAAATAGATTTAATTTTTTAGCATGGTCTTTTTTATGACCATAAACTCCCTCTTCGTCAAAAATAAGATCTTGTGAGATAATAATTCTATTACTAATGGGATTAAAAAACATGCAAGCTTTTCCCTCCTCACTATAACCAACAAAAATCCATAGTTCACTTTTACCATCTAATTTTTATCTATTCATATTAGGTACACGAACATAATCGAAACAATTAAAAACTTTAAAATGATTTACATTAGGCATTTTTTCATACCATGCCTTATGTATGGAATCATCTTGTCTAGGGTACTTGCAGGACTTCTTTTGAGAATATAGACAATTGTAGCAATTACATCTTCCTGAAAACAATTATTCAAGTTTGTAATAGGCCCCTCATCATTACTACTGCAGTATGGTTCTTCCTTTCAGTCACTCTATCATATTGAGGGGCACATGCAGTTGTGAGTTGTATTTTTATCCCATTCATCTCACAAAAATTCTAAAAAATCTTAAACAGTACTATCCTCTATGATATATTTTCAAAAATCTAATTGTGTTCCCTTTTTAATTCTCTACACAGACTTTAAACTGCTTAAATATATCAAGGGTTTTATTATTAATATTACAACAAATACACGCAACACATGCGTGAGTAATCATCAATAAAAGTGATAAAATATGATGACATTCCCAAACTTTGTGTTTGCATAGGATCACATATATCTAAATTAATAAGCTAAAGAGAGTGATGGACCCTCCATGAATAATCTTTTTATGCTCTTCAACCTTAGGCAGCCCAAGAACCAAAGCATTTGATGTAAGAAACCTCAAACTATTAAAATTCAAATGGTCATACATGAGATGCCACAACCATTTTTTATCTTGATAAGCCATATTGAAAAGCTGATTATCATTTTCACCAAACTTTAAAGGGAACATTATATTGTTTTTCATAGGAACAACTATAATAACTTTATTATCCTGATTCTTATAGTGCAATTCATACTCTTAAATGCCACTCTATAATTCTTTTCACATAGCTGCCCAACACTTAAATTATGCTTCAATTTTAGAGTATAATAAATATGTTGAACACTTCTTGTGTCTTCCTTTGTCTAAACATCCATAGCTCCTTTGGATACAACCTCCACTATATTTTTATTAACATGGGCAATATTGGATGCAAAACCATTATCAAGTGTTGAAAATATCTCCTTATTACTAGACATTTGATTAGAGCATTTCGAATCCAAATACCAAACATCATTTACATTATTTTCAGCTTTGCCAAAATAAATTACTTGAGGAAGGATCTTCATTTGTTGAACATAATTGGAATTATTATAATTACCTAATTTCAATCTACACTCATTCTCAAAGTGTCTATACCTATTGCAACATCAAGAGTGCATTGAATGTTTCTTTTATCAAATCTATCTCTGCCTCTTCCTTTGTTTCCTCTTGAATAATTATAATTTAAACCCCTTCCTTGGCCTTTATTGTTGTTATTGATGTTTCTAGCAGCATCATTCTTTGAAATTTTTAATTGCCAAGCAAAATTCATCTCACTAATATCTATAGAGGTATCCTTCAATCTATCTTCATGTGACATGAGAGATCCGAACAGGTGATCATAGTCCAAGGTGGATAAATCTTCATTTTCTTTCATAATGATTGCTAAATTGTTTCATCTTGAGGTTAAAGATCTCAACACCTTTTGTATCATATGTTTTTGGCTCATAGGTTTACCTAAAGTGACAATTTTACTAACCACATCCTTGACTCTTACACAAAAATATCTCATATTCTTGGTTTCCTTCATTTTCAAATTCTCATATTCTCTTTTTAAGGTTTTTAGCTTCACAACCTTAATCTGATCATTACCATGATAAGCATCTTTTAGATTCTTTTGAGCTTCCTTCATTGTCTGTACATCAATAATTCTAGGAAATAAACTCTTATCAAGAGTCATTTGAATGTGAAATAGAGTCGTTGCATTTTTCTTTTCATCTTCCTTCTTATTCTCATTTCATTACCTTGAAATTCATCCCAGTTCTCGGGCTCTTCATACCCTGATTCAACAATCTCTCAAAAGTCTTTACAAATCAAAAAGTTCTTCATGTTGATTGACCAATATTGATAATCAACTCTATTGAATTCAAGAATTGACAAATTGTTTGTCATGATGATACCTCTAAACACCTTTAACTCTGATGCCAAATATAAAAATATACAAATAGCACTCTTTTTGTTTAATAAGAAAAACAATATACATAAACAAAAGCTAAGAACAAAGAACTCTGTTTTCAAATAGACGAGGCTCTATTTTGGAACACAAAACCTGTGTATTTATGGCAGTGGATAAAATAATGACAGCATGTATATTTCATTGCATATTTCTTATTCAATACCTTTTTTAATATCACCTCCTTAATTCTGGAAATTCTCTAACTCAAAGTCCATCAACATGATAGAGAATGTCCACTTAAACTGCTTGTAACAATAGTTCAAATTTACTTCATGCAACCTAACTGACAATGCATGATCGCATGATATATGCTGATTGAGAAATTTCAAACAGTTTTTATAAATATTGCATTGATATAAGACTAAGAACCATGCATAGTAATCTCAAATCTTATTGCAAATATAAACTAGTCCTAAACCTAGAGAATTCTGGTTGAACTAATGATTTTGAGCGCATTTGAAACATCAATCTTCAAAATTTACCTTAGCAAGGGATTACACAAGACATTCCTTTAGCAGTCTTCATAACTTTTATGCTCTCCAAACTGTTTTCATAGACAAAAGCTTTACCTCTATCATGAAACTGTATTTCATATATCAATATTTTATGTCCTTCTAAGTCTGTTTTTATCAACCATGATGCTCTGCTCTTCCATATTATAAGGGAGAAGTACTTTCTTGATGACTATCTCCTCATTTTCACTTTATACGAAGTATTATCATGCAATTTTGATTGGCTCCAATTGCCAATGTTTTTTGGACTGTCATTGTTGTCCTTTCTAAGGTTGTTGTGGCACTCTTAAAAGCTAAGGAAGCTTATGTATGTTAAATTTTTGTAGATGTACTTCCATTTCGTTTGATTGTGGGAATATAAATATGGGAATAGGAATACTTATTCTCGAATAAATAGGGGTTACATATTCCAATTTTTTTCTGGTTCAGCCATAATTTGATGGAGAACTCATGAACCCAAAATTTATATTTTCTAAAATAAATAAAATCAGAATAGGAATACGTATTCCATTTCCAGTTATTTAAGGGCCCGTTTGGCCACAAGCATAGAAATGGAAAATAGGAATGTAATACTGGGAATAGGAATGGCTCTTCCAATAACAGCTATTTTTTGGAATGGGTATAAGCTCATTTTAGAGGCAAAATGGGAATATAAAAATTGTATTCCAAATTTTTCTATTCCTATTCCATTAACCAAACAGAAAATAAAAATCGTATTCCAATTTTTCTATTCCTATTTCATCAACCAAACGGGTCTTAAGTGGAATAGCATATGCTCATTTTTGAGCTAAAATTGAAATAGGTATTCCTATTTTATTCTTATTCTAATTCCAATTTGTTGCATCCCAACAGAGAATTCAAAATTTTAAGAATTTACATATGCCTATTACCCTTGTATTCACACTGCTAAACTATTTTCTTTCTTCCAACTATGAAGGGTGTAGACATGCTCACTTTCATATTATCACTTCACCTAAATTGCTAAGTATGCTCACCACTATACATTAACACCTATTATTATTCTTACTTGCTAGGTCTCTGTACAAGGCATGTAAACGTTAGGTATCTTTGACCCATAAATCCCTTGTCGATAACTTGTTTCTTCATTGCAGCCACCTGCCCTTTTGTGTGCATCTCATGAGACTTTCAATTGATATTGCTGATGGCTCATATGTGGTGTTTCATATCTCCCTAAATACAATCATTTATCGTACGCACTTTGAACCGTTGCTTTGAATTTGTTTCCGTGGAGGAATGCATGCATATTTTGTAGTACGCAGCCCTGTTTATTACCAAAAACAAATTGCTCTTCCATTAACTCAACATTATGTCAAGCAGTTTGCATATATTTCATTTGAAGCATTTTACATAAAAAACATTCGAAGTTATCTTCGTGTGCTGATTAGTTTAGCTAATAAAATCTTGTATTTTCAATTTGCAATGATAGTCGCATATGTAATTGATCTCAATTCATTATTTTGTCATTAGGAGGTTATTTTTGTTAAATTTATATGAAATGGCATCCAATAATAGACTATTTAATTTCTTCAGTAAGAACAATACATGCAGATAATTTCTGATGTTCATGTAAACAACGACATACCTGTCTCTCAAACTCCTCCCTGTAACAACGACATACCTATCCCTCAAACTCCTCCCTGTAAAAACTAGTTTGACCACTGGGAAGAGCTGTAATCATTATGGAAATCTTCTAATAATCGGCTGGTTTTCAGACTCAACCATTAAATAAGAATTGTCAATTTATTTTTATTCTAACCGGCACTGTAAAATTTAATCTTTAGTGCACTCGCACACACTTCACTATTAACTTTACTCTTTTTGGCACTGGCACGCACTGCTTAAATAATTTATGGATTGCCTGCAATATTTAATATGTATTTGCAAACCAAACATACCTGAAAAATGAGAAAATGTTCAGTTCCCCCTTCTTGCAAGCTTCTCCTTTGCACAATCTTAGATATCTAAGTTGGCAAACAGTCGTCAAAATTCCAAGGGTTTCATCAACGTGGTTTCAAATGGGCCTTCCAAATGTATGCGAATTTTTAAATTAAAAAATCATTTTTTTCCTAAATTTTTTTTTTATTAAATTGAATTTATTTTGACACCAAGTCCTCATATTCTATGTTCATATTGAAGATGTTTTCTCTTAATTATACCCTATAATAATAAGGTGTACTTAAATTTTTTTAATGCAATTAAAATTTTTTTTGTTTAGAATAATTAAAAAATAAGTTATTAATACATCTGCTTTGCAAAATTGCTATAAAAAAAATTGATTGCACTTGATTGATTCCAACAATAAATAAAATATTTTAAAAAGTCAATTGGGTGTCTTACTATAATTTGACACAAGTAGCATATGAGTCCTCTACACCCATAGAGGCAACTAAAAATATGCACATCGTTGTCATCATATCTTCTACTCTATTGTCTAATTAAGACTCTTTTACCATGTACTGTCCAAACACGAAACACGAATTATATGGAATGTGTTCACTAGACCTTTGTAACATTGCTCCTTATGAGCGGTATTTTGATTTTTATGATAAATGCTTATTAACCTTAGATTTCCTATCTTGGCTTACTATCATTAGTATCCTACAAAAAAACTTTTCATTTATGAATTTTGTTACAAACTTATCGCATACTGTTGGTAAATCAAAATTAATTAATGGTGATAAGCCCTTTGTTCTCTTTAATATTAGAATTGTCCTACTTTTAAAACTACCTTATTTCATCTTCCTTTCTGTTGCACATTACCCAAGCAACATGTGAAAATTACATGGGTACTTGACTAAAGGTTTTTTAAGGTGTGAACATTCTATTCATGTATTTTACAATAATCATAGTAAAGGCTTACTTTATTGTACTAGATTATATTTTTTCCAACAAAGTATGTAAGACCACAAGTGTTAACCAAAAGAAACTCTTGACAATGGAGATATAGCTAGACATAATGATGTAGGAGCATCTTGCATCACAAAATAAAATGGGGCATATTTTTAATTTTTATTTTTAAATTGTGGAGAAGAGAGAAAGTGACGAAAATTAGAGAAAAATAATAATAGAGGAAAAAAGGGAAAAAGGTATTTCATTTACCAAAGTGCATAGGTGGCATTTTAGAAGTTGGTGGAAAGTTCATTATTTCATGTATTTAATGTTTGTTGCCAAGCTGACTTGTGGCTTGAAGGTGTATTTTATGAGAGGGTTTATTTAATTTGTAACTTTCTAGGATGACTTGTGTCTTAGTTGGGTATAAGTAGAGGGTCTTGTGCAGTCTAGAGTCATTAGTCATTCAACATGGTATCCAGCATGGAGAAATTTAGCTAGAGAGGAGTAGCTAAGAAGAGAAAAGTTAGTTAATAGAGCTAGTAGTTGTGGCTTGGAAAAATAAAAAATTTGTTTGGTGGCTTGCGAACACAAGTTTAGATTTTTCTTGGTGTTTTTTACTAGATTGCAAATCTAGACCAGCTAGGGTTTGGATCTTGTGGGATCTTATAGAGTAGTTTCTATATTTGGTAATAACCCAAAATGCCTTACAGTTGGGCATGGTGGATGAAAATCTTATGATTATATCATGAGAATTGACATTGGTCAAGATCTTAATATTTGTGTTATTGTTTATATTCTGTTGTGTGGTTAATTATTGGGGGCTAGGACATCTCCTTTAGGGATTCTCCTACCTTGCACTACATCAGGTGGTAGTAGAGCGAGTTTTCCTAAGCATGTGGATCGATCACCATATGTGAGGTAGTTCACACTAGGAACTAGGATGAAGTTGATGCAGCAAGATCCTTGATTCTTATGTTACTCGATGTACACTAGGAACTCGGTTCGTACTATAGGGCTTGGTTATGCTTGGTTCTTGTATTGACCGAGTAGCTTGGTCAATAAAGGGAGATTGGTTATTTATGTGGTGATTTTGACACTTGGCATGGTTTTTCTGACACTAGTTTTGGTCTTGGTCTCTGTGGTGACCAAGTTCTTTGTGGGCTGACTTTTGGCATTTAATTGTGTATAAGTACTTAATTTTTGTTGCATTTGACTTATGGCTTGCATGGGCATTTAATGTAAGGGTTTATTTTAATTCGTAATGGCCTAGGGAAACCTATGGCTTAGTTGGGTATAAGTAGGGGTATTTTTTTGAGTCTTAAGGAAGATTGTAGATCATCTAGCTTGGAGAAAAGAATGAAGTATATGAGCGAACTTTAAGAAGGGCTACTAGTTAAGGCTTGGCAAGCTAGGAGATTAATTGGTGGGCTTATAAGAACAAGTTGAGATTTCCTTGGGGTTTTCTACCCAAGTGTTGATTTGGACTAGCTAGGACTGAGTTGGATCTTGAGAGATCTTGCATAACTATTTTTGTTGTAATTTATATTATATTTGGTCATAACTTGGAAGGTCTTAATGTCGAGAACATTACATGTACATAGTTGTTATATGAATAAAGAGTTTCATTTGGTATCAAATTGTGTATCTTGTTGTTGTTTTTCCATTATGTGTGTATTTATAGGAATTCAAATTACCTATAGTAGGGGTGCCCTCAAATTCCTACTACATTAGAAGTTTATTAGAGATGAAGGCTTGATCTTGCTGAGTGAATCTAAAGATTGAATCTAATTGGAGATTTGTTGCAGAGGGTTTATGAAGATCTTTTAAGATGCCTCCAAGAAGATTAGAACCTGGGATAATTGTAGATCTTTGTGATGTGGTAGAGATGAAGATTTCATTTAGACATTTGCTCAATTGGAAGCTGGTTTGACTAGTCGAGTTAAAGAAGGGATAATTGAGTTTCAAAGAGATTTATGGAGCTAGATTCTACCGATTCAAAAGAGAGTGGTCCAGCCAATTAAAAAGATTGTGGAGAGAATAAGGAAAATTATTGTTGAGGAAAAGGTAAAGGATGACTTCATTAAAGCTGAAGAGGATTTTTTTTAATGATAACTTAGATGGATCTAACATGAAAATTATAGAGCATCTTATAGTGGATGACAAGATTGTTGATTGCAAGAATTCACATATGGATGCTTCTATTAATGTAGAGTTGGATGTTGTTGGCATGAATTCACTAGTTTCTAATGTGGTTGAGGATCTACATGATACTATGGATCTGTATGTTCTTGAGTTATATATGTTTGACATGGCTAAGGATTTATATGTTGCTTTTATTATGAATTTGACCTTAGATATGTTTGATTTGATTTGGGAGTTACCTTATTTTTTAACATGGATTTCATATTTGAGGATATTATTGTTGGTGGTTCTGATCAATTGCAGAGATTGTTGGTGAAGCATTATGTTTAGTTTCTTCCTAGGAGTGAGCTTGTTGATTATTGAGATTCATTTGATTCTATTGTTTAAGTGGATCAAGCATAGATGTTTGATTTTTAGATCTATTCTTCTATCTGGGATGGATTGGAAACCTATAGTGAAGATGACATTGTGTGCAAATATTTCTTTTGGCATCAAAGTATGGGACATACTTTTGTATCTATTTGGGGAGTCTGATGCTGAAGCATCTTGCATCACAAAATAAAATGGGGCAGAATTTAAATTTAAAAAAAAATTAAAAATAATTATGGAGGAGAGAGAAAGTGAAAAAAATTAGAGAAAAGTAATAATAGAGAAAAAATGGGAAAAGGGCATTTCATTTACCAAGGTGTATAGGTGGCATTTTAAAAGTTAGTGGAAAGTTCCTTATTTCATGTATTTAATATTTATTGCCGAGTTGACTTGTGGCTTAAAGGTGTATTTAATAAGAGGATTTATTTAATTTTTAAATTGTTGTGTTGACCTGTGGCTTAGTTGGATATAAGTAGAGGGTCTTGTGAATTCTAGAGTCACTATTCATTCAACAAGGGATCCAACATGGATGAAGTCAGCTAGAAAGGAGTAGTTTAGAAGAGG
Source organism: Cupressus sempervirens (assembly GCA_028749045.1). Lineage (NCBI taxonomy): Eukaryota > Viridiplantae > Streptophyta > Pinopsida > Cupressales > Cupressaceae > Cupressus > Cupressus sempervirens. The sequence goes on from CM053792.1 coordinate 333,542,933, forward strand.
GAAGTTTCATAGTAGAGCTAGTAGCTACAATTTGGAAAAATAAGAAGGTTGCTTGGTGGCTTGCAAGCACAAGTTTATATTCTTCTTGGGTTTTTCTACCAAATTATAGATCTCGACTAGGTAGGGTTTGGATCTTGCAAGATCTTGTACAGAGGCTACTGTATTTGCTTATGTATTTGGTTGTAACCCAAAAGGTCTTATACTCAAGTATGTTGGATGAAAATCTTATGATTATATTATGAGAATAGGCATTATTGTGGATCTTAATCTCTATGTTATTTTTTAGATTTTATTGTATGGTTAATTTTTGGGGGCTAGGGTATCACATAAACATGAGACTATGTTTGATTAACTAGTTTTGAAGGGACCCTGAAACCCTCTATAATAAGAAAACTAAAAGTTGAACCATTAAGAATAGTAAAATAAAGATACACCACAAAAAAATACAAGATCAACCAAGAGGCATAAACAACACAAGGTATAGCAATTCAAAGGAAATAGACACAAAAAAATGATAAAGTAGAGTAGGCACAAACCAAAGAATGAAAGCACATTTGACCAAAAATTTGAGAAGTTAAATAACTTCTTTCTCCATTGTTTCCATATCTTTAGTAGCCATTTTACTTTCCTAAATTTCATTAAATACAAGTTGATCTTTCTTTCTGGCAATGTCTTTAGTTCTTTCACTAGGGCCAAAAGTAGCATTCCTAGGACTATCTTTCTTGTCAGCAATGTAAACATTGGCCTTGTTATTACTCGAGCTCTCCAAATTTTCCACCAATATTGTGAGATAAGCAATAGATGCCTTCAATATTTTTTAGCTTTGGTCCCCAGTGATCCTAAGCTCAACCTCAAATCTAGTATTTCTATCCTTCAAGGATAAAATCTTGTACATAATTTCTTTGAATTTTTTAGCATCCCTATCCTTGCTAATCTTCTCACCCTTATCATCCATACCTAATCTCATACCTTCCATAATATATTTCCCCATGGAAGTTCCCCCTAAGAGGTTGTGTTTACTTTTCATCACTCTTAACTTCAATTGGATATGTTTAATTTTCTAGAATGATCATTTAATTACTTTGTAGAAATCAAATACCTCATTCCTAGCAACCTAGAGAATACCAATGACATATTTACATCTCGAATCACCAAGGATAGTCATAAAATGGTCAATGAGAGGTTCAAGGTTCACATCTTCCTTATTAGTAGTAGCACCAGCCATAAAAACATGCTTTACCTAGTAGCCTTAATGTTATACTAGTCAACCTTATCAATTTAGCCCTTCACTTTCTCATTAGAAATAGGGGTCAATATTGTATTGCTCAATATCCTCCATATCTTTATATATAGTATCCTCATCCTTCGATTGAAAGGGAGGAGGAAGCTTTTTAGTTTTCTCCTAAGGGTTATGAGTCTTGTTTGAGAGCCTAATAGTCTTCTTCTTGTTCTCTCTCAAATCATGCTTGTTAGTTTAAATTTCCTCATCATTCTCATTATACTCAACTTCTGAAGAAACTGTCCATTTCTTTGTCTTCCTCTTTCTCAGTCATTTTTTGGTGGGCTTTGGGGTATTTTTCCTCCTTAAAGAGGAGGCTAGAGATTTTCCTTTTTTATGAAAAAGCTTCACACCCTCCTCATTCGATTCAAAGTACCCACTGATCCAAGTGTCTAAAAAATCCTCTTCATGAGATTTTGTTGTTTAACTCTAAATGGTGCTAATGAATAAAAGTGCCAACAATATTATCCTTGACATGTTCATAAATCAAGATTGTAAGACCATCATTGATAGGGGGATTAAGGTCTTCCTTTGACCTAATTCTATTAATATTGGTATTTAAAGAAGTTTAAAAATAATATAGAATTGAGAACTTCCTATTATGAAAATAATGATTTAGCAACACATAATGGTAAGTAAAAACCCCAAAAAACCTACCATCAAGGGTAATAAACTCCATAATAGACCTAAGAACCTTTCTAGAAACCTTTTTGATAGCATGGGGTGAGTAGTAGGTTTTTTCAACTTTAAATAGAGCACTCTTTTCCTTTTCACACATGAGAAATCTTCTTGAGCTATGTCTGATAACCTCCTATCCCTATAATTTTTTTCCCAATAGAAGGGATGCTAGTAGCCATACAAATAACTTCCTCATCAATAGTTACTTACCTACCATCTATAAATAGTCTACCATCATCTTGTTCCTTATAAAACAGTTTAGTAATAGTAGGGTTACCTCCATGCAAATGCTCTATATGAAAGGTGAGACCTCATGTATGTAAATTTCCCACACACTATTTTTGGCTTTCTAGTTGCCACAAAAAATAGGTTCCCTTCTTATCCTCATCCCACTAATTGTCACAATTGACAAAATCTCAGCACTAGGCTTAGAGATCATTCTTGCAATGTAGTCACTATAAAAAGGGTTAGTCCAAATAGCTAAAATTAACACCAATAAATCTTGGAGAGAAAAATATCACCTAGTAAGCATACAAGAAAGAATTGTAATAAATGCCATGACTACTAGAAGGACTGTTATCTTTCAAAAGTTTCTTTACTGGATCAAATTATAGGGATCATGTCATCATCAAAATTTTATTCCTTTTCCATGTATTATTTAATAAACAAGGTGAGGTTAACATCTTTAGTGAGACCCCTCTCAAGATGCCATGTCAACAATTTCACCTCCACATTGGCAAAGGAGATAAACAAAGCAATGGAGGGATATGGCCCTTAAAAAAATCTAACGATGTTATTGGAATCCCCTATAAGCTAAATTTTAGAGACACCTATGTTCTTAGCAAGAGTAAAAATCTAAAGGGCTGCCATGCCTATTGCAAGGTGGTTAGTAAACAATAGTATGTGATGGACTTAAGATAAAAACCATTAGATATAATGATTTTTCTTCTTTCTTTTGATTTTCATTCTCTCTTCATGTTTATCTTCTCATTAGCATAATAGGTCGTATATGATCAGCTTTGTTTATGTAATTTGCATTGAATCCCTTTACAAAATGGTGACAATATTTCAACTCACAAGCATGAGCCATTTTACATATAAGATATATACTCCTTCGACATATTTTGAATGATGATTCTCACATCCTTGATGCATATGGTTGTTTAATAGAAACATTCACACTATGGAAACTTACAATTGGAACAACTATTATTTTTTCATTGATGTCAAATCTACTAATAAGACATATTTCTACTTAATCTAAATGTCGTATCTATTTGATTGATGAAGAGGATTTGAGAAATTTCTCATAACAATACAACCTAGAGGAAAGGTTGAGTTATGAAATGGAAGCTTCAATCGATATTTAAGTAGTTAGACTTTGATAAGACATAGTGATTTTTTATATCAAGAAAGTTAAACTAAACTGAGCAATAAAGTAAAAGGTTAAGGAATGTTGAATGATGCTAGTGTCAAATGAGCCACAGTAAGTGTAAAGAAAATCTAGTGTTGACCAGGCATCAATATCGATCGAGAAAGATAGTTGATGCCAAGCCAGGAGTTTTATAGCGATCAAGTGCTTAAGTGATGACCACATGTCAAAACTTAGTTATTGTCAAGTAATAGTATTGAGAATGAATTTAAGGAAATTGTAATTCCCAGCTGACTTAGTTGATTTCTTGGGAGATATAAATTGTGTTGAAGAAAAGATTGATGAGTTGGATCATTAAATTCAAAGTGAGGATTAGGTAAACACCTAATAGACGGAATCCAAAGAAGTTTCTAGAGGATGATCAAGAAGGTGGATAGATACAATGAATCATGTTGAACCTAATTGTAAACGCTAAGCTTTAAGGTGATCATGGAAAATAGAAAAGAAAGAATCACCTGCTTAAAGAGATATAAAGCTAAACACAAGGAGAAGAGTATGATTGTGAGACACATACAAAAGAAGGTTGATCAAAGATGCACAAGTGCGAATATGAAGCTAAAGTAGATTTATTATGTAGATGTTGCTAATATTGATAAGTGAAGTGTGAGCCAATGGCTAATATTGATAAGTTGACTATAAGTGGACATCTTTTTTCTGAAATCAGCAATTTCTGAACATCAGCAAGAATTTGAAGATAGTTACACTCAAAATTTTGAGATATGACAAAAACAAAAGTAGTAGTCCTTTGAATCTAGTTTCTAAACTACTAATTTTTTTTCAAAATGGTTTAGTTTTAGGTCCTCAAAAAAGAGGTCCACAGAAAGTGGTACTATTTATTTCGGAAAAAGCATAACATAGTACAAAGTGTGGCCCCCCTAAAATTTTAACCTTTTAAAAAAAAATTTCTTTAATCGCTCTAGTCAAAAGTTACCTAACACTATGTAGTTTATCCTAGAATTTTTGGGTAATTTTATAATGTGTTTTTTTTTAATGAATTTTTTAATTAGACACATCCCAAAAATGTGAAATAGCTGTGTGCTCCTGCTAGAAATGATTGAAAACTAATCTAAAATCAAAACTTCTTTTTTTCAAAGTGTGTAGAATGGAGTCTACTTTCTAAAAAATAAAGTTGTCGCAAAATTCAATGAACAAGCTAAAATCTACAACCCGATTAGTTCATGTTAGTTTTTGACAATATATGGACACATATTCGAAAGAAATTATAGATGAAAGGCTTGAAATAGTTCAAATAAAAAATAAATTATATGGTTCTATAGCTAACACAGAGACCTACAATGTCATGTAAACTGATTTATGAATGCTCAACCACGAGGAAACTTGAAGGAGAGTGCACAAGAAAACTCAATCATTTTTTGTATGTTTGTAGCAAAACACATCTCAAACTAGTTTATAGACTCCAAACCTTTGGGTCGGATCCCCAAGGAAAAACCAAACTTTAGGCTTGGTAGAATGCAAAGCTTTGAATAGCATGTGCGCTCTATAGCGCATGCACACTATAGCACACATGCACTATTCAAAGAATTTTAAATTTAAGTCTTAATAGTGTGTGTGCACTTTAGTGCACACACTATTGATACCTAAATAGTGCTTAGAGAGGGAAGGAGAGAGGTAGAGTGAGAGCGAGATAGAGAGGAGAGCAGGGGGATGAGTGTGTGTGTGTGTGTGTGTGTGTGTGTGTGTGTGTGTGTGAGAGAGAGAGAGAGAGAGAGAGAGAGAGAGAGAGTAGGGGATGGGAGAGAGAGGAAGTGAGAGAGACATAGTATAGGATGGGAGAGAGGAAGTGTGAGAGAGAGTATGGGATGGGAGAGATAGCTTGAGAGTAGGGGATGGAAGAGAGAGGAGGTGCAAGAGAGAGAGTAGGGGTGGCAGAGAGAGTATGGGATGGGAGAGAGAGAGATTGAGAGTAAGGGATGGAAGAGAGAGAGTAAGTAGTGGGATAGAGAGAAGAGGATGGGAAAGTGTGTGAGAGTATAGGGCATGGGAGAGAGTGTGAGAGAGAGTAGGGGTGGTAGAGAGAGAGTACGGGATGGGAGAGGGGAGAGAGAGAGAGTAGGGAATGGGAGAGAGAGAGGGAGTAGGCGTGGAAAAGAGAGTATGAGATGGGAGAGATAGATTGAGTGTAGAGAATGGGGGGGGGAGAGAGAGAGAGAGAGAGAGAGAGAGAGAGAGAGAGAGAGTAGGTAGTGAGAGATGGAGTGGGAGAGGGAGAGCGAGACAAAGAGGAGGATGGGAGTGTGTGTGTGTGTGTGTGTGTGTGTGTGTGTGCATGTGAGAGAGAGAGAGAGTAGGTGGTGGGATAGGGAGAGGGAGAGTGCGGATGGGAGTATGTGTAATAGAGAGAGTAGGGCATGAGAGAGTGTGAGAGAAAATAGGGGTGGCAAAGAGAGAGATTAGGGGATGGAAGAGAGAGTAGAGAGGGAGAGAGAGTGAGAGAGAGAGTAGGTGGTGGGAGAGGGAGAGAGAGGGGGGATGGGAATGTGTGTGAGAGATCTAGAGAGCAGGTGATAGGAGAGAGAGAGGGGGGATGCAAGTGTGTGTCTACGAAAGAGATAGAGTAGGGGATGGGAGAGGGGAGAGAGAGAGAGAGAAAAGGGGATGCAAGAGAGAATGAGAGAGAGTAGGTTGTGGGAGAACGAGTGGGAGAGGGAGAGAGGGAGAGAGCTAGGGGATGGGAGTGTTTGCAAGAGAGAGTAGTGGATGGGAGAGAGAGTACAGTATGGGAGAGAGAGTGAGAGTAGGGGATGTGAGAGAGTGTGAGAGTCAGAGAGAGTAGAGGATGAGAGCAAGAGAGAGTAGGTGGTGGGAGAGAGAGAGAGAGAGAGAGAGAGAGAGAGAGAGAGAGAGTAGGGGATGGGAGAGGGGAGAGAGAGTGGAGGATGGGAGTGTGTGTGTGTGTGTGTGTGTGTGTGTGTGTGTGTGAAAGAGGGAGGGAGATGGGAGAAAGAGAGAGTAGCCCGAGAGATGTAGAGAAAGTGGGAATGGGAATGTGTTTAAGAGAGAGAGTAGGAGATGGGAGAGAGTGTGAGAATGTGAGAGAGAGTAGGGGGGTAGCAAAGAGAGAGTAGAGAGGCATAGAGTGAGAGTGAGAGAGAGAGAGAGAGAGAAAGAGAGTAGGTAGTGGGAGAGGGAGAGGGAGAGGGAGAGTGAGCGAGAGAAAGAGTAGAGGATGAGAGAGGAGAGAGAGAGAAAGAGAGGGGGATGGGTGTGTGTGTGAAAGAGAGAGAGTAGGGGATGAGAGAGGGGAGAGAGAGTAGGTAGTGGGAGAGGGAGAGAGAGGGGGGATGAGAGTGGGTGTAAGAGAGAGAGTAGGGGATGAGAGAAAGTGTGAAAGTGTGAGAGAGTAGGGCCGACAAAGAGAGTAGGTGATGGGAGAGAGAGAGAGACAGTAGGTAGTGGGAGAGGGAGTGGGAGAGGGATAAGGAGAGGGGGGATGGGAGAGGAGAGAGAGGGGGGATGGGAGTGTGTGGGTGTGTCAAAGAGAGAGAGTAGGGGATGGGAGAGAGAGTAGGTGGTGGGAGAGGGAGTGGAAGAGGGAGAGAGGAGAGGGTGGGATGGGAATGTGTGTAAAAGAGAGAGTAGGGGATGGGAGAGAGTGTAAGAGTGTGTGAGAGAGAGAGTATGAGATGGGAGAGAGAGAGTGAGAGTATGGGGTGGGAGAGTGTGAGAGAGGGTAGGGGATGGGGGAGAGAGTGAGAGTAGGGGATGGTAGAGAGAGAGTAGAGAGGGAGAGAGTGTGAGAGAGAGAGATAGTAGGTGGTGGGAGAGGGAGTGGGACAGGGAGTGGGAGAGGGAGAGAGAGGGGGGATGGGAGTGTGTATGGGAGATCTAGAGAGTAGGGGATGGGAGAGGAGAGAGGGGGGGGATGGGAGTGTGTGTGTGTGTGTGTGTGAAAGAGAGAGAGTAGGGGATGGGAGAGGGGAGAGAGAGTAGTGGATGGGAGAGGGAGAGGGAGAGGGAGAGGGAGAGAGGGGGATGGGAGTGTGTGTAAGAGAGAGAGTAGGGGATGGGTGAGAGTGTGAGAGAGAGTAGGGGGTGGAAAAGAGATAACAAGATGGGGAGAGAGAGAGAGAGAGAGAGAGAGAGAGTAGGTGGTGGGAGAGGGAGTGGGAGAGGGAGCGCGCGAGAGAGAGAGAGGAGGATGAGAGTGTGTGAGAGAGAGTAGGGGATGGGAGAGGGGGGGGAGAGACTAGGTAGTGGGAGAGGGAGAACAAGAGAGAGTAGGGAATGGGAGAGGAGAGAGAGAATAGGGGATGGAAGAGGAGAGGGAGAGTGAGAAAGAGTAGGAGATGGGAGAGGAGACAAAGTAGGTAGTGGGAGAGGGAGTTGGAGAGGGAGAGTGAGAGAGAGAGTAGCAAATGGGAGAGGGAGAGAGAGAGAGAGAGAGAGAGAGAGAGAGAGAGAGAGAGAGAGAGAGAGTAGGTGGTGGGAGAGGGAGAGTCAGAGAGAAAGTAGGGGATGGAAGAGGAGAGAGACAAAGAGAGAGAGAGTAGGGGATGGCAGAGGAGAGAGAGAGTGAGAGAGTAGGGGATGGGAGAAGAGGGAGAGTGAGAGAGTAGGGGATGGGAGAGAGAGAGTGAGAGAGAGTAGGCAATGAGAGAGGGAATAGGAGAGGGAGAGTGAGAGAGAGAGAGAGTATGGGATGGGGGATGGTGGCCTAGTGAGAGATTTATTTTCACATAGTGCGTACGCACTATAGTGTGTATGTGCTTTATAATTTGTATGCACTATAATGCATACGCACTATGTGAAATCACCAAAAAATGATCATAAAGAAAGTTTGGGCCCCTACTAATCCATATTCTACTTTTTTTCTATTATGCATTATGTTGCTCCAACAAAAAACACAGGTTTCAAGCCTTTGGAAGTTAGAAAACACTATTTGAAGACTTTTTGAAGCTAGCAAACACCAAATTGGAAAGACAAAGAGGAAGAATTGGAAAGACAAATAGAATAGATGAGACTCTTATGCTCAAGAAGACAATTGAATTATGAAGCTACACCATCTTCTAATGTTGTAGTCATATCATCCTCTCATGTTGAACAGATGATAATTTGTAGATCTGACAATGTACAAACTCCATCATGTCATGTTGAAGGCACAACATCAACATATCAAGTAGGTGATATTCCATCTTATTGCCAAGGCACATCATCTTTAGTTTAAGGTACACAAAACACTCGACCTTATGCTAATGTTCAAAATGTTGAGGGAATGGAAGAGATTATAACACCTTCTGGAATTCATTTTAGAAGATGAAAATATTTGATTGATATTGATACTAACATTTTGAAATCAATGCCTGACAAGATTAGCAAGCATACTTTTCAAAGAAAAGTTAATCATATGAGGAGATTATTCTTTGATGAATTAAATATTATAAGTTAATGCCAATTTTTTTTGAAATGATGAGGAATTTGAAATTTAGGCCTATCATTAAGATTCTTGGGGTAAAAATGATGGACGAATCAAATGAATTTTTTTTTGTAAAGAATCTAATGAGTGCTTATGACAAGGTGGGTTCTAAATCATACACCAAAGATAGTAATATAACAAGACAAGTACTTACATCGACAATAGTAAGTAGCCAATGAAGAAAGCTCAACTCATGAGAAAGACAAGCAAAACATTGAAAATTGGTAGAGGTACTCTAAGGAGAGTCATGCTAAGGTGTGAGAGATTGGAACAACCAACAAAAACTGAGTTATGGATATTTAGCAGTAGACTACTGTAAAAGGATACAAAAATTAGTGAAGCTTTGAAATCATTAATTGAAGATTTTTGGAAAAATAACACACATGTTTCTCCTAATCAAAGATATGTTGTAAGAAGGAGGATTGGTAGCCAAAATCGCAACTCACATGAAAAAAAAATTTGGACTCAACTCAAACACAATTTTTTGCAAAATTTATTGGTATGTATCCTCAAATTCAAATAAGTCAAATATATTTTGAGATGGGTAAACTTTTTTATGTGAAAATAAATCACACACACACAACTTATTGTTGTAGAATATATATTGAATTTTCTAACCATTTTGATGTTTTTAGGCATATATGTGTATTTTTGCATTCTAAGTTCATTTTGTAGGATTGTAACATGAATGAGCCACCAAGATCTTCAAGGGAATTCATATCCAACATTTTATGTGAAATAGGAGATGGCCAACAATTTTACAAGACATCATGCTTGGATGATACATGCTTATTTTGTGGTTCTTTGCAACTTTTATCAACTTGTGAATATATGAATAGTACACATACAATTGGAAATGAAATAGTAGATTATGGAAAATTTAAGACAGTGACATATGCTCTAAAAGATCAGAAATAGAGTAAAAGATGTGATTTAGTCATTGAAAAGAGTCCAGTGTATGAGTTCATGAAGATTTTTTTTGATTATTATTTACAAGTATGCAAAGCATACACATAGAGCTCAATGGCTAGATTTTTAATTCAAGTTGTGCAAGGATACATTTCCACTAGATACCATTATTTTGGTTGTAGACTTCACAGAGAACTACACACTAAAACCACAAAATGAACTGTAAGAAAAGTATTATACTTCTCAATAGATTTCCATATTTGTTCATATAACATTCATGCATTCACCTACATGTATAGAAGATGATAGGAAGATTTTTAGGGAGTACCATTTTACATCAATGATGATCGATCACATTCTATGAAGTTTGTACATCATTGTTTTGAACTATTTTATGGAGATTTGGCTAACAAGGGCATAACATATCGTCAAGACATTATTTGGTTAGACAATTGCATATCTCAATTCAAGAATGCATAGATGTTCTATTGGTTGAGCAAGATGCATAGGTTGTGTAGAATTCAATATATGTGGAATTTCACAGAGGCTGATCATGAAAAAGGAGAGCACAATGGTGCAGGCACATGCATCAAAAGAGCCTTAGGTCGTAAAGAACTAAAGTAAAAAGATGGAGCAATATTGATAGATGAAAAATCCATCATCCAGTGGTGTAACGCTACAATGGGTCCAGGTAAGGAAGGTGAGTCTACGGTTCATATTTTTTTTTGGTTGATAGATAATACTAACATTGCACCATATGGAGATTGTTGCACACTAACAAGATCAAGTGAGTTGCACTCTTTTAGAAGCTCTAATGTAGGTTCATGGAGTATCAACACATGAAAAATGGCATGTTATTGTCCATCATGTGCAGAGAAAAATTGGGATGACTGTGAGTTAACTAAATGGGTGGACAAATGGTATATATCGGTTTTGGATCCTATTGACACCTATCGTCCCCCACAAGCACTAAAAATGGTAGAGATGGATTTGTCTATTGAATTTGACCACTTGTCTAATCTAGTGCAACCTACTAACATATATATTTATATATCTTTGTAATTTCAATATGTAACTTTATAACTTTTACCTAAGTATTTTTTAAATTAATGACCACATTTTGTACATTTATCACTATAGGCCATGTTTTTGATGTTATTGCACCTGAAGACAATCAAGAAGGGATAGATTATTATTTGTGTCATTGTGTCCAAGCCAAAGAAAAAATTGGATCACTCAATTATAGATGGTGGAGGTTTAGGGTGCGGTGGTTGTAACTAGCACATGGCTTAGACGATATTCTATGAAGAACCCTAACTTGTGGTTATTCAAGGATTAGAAAATAGAGAGAAAGATTCTTCATTTCGCACCTTGTTGTCGCATCAAATGTCCACTTGATAAAATATGGTGGAAAACCACATAATAAGATTCTTTGGAAAGTTTGCAAGTCAAACCATGAGGCAATATTTGAGACATTAAAATGTAGAGAAGATCCAATTGGTTCATTAGATTGAATAGGGAGAGAAGGAGAAAGAGAAAGAGTGGTCAATCGGATCCTTGGTGTCATTATAAGCTAGGATACCAAATTGAGCCAAAGGTTAAATTTGAGGAATTTGAGTTATTTTGTATGCAATAAGGAGTTTGTAGGTCTTTAGATATATTTAAATACTCTGGGGTCTTTGGGAAAAGATTTAGGTATCTAGGAGGTTATTAAAGAAAAAATGTCAATGTTGTCATGCAAAAGAAACTCAAAATGACAACTGTTCTTTCTAAATAATTGAAAAGGAATTTGAACATTGGCATAACCATTTGAATGATGGTTATGACCTTTGGAGGCAAGGAATACATGTTTAAAAATGTTGTACATGGAGAGGACGACATAGTTATACGTTAGCATACCATAGTTGTAAATGGAGTTGTAGGAAGGAGAGGAAGAGTTCCATGGGGTTGAGTTGATTCTACGAATCTAGCCTAATTAGGCCTATTAGGTTTGTGGACTAAAGTAGAGTTTGGGTATGCTGGAATGGATTCAACCCTTGATCCTTTGGAGTCTTCAAGAACTAGGTAAAAGGTATTTGAAAAGGTGATAAGTTGGCCTTGTCCTTTGGAAAGTTTGGAAGTTTGCCAAGGAAAACTAAATTTTGACCTACTAGGATTTCTAGGCCTAAGTTAGGGATATTGATCCTTTGAAGGTGTTCTAGCCTTGAAAGTGCATGAATCCTAGTGGTTTAGTCCTAGAAATGTTGAATCAAGTCTAAGTTTGAAGTCCTAAAACCTTTATACTTGTTTTACCTTAATTGGCCTAGTTGAGGGCAACTGTCCCTAAAGCCATATTTTGATCCAAGTTTGCCAAGAGCCCTAGGAAAAGGGAAGGACATTACGAGAGTGGAGTCCACTTGGATAAGTAAAGGTCAGCATTTGGCAAAGGCTAGTAACCAAGACATCATCTTGAAGTGGGTTCGGGTACCCTTAGAGGTTTAAGCATCAAGTGGCAAAAGTAGGTTGTGTGCTCTGCATCAATAAGGGTCATTAGACCTAGGTGTGATAGCTAGGGTGTAGGAACTCACAATGTATTTGGAAGAGTCACTAATTGGCCTAAAATTCAAGGCATACATTACCATACGGCAATGAGAAACTTAAGGGATAAGTCTCTAGCTTAGGGAAGGGTCCCTAGTATGGAATTGCTAAGGGATAGCCCATTTAACAAGTTGAAAGTGTTAGAAAGTATTTTACATATAGTAGAAGTTTGAATTATATAGGTAAGGATAGAAAAGAGTAAAGAACATATTGTTTCATCTTAAATAATGAAGTATATTGAGATTTGACTTTCTTTAAAAGGGTTCAAAGTTATATTGAAGGTCATCATCAACATTATTTTTGTTCAACAAAACCTTTCAATATGTTGCTCTTGATTTTTGTTTGGTAAGAATTAAGTATAAATCTACACAAAAATCCATTTTCATTGTGGCTCATGTCTCTTACTGGTGCAGGAGAACTCTCATTTGGAATGATGAAATAAGTGTGTTTGGGCCTCTTAGGTTCACCTTTAACCCTTTTGTGTGGCCCATTAGCAATTTGGGTATATTATGAACTCATTGCTCAATCAGGTCACAAGGGAAAAATTTATGTAATTTGAATGCATATACTTATATTCTAAGGTCTAGTAGTTGTGTTGGGTCAATCTAGACTCATTTGAATGGTTAAAATCATTAAAAGTGCAAAAGTTGCTATGCAACTTTGCAACCTTTTGTATAACTAAGCAAAAATACTTCTAATCTTTCCTCCAACAGTCAAAATCTTTCAAATATGGTTGGATCAGTTGGGGAAGACGTTCATATATCCATTTTAGGTGGATGGAAGGTACAATGTACGTTTTTGGCATTGAAATCAATAAAAAGAACCTTGTTTTTTGCATGGTATAGTCATGTATAGATGTCTATAGATTTGTGCTTGGTATGGTTGGATAGATATTTGAATCACCTTTCTAATGCAATTGGTTTGAAGTCTTCAAACACTGTAGAACTTAATTTATTCCTATTTTAGTGCTAACAGCCTGAAATTCAAGGGTTTCAAGGATTTTGATTGAAATCAAGATATAATGTGAAATTCCACCATAGGAAAATTATGACCTTTGGTGAAATCCATTTATTTTTAATGCACTTTAAGATGCTTTTGGTTTTAGGTGATAAGATGCAGGAAGAAAGAAGAAACATGATGCCCTAGAAGTATTTACCTTGTATGCATCAATACACAAACCTACTATCCCCGCATTTTAAGGCCTCATAACTCCATATTATGGTCTGTAACTTAGTAATCAACATATTTGGATCATTCCTCAACATCTCCAATTGGTCTCATGTTTTTATCATGTGTTTAAATGGTACCACCTTTGTAAATGTGGCCTAATTAACCCTTGTGTCTAAATGTTATCCCCGCAGGTTTTGACAATTTGCTAGCTAATGGGATCTCTCCACTTTGGAATCTAATAGTACATCAGAAATAGGATGTAATCTTGGTGTTAGTCTTTTATTTTCATGCTAAGTGTACAAGTTGTAGACCTAAGTCAATTTCCTTGGGCTACTAGGAATCCAAGAGGTTAATGAAGGAACTATGTCCTTTTCTTAGTTTGGGGTCTTCAATTCTAGTTGATATGCCTATTCTGATGGAAGAATATCATTTCTTGAGTCTAAGTTCTTGGTTCCATGTCTAGTGTAGGTTTCTTGTATTAAGTAATATTTGTTGACAAGGTGCAAGTGTGGGGTCTTGAGCCTTGTTTGGGCTGTCAAACCTTGTTAGGTTGTACTCTCCCAATCTACCTTGTTAGTACCCTGCCACTTGCATCACTTAGGCCCTTTTTTTATGTCTTTGAATTCCCTTGCATTATCCTCATAGTTACTAGTGTATAGGTTGATATTTGAATCTCAATATGTGAATAGTTTGTCTTAGTTCTCATATGTAGTCAAGGTCCTTGACATCAATTAAAAGTCATAAGTTAGATGCATTTATAAAATACAATTGGGTCTCACAAACTTGATTGCAAGTTTTCTCATGCCTAAGTGGTTGGCATGCCTTAAGACCCAACCAATAAGTCATCCTTCTATGTTGATAGGCACATATTGTAATCAAGTCTCTAGGAATTGATTGTGAGCTCTTTAAGCATATTCATATGTCATTGGGTTAAGTCTTTCATCCCTAAAATCTAGTCTTGAAGACCTAATTACATGTCACCCTCTTAACACAATCATAGTTAAGTATTTGAGACTTGACTACGTATCAACATTTATTGAACTTACAACTTGTAATGTAGCTCTACGACCCAATTACATATTGTATCTCTTCTACACTTTCAATCAATTCTTTAGGGTATGATTACATATCTTCTTTATAGAAACTTGTAGGCAAAGTGATGCAGAGCAAGATGGGCCCTTCCAAGTTCTATGAGAAAATACTCCAAACAATGTGTTTTCCCAAAAGTTTCTGAATGCAACCTTAAGGCTTAAGTTTCCCAAATCATATAAATGACTTATCCAAAGACTTCTTAGTAATATAATGGTTTTGAGTACCGTAATACACCACAAATAACTAGTTTACCAAATACCAAGAGCCTATTTCTAAGGTAAACCAATCATCCTAGCCTACTAGGCCTACAGGCCCCAATTAGCCCTCAAATGTTGTCCTCTTGCATTTTCCTCCATATTTTTCGATAACATCAAGAAAATAAATTGAAGATTAGGATACAAATTTGGCTTCTTTATAACATATCAAAAGATGAGGTATGGTTGTTTTGGACCAAGTCTCTGTTGTTACACTATGGCCCACTTTTTAGGCATAAAATCCCCTCCATTTACAAAGGAACTATATGGAATAATTATCCCCCAACAATACAACTTGGTAAAATATCTTTATATGATCCTAAAGTGGGTATTCTGCAATTGGATTGAACCCATCAACTCTTTATATGTGCCTTTTATGAAACCCTCACCAAACAAGGCCAAAAACTAGGGCCTCTTCAAATTTGACCAAGAAATCACTTCCAGGACTTGTTAGTTGATCCTACACCATGTTTATGATTATTAAATGTGACTATTTTACATAAAACCATGACCTCCTTTAGGAAGATCTCCTATTGCTATACTTATGGCATCAAATTTAATGCATTTTCATGCACCCAAGCACTCCAAAATTGTCCAGTTGGATGATCATCTACATCCTCTAACTTTTCCTTGCATTATTATGCATAATTACATATGATACATGTTAATAATCTATCCCCAAGTCACAATTAGAATAGAAAGGGGATGGTTACATCATTTTTCTTGAAGGAAATTGGTGTAGGGCACCAAAGCAAATGGATCGTGGTCCTAGCTTTGGATTTAGAACATTAATAAGAATGTTGTAATAAGACCAAAATGTAAGGTTAATTGGGCTCTAGGTGTCATTATAAGCCAGAGTACCGAATTGTACCAATGGGTCAAAAATAATCAATTTTGGTGGTTTTAAATGAAAATAGGAATTTTGTGATCCTTAGAAGGTTTTAATTTTCCTTAGAGTCATTTGGTCAAGTCCTAGTTGTATAGAAAGTTAGTTGTCAAAAATTGTCAAAAATTGCAAAAATTGTCAAGCAAAATTGCAAAAATGCTGACAACTTTGCAATATGGTTGCAAAAATGGTTGTACATTGGCATAACCATTTGAAATATGGTTATTACCATTGAAGACATAGAGGACATGTTTAAATATTTTTTACATGGAGAGGACAACATGATTGTATGGACTGGTGAACATTTGCATGAATAAAACTCTAATTTTCTACCATTTTCACTATTTTTCTATGTTGTATGGATATGTATGGATTGGGATAAGGGATCAATTGACATGGTTGGATAGCCTAATTAACTAGGCTTCATTTTCAATTAGTTTGAAGGATTTATCTTTCCATTTGTTCAAGTTATTTCATTTTTTGTTCAAGTTGCTTGTTTGAGGCTGAATTTGAGGGTTTTGGAAAACATGTGCCTCTAACTTGCAATCCCACAATTGGAATTTAATGCCACTTGGAGGGATGCAAGTTATGGGAGTGTACTTTGATGTGGTAGAGTGAAAGGCCTGGAGGAGAAGGTTTCGTATTTTTACCAGCCAGTCCTAGGCTTCACATCCCTATGTGTTTAGCCTAGATTTGTAGGAGAAGTGGTGATTAGACTTCCAAACCAACTGATCTAACCCAAGAAAAGGGTGAAATAGAAATGTGGCATGGGGAGGAAGAGTTCCATGTATTTTTTCTAGTTCTATGAGCCCATATCAAAATGCTTGCTTTGGAAAGCCAACCTAATTAGGCCTATTACGTCTATGAACCAAGTGAGAGTTAGAACATGCTTGAGTAGGTTTAGCCCTAGATATTTTGGAGTCTTCAAGAACCTGATAAAGGGTATTTAAAAAGGTAATTTTTTTAATACCTCATTTAGAAAGTTTCGAAGTTAGTTATAGAAAACTAAAAATTGACCTAATAAGATTTCTAGGCTTGATTTTGGGAATTTGGTCTTTTGGGGGTGTTAGAACCCTAAAAGTGCATGAATATTAATGGTATGAGCCTAGTGATGTTGATCCTAGCCTAAGTTTGGAGTTTGGAAACAAGATTTCACATTTTCCCTTATTTGGCCTAGTTGAGGGCTAGTGTCCCTAAAACCTATAATTAACCCAAGTTTGCTAAGATCCCTAGAGAAGGGAAAAGACCTTAGAAAAGTGGAGTCCACTTGGAGAGATAGTGGTCAGAATTTGGTAAAGGTTGGTAAGCCTAATTGACATCTTGCAGTGGGTTGGGTGCTACTAGGCACTTAGAAAGCTTTTGGTGAAAGAAGGTTGTAACTTGTAAGCTTTGCATTAGAAACAATTTGAAAATGACTATCTACAACACTTCGCCTAAAAAAATGAAAACTTCAAATTGGACCTAGGTGTATTAGTATGGGTATTGGATGCCATTTATTGCAAACTTGCAAACATGAAGAGTTTTATTTTTGCATTTCACCGATCTCATTGTGTCCATGGTCATTGTTCTCTTTTCATTCATGTTTGGGGGTATGTTCTTGGTGTAGAGCACCAAGGCACTTGGTTTATATTTTGGTTTTCATGTTTTTATTACCTACTTAGGCTAGAATAAACAACCCTTGGATGAGAAGTCCATGGTTGTCAAAGAAAGACACGATTTTGTATGCTGAAGACACTTTATGCAATTTATAAGCACAAGTTGCTCATTAGGAATTTTTTTGATTTTTAATGTTTTTAGTCAAGAAATCCTAGGACTAAGTTTTTTTTAGTTGGTTGTAGGTATGTTGGAACCTTTTCCAAGTCCTAGAAGTGGAATCAAGTGAAAAATATAAAAATTGCACTTTTTGTGCAAAGTTGCATCATTGAAAGTTGTGAAAGTTGCTCAAATTTTCAACTTAATAGAAAAAGGGTTATAAATATTAAAATATTGATTCTAACCATTAAAATATACATAGGAGATATATATACCTTATTTGTGAGGTCTGGAGAGCATTAATATATGGATTGGAAGAAGTTGCAAATAAAGAAATTCAATTTTCAAGTCATTTTTATTTTTGTTTGCACACTGCATGAAATTTATGGACTTTTAGACTAGATTTGATGGATTTTTGAGATAGATATTTGAATCAAATTTCTTTTTCTTCTAGTCTCATTGTTCTACATGTTTTCTAACTCAAGTTATTGCATTTTTAGTGAAACTAGGTTTTTAGGACAACATTTTGGTGCACACAACAAAATGGGCCTCTAACTGCAATTTCCTTGGTTGAAATTTCATGCCCACTTGGGAAATGGTAGCTAGTAGGGTCCTTTTTAAGATTCCAAGGTTTCATGACTGGAGGATGTGTTTTGTAATTTTTCCAATCAAGCCCTATGTCAAGTACCATGAAGGATTTAACCTCTTGTAGCGTGTTGATTTGTGAACAAAAGGAGTTTGGGAATTGGTGAAGGGCTCAAAATTTGGAAATAAGTTATTTTAGTGTTTCCAAACCTTCTTGAGTATTGAGTTTATTTCCATGACCCTATTTCATACTGGTTTCTTTGTAAACCAGTCATCTACTTGACTGGGACATATTTGGGAACTAACAATCTCTATTTAAGCTAAAGTCTCCATTTAAAGGTGGCAATGAGGGTTTTTTTTTTTGGTTAAGATCATTTATATATTTCAATGAGAAATTTGATGGATGATGCCCAACTTGAGTATCCTAGCTTCCCAAGTCCTATAAATGCAAAGTTGCAATGTTGCTCAAAAAGTTGCTTGAGCAACTTTTGCAATTTTTGCTAAAAAGTTGCAAATGGAAGTTTGGGAAGTTGTAACTATCAATGGTCAGGTATATGAGAATGGGAAACATTATTTTTAAGGTTAGAAGGTTTCTATTTAGATTTGCATTTTTAAGCAACTTTTACAACTTTTACAATTTTGCACAAAAAGTGCAACTAATGCAAAGTTCACTAGATTTCACTTCTAGGACTTGTAAAAGGTTCCAAACTATTAAAAAACAACTAAGAATTTATAATCCTGAGTTATGTTGACCAAAATCTCAAAAAGACTCAATTTAGCCTAATTAGCAACTTTTGCTTATATCTTGCACAAAGTGGCCTACGCATGCATATCTTGCTCATATCTCTCTCACTGTTCATTGTGGGATTGAATTGTCTATTTTGTTAGGTTCAAGTGGTCGAGTAAAATCTAGCCTCAATATCATCCTATCCTGTTGAGTGCTTGAACGTTCTCATACACGTCAAACTGAAACATCGCTAAGGGTTACTAAATGCCATAGGGAAATGATCTTTTATCTGGCATATCTTGAAGCTCATGCAAGGCATAGATGTGATTCTAGGCACTATAGGACTGTGTTATAGAGACCTACAATAACCTCTCTCACTTTTTGAATATCTTACTCCATTTTGAATTTGCGATGCCATCTCGGGTGATGTTGAAACTTATAGTGTTGGCCAATACAAAGTTGCCAACTACCAAATCTCCCTCATTGTTCATCGTGGGATCAAATTGTCCATTCCATTAGCTCCAGGTGGCTAGGTAAACCCTAGTCCCAAGCTTTTCTAGTCTTGTTTAGCACTCAAACATTCTCGGGCACACTGAATTGAAACATCCCTAATGGTCACTAAATGCCATAGGGCAGCGATTTTTGATCGGGCATATCTCGGAGCTCATGCAAGGTATGGATGCAATTCTAGGTGCTATAAGACCATTTTGTGGAAACCTACAATAACCACTCTCACTTTTTGTAAATCTTACTCCATTTTGATTTTGTGATGCCATCTCAAGTGATGCTAAAACTTGTAGTGTTGGCTAGTACAAAGTTGCCAACTGGAAAATCTCCCTCACTATTCATCGTGCGATCGAACTATCTATTCTATTAGCTCTAGGTGGCCAAGTAAACCCTAGCCCCAAGATTTTCTAGTCCCATTGAGCACTCGAACATTCTCGAGCATGCTGAACCGAAATATCCTTAAGGGTCATCAAATGCTATAGGGCAGCGATCTTTGATGGCGCATATCTTAGACCTTGTGTGAGGTATGAATGTGATTCTAGATCATATAGGACCATTTTGTAGAGACCTACAATAAATTCTCTCACTTTTTGGAGATCTTACTCCATTTTGATTTTGTGATGCCATCTCAGGTGATGTTGAAACTCATAGTGTTGGCTAGTACAAAGTGCCGACTACCAAATCTCCCTCATCGTTTGTCATGGGATCAAACTATCTATTCTATTAACTTTGTGTGGCCAAGTAAACCCTAGCCCCAAGCTCATCCCATCCTATTGAGGGCTTGAACATTCTTGGGCATGCCAAATCAAAATGTCCCTAAGGGTTACTAAATGCGTTAGGGTAGCAATCTTTGATGGGGCATATCTCAGACCTCGTGTAAAGTATGGATATGATTCTAAGTGTGATAGGACCATATTGTAGAGACCTAAAATAACCTCTCTCACTTTTTGGAGATCTTACTCCATTTTTATTTTGCGATGCCATCTCGGGTGTTGTTGAAACTCATACTGTTGGCTAGTACAAAGTTGCCAACTGCCAAATCTCCCTCACCATTCGTCATGGGATCAAAATATTTGTTCCATTAGCTTTGGTTGGCCAAGTAAAGCCTAGCCCTAGGATTGTCCCATCCTATTGAGTTCTTGACCATTCTTGGGCATGCCAAATCGAAATGCCCTATGGGTCACTAAATTCCATAAGGCAATGATCTTTGATGAGGCATATCTCAGAGCTCGTGCGAGGTATGGATGTGATTTCAAGTGCTATAGGAACATGTTGTGGAGACCTACAATAACATCTCTCTCTTTTTGCAGATATTACTCCATTTTTATTTTGTGATGTCATCTCAAGTGATGCTGAAACTCATAGTCTTGGCTAGTACAAAGTTGCCAACTACCAAATCTCCCTCATTGTTCATTGTGGGATCAAACTATCTATTTTTTTTAGCTCTAGGTGGCTAGGTAAACCCTATCCCTAGGCTTATACCATCCCATTAAGTGCTCTAATATTCTCGGGCATGCCAAACCGAAACATCCCTAAGGGTCACTAAATGCCATAGGGTAACTATCATTGATGGTGCATATCTCAGAACTCATGTGAGGTATGGATGTGATTCTAGGTGCTATAAGACCATGTTGTGGAGACCTGAAATAACCTCTCTCACTTTTTGGTGGTCTTACTCCATTTTGATTTCATGATGCCATCTCCGGTGATGCTGAAACTTGTAGTGTTGGCCAATACAAAGTTTCCAACTGCCAAATCTCTCTCACCTTTCATTGTGGGATCGAATTGTCTATTCGGTTAGCTCTTGGTGGCTAGGTAAACACTAGTCCCATGCTCACCCTCTCCCATTGAGCATTCAAAAATTCTCACACACGCTGAACCAAATCATCCCTAAGAGTCACTAAATGCCCTAGGGCAGCGATCTTTAACTATGGCAATAGGATATGTCATCTCATCCAATGATGGAGACTTGTGATAGAAGGTAAAGGGGTGATCATACACATAATTTTGAATATGTTATTTTTTTATGGTAATAAGTTAATCCTTGCTTGTAAGGTCAAGGAACTTGAGGTCACCTATAAACCCAAATTGTCTTAGTCCTAACGATTTTTGTTTTTTTTTTGTTTTGTTAATAAGTTGACTCAATAAGTGTTTTGAGAGTCATTACACCTTATATAGCTGCATGTTATCACTAAATGGAGTTAGTGGAAGATGTTAATGATCTTCTTGGTTGTCTTAATAGTCATTTCATGGGTTTGAAACATAACCACTTCCCTTTGTGAAGAATTGTCCAAAAATCAACAAATTACATGTTGGAAGATTGTTTTCACTCATAGGATGTTGAAGAATCTCTTGGAAGGTGGTGTAGGAGCACACTTTCAAGGATCCCACCATATAATTTTTGGTGTGATGAACTTCTTTGAAGAAGTATGTGAATAAAATAAGGGCATTTAGCTCATGCTTGTGTGTCCAAGCTAGGATAGGTCTTAAAGTTTTCTCTTTGGTCTCTGTTGAGAATGGTACCTTGACTTTGGGTTGATATCCTTCTTAGATATTTATTGGGGGAAGGTTGATTTAGGATTTTTTATTTCATTTTAGGCATGGGTGTGCATTAAAAGAACCTTCCAAGGTGGACTACTTGTTTAGAAGACCAAAGTGCATGAACAATGCAATGTTATGTAAATCTGCCACCTTATGGAAGGGATGTTATTATGAATTTGGGATTCTTAGGTGAAGCAAGATAGTGAAATTTTCACTCCCAAGGATGTGTTGGGAAGGTATAGTATGGTCTTGAAATGTGAGTCAAAACAAGACTACCCGAGCAATAAAAATTGCCCCAAAAGTGCTTGCAATTTTAAAAAGTTGCTGAGCAACTTTTTCCAATTGTTGCTAAAAGACCTACATTGTAAATAAGCTCTGAAAAAGCCCTAAAACTTATCTCTAACCTTAGGAACAACCTATTTTTTCTTGGAGGAACTATAATCAAGGGTTGGCAACTCATTTCTTGTATGAATTCATATTGTTGGAATGTATGTAGCAAACTGTGACTTTTTTAGCATAGATTTTATTGGTTTCTAATCTTGTTACTAGTTTTTAATCTTTTTTTGAGGAAAATCACATGGCTATTATCATTTTTTTGCATTTTTTAGCTGTCTTATTGTTTTTTTTCCACTTTCCGTGCATTAGTTATAGTTTGTGACCAAATTTTGAAGGGTTTTGTAAATTTTTTCAAAGATACCTATTTGCTACCAATTTTGGAGTTGTATATCATGAAAGGGCTATAAGTCTTGTCTCCATCATGGAAATTCCATGGTCTTCTAGATTTCAAGGCTAAAAACCTTAATGTATTATATTATGCAAGCAAGGGCTCTGAAAGTGAGTGCAAAGAATTTTTTGACCAAGCCCTAGGTGAGCTAGGCAATGCTTGGCTAGGGACTGTCAGCAAAGAAAGAGCTCTCGAGAGAAAAGCTTGAAGAATGAAGACTTTCCCTTCTAAGAGATTGAAGAGGGATATGAGGAGGTTATAACTTGTGGAGGAGGAGTCTTGGTGAAGTGTGGAAGGTGTCTTAAAAGTGGGGACAGTAGGCAGCCATGAAAACCCTACCAAACCCTTAATTTTACTATTTTTGTTGTACGGCATGTAGGCATCCTAGGACCCTAAAAATCTTTGAGAATGGGTCCTATGTATCAATTGTTATTATGGCTAGAGGTGTTGAAACTCTAAGACAAAGGAGCTATTGGCCCCAAAAATTCGATGGTGGCCTAATTAGGGGCTCCCCTTATAGCCCTTTTTTGAAGAAATCTTGAAATTGGGTACAAAGCCATTGTTGTTATCCATTCAAGAACAGTACAAGTGTTCCAATAACACCTTAGGACATCACAAAAACCTGGATTTATGAGTCATGACAATGATTTTTCAAATCAAGAACAGTGATAAAGTTTGCAAATGTAATGTATTATTTTCATTTTCATATTTTTTATATGTTCGTAATAATAATTTATGATAAATATTTAGATGCATAACATAGAAGGAAAACTTTAAACATGAACAAGAAGATCATAAATCATGTGACAATGACATATTACAAATGATAAATTTCTAGCTTTAATACCAATAAAGTTTATTGTTGATCAATATTGTATCAAAGTTTCAAAATGATTAGGTATTGAATTAAGCTTGATAAAAAAATAACAAAGAAGGAAAAATTTAAACATGAACAAGATCATAAATCATATGATGATGACATATTGGAAATGATAAACTTATGCTTGAACAGTGATAAAGTTTATTGTTAATCAATATTCTATCAAAGTTTCAAACTAATTAGGGATTGAATTAAGCTTGATAAACAATGAGCTGATACACAAACAAAAAATTGGAAAAAAAAATCAGAAATCTCAATCAAGGTCCTTCTCTGTGATGCTCTCCACTGAGTACCCGATACTTGTGATACATGTACCCAGTACTTGGGTATGTGGTACAAGTACTAGGGGTGTGGGTACAAGTACCCATGCAACCTCATAATATATTATGATAACCAATAATTTCATACATGAATGAACATATAATATATTATGATAATCAATAATGTCATATATGAACAAACATATAATATATTATGATAACCAATAGTGTCACACATGAACGAACATATAATATATTATGATAACCAATAATGTCATACATGAACGAACATATAATATATTATGATAACCAATAATGCCATATATGAAAAAACATATGATATAAAATGATAACCAATAATGTCATACACTAAAAAACACATAATATATTATGATAACCAATTATGTCATACATGAACAAACATATCATATATTAACCAATAATGTCATAAGTCTAATACTGTCATGCATCAAATATAAAATGTCATATATACATTAAATGTATATCGAATATGTCCACTAACATAAAATCCAACATATATGTCCAGTGATGCCTATACATGTATCTCTATCAATTATATCTTCTCCTTCTGACAAGGGGAAGGAAACAAATCTCTAGAGGCCTTTGGTTGTCATATGGAGGGAGATGATGGCGATGTTAGGGTCTTACTCACATGCTCACTCCTCCTCTTATTTAGGCTTTTGTCTAACTCGAGCTGGTACAAACAAAGTAGATATGAATCAATAATTATTATATATTGAAATCAAATATATGTACACACAAAATTAAGTATTTTCTTAACACCATCAAATAGACACTCTACAAGTCCACCTCAAAGGCTCATGGATGATCAGATGTTACAAGGCTCTACAAAATTCAATCAATATAATCACTTATAAATAACATTAGAACTTTTGATACTAACTATTATTAACAACAACTAAAACCAAGAAAATTCATTCATACCTCAGTCAATGGCTCTGAACTAGCCATAGCCACAACTGCTCCATGATCAATGGACTATCGAAGATGAGGAGTCGTCTTAGATGTCAAGATTTGTGTGTCATACAATACACGTTACATGTAACATGAAACATGAAACAAATATAATCAAACGAATTAAATTAACATTAAACAAATGTACCTCTACAAATTTCATATCACACCTAGGCTCGGAGTCTCTAGTGAATGTCAATGGTCTAGTAGAGAACTGATGCACATGCATACATTTTTTTGTCAATCCTTCATATGATTACATAACAATTATATGTATTAGTTTAAATGATTAAATTGATACATACATCTGGACTTGTCGATGGGACAAAAAATTGGGACCGAGGGATCTCTACAAGGGCCGCCAACACTCTGACCCTGAATTTTGAGCAATGTCAATACATTCTAATTAATTAGTCATTCACTATACATATGAAATTTGATCAAATTAGTTTATTATAATTGTAATTTACCTATGTGTTAATTCCCAATGTCTCATTTAGGAATTGATCAATGACTAGCCCATCATCCATACTATCTCCAACATGACTACCAAATGTGCATAAGGATCTGCATGATATGCACATGCGATCGTCATGCACAAAATGATCCTCCTTAACTAATGGACTTGTGCAATGAATGAGGGTCTGTGTCAAAACATTAATAGTCTCGAGAGTGCTGACCTCTACATGTTCCTTCACAACTAAAGGAATAATCACTTATTATATTGTCTTGTGTGTCAGGAGGAGGTCTTCCAATCAGTGCAAGTTGCAGAATTTCTTGTTCTTATTGTGGAGGGTTTTTGATTGGATCTTGTAGAGGGTTTTGGTTTCGATCTTTTTGGGGATTTTTCAATTTATTATTCACATTTCCTGATAAGAAACCAATTGCAATCTAAATAAATAAACAAATTTAAATAAAAAATGAAAAGAACCTACAAAACAATGCAAAAATATATAAAACAATACAAAAACATATAAAATAATGCAAAAACAAAGGTAGAAAACATATGACATGATGTCGATCTCAATCTCAATCTCAAACTTTGCCATGAGGAGGTATTTTAAGGAGGCAGGTGGCGAAAATCTTCAATTCCTTCAACTCGTGTACGTGTTGTGAGGAGGCAATCTTGCACAATGAACTTCAAATGAAATGGGTTGCGGGTTTGGAGCCCATTTATAAAAGTTCTTTTGTTTTACAAAGAACGTATGCACTATGGCTTGGTCATCCCAAGCCATAGTGTGTATGTGCTATAGCACATATGCGCTTTCTAAAACTAGAAAAAAAAGGTGTCATCTTTTTGGCACCACAACTTGGTGCACTTACCCAAATAGGAATATGGCTATGATGACCTCTTCCCTAGTAGGAAAATTTGGGGGCAGGAGAGAGAACATCATTTACATTCATAAGTGGCTTCTTTCCTCTTGGCACCTTAAAGGCTTAGTAATTGTCTAAGCTCTATTGAAGTGTGACTTTTGTTTCTCGTTTTGTCTCATGAAGGATTTCTTTAAAATCATTTTCTCTAGTCCTTGGCTCTTGGGGAATCTTGGACTTCCTCTATCTAAATGGAGACCTAGTTTTGATCTAGCTGCAAACCTCTCAAGAGTTGTCTCCACTTAGATTCCTCTCTTAGAGCTACCTATAGAATTCTTGGACGAGGATGTTCTTGAAGGAATTATGAAATCTTTTGGTTAATTCTTGGGAGCTGACATAGGCACTTGCAACTGTGCTCATTTTATTTTTGCTTAGGTTTCTTGTTTTATTATTTTTAAGAATGATTCTTCTAGTCTCAATGGAGATTAAATCTATATTTAGGGCCATGATTCAGCCTTATAATATAAGAACTCTACAACTTTCTTCCAATTTTTCTCTTCAACAAAACACCTATGTTCTAAATGCCCCCAATAAATATCATTGAAAATATGATGGTTATGTAGGCTTTGAGTCACACCTCCCTTTAGAGTGCTAGGATTGGGACATTGCTTAAATTTTTTAAAATTACCCCCCCTACTTGAAGTTGGATTAAATTAAATTGTGATGAAACTTTTGTTGGTAAATCAGGTTAGGTGAGTGGGGTGGCCATTTAATGAATTTAAGTGAAGAAGTTTTAGCTTCATATGTGATCAACCTGGGCATGCAAATGGATTATGAAGTTGAGATGCTAGCTCTATACTATGGTGTCAAATTACTAACAGGTTAAGGTTTCAAAAAAATTTTTTTGAAGGTGACACACTAAATGAGAGAAACAATTTGAATTGCACTACTAACATTGGATGGAACCAAAAGGATATAATAAATAAGACAAACCAATCACTTTTCATGGTGGATGAAGTTACTTTCCATCACACTTACCAAGAAGGAAATTATTCTATTGATATCCTTTCTGGGTTGGGAATGTAGATCAAGTATTTTGAAATTCGGGAAAACATGTCATTTATCCCTATGGTGGCTTGTGTGGAAATCATGTAGGATTTTGCCAACTCTAATAATAATGAAAATACATTTATTAAAAGTTAAGATGTACGCTTCCCTTCCTTTTCTTCAATTTTGAATAGTTTCACTCTCATTTCTCTAGCTTGTGAGTTTATGGAGTTGTAAAGGCTAGTTTTGGTTATTAAGTTTCATTAATTGTTGGTTATTAGATTGAGAATGTTATGGGTCAATAGAAACACATTTATGATGCTCTATATTTTGAGACGTAAGATGGTGGGGGTTGTATTAGATCGAATCTAATACATGTGAAGATTACAAGAATGATACAAAGGCCTATGATATTATTGAAAAGGGCTAGATGACCACCTTTATTAAGGGAATCAAGGGTTATAACCCTAACATTTCTTAGAGAATGGTGGTTTCCTATAATGAGGGTAAGATTACTAATGGGAGTGTGACATATATGATTACCCTAGAGAGCATTATGGAAGGTAATAGTTTGAGCACAGATGGAGTGTAAATCCCCCACAAGACTAAGATTTCCTTCAAGGAGTCCTTTAAGCTATTTTTGGAGCTCAGAGAAAAAAATTTGAGGCTACAAACATGGTTTAACATGGAGTAGCTACTAGAGTTTGGAAAACTATGGCTATGATTTTTAACAATTTTGTGGCTTGTGAATAAATCTATAAACACTTCCACTCTCATCTATTCACCATGCTTAAATCATTTTGGGAGGAATGTGAAATTCTGATTTTGTTATCATATTTTCTCTTCACTTTTTCTATCTATTAATAAATCCAAGGTTAAGGGTATCTTTCCTCTCCACCAGAGCTTGTTTTTTCTTCTTTACAAAATTTACACAGACCTTATTCATCAAAATGACCCTAATCTAACTATGAAACATAACAACCTTGAGCCTCCCTCCTATTTTTTCCTTTGTGAAGTAATTACACACCCCTCAAATGACCCCTAGAGATTCTTTTATCTTGGGAACTAGGATGATCATGACCATTGACTTAAACATAAAAAAGAGGAACAACCAGAGCTAGTTGAAGAAATTATCGATGTACCCAACCCTAGGGGTTCTTCCTAGGCCACAGACTCTTCCTAGACTTAAAAAAATTCCACCTAATTTTTTTCTTCTAACTCCCCACGTACTTCCCTTTCCCCCCTCCCCCAAGATTAATCTGGGGAACTAAAGATTCCTCTCTCTAGCTCTCCTTCCCTTCTACCTAGAATAGATGATAGAGTTGTTGATTTAGAGGATCTAAATTTACAGTCATATGATCTTCATATTTATTATAATAGGCTAAAGGAAGTTTCTAAGTGACTCTTATTCTAACTCAATATAGTCCCTAGAAATATTAATAAATTTGAGGCCCTAGTGGAGGCTAAATGAAAAGCTAAGGAGTGGACTAATAGTAATCAAGATGAAGCTTTGTGGGAGGTGGGAAAATACCCAATAGATAAGTTTCATAACTAGGAGTTGTTAGAACATAAAAACTTTGAGATTATCACTAAGGATAATAAGGAAATTAAAAAAAAAATTGGTTTCATGAAGGATTCCCAAGAGAAGTGGGAGAATAACTCAAAGAGTTGAGGATGTTTCCATTAGCAAGATCAAGGAGGAGCTCAATGAAAGGAAGCTCAAAAGAAAGTGGAGGGAGGATTCTTAGAGTAAATATTTGGTTCTACAAATGACTACCAAATAGGTCCCTAGGCTTAAAGGTACCACACCATCCTGTTTAGCCAAATTTTCCTCATTCCTCGATAAGCTCAAGGAGCTACATAGGTAGCTATGTATGCAGGGTTTTCTTCTGGTGGTCTCTGGGTTGTTTTTTTTTCTACATTCCAATCTTCAATAATGTTGATGGTCCATTTTCGTATTCGGTTTCAATGGTTCATGGTTAGTAATTTTTTTGTTCATAGTTTGAGGTTTGAGGTTCATGGTTTTTGATCACTCGATGTTGGTTGGTGGTTGGACTATGGTCTTCTTTTCTCAATTCCAACTCACAACTTACTATTATCTCCCTTTCCTACCTAGATCTAGACTAAGACTCTTTATTTATACTTTCCAAAATAACTTATAGAAGATTCTAGATCATCATATGGAGAAGGTCGACCAAATAATGATTTTCATACATAATAATGATCAATCCAATAAATTAAATTCCTAACAAAAATTAAATAAATAAGTTGAGTCACAAACAAAAATTAAACGGATAAATTGGTGAAATAAAACACCAAGAAAAAATAGCGAAGTCCCTAAGGTACTATGTGAATATAGAATAGGAATTCTTAATGAACAAAGGTCCCGAGTCACTTGAAAAATAAAGACAAGAACACATCCACCAAACAAATCAGCAACAAATTCACCAAGTAGATCCACAAGTGTAACCAAGTGCACATCTACCAAGAAAGATAGAAAGGTAACCTAGGATACTCATGCATCACACAATCAGGTTCGAAAAGAACTAATTTACCTAAATCATGAATGTGCCACAACCCAACCTTAATCCAACACAGATTGAGAAATCCTTGAAGCATCTTTAACTAGCATGTCCTTCCACTTTACCTAATATTCAAAGTAATCCTATCCTTTTGTACTCTTGTTGATTCTCTAATCCAAAATGTGCTTCATCTCTCTAGTCTTATTCTTAGGATAATTACTCAGTACTGTCAACTCGTCATCAGATTCATAATACTTGCACAAATCAGCAACATTAAATATAGGAGATATATCCATGTCATTAGGTGATTCAAATTTCATAAGCATTACCAATGTTAAGCTTTCTTAGAATTCTACAAGGATCAAAATTCTTCTTTTTTAACTTACTAAATGGGCCAAAAGGACATCTCCCTTTCTTCAAATTGACCATCACCTCATCACCAACTTCAAAATTCATGTGTCTTCTAGACTTATCAACATTCACCATATATTTATTATTACTCTATTCCAACTTATGTTTCACTTCCTCATGCAAATATTTCATAAATTCAGCAACATAACTCAAAGTGTGATATACCTCTATCCTATATTCTATTAAAAATCTCAAAAGGTGTCTTTCTAGTACTCACATTCACATAATTATTGTATCCAAATTCAACTTTTACCAATACTAAATCCCAGTTACTCAATTTATCTTCAACTAATAATTTGAATAAAATACCCAAGCTTCTATTAACAGGATATGTGTGTCCATCTATTTGTGGATGAAATATAGAATTAAATCTTGACTTGGTATCTAGTTTCTTCCATAAGGTTTTCAAAATATAACCAACAAACTTACTATCTCTATCAGGTAGAATACTTCTCAGTAACCCATGTAATTTAGAATACTCTTTAAAGAAAATCTCGAAAACATACACTACATTAGATGTATTCTTACATGGTATGGAATTTGTCATCTTAGAAAATGTATTAACAACAAAAAATACAGAATCATGCCCTCTTACAATCCTTGACTAGCCAGGAACAATATCGATTGTAATGTCACTCCAAGGTTTCCTAGGTACTAAAATAGGTGTATATAATCTAGTATTCTAACTCACTCCTTTTAAAACTTGAAAAACTCCACAACTCCTTACAAACTTATGAACATCCTTATAGAACTGTGGCCAATATTACTTCTCCTTAAGAAAAATATAAGTTTTATCAATACCAAAGTGTCTAGTCAATCCACCACTATGTTTCTTCTTAATCAAATTAACTAATCATAGATTCTCTTGGTATATGCAACTAAAATCCTTTGAACAACATACCTTCTTCAATAAAATATTCTTCATACTTACTTAATTGATCTGATAGATTTGGTACTTTACACTTTCTCCATGCCCATAAAAATTAGGGTCAATGTCATAAAAATACTTCATCTCATCAAATCCAAGAACTTAAACTTTCATCTTGGTCAAAAAATATATATTTGTCTGCTAAATGCATTTACAATTTAGTTAGATACTTCACTCGTATGCTTGATCACAAATGTGAAATTCTAAAAATACTCAACCCACTTCATATGTCTCTAATCAACTTATGTTGACTTCCCAAATATTGTAAAGCCTTATGATTAGTTTACAACACAAACTCATTAGGAATCAAATAATGTCTCCACTTCTTCAAATCCTGAAGAATAGCATAAAACTCTTGATCATACACAAAATACTTCCTCTTAGCATCATTCAACTTCTCACTAAAGAAAGCAATAGGTTTACTTTTTTGACTCAACACAACTCCAATTGCACTACCACTTGCATCACATTAAACTTGAAATACTTTATTAAAATCAGGCAAAGCCAAAACACATAATTTACTACCCATTATTTTCAAAGTCTCAACTCTTATCCCAACCATGTGTCCATTTGATATCCTTTTAATCTCATCTCATTGTTTTAGGCATGCCATTACAAATAGAACCAAAATTCTTGATGAATTTTCTATAGAAACTTGCTAAATCATGAAATGATCTTACTTCACTCACATTCAAGAATTTATGTAACCTTCTTAGGATCAATCTTCATACCATCATCTAAAATCACAAAACCCAAATATACAATCTCCCATTTCATAAGTAAATACTTCTTCAAATTGATCAACAAATTCTCTTCTTTCAATGTTTCTAATAATTCTATAATATGCTCAAGATGCTCTTCCTTGGTCTTATTGAATATCAAAATATCATCAAGGTAGACAATCACAAACATACCCAATAATTTCTTAAATACTTCATTCATCAACTTGATAACAGTACTTGGTGCATTAGTCAAACCAAAAGGCATAACCAACAATTCATTACAACCTTCTTTTGTCTTAAAAGAAGCCTTCCACTCATCCCCTTTTCTAATTCTAATTTGATGGTTGCCACTATTCATATTAATATTTGTAAAATACTTTGCTCCAATCAAACAACCCATTATATTATCCATCCTAGGCATGGGAAATCTATACTTCACTATTGGCTTATTAA
The DNA here is from genome assembly GCA_028749045.1 of Cupressus sempervirens. Classification (NCBI taxonomy): domain Eukaryota; kingdom Viridiplantae; phylum Streptophyta; class Pinopsida; order Cupressales; family Cupressaceae; genus Cupressus; species Cupressus sempervirens. The sequence goes on from CM053792.1 coordinate 333,575,010, forward strand.
TAACTCTAGAATTAGTAAACATTCTCCATACACCATTCTTCTTTGGTGTCAGTATTGAAGGTACAACACATATATGGACTTAAACTTTATCTAATCAAACCTTTCTGCAACAACTCATGCACTTTCTTGTTAAGTTATTCATTCTGTGTAGGTCTTAATATATAGGGTGCTTTATTTGGGAAACTAGCTCCAGGAATCAAATTCATATAATGATTCATACACACAACTATTGGTAAACCATTAGGTACACTCTAACACAATTTCCTAATACTCAATAAGCAACTACTCAACTTCTGCTTAAACATAATCAATACTAGCAACACTCATTTTACAAGAAATCACAAAAGAAAAGAAAAAAACATTTTCTTTCTTCATCTCTTTCACAAATTGATTTCCATTCACCATGCAAACCCTTATACTAGTACAATTAACCTCATATACACTTTCAATCAAATGTAACGATACTTTTCTCCTTCCATTCACTCAAAGAGTATATTAATTCAATCTTCCATCATGCATAGTATGTTTATCATACTACCATGGTCTATAAAATAGAATATGACAACCATTCCTAGGCATAATATCACAAAAGACTTCATCAAAGTAGTTCCCACAATCCATAGGAAAAATATCACATAGGACTTCATCAAAGTAGAACTTCCAATCATGAATTCCTCAATTCAATTTTAACTTACCAATAACTTATACTCATCCTTGATCCATAAAATATGATAGGATTTAGGGTGTCTTAGCCTCTACAAGTGCAACTTTATAACTAGTTCTTCTAATGCTCTATTTGCTAAACTACCACTATCAATGATCACCTTGTACAATACTTTCTTGTTGTCTTGCATCTGGTCTTGAAAAGACTTTTCATTGGGATAGTTTCCTCATCAATTCCCTCATTACACAAAGTTCTACTTACCATCAAGTTTTCTCCATCCTTAGGTCCACTTAGTGGACTAGCAGATTCTCCATGAACCAAAATATTTTTTCTTCTAGTACCTTCATCCTTCCTCCCAAAATCATTACCTTCAAAGGTTATACATGTCGTTCACCACACTTGAAACAAGTACCATGAAAAACCTCCTCTTTCATAACTACCTCGATAAGAACCACCTCTTACTTAGTAAGAACTACTACCTTTGCACTCAGTGTTGCCTATGTTGTCACTTTTCAATTTATATTTGTTGTTATCATGTATAATATTATTAGATCTGGTATTTTCTCCATAAGATCTACCTCTACCTCTTTGAAATCTTCCTCCTCTTCCTCTTTGTCTTTTTTTGTGCCTCTTTGTCAAGATCTACTCAGCTTTCAAGGCACATTGATATGCTTCTTCCACGTTATTGGGTTTCACAAAACTGATCTTATCCTGAATTACAATCTCAAACCATTTAGAAACCTTACAAATTTTTTAACCTTGTCATCAATATATCCAAATCTAATGTCCAATCTATAGAATTTCTTAGTACACACCTTCACACTCATAACCTTTTGACTCAAAGTTTGCATCTTTGTTAGCAAATTCACTTGATAATCTATAGGGAGAAACTTCTTTAGTTTTTTCATCATCTACAACTAGGTTCTAATCTTCTATTTTCATCTTTTTTGTTTATCAATTTGAAAATGTTCCCAACAAAGTAAAGCATGACCTTTCCACTTAGAAACTGCTATCTTCACCTAGCTATTATCAAGAGTGCTCTCAAGTTCAAAGAATTTCTCCATCTCAAAAATCCAATCCAACAAAGCATTGGTCTCCAATATTCTATCATAACTTACATAATTTTAATAGCAAGATTTGAATGTTCCCTAGATAAAACTCTCAATATTCTTTCCTCATCCTCTTCAACTTTAGGTTCATGACTAGGGTTAGGTTCATAATTTTAACATGATCAAGATGTACTTTTCTCCTCTATGTTTTCTCAATATCATCTAATTGGGCTGAAATTTTTTGCAACACATCCATAATAGAATTATCATCATTTCCTCTACGTCAAACCATTTTGAAAATAGATTCCTGCAAGATTGTAACCCTCTACAAGTTATAAATTAGACTCAAATCTTCCACCTACAACCAAATCAACTAGTTTTCTCAATGATCTAATTCCCACAAAAAACCTTCGCTCTAATACTTTGTAATGCAAGGGAGTGGATGATAGGTAGGGCCCCAAGGCATGCCTAATAGAAAAAAAACCTTGCATAGATCATATAATGGAAGAAAAGCATAAAGAGACACTACTAGAAAGGAGAAAGGAACAAAATCTAAGATCTTTTATTGATTTCCCAAATTTTCATTACACATGCCCGACTATGAGACCTTCCAAGTTACAACCAAGTATAAAGATTTATAAATACATAAAAATGTATCCATGATGCAAGATCTATACGATCTTCTTTTCCTAATTCCAACTCACAACTTATTGCTAGCCCCCTTTTCTTCCTAGATCTAGATCGAGACTCTCTATTTGTACTCTCCAAAATAAATTATAGAAGATTCTAGATCATCACATGGAGAAGATCAACCAAATAATGGTCTACACATATCTTAATGATTGATCCAATACATTAAATACCTAAAAAAAATTGAATATATAAGTCGGCTCTCAAATAGGAACCAAATAGAAAACTCGAATAAAGACAACACTAAGCAACAACAATAAGGTCATCAAGGCACTCTATGAATACAAAACATGAACACTTAGTGAACAAAGAACTTGACTCGCTCAAAATATAAAGGCAAGAAAACATCCACCAAGCAAATCAATAGTGACATCACCAAGAAGGTCCATAAGTGTAACCAAGTACACATATACCGAGTAGGATAGAAAGGCAACCTAGGATGCTCATGCATCATAGATGGATCTAGAAACATACCAGTAATGGTTCTTTCCTAATAAGATCGAACTTTCTATCTCAAAGGAATAAATAAGACAAAAAACCTCTCTGGAAAATAGTTTCAATTTGGAAGCTCACTCCTAAGATCAATTATTTTTGTTGGGCAGTTGATCACAATAAAATTTTTACACTGGATAATTTTTCTAGATTAGGGTTTATGCTCCTCAACAAATGTGTTATGTACAAAAATAAGGTTGAATCCATAGATCATATATTTCTATATATTGTTCCTTTTCTTATGACTTATGCAGTTTAGTATTTCACTCATTATAGACTCAATAGGTGATGCCAAGATCTATTACTCAAATGATCTACCTTTGGCATAACTCCCTTCTACTACACACAGTTCTTGTTAATCTTTGGCTTCAGATTCTTCTCACCATATCATGGATTCTATTGAATGAGAGAAATAATAGGATGTTCAAAGAGAAAAGAAAACTAGTTCTTGTCGCATTTTATAGAGTGAAAAAATCTATAAAGGAAAATATTTATTTTCCTTCTCTTATTAATGCTAGAATAAAGTAGAACTAGAACATTAATGAAGGCCTCATCAATTTGAAGTGGACAAGTATATTGAAAAGGAAAGAAACTAAATGGCATCCACCAGACACTAATTGGTTGAAATATAATGTTGATGGATGTTCTGAAGGATGCCTCATAATATAAAGGATGTGAGATTTAGTAAAAAATAGTGAAGGTCAAATGATTGTGGGTTTTCATAAAAATATAGGTGTGAATTCTAACAACTATGCTAAAGGACTGATAATGTGGAAAGGAATAAAAAATCTCCAAGATTCAGGAGTAGAGAATATTATAGTGAAATTAGACCCAAATCTCATTGCTAATACCCTCTAAAGGAAGAGTAGAAGCCCATGTAGATTGCTAATAAGATGCTTTATTTGGTAAACTAGCTAAAGAAATCAAGTTCATACAATGATTTATAATTCTAACTAGTGCAAAACCATCATGTACACTTTTTGAAATAATTTATTGATACTTGGTAAGCAATTGGTCAACTTCTATTGGGATGCACCCAATACTAGTGAAACCTAGTTTACAAGGAATCACAACAAAAAAAAAAATTCTTTCTTCATCTCTTTCACAAATTGATTTCCATTCACCATGTAAACCCTTATAGTAGTACAATTAACCTCATCTAGACTCTCAATCAAATATAGAAATACTTTTCTCCTACCATTCACACAGAGTATATTGATTCGATCTTCCATCATGCAAAGCATGTCTATCATACTACCAAGGTCTATCAAATAGAATATGACAATAATTCATAGGCATAATATCACATGGGACATCAGCAAAGTAGTTCACAGGATCTATATAGGCATAATATCACATAGAACTTCATCAAACTAGTTCCCAATCTTAAATTCCATAATACATTGTTCACTTATTAATAACTTATGTTCATCCTTGATCCGTAAAACATGATAGGGTTTAGGGTGTCTTAGCCTCTACAACTACAACCTTGTAACTAGTTCTTCTAATGTCAAATTCGCTAAATTGTCGCTATCAATGATCTCCTTGCAACATTTTCCTACCATCTTGTGTTTGGTCTTAAAAAGACTCCTCCTCAAGATAGTTTCCTCGTCAATTCCCTCACTACACAAAGTTCTCCTTACCATCAATCTTTTTCCATCTTTAGGTCCACTAGGTGGACTAGCAGATTCTCCATGAACCAAAACATTTTTGCTACTACTACCTTTATTCTTCCTCCCAAAATTATTACATTCAAAGGCTCTATGTCCTTCTTCACCACACTTGAAACAAGTACCACAAAACCTCTTCTTTCACAACTACCTTGACAAGAACCACCTCTTCCTTGGTAAGAACTACCACCTTTGCACTCAGTGTTGCCTATGTCATCACTTTTCAATTCAGTTTTCTCCTTATCTTGTACAGTGTTGTTAGATTTGGTGTTTTCTCCATAATATCTACCTCTACCTCTTCAAAATCTTCCTCCTCCTCCTCTTTGTCTTTTTTGTGCCTCTTTGTCAAGATCTCCTTAGCTTTCAAGGCACATTGATATGCTTCTTCCACGTTATTGGGTTTCACAAAATTGATCTCATCTTGAATTATAGTTCTCAAACCATATAAAAACCTTGCAAATTTTTCAACCCCGTCATCAATCTATCCAAATATGATGTCCAATATGTACAACTCCTCAGTATACTCCTTCACACTTGTATCCTTTTGTCTCAAATTTTGCATTTTCCTCAAAAAAATCACTTGATAATAAACATAGAGGAACTTCTTCTTTAGTCTGTTCAATATCTTCAACTAGGTTTTAATCTTCTCTTTTCTTCATCTTTGCTTATCAATTTGCAAATGCTCCCACTAAAGTGAAGCATGACCTTTCAACTTAGTAATTTCTATATTCACCTTCCTATTATCAAGAGTGCTCTCAAATTCAAGGAATTTCTCCATCTTAGAAATCTAATCCAATAAAGCATCGATGTCTAGTATTCCATCATAACTTGTAATTTCAACAATAGGCTTTGAATGTTCCCTAGAAAAAATCCTCAATAGTCTGTCCTCAACCTCTTCAACTTTAGGTTCATGAATAGGGTTTGGTGTCCCAAGAGCTCCTTCACCACCACTAACATCATCAAGATGTACTCCTCTCCTTTGTGTCTTCTCGATAGCATCTAATCGGACTGTAATTTATCATGGCATATCTATAATAGAATTATAAGCATTTCTTCTATGTCGAACCATTTTGAAAATAGGTTCCTACAAGTTATAGGTAGACTCAAATCTTCTACCCTAGAATCAAATCAACTAGGGTTCTCCACAATCCAATTCGTATGAAAAACCTTCCCTCTAATACCACCTAATGCAAGGGAGAGGGTGATAGATATGGCCCCAAGGAATGCCTAACAAACAAAAAACCTTTCATAGATCACACAACAAAAAGCAACACAAAGAGACATTGCCAGAAAGGTGAGAGGAACAAAATCTAAGATCTTTTATTGATTTGCCAAATTTTTATTACACATGCCTAACCATGAGGCCTTCCAAGTTACTGCCAAGTACAAAGATTTAGAAATAAATCAAAATGTATCAAACATGTGAGATCTATATGATCTTCTTTTCCCAATTTCAACTCATAGCTTGCTTCTATCCCCCTTTCCTATCTAGATCTAGACTAAGACTCTTTATTTATAATGTCCAAAACAAATGACAGAAGATTCTAGATCATGATATGGAGAAGACCAACCAAATAATATTCTACATGTATCTTAATGATTGATCCAATACATTAAATGCCCAACAAAACTTAAATACATAAGTTAGCTCTCAAATAGGAACCAAACAGAAAACTTGGAGGAAAAAAACATTGAGCAACAACAAAAAGGTCATCAAGTCACTCTATGAATATAGAACATGAACACTTGGTGAATAAGTGACCTGACACACTTAGAAAATGAAGACAAGAATGCATCCACAAAGAAAATCAGTAGTGAAGTCACCGAGAAGGTCCACAAGTGTAATTGAGCGTACATGTTTGGAGTAGGATAAAAAGGCAACACAAGATGCTCATGCATCATAGATGGATCTAGAAAAATACTAGTAATGTTTTTTTCTCAATAAGATTGAACTTTCTATCTCAAAGGAATAATGAAGACAAAGAACCTCTTTGGAAAATTGTTTTGATTTTGAAGCTCACTCCTAAGATCAATTATTTTTATTGGGTGGTTGATCACAATAAAATTTTAACACTAGATAAATTTTCTAGATTAGGATATATGCTCCTCAAAAACTGTGTTATGTGAGAAAATAAGGTTGAATCCATAGCTCATATATTTCCATATTGTTCCTTTTTCTTATGACTTATGGGGTTTAGTGTTTCCCTCTTTATAGACTCAACGGGTGATGCCAAGATCTATTACTCAAATGATTTGCCTTTGGCATAACTCCCTACTATCACACCCATTTCTTGTTTATCTATAGCCTCATATTCTTCCCACCATAGCATGGACTCTTTCGAATGAGCAGAATAATAGGATGTTCAGAGAAAAAAGAAAACTCTTTCTTGCCTTATTTTAGATAGTGAAAAGATCTATAAGGGAAAATATTTCTCCTATGACCTATCCAAAGAGTATTTCTTTTCCTTCTCTTATTGATACTAGAATAAAGTAGAACTTGAATATTAATGAAATTCTCATCAATTTGGATTGGGCAAGTATATGGAAAAGGAAAGAAACTAAATGGCATTCACCTGATACTAATTGGTTGAAGTATAATGTTTATGGATGTTCTAAAGCAAACCTCATAATCTTAGGGATGTGAGGTTTAGTAAGAAATAGCGAATGTCAAATTATTGTGGGTTTTTCTAAAAATATAGGTGTGAATTCTAACAACTATGCTGAAGGACTAGTATAGTGGAAAGGAATAAAAAATCTACAAGATTTAGGAGCAGAGAACATTATAGTTGAAGTAGACCCAAATCTCATTGCTAATATCCTATAAAGGAAGACTAGAAGCCCATGGAGTATCCTAAGTCTAATGGAATATTGTAGGAGAAGACTAGCTACTTTCAAGAGTGCTAAAGTTCAACATACACTTATGGAAGGAAATAAAGTGGCCGACTATCTAGCTAATTGGGGGCTTGACTATTCAGAAGGGAAGCAAAGCAGGTGAATGACAAAGATTTTCCAAAGGACATGAGGATTATTCTAATAAATGATATCACATCAAAGTTGTAAAGAGAGTGAGTTGGAGAATGCAAGTTGATCTTGTGTTCTTTCCATGAAGATATAGAATAGCCACTTAGATGGTATATGAAACTTTAGTCATATAAGTCTTTTATCTCTATGATATTCTTTTGTTTAAATATGAAAGTTGGCAGGAAGGCTAAAGCCAATGACTCCATTCATTTATTGTTTTTAAAGAGTTATACTAAGAGTACTAAATGTAGAAAGTTTATCTTAAAAGGCATAAAGATGAATAAGTTTCAAGATTTGTTAAATTTTGGGTGATACAAAGCCACTTATCTTAATATAATTACCAAGTATTCAATTACTTGGGAGATTTCAATTACATGTGGGAAAGATCAAAAGTATGATTTTTTATTGCTTAAATTAAATTCCCCATTTTACGATAAAAGTTGGAGTGCAGCTAACGTAACAAAGAATCATAATATATTATAAGTTATTCTATAGGTTCAAAGCCCTTCCCTACCTTCTTTATCAAAAACTATATATTTGAAGCCATCAGATCATACATTTAAGTAGTTATAATGTTGAGATTGGCAGCACAGAAAATACTCAGTAGAGTTGTCCAGCTATTGAATAATTCAAATTATTTTTTGTGAATTGTAATCTTAGTATATTATTTATTAATAAAAAAGAACTATTCATAAAAATAAAAAAAATTCAAATTGGCAGCACAAGAAATACCCAATAGAGTTGCCTAGTCATTGAATAATTTGAGGACAGCACATTAAGTGAAGCAAGCTGTGATAATACGACACTTAATTAGTATTACTATAATAAAATGGCTTAGCTAAAACCTAAGGCATCACGCAAATTTACAATTGTAATGCATAATTTAGTGAAAAGGCCAAATATTTTTGTGCTGTAAGTTTTCTTGTTTTTTGGGGGAGGCTTTGGCTCCCCGTTATGGGATACCAGCAGCTGAAACTTAAATATGAACTCTGAAAGAAGTTTTTCTTGGCCCAAACAATTGCTGTATTAATAGATACATTGAACTTTCCTTTTCTCAATTGTATTGTAAGCAGGGAAACGAAATTGAAGAAGAGAATGCCAGACTTCACTTGAAGGTATCTATGTTTTCTCGAATTGGCGTTTGTATTTCGTTACACTGTATTTCTTCTGATTGATAAAAACAAAGTGTAACTATACAGGTTCAACAGTTGAATGAGCGCTCCAATTTGGAGAACAGTACTGCAGTGGAATTCTTGTTGATTGAGCCTTCGGAGACTCATGATCGTCCTCAGTCATCTGAAAGTATACATAATTCTTTCACTCCCACGAGCCAACACAAATCAAGCACTATTCAACGCAATGAGGCTGCAGACACTTCCTTGCAATTAGGGTACGCTGCTTAGATTTTCTATAATCTGCTTGCTTCGAATAATCTGGCATTATTCCATGTTGATATAATAAAAACCCAAACTACTGTTACATGTTTCAGGTTGCCCAGCTGATGCCTGGTTTGGTGTTTCCTCACATAACTGATTAGGAGCTTATCACCTGAATTATGATGAGAATTGTTTTATATACTTTCTTTCCATAACGAATGGTAACATAATGTCACGAATATTAGATTTAGAATATAATTTGCCACAAATATTAATTTTATAATATACTTAGAATCTGTAACTTCAATTCTGATTTTATCGTATGATAAAACAAGGATATGGTACTTCGTTGGCAGAGATTCTCATATTTCTGATTTCAAATTCATTCGTGCAGAGCAAAATTATCATATAAATGTGCTGGCATAACAAATGTGACTGTTCTGTGGGACAAATGGTAAATGACTGGACTGTGTGTTTTACTTCAGTATGCTTCAAATGCTGTCCTATCTTTTTTATCCTGTTTTCATTATGTTGTCTCTGGTCTCTGCTATTACTGGATTATTGTATTTACTAAATTAGTAATGTACTAAATTGTGTCGGACTGTGCTGTGGTTGGAGTCCAGTGTGATATTATATGAACATGTCATTTTGTGATTGAGACTCATGGTTTTAAGCTAAGATTGCTGTTCTCACGTAAGAATATGATCTATTGGAGTTCTATGAATATGAGCTAGTCGCAATATAATGGATTAAAATGTTTATGATTAAAGGAAAATTGTTTTTACAAAGATCAGAAACCCAAGTCTTTATAACAAAACCAAAAATAGGAGACTGACACCTCAAAACAATTTGTACAGGCTTTACAGGACTATGATTTTTTTCTTAACTATGCTATCTATGCTATCAATAGGGGTGATACTCTTCTTTACCTCATAGCAGCTTAGTGTTGGATAGTCTAATTGTCATGTCTGTTCATTTTATATTTTTCTAATTTGTCTTTTTGTTTTTTCTTGAAGACTGATGTATAAATATGCAGACAAAGCTCTTTGTATTCAAACTATGAACTACTATGACTGAATAAAATATTTGCTCTGCTCTCCTAATATGAAAGTAGCTACAAATTGTGATAAACCATGATAAATTATATATCTGTTGTGTCATTTTTACGATTAATTTCTAATTTTAACAGTCCAGCATAAAAGCCTTCTCAGTCTTCTCCCTGCTATCATCTGAATCCTCAGCATGGCCTTTGTTCTTGTTAACTGTACCTATATCCATGAGGTGAGCTTTCTTGTTCGAATTCACACTAACTGATGACTAAGCAGAGCTATCCTTTTGCATTACTTGTAGAACCCCTTCCCGTTCAATAAATTTCTTTAAAACCCTCGGTGGAATTATCCATGACCATTTTACTAACTGCAATTATTCGCCCTCAAAGAGTCTTCAAGCTTGTTAATACACTACTGATGGTCTTTCCTCAAATCGCTATTACCCTTGGCTAAAGTTTTGTCACTTGCTATGATCTTATCAAGACTCTGGTTTGAAGGTGAAGATCTGTAATTGAATTCATTTATTTCAGCAACTATCCATGAAAATATAGATATATATTTCTATTGTATTTTTGACATTTATATTCATAATAAGATTTTTCTAAGAATTGATGAGACCCTCTTAATTGGAGCTTCTTTATGTAAAATTTTCTACAGCTGTAACTTGTAGAACAACTAGATCTAGTTAAGAAACAAGCATAATTTGAATCATCATTAATCATCGCTAAACATAAATTACTGTGAGATCTGCACAGTAACTAACAGTTTTCTACAAATTACGGATGTAACAGATCGAGCAGCTAGAGTTAACTAACTCTAACACTAACTGACAAGAATAGAAAACTAATAAAAAGAGATAAGAGGGAAAATTTAGAAACCCCTCTTTAAGATCTACACAAAGACCATGGAACAGTTTTTGGAGGCTTCATACATCTTGAGATTTCTTCCTACACATTCCTTTCAATATTGGGGAGACTTCATTCATACAACTTCAGTTTTGTCTCTTCCTAAAGGGAAGAATGTTGTTCAAAGATCATGGACCACCTTTTACACACAGTTTCAAGCATCTTCCATTCACTACACACCATGGAGGGATCTATCTTCTCTTCTATTCCACTTTCTTGGAGAGCTTCATGGGGTCAAAGAAATTGTAGTACAGTAGTTTTATTGCTTTAGTGATAACTAATCTGAGGGGAGGTTATATTCCCACTAAGTTTTCCCTCTTTCTTCCTTCCTTTCATTATTTTTTCATCTCTTCGTAATTAGACTTTGGGGATAGGGGGACGGGTTGTTAGCATAGACTTTAGTGGAGTAGTTCGCAGACAACTTAACTTCTATTATGTTCATGATCGACATGCTTTCTATGTAATTAGTGGATTTGTCTCTCATGCATAAGTCTCATCAATGACATCTCAAGATTGTATTAACCTTTGTCTCTTCTTCCACCATAAATCATGTGTGGAGGGTAATTTCTACTCATGCAAATTGCTATCTGTTCACCTTCATTCCCTGCAGTCATTCATTAATGAAATTATTTATTTCTCATTGATTGTTCCACTTAGCATATCAATGCATAATTTATAAAATGAAAAGTTACTCCATTAAATAATGTCTGCAGCAAATGAAGGTGAATAGATAGTAGTTTTCATGAGAAGAAACTACCCTCCACACATGATTTATGGTGGAAGAAGAGGCATAGATTAATGCAATCCTGAGATCACATTAGTGAGACTTATGCATGAGAGAGGAATCCACTAATCACAAAGAAAGCATGTGGATCATGCACATAGTAGAAGTTGTCCACAAACTAGTGTAGTCTACTACACTAAAGTTTTTCACTAACACCTCCCCCCAAGTCTAACTAAGGAGAGAAATAAAAAAAATGAAAGAAAGGAGGAAAGAGGGAAAATCCAATAAGAATAAACCCCCTCTGCCCCAGAATAGATGTTACCAAAGCAATAAAACTGTCATACTACAATTTCTTCAATCCCAAGAAGCTCTCCAAAAAAGTGAAATAGAAGAGAAGATAGATCTCTCCACAGTGTGTAGTGAATGGCAGATGCTCACACTGTGTACATAAGGTTGTCCATGATCTTTGAACAACATTCTTTCCTTTAGGAAGCAAAAAATTTGAATTTGTACGAATGAAGTCTCCCCAACCCTAAAATATCATGATGTATGATGCCTTTGAAAACTGTTCCATGGTCTTTGTGTAGATCTTGAAATGGCTAGAATCTTTTAGAAAATGATGTAGAATGTAATAAAAAGACATTTATCACCTTAGAAGGAAAATAAATAGCTTCAAAATGTTGCACAAATGTATCCAAACTCATATTAATCTATAAAGAATGACCATGTAGAGAAGGAAGAAGAGGGTCAAATGGTTCCCTCAAAACAATTGATGAAGAATCACCTTCATCAAAAAGAAGATATATAAAATTAATACCATCGTCTAGATTCATAATGAGGGATTCTACAAACAAAAAAGATATGTCTGATAGAAGTTGATCCCAATGAATTGAATCCGGAAGACAAAAATGATCCTGTTGCAAAGAATCATTGGAAGATTTCAATGAAGCAACTCTAATCTTTGAAGAAACAACAAGAACATTAGGGTTGTCAATAAATTGATCATCAAAGAAGGATGTGTCCAAATCAGAGGGAGCAACTAAAATCTTAGTATCACCCGTAGAAGTCTGGTTATCTAAGGAATCATCACTTTCAAATGAAGAATCAATGTCTTCTTACAATTGTTGGATAATGGCCCAAGAAATGAAAGGGCACTCTGTATGCTCTATATGATATTAAAAAAATTCTCAGAAATGGTAGGACATATTAGTCCATAAACAATATGATTACTATTAAACCATGCAATTTTCTTTTTATAATAGATCTTCCTCAAGGCAGTGATTCAGTATCCTTTTTTTCCAAGATAGATAATTCTCTAAGGTTAGCTTGACAAAAAAAGGATGGAAATAAATACTAGACATCATTGATCTCCCCAAAAATGGAACTTTATATTAGTTTGTGATTTCAAAAGGAAACAAATTAACAACCCCCAATCTAATGTGAAAATTTGATCATTAACAAGTTCTAATCTGCAATACCTACAAATAAAATCAATGCTTCTTCTTCCAACTCCCGTGTGCTCTGATACCATGTAAAAATTTATCTAGCTATAAGTTGTAGAACAACTAGATCTAGCTAAGAAAGAAGCATAATTTGCATGGATAAAAAAAAATAGAATTACAAACCAGAGAAAACAGAGAATTTAGAAAACTGCTCACATTCCATAAAAATTGCTTGAATACAAGAAGCATTAAGCATGCTTTATAAAAACTAAACTACCCTAAAGAAAACATGCAAAATAGTATGCCCAATATTCATCATTAAAATCACCTCTAAACATAAATTACGATGAGATCTTCACAATAATTGAGATTTAAAAGCAAATTATGAATGTAATAGATCAAGCACTTAACTAACTCTAACACTTTCTCCATGTCAATAGGGATGCCCATAAGAATTGCCATATCCATGTTTCCCATACCTTGAGAAGGAGAAATAGGGGAAATGGTGTTTGACTTAGTATAAGGCTTTATGATGATTTTTCTAAATAGAACAACTTCATCCTATCCCTAGTATAGAGTGGCTCGAAGAGTTTTTGATTTAGTTTTGTTTTATCCAGAAGACAAAACTACTTTTTCCTTTCCCTTTGACAATAACACTGGGGTTCAAAGAATCAAACACATTATCATATGATCGTGTGTAGTTAGAGACACTACCATTAGAAATAACAACTTTCTTATGAGTATGGGAAGTAGAGGAGGGATGTTTCCTTCTATTCAAATGGAAAAACTCATCATGTCGTCAAAATTAACTTACTCTCGATCTATGGAAGTATCCATATAATGTATCCTAACATTCATTTTAATCAAAATGACCATTTTAGGGAGTGTTTATTTGTAAATGAATACCCTAGCATATTCCATAGCAAGTAAAATCAATTCTTGATGAGGAAAAAAAGGGAAGAAAGATTTTGCATGAGCATGTTGAAAATGATTTATAGATGGAAACAAATAGAACAAAAAGAAAATACACTTATTGTGCATAAAATGGTCAAGGATAACAAAACTAAAGTAAAAATTTCTACAAAATTTAGGAACAAGGGTGAAATAATACATAATTACTTCAACAACATCTGATTATAAACTATAAAGGGAAGCTCTACACAACCCTCGTTGGTATATTGTTTACATTGTCTCTTTGACCTCACTAAAATAATTTTGAAAAAATCATTGCTTCATTGATACACTTCTTATGTCTATAAAAGTTTGTACCCTATACTAGTTGGTTTGAGACCTTTACAATATTTTTTCATTGATTTATAATTGAAGGCCATATAATCTTAGAGTACCCACCATCCATCCTTTGCATCAACCCCATGAATTTTGTATCTCTTGATTTGTTGAAGTTAATATAATTTCCTCATCTGTAGAATTGGTTTTCCCTTAGGGCTTTTTCCAAGGATGATTTGTCCAAAAACATTGTGTTCTTTGTATTGTGAATTTCTTTCCTTATTTTATAAGTGAAGTTGCAATTTTTATTTTTTGATATTAGCTGGGAATTTATTTTCGGCAGTTTAATAATCATTTGCAACAGGAGATTAATAATCAATGACTACAATAGGAATTTTCACATGGTATCAAAAAGGTGTTGAGGGTAGAAGAGTTTTGCCATAGGAAAAAAATTGAGGGTTTATTAAACTTAGATTAATCTCTTTAGATTTATTATTGCTTGAATCCCTTAAGATGGCTTCAATTGGTTTGAGAGATCAAGATAGATTGGATGGTGCCTCGAATTTTGGTGTCTGGAAGGTTTGACTTTCTTTATTGTTGGAAGAGAATGGTATCAAGGATTATGCTACCACTAGTATAGATGTACCTACAAATGCTACATAGCTTGAAATATAAAAGAAAGAAGATGCCAAAGTGAGGAGGATAATCCTTGATGGTGTCAAGGATCATATTGTTCCACATATCTTGGAGCTAGATACAACGAAGAAGATGTGGGGCATCATTCTGAATCTATACCCAAATGCTACAACCAATAGGAAGATGATTTTGAGAGAGAAGTTGAAGAATACCTAGATAAACTAGGGAGAAGACATCAAAAATTACCTCACCAGGCTTAAACTTATCAAGGACAAGTTAGTAGTTGTTGGAGATAGCCCTAGTAATGATGAGCTAGTGAGAATAGCCCTAGATGGGTCTACTAAACAATGGAGTGTCTTTGTTCAAGTTTTTAGTGAAAGAGATACCTTACCAAGTTGGGATCAACTATGGACTGATTTCACTTAAGAGGAGTTTAAACTAAGTCTTGTCAATGGGGCCAACAAGAGTCAGAAAGTCAGGTGGAATAGGAAATTGTTGCCCTAGCAAGGAAAGGAAAAGCAAAGAAGGGGTCTAGAAAAGGATCAAATTCACAAAGTGAAAAGAAGAAGAAGGAGCTTTCTAAGGTTAAGTGCTTTGGATGTCATGAGTATGGTCACTATGTCATTGATTCCTCAGAAAGGAATAAGGCAAAGAAGTAGGCAGTAGCTTCAGAAAGTGCAGAAGAACTCTTCATTAGAATGGAAGATGAGTTTGCACTTATAGCTTGTATGGTGAGCTCAACATCATAAACTATCTGGTATATAGATAGTGGAGTGTTATTTCATATGATAGGAGTTAGAGAGTTTTTCTCTAGTTATAAGGAGGAGAGCACCAATATCCAGATTTCTATGGGAAATTTGTCCAAAATCAACCTAGTTGGGAAAGGGACTATTTAGTTTCAGAGGGGGAATGGAAAGATTATTCTAGTTTATGATGTATTGTATGTGCCAGGCTTAGGTATGAATTTAATTTCTATATTTTCTCTTCGAGATAGAGGGTATAATGTACTCTTTAGAGGGACACATGTGTTGATTAAGTGCAAGGATTGGAAATCACCCATAACTATTGGAGTTAGAAGTGGTCACCTTTATAGGTTGCAATTTGATACTCCTAAGGCACTCATGAGTAGCAGTAATCCTAGAGATCTTGGAGAGCTATGGCGTAGGAGGATTGACCATATTCATCATGGAGCACTCAAATTTCTTCATGAGACAATGACAAGTGTTCCAGAAGTGAGCACAGAACATGATGGTGTATGTAAGGGATGCGTGTTAGGGAAGTTTGTGAAAGCATTTTTTCCAAGGAGTGACACCAAATCTAAAGGTGTTCCTGATCTAATACATTCATATGTATCTGGACCGATGTCGACAAAATATCTCAGAGGATATGAGTACTATGTTACTTTTATCGATGATTTCTCCAAGGAGACCTGGATATACTTCTTGAAGACCAAGGATGAGTTTTTCTATCAATTCCAAGAGTTTAAAGCTCTAGTGGAGAACTCAATAGGAAGGAAGATAAATGTTCTTCGGTCAAACAATGGAGGCGAGTATAAAGGAAATAACTTCCAGGAGTTCTATACCAGAGAAGGAATCAAGTGAGAGTGGATTGTTCCTTACAATCCATACTAGAATGGAGTTGCTAAGAGAAAGAACCATTCTATATTGGAGGTGGAAAGAGCTATGTTGCATGACTAGGACATGTCTTGCTATTTATGGGCAAAGGCATGTAATACAATAGTCTACATTCATAATAGAGTTCCACTCAAGGTACTAGGGAAGATGACACTAGAGGAAGCTTTCACATGTAAGAAGCCAGATGTTGGTCACTTTAGAATATATGGGAGTTTGGCATATTATCATATTCTAGGAAATACATGTACCAAGTTAGATTAGACTGTAGAGAGGGGGTACTTTGTTGGGTATAGTGAAACCTCAAAGGCATATATGATTTTATCTTATTGTTAGACATGATGTTAAGCTCATGGAGGAAAAGGCATTTAGAAGGTCCAAAGATTTTCCAATAGATGATCAGAGTGAGAGACCAATAGAATCTTGAAGGCCTAGTCAAGGGTAACAAAGCACAAGTACAATTACTAGTACAAGTGCAGGCTTAGGTGCTGAAGTTTCACAAAGCATGGAGCAATAGGTGCAACAAAAAATGCATCTAAAAGAATTAGAGGTTGATATTTCATCCTCTATAGTTAGTAGCAGGAACCATGAGGTTCAAGAGACACAAAGGGTTACTCAAGAGTTTGTGGGAGCTCCTAGAAGGAGTACCAGAGAGCGGAGACAACCAATAAAGTTCAATGACTATGTGGCATTAGTTAGTGAGTTGGTAGATAGTGAACCTTCCAGCTATCAATAAGCTACACAAGATCAAGTATGGCAGGATGTTATGATTGAGGAGTATAACTAAATTATGCATAATGATGTGTGGGAGGTAGTCCCTAGACCAACAGATAGAGCAATAGTTGGATCATGTTGGATCTATAAGATAAAGAACAGTGCAAATGGTAGCATCAAAAAATACAAGGCAAGATTCATGGCCAAGGGGTTCTCTTAGAAGGAGGAAATAGACTATAAGGAGACATTTGCACTAATGGCTAGGTATACTTCTATATGAGCTGTGATCTCATTTGCAACACAGAGGGGTTGGCAAAACCATCAAATGGATGTCAAGAAAACATTCCTTAATGGCGAGTTAAAGGAGGAGGTAAACATAGAGCAACCAGAAGGCTTTGTAGCACACAACAAAGAGACCCACGTGTGCAGATTGAAGAAAACCTTGTATAGACTCAAGCAGGGTCCCAGAGTGTGGTATGAGGGCATTGATAGATACTTGCAGGAAATGGACTTTGTGAAGAGTGAAGTGGATGCTAACTTCTACTACTTGATGGTTGAAGGAGAAGTTCTCATTCTTGTTCTTTATGTGGACGACTTGTTTCTTACAGGTGCACTATGGCTCATAAAGGATTACAAGAGGGATGTTGTAGAGGAGTTTGAGATGAAGGATTTAGGACTTATGCACTACATTCTAGGCATAGAGGTGTGGCAAACAAATGGAGAGATTTTCCTTGGTCAAGGAAAATATTGCATTAAAATCTTGAAGAGATTCGGAATGGAGGATTACAAAGTCTTGTCTACACCCATGATCACAAATTGAAGGAAGGTAGATACATCTAAGGAAAACGATGTGGATCCCACTTTATATAGGCAATTGATTGGTTTTCTTATGTACTTGGTCAACAACAAGCTAGATATTGTTTTTGCAATGAACTCACTTAATCAATTCATGGTTGAACCAGAGACAGTGCATTGGATAGAAGCCAAGCATGTGCTACATTATTTGTGTGGTACAATTGAGTATGGGATCATATATGTTTGATGTGAAGGTATCAAGTCGATGGGCTATGCTGATGCAGATTGGGCAGGAAGTACAATAGACAAAAGGAGCATGTCAGGGTGTTGTTTTAGTTTGGGATTAGGAGTTATATCTTGGTTCAACAGGAAGCAAAAGTTTGTGGCTCTGAGTTCAGTAGAAGTAGAATATATAGCAGCTAGGATGGCGACAAGTGAAGCTATATGGCTTCAAAAGTTGTTAGTAGCCTTGTTTGGTTAGAAGGTTGACACTACTGTGATACACTGTGATAATCAGAGTTGCATCAAGTTGTCCGAGAATCCAATATTTCATGATAGCTCTAAACATATAGACATCATATATCACTTCATTAGAGATTGTGTACAATAGGGAGTTGTTCAGCTACAGTACATACCTATAGAGTAGCGGGTAGAAGACATTGTGACTAAGGCATTGGGGAAAGAAAA
Source organism: Cupressus sempervirens (assembly GCA_028749045.1). NCBI lineage: Eukaryota > Viridiplantae > Streptophyta > Pinopsida > Cupressales > Cupressaceae > Cupressus > Cupressus sempervirens. The sequence continues at coordinate 333,593,782 of CM053792.1, forward strand.
ATCCATCTTCTTCAGAGATAGGTGTCATGCAGAATAACTTCCTCACTAAGAGGAAGAGTTAGTTTTGGTAGCTTGGACACATGTTCATCCATATGTAGTTAATTAGCAAATAATTGTTTTGCTATCTAATTTGTTAGATTAGGGACAAATATTTGTTAATTAATTTACCACTTTTGGAAGCAACTAGAAACTAACTTGGTTAGGGCTGTTAAGTTGTTTTAGTCTTGACCGTCGACTGAGAATCAATCTTGATCATTGGTTTTCTAATAGGAGTAGTATAAAATTGGTTCAAAGGGGGCATTTGGAGAACAAGAAGTTTGTGGAAGCATTTGCAGTGTTAGCAAATGAATTTGCAATGATAGCAAACAGTCTTGCAGTGTTAGCAAGGGTGCAATGATAGCGTTGGGAATAACAGCAGAGGAATATCAACACGAGAAATGAGGAGGTTGTCTGAGTTGTACCAGTGAGAGGCAATGGATTTTCTATATCTTGATTTGTTGAAGTTAATATAATTTCCTCATCTGTAGAACTTGTTTTCCCTTTAGGGGTTTTTCCAAGGATGATTTGTCCAAAAACATTGTGTTCTTTGTGTTGTAAATTTATTTCTATTTTTAATAAGTGAAGTTGCAATTGTTATTTTTCAATATTAGTTGGGAATTTATTTTCAGCAGTTTAATAATCATTTACAATAGGGGATTAATAATTAGTGATTACAATAGGAATTTTCACATGGTATCAGAGAGGTGTTGAGGGTAGAAGAGTTTTACCATAGGAAAGAAATTGAGGGTTTATTAAACTTAGATTGATCTCTTTAGATTTATTATTGTTTCAATCCCTTAAGATGGCTTTAGCTGGTTTGAGAGATCATGACAAATTGGATGGTGCCTCGAATTTTGGTGTCTAGAAGCTCTGACTTTCTTTATTGTTGGAAGAGAATGGTATCAAGGATTATGCTACCACTGATATAGATGTACCTACATATGCTACATAACTTGAAATATACAAGAAGGAAGATGCCAAGGCCAGGAGGATAATCCTTGATGGTGTCAAAGATCATATTGTAGATAGTAGTTTTCCACAATCCATTAGAATTCTTAGCTGTGTTTTCTGGGTAGATTGTGTTACAATTTTTGCATCAACGTTTCGGATCACACTCTGTGATCCATCATCAGGATGAGAGAGCTGAAGGAGAAAAAAAAGTAGAAAGATTGCAGACTCAACAAGGATAAAAAGGTTGGGAAAGGAGGGGGGGGGGGGGGTAGGTGCACCCCAATCAAGACAAGTATGAGGTTCAACAAAAGGGACAAGGAGGGAGGGGAACCCCAAAAAATGATAAAAATACATCCAACCACAAGAGGGGAAACAACCACCAGAAATAATGACAGAACTACTATTAAAAACCAAAGTGAAAGAAAAATTAAACAAAAGAGGGTGACCCGAAGGGTGAATAAGAAGGCTGGAAACAAAATAAAAACACAACCAAAGAAGAAAATGCATAAATATGCATGATATTCATTAAATAATTAAAAATATAACCAACCTAAAGAAATGCCAACGAAATTCTAAAAGAATGATGACCAAATAATATAATAGAAATTATTATTGTATAATAATGGTCATTATTATATAATAATAATCAATGTTATATACTCGTAATCATTACTATATTATAATAAGGGAAAATGGTAACGGACTAAAACGACCCAAGAAAGGGACTATGAGACAAAACGGCAAGGATACAACACAAGAACGCTTGAGAGTGCTTGTGTTTAATACGGACACAAGCGTAAACACCAAGGAACAAAATTGACCCACACACACACACAAAAATAAAAATTTTTTTAAGAAATAAAAGAAACGATAATGAAAATAAATAGTAAATGAATCACTAACTAAAGAAAATAAGTACAATAATAATAATAAGTAAATTATAACAATAATAATAATAATAACCAGAATAGTAGAATAAATAACTAGATAATATCAATATAAAAATAAAATAAATAAATAAATACAAAAAATAAAAATAAAAATAAATAAAAAATTTTTCGAAGCTGAAAATATGAAAAGCAGAAGATAAATAAAACTAGAAGAATAAAACTAAGGATCATATTGTTCCACATATCTCGGAGCTAGATACAACGAAGAAGATGTGGGACGCCATTCTGAATCTATACCATAATGCTACAACCAATAGGAAAATGATTCTCAGAGAGAAGTTGAAGGATACCTAGATAAACTAGGGAGAAGACATCACAAGTTACCTCACCAGGCTTAAACCTGTCAAGGACAAGTTAGTAGCTGTTGGAGATAGCCCTAGTGATGATGAGCTAGTGAGAAGAGCCCTAAATAAGTTTATGAAACAATGGAGTGTCTTTGTTCAAGTTTTCTGTGGATGAAATACCTTACCTAGTTGGGAAATTCACCGGCACTTTTACATGTAAATAAAAATTTAACTTTCAAAGTTTCTCAGGTCATTGGTGCCAATAAAATTTTAATCCACGACCAGATTGCGTTGTAGGACTGTTTCAGAGGCGTTACATCATCTCATCACAGGTCTCTAAATTCAATCAAACTTTCCGAGTTGGAGAAGATTGTAGATGTGGCAAGAGTCCATACATCCAGCAGCACTGCTTTGAGTGATAAATTTATGTGTCTCGAAGGAGTCGCTGATTTGGGCATAAAAATTGAATCAGCACAATGATAATCTACCAATTTTCTGTTTGGTTAAATGAACAAATGGATTTGGACAAATTTTACATTGCTAATGGTATTGATTAATGCAGACATGATTAACATTCCATATTTAAAAACCCACAACTGTAGACTCCATATTTAACCAACAGGATTTGTGCTGGTCAGATATGATACTCTATTTTGATCTTCAAATATAAGATCTTAACACAGACACGTGATTCCTCGTAGAAATTCAAACCTATATTAATTATTGCTGTAGCACCCGATAGATATATGCTACACACATTATCTGCTCTGTTTTAACACAGAGAATTGTCATCAATTCTTCACATTGATTGTTCTTTTTGTCTTCTTAGTGCTCTCATTCTAAACTCATTGATAGAGCTATAAACCTAAAATCTTTACCAACCAAGGCACATGTCATATTAGCAACAGTTAAGGAACAATGTTTTGTACTGATGTGTTGTTCATTGCTTTACATAATTTCAATTTTTACTCATCTGTGTTTTATATGCACGTGTCCAGTCATATGGTTCCAATATATGCTTCACTAATGTTGACGCCTCTTGTTAAATTGCTCGGGTTGTCCCAGAAATTCAGATTCCAAGACAACGTTTTGAAAAGCCCTAGTCCATGTGACCGTGGGGTCTGGCACCCCGGCACCCCGGCGGGAGGGCTCAAGTCTAGGGATAGAACTGAAAAACATGATATAAAACAGAACCAACGAAACCACGGATATCAATGCACTGGCAACTATGTTCTACTGTAATCATTCATCTATTCCCAAGTGCACTTGCAAACATTCAGAACAAAAAAATATAGACACCACCGGATATACCCCTGTAACTTATGAGATACAAGCACTACAAATATAGATAATCTTATATACTTGCAAGTGTCACGTATTTAGATATAAATATAGATTTGTAGATTTGTGTGTAATAGGTTTTTATTTTTATTTTTATTTATTTTTTAATTTTATTTTTTAAGAATTGTTTGGATAGGTTCGTTTACTAAATTTGTTTTGATTTTATTTATTCATATTTCATTTTTATCTTTATTGTATTTGTCAGAGGTAGATTGTATTGCAATCAATTGTGCATAACGAGTGATTAATTTTATCTACTTCAACCAATGAAATGTAATTATTTTTATAATTAATTTAATGTTTCAATTGTTTCTAATCTTTATATGTCAAATCTTAATTTCTAAAATAATGAAAAATATTTTACTTTAAATTTGATTGGCTCATATTATTTGAGTCTTATAGGAGTGGATTTACTACCTTATAATTAAGGATGAAATATATATATATGAAACACATAAGACTTATTTCAAACTCATAAAACTTGTCAAATAATTTTTTAGCTATAATAGTTACATATTGTAAATTCAAAAATGTTTTTATGAATAATAATTGTTTTTAATTTTAATAATTTTAATAATTTAAAGAGAATAAGTGAATTCTAACATTACACTGATATGATAATGTTTTTAAATTATTTTTTGTAAAGAAATTATTGTTCTTCAAATATTTTAAAATGTATGAAAATAATTTTTTTAACTTAAACAAATATTGATAAAATTTAATTTAATAAACAACATTATAGCTCACTATTAAATTAATATTCTTAAACTATTATAACTTATCTCAACTCACTATTTTCAAACTATTAAATTTTTAATCTTAAACTATTATAACTTCCAAATACAAGCCATTACGTGACACTTGTTTTTATTCTTTTGTATTGGTCTAGTCTAGTAGGTTTGCACTTTTTAGTTCTTTATGTTTTTTAGGCTTCTATAGATTCTCTTCTTCCTCTCATCTTTTGTGCTTCCCTTCCCCATCTTCTTTCCTTTTATTCCCCATTGTTGATGCTTGATCTGCATATTTTACTTTTCCATTCTTGCAATCTCTCATTCTAATGATGGATCACAATCCAAAACGTTGATGCTAAAAAGATATATACAATAAAATCCAAAAACTAATATTTACATGTCAACATAGTGGTTTTTCTAAGTACCATTATGGATAAAAATATTTTTTATTTAACTAGTAGGAGAAACACCTTAATCCTAGCTATTACAACTTAATAGGTAACTACATAGACTTGGGCCATTACAACCTAAGAATTAAAAACCATGCAACAACAAAAAAAAACCAAAAATCTAGATCACAACAAAACCAACCTTTTTAGATGTCTACCACTATTTCTTGACTCTAAAGAGTTCTTAACATGATAAGTATATATTACTATGTGAGCTTGTAGCCATACAATTAAACAACAAAATAGTTTTAGCTCAAAGGACATGAGTATTAGAAAATAAAAAACAATTCTTCATAGTAAAAAATAAAAAGCTCCTTATAGTTATCATCATATTAATTTTGAACTTAAGGTTTCTAACCTTATCTATTGGAATCTTTAACCTCATTCTTCTTTGAGATGATCTTCCAATTCATTGATAAACATTTGAGATTCCCAATTTAGTCTTAGTCATCCTCATCAATCTTGCGCTCTTCCTTCTCTTTATCTCCTCCCTATTGCTTCGCCTTCTTCTTCTTGTCCTTCCATTTGATTCTATCTTTCCCCAAACATAGCCTTTTTAATTATTCCATCAATAATACTACATATGTTATGAAATTCCTTAAAAAGAAACAATTTAGTTTTCTTAGACAAAGTAACAATGTCCTTTAGGGACTACATTTTTTTCTAAAGATTATCAATTTATTCATATAGATCAAGATAGATTTAATTCTCTTTAGAAATATTGGGGATAAGGGAAGCCTCGTCATCAACTATATCCTTATTAGAAATAGGGGATGCATAAGCATGGTCCAAAACCTCTTCATAATCACCCAAATTTATAGTGATATTAATATATTTTTCATCCTTACAACATTTGTAGCCCTTATAATTAGAGTTATCTAGGGATTCCTTCTCTAGCTCATATTCAAATTTATTTTCAGGGATAATTTCCTTTTAGATGTTATCACCTTTAAGTTCTTTTCTTTTAGCAATTAGACCAATATGCTTTCCTTACAATCCATCTCATGTCTATAGTCTTTATGGGTTTTTAGGTATAAAACATTAATCTTAAAGTATCCATTTATTTTATGATTTATATTTACAAGAAAAATAAAGACCTTCAAAAAAAAATCTATTTTAAGTTAGAAAATACTTGTATTTTTTAATCTAAAAGGTAGATGATCGTCACATTGGTAGACATGGAATCATAGCTATCATGGTTAAGAAAATAAAAGTTTTTTTATTTTGATATTAAGTTGTTTTTAACTTTTTTTGCATTTAAGGTTAATGGTTTAAATTAAAATATAAAATTCTTGTTCCAATTCATAACAAGATGTTTCTTATTCATTTGTGTTATAGGTTTATTTCAAAGTTCTTATAACCCTTCTTAAAAAATATATTATCATTTGAATGGATGTATGTGTGTTGGTTATATACTACAAGAAGCATGTGTCCTAGAATAGTTAAGTGGTGGAATTTATTATTATTTTAGAGGATGACGAAAAATTCTTCAATATTAGATAAATTATTAAAATAATTACATCCGTGCACTTCAAATTATTTTATCATGAATTTTAATACCATTATATGAGGTTATTTGTATGGAAAAGAAGGTTTAATATTCTAATAGGCATTGAGGCAAGAGCCTATAACACAACAGTAAATTGTGAGCCTCTTATTAAGGATGTCTTGGGTTCGAGTCTACTTGAGCATAATGGATAATAATAATAGTAATAAATCAAAATACATAAATAATAATTAATCGTTGCTTTGACCTCTTATTGAGCAAAATAAACAAATTTAAAAAAATATATTCTAAGAGTCACTATTCTAAGTTAAGAAGGTTGCACTTTAGTGATAAACATTAGTGAGCTTTTATTCCTTGTTTGTATATCTATAATTTTATGCATACCAAGAATAGTTTTGAATAAGTAAAGTGAGATGGGGTCAAACCCTTACAAAAATAACATCAAGTCCAAGGATAGAGAGATAGTGTCATGAGAAACAACACCTTACTAACTAGAATAGAAACACACTAAAAACTAATAATCAACAACGCTAAAAAAAGTAAATCATAAACATGATAGGAAGGGGGAAACAACTCCTAAAAATTCCATAAACCTACAAAAAATAGACTAACAAGATGCAACAAAAAAACACGAACTGACAAAACTGAACCAGCTGAATGAATTGACACTAACCAGTAACTATTGCAGCAACCACATCAAACTAGTAGAAGCCACCAACAACTAAAACCTATGAACATCAGGAACTACACAACAAAATCCCAACACACACTACCCTAAGGAAAAGGGACAAAAGACCAAAAGGTTACTTCCAAAGCTCCTTGAGCTGGTATAGGAAGGACTTCGTCATGGGGCAGGAGGATACCTCACTCGTCCTCTAAGGAACCTATAGATTACCCTCCTCTTTACTCAAGATCTCCTCCCTTATCTTTCTCTTCACCTTTCTACCTTCTAGATGAATCTTGTGACCACCAATATCATCCTCCATATTTGCGTGAACAGACTTTTGCTAGGAAGCCAGATCTTCAATTTGATCACCAAAATGTTCTTAGGTTATTTTTGTAGAACTTCTTAATTTGTTCATTTTTAGGTATATTATATGAAAACTATCTTGAAAATTTTTGCTTCTGAGATTTCAAAGAGCTATAGAAAATATTATTATGAAAGAAAATCTTAGTGTCCTCACATTATTTTATTTTATGAAGCCTTGAGAAAATATCAACTCCTAAAGGAATACACATAGTTTTTAAGTCAATGAGTTATCCATAATGATATAATTATCTTAAACAATTAGTTCTTGAAAAGGCTTAAGTAGTATATGATTAATTTGGTGATAGGAGTAATAGCATATTATGGTGTCTTGTTATTTTTGGAGAATCAAGTCTTATAAATTTAGATTCTTATTAAATCAATGAAAGCCACTAAACTTTCATTACTTAACTCATTTATATTCATACTAATAAGAAATATAAATTGTATATATAAAATTCTAATAAATATCCTTTGAGTTTGTGACTTCTATATTTAGTGACACCTATAGTATATAGCTAGCCTCAATCCTTTTGATGTAGGGATTAAATTAAATTAACTTCTCTAAATGAAATTATAAAGATGAATTCTTGTGTTTTTTATCACCATAGAAATAAATACTTACTTTATGATTTCAATAAATTTGTATGGTTTTTCTTTATTATTTTGGTAGAAGTCTTATTGTATCAAAATATTGGGGTCCTTAAGAAATATTGTAGTTGATTGGATGGATTTTATGGATTTCATCAACCTGCATGCACTGTTGGATGTAGATCTCCAAGGATGTTACTTCACGTGTTCCAACCATAGGAAGGGTTAATATCTCATTCATGTAAGGGTTGATATAGATCTTATTCTAGGTGACTAGTTTAATAGATCAAGATAGGGTCTAATCACTTCCCCATTTCTCTTTTGGTTGATCCCCTAGTGGTGAAGGGAAATTATCCCATTAGCTTTGAAAACACATTGTTAGAAAATCCTAGTTTCGACTCTCTTATCCAAGATTGGTGGAATGTGTAGCTTGAAGGGTTGTCTATGTTCAAAATAGAAATAAAACTTTTTCATATTAAAAATAAAGTCAAATCTTGGAATAAGGAGACTTTTGGGTATACGTTTTTACAAAATAAGTTATTAAAGTTGGTTTGGATGAATTTCAAAAGCTATTCAATAGGAAGGGGTGCTCAGGATTTAATAAACAACAACAGGGAATTGTTGGTGAAGTATCATGATATAGTGACCAAAGAAGAGATTTATTAGAGACAAAGATCAAGAACACTTTGATTGAAGGCTGGAGATTGGAAATCTAGGTTTTTTCATCTCATGGCTTCTACATGTAGAGTTTCTAAAAGAATTTCCAACATTTCTACTCATACTGGTGATGTGAAATCTGATGGGTATATCTTTAAAGATTTTTTGGAAATTTTCTCCATTTTGTTGAAAAAATATCCTAATCTTTTTCCTAACAGTTTGAATCATCTCTTGGACTCTATTTTTTCCTTTTTTGCATGGGGGAGCTAACAGAATGTTAGTTTCAATTCCCTCTATAGATGAAATTCAAAAAGTTGTGTTTTCTTTTGAAGATGAGAAATTCCTATGACTTGATGGCTTTTGGATGTTCTCTTTTCAACATTTTTGGAAAATTATAGGGTCATAGGTTTGTGCAACAATTAAAGAAATTTTTGGATGCAAGAAATTGCTTAAGGAACTTAATTCTACCTTCATTTTTTTATTCCTAAAAAAGAGGCTGCTAGAATAGTGGAATCATTTAGGTTGATTAGTTTGTGTAATTTTATTTATAAGGTATTCTCTAAAGTCTCAACCTCAAGATTATTTTCTATCCTACCTTCTATCATTTTGCCTCAGCAGAATGGTTTTGTGTCGAGTAGTAAAATTTTGGACCCTATCATCAAAGTACACATAGACAATTCATTCTAGTAAGTATTTGAATTCTGAATGTTTCCTTCTCAAGATGGATTTGTCTAAGGTTTATGATAGAGTTAATTGGGACTATATGTTTAAATTTCTAAAAAAGTTTGGTTTTGGGGATCGCTTCACTCAACTTTTTGTTTTTTTAGTTGGTGCTTCTTTGTCAACGGTTATTGTTAACATATCGTCTTCAAAAAAATTCAAACCTACTAGAGGATTAAGATAAGGTGACCCTTACTCTCCCATTATTTTATGATTATGGTGGAGACCCTAAGACTATCTATTAGTGCCCATGTGTTTGAAGGATTGATAGTTGGTCTTAAGTCATCCTCTGTTGACCTCACTTGCTACCATGAGTAGTTTTTTGATGACATGATTATGATGGGAGAATCTTCGATTAAGGAAGAAATAGGTTTTAAAGATTTTCATTAGGTACATATAATAAGGTTTATGGTCAATTGATCAATTGGGAGAAAAGCTCTATCTTCTTTGTCGATACCCCTATCTCTAGATAGGAGAAGATAGCTTGAATTTTGGAAGGTAAAAATTGAGAGTTTTTTAGTGTCTTATTTGCATCTTCCTTTAGGGTTGAAACCTCCAAAGACCTTCTGGAAAAATTTGGATGATAAGTTTAATTCTAAAGTGGTTATTTGTAAAGGTGTCCTACTTAGTAAAGTAGGGAAAATTCAACTTATCTAATCTATTTTATAAAACTTGTTGGTTTATTCTCTCAAGTTCTTTAAATTTTTTGGTAAGTTCTTAGACACCATTGAAAGAATCAAGAGGAATCTTCTCTAGTCTGGTGTTAAGGACAAAAAAGAGGGCTTGTGTTGGTTTCTAAAGATAAAGTCTACAATCCTGAAGTGAATGGAGGTTTGGGAATTTTTTTGATTAAATTATTTAACTATGATCTGTTGGAGAAAAAAATATAGTGCATTTTTAAGACAATAAAGACTAGAATAAGATCCTAAAGAGTAAGTATCTTATCAACAATTTTAATATTATGGATTTCCTAAGCTCCCGAAATCTGGTTAATGGGTCTAGTAAATGGAATGTCATCTAGCAAGGTAAAGAGTTAATCAAGTCGAAAGCGAAATGGAAAGTGGGAAATGGTGAGTTAGTGTGGATTTATGGGAAGATAAGTTGATTTTGGGGAAGATAAGTGGATTTTCCATAAAGTAATTTATTCTTTGATGAGGTTTGAACCCTTCAAGGACAGATGTATTCTTTGTCTTGGATCTTAGGTCATGGACTATTGGTAGAAGGGAAATTGAGTGAACCTCACTACTCTTGATTCTATCTTTGCATCCTCAATGATTGATCTCAACTCTGTTGTTCTTGTAGGTAATGTGTCATGCCCTATTTTTACCAGGCAAAACACTACCAAATTTTTTTTTTTTTTTTATTATTATTTTTGTTTACATTCTTAATATGTTTACATGAGACATTAGTCATAATCCATCTGATCAAGGACCTTTTCACATAACATTGGTGAACTAACAACTTTGAAATTGAATTACTTAAATCTATTACAATAAATTTCATTAGATTTCATTTGTAGCAATGATGGATACACACCACACCTAATTTTCTTGTTATCGTAATATTAATACGCTTGATAAATCATTTAATTAGCACTCATACTCTAAGTTAGTACAATAAATATATCTCCGATAAGCAATTGACATGCCCTCTGATCCTTAATTTTAATTTAACCTTTTTTTTTTTTTTTAGATGTAGTTCTTAATTATATTTTAAGTCTTTAAATGTTTGCCTTCCATACTATGCTACACAAGTCTCACTTCGTTTTTACACCACCTTTCAACTTTGTCTCCTAAATTAAGTTAATCATTATTTCTTTATTTAGTCTTATTGTAACTAGATTATCGATTTGTTTACTTATTAATATTGTTTGACATTATTCATTTATTTCACTAAACATATATATATATATATATATATAATTTCTTATTAACTAAAATTATATCACTTTCCTACCTTTCCCTACTAACTTATTTCTAAGGATGTTTATCTAACATCTTTCTATTGTTAGTATTATAATTACTAATATCTTTCCTAACTCTTAACTTCTACTAACCAATCCACACTACCAAGTCATCAAATATGATAATGAAATGCTATAATACTCACAATTTCCTAATCATCCTATCTACCCTAGTCTACATCCCTCTCACTTTTTTTCCCTATGCCCAAGGCACCTAGGTGGCGAAGGTCTTCATTTGGTTTTGGTTTCAATTTGAGGTGTGAGAGCAAAGGGCGAAATGTCTATGGCCCTATAATCTTAGGCCTGCGTACTACTCTTTCCAGTGCATTTTCATTGCTACCTAATCTTATGAAGGGATTGGATGTCATATTGAATACAATCTTTTAAACTTTAATTTTCTTTTCTTTGTTTCAAGCAAGGTGGCGACTTCATAATGAGAGAGTGCATTGATTGTCTGACATCAAGACAACATGGGGCAGCGCTTCAAGTTTTTTTTCAAACATGGTAGGCGTGAATGGGGAGATGGACTGATAGAACCCATCCCATCCCTCTTTCCTACGTAATCTCTTTGCTGACAACTAAGTACTGGACGCCCAATGCAAGTATAGGCAGCACAAAGAGAAGGTTGAAGAAGTACCTTGTTTTATTATTTAATTGCTATGTGTCGCATCTTTCCTCTTATGTTGCCCTTTCCTTGGGGAGCTCATCTTCTAGTAAATATATTTTTAATTAGCATTATCCTATATCTTGCAACGTTCTAAATTGACTGCCATTATCATGAGGGTGACTAAATTCTTATATGATTATATATATGTGGTATTATCACCCAAATTTATATTAGTTTAATATGAAGGGGGTGAATATTTTATTGCTCTATATTGGCAAGAGTCTTAATTTGTTTAACTCATACATTTTCCAGAGAGGGTTTGGGCATCTACAGCCTATGTTTGATTTTCACCATATTCTTCCTTGTTTCTCCATAAATTTCCTACCTCTAAGTTCACATTCTTACAATATTACTATGCCAGTTTGGAAGAACTCCTTATGTAGGATAATTTGGATTGATGATTTTCCATTCAACATCCAAATTCTGAGCTCAATGCAATGAATATAAATTGCATGATAAGATATAACTTGCATCTATCTAAATTAATTACTATTTTTATAACATGAATTTAGAATCTATTTACTCCAAACAAAAGATGAACATTATATTCTTAAGAGATTTTGATTCTGAATACGCATTCATGTCTGTCATCCAATGAAACTAAATTGATAACAATACCCACAAGAATAATTCCTTCTATCAATACTATCTCTTAAGAGAATCACTTTGAATGTGTATGCTTATCTATCATAAGATGAGGTTAACAATAGGATAATACAAAGGAGATACGACCTCAGTCATTACAACACTTCCATGATACACAAAGGTGGTGAAAATCCAAATTCAAAACATACACAATAAGGTGGTGAAATCACGATAATGGAATTTCACAATGAACAGACCTTGCTACCATACTTAGATGTTTTCTCAATACCCCTATTGCAAAAAGGATATAAACAACACCATACACTATAATCTCAACAAGATATACATATCAAGATGAAGATGGCACCTCCATATCAATCCACTTACAATAGCATTCTCATCTCTTGTGCAGAGAAATCCTCATGATTCCCAAGCATCCAAGACATCAATTATCCTGCAAATTCAAGAGAAAAATAAAAAAATAAAGAACCATGGAGGCTCACCTCCAAACCTAGGCCTCAAGGAGACCACCCCCGTGCTAGGGGAAACAAGGCTTAACCAGGTTTCATCCACACATCATCACAGCACAAAAACTATCACAATCACATATTTTGTAACACATTTACAATCCCCAACCAAGGCTTGCACAATGATTCACACATGGAATCATAAACATTGGGTGAAGGTGGAAACACAAGGAGGTTTACCATTTCATATCATATTTACCATAAAAATCATGCCCTTTCGGGGCTAAATCAACAAAATACAAGGCCCTTTCGGGGCTTTATAAACATATTCCACCTCACACACTACCAACACAACATCCTCCACCACACACTACCAGCAGCTTCAGCTTCTTACAACCCATACTTCACTTACTTCCTTCCTCACCGTTTCTCTCTCTGTTATTTCTTTTTTTTCTCATCCTCCCCCAAGGCAAAATATGAATATGACAATGGCATACAATGGAGCCCATACTCCAGGGTCCTCAAATATGCAATCCAACTGCTGCCTGTTCACCCTGGACTTCTCTTCCCTTCCCACAAGGGTGAGTGAAAGTCCCACACCCATAACAACACTCAAGCACAAACAAGAAAAAAAAACCAAGTAAAAATAAAACAAGAAATTTTCAAGAGTAAATCACATTATCACAACACTAGAATTCCAAGAACAATCCTACCAAAGGCACTCTTACAATTTCCAATGAAGAAGCATGCCATGAAGCAGTAACCTGATTACAAGCTATGACAATGGAGTAAAGACCTCTTTCTGTTTGGCTTTCAAGCTTCTCCTTTCCAATCCCTGGTTGTCTCTAAAATTAGAGAGTGGGTGAATGAAATCCCCAAGATTGGCACAACTTCCCTATAAAGACCTTCCACCTTCACCCTCACCTACCTCTTTTTACTTTTGTGTTTTTCCACCAATGAGGACTTAACCAAGTGGTGTCATGAGGAAAGAAGTTATGTTACAATATGATTTTCGAATTGGCTTGGAAATGACTATTTTTGAGGGTCCCCTAAGTCCCCTAGACTTACTTATGATAATATTTAACCCCCCAACCCATACTATTACCATGTGGGTGACTTGTTTTCACAAAATTAGCACTTAAGAATCACTTAGGCTCTCTAAAAATTTCTATCACTTGTAACTTGCATTCCGTCAAGAAGGTGATTCTTCCTAACACTCTCCAAGGTAGTTTAATTGATTTCGCAATGAGGATTAGGCTTAGGTTGAGTGACTTCATGCCAAAGAATCCTATTTGACATGTCATTTACACATAGACAAAACAAGTGTCAAATGACACACACATGCACATAAAAAAAAAAAAAAACACTTCACACATTACGATGACATGTCACTAATCAACCATGCTCTCTGACTATAACACTCATACATAGTCACAGTACGAAATAAACACAATACAACGAGGTTTTGAATCTTCCAAAGATTCACCTTGGCTTAACCATGTTTACATAAGATTGAACCTTGTTTCCCCCATTTATCTCAATGGTTCAACTTTCCTGCACACTCAACTTAAACATTAGTAGCCCAATAAAATGCTTTACAATTACATATAGATAAGTGCAGAATAAATTCAATGTCTCATAATTCACATTAACATGTACATTTAACTTCACCTAATCATTTTTGTTCTAAATAATGTAAAAAGAAGCATTGAAATTTCATATTCATTTAACTTGCATCTAAGTCCATATATAATTAACTTTCATTTGATTCATATTCAAAACATTACAATATCAACATTTATCCTTCTTATCCTTACGAAATTAACGTTGTAAGTACTACCACCATTCTTATAATCATTAAACAATCAAACATATGAGTTGGGTTCATTTGCATATCCAAATCTATCCTTTGGTGTTAATTTTCATTTGAACATTACAATTTGACATTCAAGTATTTATTTAAGCTGCTAAATGAATTTAGAACATGAAATGAAACTATTAAATATATCAAATAGATTCTAATAACTGCTAATCACTAAAATGCCGATATTAAAATGACATAACCCTATAGTATTGAAACTATATCAATACGTCAAATTAAAAGTACCACAAAACAATTGTCATCTATACTATAGTGGATTGGGTGAGGCCTCACATAATGAACTAGATAGGGTTATTTGGGAAGCCAGTGCTATTGGTTCTTATTCGGTGGCTTCACGAATTTTCTCTCTACAAATTCCTATCTTTCCTTCCCCAATTTTGGCTAAGGAGTGAAACCAACATCTTATACCTAAAATTAATATCTTCCTTTGGCTAGTGCTTCAAAACAAGGTCCTTATGACTGGCAATTTGACAAAAAGTGGTATATCATTTTCTAATCAATATTTTCTTTGTGAAGGGGTCTCACACTCTAGAGATCATATTTTCTTTTAGTTTCCTTATGCATGGGAGACTTGGATGTGTCTCTTATAATGCTAGAATCTTTAGTGGATCCTTCTTGGGATGGTGACTAAACTTTGGTCTATGTGGAGTAGTTGTTTCCCTCCTATGGGTAAAGGTTTCTAGTTGTTTCTTTCCCCCCATGTATTAATAAATATTCAAAAAGAAAGAAATAATAGATTCTTCATGGATGTCTCTCATACTCTATCTATGTTAGCTTCCATAATCAAACTTAATATTCTAGAAAATTATGATAGTAGCTAAAGGTTTCCATAATAGGTCAAGATAATCAAACCACTATTCCTCTCTCAAAGATACTATATCCAATTAAAGAACTATCTATTCCATTATGAAAATACATTTGAATTGTCAACCTAGGGATTTAGGACTTGAAATGGGTTAGCACAATATGTGCACTAAGTTCCTTTAAGAGTCTTAACACCTATGTTGCAGGAAAGTGAAATGCATGAAAGGAATCTATACTACTGACACAGAATAATAAACACACCTGGACTATCAACAAGGAACTATAGAAAACTTTGGAAAAGAAATTCTAAACTAGTTAACAATTCAAACATCCACTATGATTATTTTCCACAAGTGTTGCAGGAACTTTCATAGTTACTATGTTGCAGTACTAGTACAATAAATCTATCTTAAAATAGGAAACTGCAAGAAATAAATCTACTCTACCAAAATCTATTCCACCTCCCAAGTGGGCCCCCTTGGTTGGATTCAACTAAGTAAGAACACAACAGGTATTCCAAAATCACTTTCTCGTCAATATTCTTCTTTTGTTACATGACTGAATAATTCATAGAGAACAGAAAAGAGAAACTTTGGAATCCTTCTAACTAATTCTAAATTTTCCTTTTCTTCTATATATATAGAGGATTGGAATTTATTACATAAAAACCGTGAGCAAACATTGTTAGAAGAAAAAGGCAGAATGTCAACCATGACTTTAAAACATTGATTGAGCAATAGAATAATGATCTGCAAATAATGTAACAAGTGGGGTTTCCTAAAATAACTCCTCTCGCAGATGTAGCTTATCACCCAAAATTGACTTGCACTTCTCATGTTATGACCGGTCTTCATTACTCCTTTAATATAGTGCTCATCACTCTTTGTGCCACTTCTCCATTTCCTAAAAATTAGAAACATTCAAACACATATGCACAACAACATTTCTACTCTCATTCAATATTAGAACATAGCTTAAAATATTTATATGAAATACTACACTTTATATATAATATTAAGCAAGGTATGTCATACAAACTATCCATAGATTTAATAGATTCTAGTTGCATTGAATCATAAGTTCACAAGACATTTAAAACAGATATATTGGAAATATTTTTCACAAGGCTCATAGAGTAAGTTCAGACTGTATAAAAACTATATCAAGTTTGAGACATTAATATGCCTCATCACCTACCCCCCACTATGCAAATGCTTGTCCTCAAGAATTGTACTTCTTTGCCATTGCTTTGAAATCTCCCATTGTTGTCTTCCCCTGTTTCTCACTTTTGAAGGTGTAGAAATATCCTCTAAATCATCTCCAATGCTCACCCAAGTATTCTTCAACTAATGGATCTAACCTGGTAGAATTTCTTTCATACATGGGCCAGAGAAGGGTAGGAGGTTGAAAAGTTAGTGGCAACCATAACTCTTTCCTGATTTTCTTTCCCAATTACATATATTTAGCCACTCTATTTAGTGTTGCCTTAGAATAAATAGGGTTGTGTGGTTTAGCCTACTTGAAAGATTTAGGCAGTTGATTACATCTATTTCTCAACCCTGCAATTGCTCTTTGTTATGTGAAATTAGGAAGTTTCTAATACTCTAGGTAAACCTTTTCCCTTTCTTCAAACACTTTCTCTCTTTTTTATGGTTTTGGCCTTCCACAAGTTAATCTAAACCAATCTCTCAAGAGGTCATAAGGCTTATGGGATTCAACACACAGTGGCAATGGTTCATAATTTTCAAGGTTGCTATAAGTATCCAACAATCTATCATAATTTATTTCATTTTGCATCCATGACATTAGAGCTCTTAAGTGAACATCCCCTATGTAAATCAGGGGATTCCACTCTATTTCTTATCAAATTATGAAATTATGCAAATAGAGTTCACACAACAAGTTCTTTTTCCATGAAGGCAAAGTTTGATACACATTATAAAAATCTTGAGCATTCTTAAATTCACAATCAATATTTCTCATTATCATCATCAATTGGAATAATAAAAACTCTTCTTTCAAATATATAGCATACACCCTTGGGGGTGGTCTATAGGCCATAGCCTGATCAACTAGCTCCAAAGATTTATTCATTTGTTGCTTTTGTTTTTCTAGTTACTCCTTTAATGATTCAATTTCCCCTTCTTTGTCAAATATTGTCTTTTGCATCTGGTCTCTCTCTTGCTTCCACAAGGCTTCTAAAAAATAAATTGATTGTATAGACCAAACAAAATTGACTAAATTGTTGATGAAAAAAATTCTTGAGTTTCATATTTCATCATTTGTTCTCTAGAAAGTTGTTTGAAATGATGGGTGTACTAGGAAGATTTATAAGGTATAAGAGAAACATTGGAATATTCAAGGACTGCTAGCATAACAGATTGATCATTACTAGGTTCTTTTTTTGGAACAATAGTAGGATTTGATTTGCACATTTCATGATTCTCTCATGGTGTCTCCTTGATAGGTTCATTTTCATGTATTTCTACGTTTTGGGGCTCCAATTACACAAGAGAATCATTTGGGACATTTTCAACTACTGACTTTCTATGAGACTCTAAAATTGGGGCATTTGGTTTTTCAATAGAAGTTGGGGATGACCGGCCTCGCATACAAGGGCTTCTACATACATGAATCTCTTTAGCTTTGACCATTTTATGGGTTTTTTTTGGTGAAGGCATAGCTGGAGTAGATGCTACAAGATAGTTGTTGCAGGAACATACCTCTTTCTTTTTGTTACTTTGATAGAGGGGTTTTGTACTTCCTTTTCAAGGTTAGGGCTAACCTTACACTTACCTTTATCCCTACAAGATCTTGACATATCTTCCTCTAAATTAGGCTTAGTGGGCTTATCAGGAGAGGGTTCTTTTTCCATCTCAGTTGGATTTTGAATTGGCTTTGTGGTTTCTTTCTCATTTTCTAAGTTTTGAGAAATAAGGTTGGCATGAGGCTTTAAGGTCTTGGACTCAAAAAATTCTACCCATGAAATAGGGGAGGAATCCCTAAGAGATCTTTCAACAAGAAGTTTAATGAGGGCATGATGGGAAAAAAAAATTTTCTTTCCTTGTTGAGTTTCCTCAGCACTTATACACAACATGTTATAGAGAAAGTTGGGCACATTAACTTGCATGTTATGCCTTATGCAACTAAGCAATTTAAAATGATGAGCATGCAAGTTCAAAAACCTACCTTCATAGGTTAAATACTTGATAATTTGGGTCACTAACTCTAGATATGGAGATGGAAGAGAAAGTCTCTTACATCCTTGTTTTGTAATGTCTAGTTGAGGGTCACCTTGTTCAGGGAACTGTGCCCTTGAAAACCTTGCATCATGTTCATTTGGGTAATGTTCCCCAATTGCTGGTAATCCTATGACCTCTGCTATCCTTTCCTTAGTAGAAACCACTCTTGATCCCCAAACTGAGGCTTCCCCTTCATCAAATTTTGTCATGAACTCCATTACCACTTCTTCATTGAATTCTGTTAATTATAAGAAGTAACCGAGCCACCTACAAGCATGAAATCATCAAACTACTTCAATGTCCATAGTAAAAGATTATGAAGGATTGGCTAATACCTCTTTAGCTGTCCCCCCATCTTCAAAATTTCTAGCTTCCACTCTCACCACTATGATAATTTTTTGCCCCTTTTACCTCTGCAAATTCCCTCTTTCTCTTAATTTCAAAACTAATCTTTATGAAAAATGTCATATGTCATTACCACTTCTCTTAACAAGACCCCTTTGTTCCTGGCATGTAAAATAATGATGCATTAATAATGAAGGACATTGAGGCTTTAACTAAAGGTGTTTCCATAATAACACTTAGTCCTTTCAATCATGCCAAGTACAAGAGGTCCTTTCCCAAAAATTGCAATAAAAAGGTACATCAGATATAGAAAGATTTTAAAAATTAATGAAATGAAAACTATCTAACTACCACCAAAGTACATCCTTTAATGTAGACATGACTGGGATAACATGGAGATGACATTTGGAAATTATGATACTTTCCCAGCCTCCCACTAAAATTTGACAAGTGTCCTCACTTTAAAAATTTTGGCATGGGAAGGAGAAACTGACATAAGTCTTATATGATATATATAATGCAGTATTAGATATAAATATCAAAACTTATATGCCAAAAATGAATAAAGAGTAAAAGAAATTATTATACCTAAAAAATTGAGATTATACATCTGCATGCAAGTTGATGAGGTGGCAAAGTCTAATGACTACAGAAAAGGTGCTGATGGATTTGTTTATTGAAAGCATGAAAAATAGAATGTCTGGGTGACGTGGATTGTGGGTGGGTGGTAGATAGAGAAATGAGATGGGTTGATATGAAGAAAGATAAAAGTGAATGGAAGAATGGACCTCATATTAAATGAGGTTTTATTATGAAGGCTCCTAAAATTCTATCATGGTATGGCTATAGGAAGAAGGTTTTCACCTTCTGCTATAGGAACTTTGTTCATAAGAGTTGGTGAACTAGTTAGTTGGAATTGCTATAGGAACTATGCTTTGGTCTGTGGCTTATGATAGAGACATAGCCTATGGCCATTCACAAGTAATTTAAACTAGATAGAATCAATTATTTTTAGTTCCACTATGCCATTATCAAATACATGCTAAATTTCATAAGGTGCTAACCATCTAGTTTGCAATTTCCCTAGATTCTCTTTGAAGCAAGAATCATAGAGGAGAGCCCAATATCCTGCTTGGAATTGTTTATTCGTGATGTGTGCATCATGCCACTACTTTCACTACTATTGAATAATTTTTGTTCTTTCCGAAGCTCTCTTTTGTATTTCATTCAGCGAATTCAAGTCGATGAATCTCTCTTGTTGTGTTGTAGGAAGACTAATGTTCAACTCTAAAGCAGTGCACAATGTTTTATGTTCAAATTCAATGGGCAACATTGTTGCTTTACCATAAACAAGATCAAATGGAGTGAATCTAGTTGTTGTTTTCCATGTGGTCCTATATGCCTAATCAACTTCAGTTAATTTGTTGGTCCAATCCTTTTTATGTATGTGTACTATCTTAGTTAGAATGGCTTCAAGTTCTCTATTTGTAACCTCTACTTGCCCATTTTCTTGAGGGTGATAAGGACTGGATTTACGTTGCCTTATGTTATACTCCTTTATGACCTCAGTGATCAAGTTTGATGTAAACTGAGCTCCTTAATTTGTGACAATTTCTTTGGGCACTCCATAATAGGTCAATATTTCGTCATATAGGAACTTAGCTACTTTCTCATCTCTAGCATTTTTCACTGCTCTAACTTCCACCCATTTAGTTACATAATATGTACATACTAAGATGTAGGATTTTCCACTTGATGGTGGATCAATTGGATCTATGAAGTCTATGCCCCACTTATCAAAAGGTGTGACTACAATCTATGGAGTGAGTGGCATCTCACTAGTTTTGGTTGGTTGGCCCATCATCTGGCATTTGTCACAATTTATTGTATAAGTCGCTGCATCCTTATGTAGGGTTGGCCAATAATATCCAGTTGTAAGTATCTTCAATGTTGTTATTTTCCCTGCAAAAAGGCCTCCACATGGTTCATCATGAAAAACATGTGGTATAACATATGTCTCATCTTCACTGACACATCTCCTCATGACTTGATTTTGTCCTACATAGAATAGATTTTTATCTATCCAGGAATATTGAAAACTTTTCTCTGCTAGCTTTCTTGTTTCTTTGTAAGAGAAGTGTGGGGGCATTCTATTTGTAGCTAGATAATTTGTCATGTATGCATACCATGCTGTATGAGTTGCTATATGAACCAAGTGTTCATTTGGAAAGGTGTCTTCAATTGGAGTTGGATCTTCATTAGGAATGGTCAATCTAGAAAAATAATCTGCAACTATTTTGGATTTGTCTGACTCATCAATAATAGTAATATCAAACTCTTGTAACAACAAGAGCCATCTTGCTAGTCTACTAGTGAAAACTAGTTTGTTCATTAAGTATCTTATAGCTGAGTGATTAGTATGAACAAAAATAGGATATCCATTCACATAATGTCTAAATTTGTTCAATGCATAGACTACAGCTAAAAGTTCTTTTTTAGTTACTGTGTAATTCAGCTTGGGTCCCGTTACCACATTTTGTTTGTCCCGCTGAATTTCAAAATTTGAATGTTACCCCACCCAACGGTCACCTCCCCGATTACTAATATTTTAATACCCACGAAGATATTAAAATTACCTAAGTTCTGAACCTTATGATATTTTTGCGCCTCGCAAGTTCTTCGCCATCAGATCAAGGCCGATCGATGGTCATCGCCATCTCACTATGATGAAGTTGTGCGAGAGTTACGATGGCGACATAGCATCTGGTCGACGCGTGTTCGGTGGGTCCAGCTTGTAGGACAGAGGATGGCGTGGGTCAAAAAAGTTTTATCACAAGCCAAAAAGCCCAAAAGATGACAAGGCGCCATGGTGCTAATAGAAAACTAATGATTTTTTCAGATAGTGACATAGCGACCAGCCGACCGAAGGGTGTTCGACGGCGAGTTTCAACATTTGGCGGGAAAGTTTGCAGCGATGGGAATGTTCATGGCGAGCAGCCAGTTTCACGAGCCGGAAAGATCGGTGCTACGGTGGTGAATCAGATGAGGCCACGTGTCCCTCAGCAGGGTCAAGGTAGTACGGGCCCTCCTAGTTGGTGCCTTGTCAGACCGAGGTGGTGTTTCGTTAATCCAATGGGGAGAAACCATGCGTGCCAGGTCAGAGTACACTCAGCATCACCAGTACATGAAAGGGTTAAGATCTCCACCGTTAGATCAAGGCCGATCAATGGTCGTCGCCATCTCACTATGGGTAAGCCACTCGAGTTTTATGTTAGCAACACTACTCCTGAAGGACACGTGTCCTCATGGGTCCAGGTTTGGAGGTGCAGGAGATACAGACGACGATACGTGGTCAGTTTCCATTCATTGACGCGCTGAGGGAAATATCCATCTTGCTTGCCGTCAGATTAAGGATAATCAACAAATGTCACCATGTCGCTATGGTGAAGATGTACGATCTTTACCATAGGGACATGGCACCCTTTCGCCATGTGTCAGTGGGGCCAGGTCTCACCAGGGTGCGGTCGCTGCGGTGTTGCCAAGTGTCATTTGGGCATAAGTGGTCACTGAGGTGGCACCACATATGATGGGCCCAAGGTAAGGATAGCACAAAGCAGTATGAGGTAGTTCTGATCATCAAATTGAGATAGATTTATGGTGGGCGCCATCGCGCTATGAGGAACTGCTCAAGAGATAATGTTAGTGACATTGCGCCCTGATGACACGTGTCTCACTAGCCTAGTTAGGAAGGATGGTCGGTGGCTGGCAGTTAATGTAATTGTCATAGTTAATATTAATATCTGCAAGGGTGCCATGGTTAGTTCGATGATGGAAGGTCAACCACAAAAGACTTCCCTAGGTGGCAAAACGAAGAAAGGTGATTGGCCCGCATGGCCCAGCTGGCTCGTATAGCCTATTTGACTTGCTTCAAGCCTATTGATTCATGAACTAGGAAGCAAAGATGATCAATGTTATCTTGCGATTTGATCTTAGCGATCAATTATGACCTACCAGAAATGAATGCAAGACATAGGGAAACACTCCACCATCTCAGTCGATCCATCTACTGTGTCAGGATCATTCATTGGCGCCATTTCTGTCTATTCGAGGCATTCCTTTAGTCAAATATTTGATTTTGTACTTTAGAACCATGCTCGAGTGTGATCTTTGATCAGATTTTTTTTTGGGTTCAATGGCAGTAGTTGAGCAGTTAATGCAGAGCTAGTTTCCTCAATTATGTTTGAACTATAAAGGCAATTTTGTGATCTTTTCTTAGGGGGACGCTTCTCTGTTATTCTCTGCTATTGCTCGCAGGTTTGTAGTGTAAAATTCCCTGTGTCTTTGAACTGTATAAAATTCTGTATCATCTCCTTCAGCCATCGATGTGCATGTGCGCTCATCTTGCCTCTCATTGGTGTACTGTTGAGATCTGTGACTGGCATACTGTATCTATTCTTGTCCTACTGGATAATGTATAAGTGAAACTCTTTTCCTTGTGTTATTCAGCTAGTTCTCTAATCTGTATGTGGTTACTAATTGACATAAGTTTGAGTGTGTATGTCTTTGAATGTTATCTTGGTTTTGTAGTGCATATATGGGCAGAAATGGGTCTGAACACTCTATTTTGGTGCATCACCTCCGTAGTCTAGGTAGGGTAGAATTTTTTTCTACATCTCCTTCTTCCCCTTTTCTTCTGAGAGTAGTTAGGTGTGCCCTAATAGTAAGAGGAAGTCGGCCTTCTCTGGAGACTCAACCTCGTAGTTCAAGTCCCACAGCTTGGAGGTTGTTTCCATGTTTCACTAGGTCGTCCTCACTCATAGGCCTTGGAAAAGGGTGCAAACCTAAGTGACAATAGTTTTTGGCACGCCCGGTGGGACCACAACAACAAGATTTACAAATTTAAAGTCTACTGGTGTCAAAGAAGGAAGAGTTTTAGAGATTAATGCTGAAGAGGTAGTGTTGGCTTCAGTATTCAAGCCTTCAAGAGGCTGGTTCTTCAAAGTACTTGGTGACTCTGAACATCAACAAATTTGGTTCCAGGCCAAAGTTGTAGTGATTCATGCCTAGGGCTGAAACAAGGGCATCTTCTAGAGGTAAATTTCAATATCAAGAGCTTTCTCTTTCAAATCCTAGAAGAAGGAGGACTAGAACTTCATTATCACCAGTTAGGGGTGCAATAATAGTTAATATACCTATAAGGTCTATCTCTACTCCTCCTACTGTTCGAACTCAGCCTAGATTGCCATCAATACTCATCAATAGAACACTTGTTTACATGGCATAGCCAAGAGTTCATGCTTTTGCCACCTTTAATGGTGGGAGTCCTCTATTGTTAGCCCAAAGACATGATATACCAGTATCTACACTAAAAAGTATACCTGATTTTACTGGTGAAACTTCCATCTCCCCTTTAGAGCATATCCAAGAAGTAGCAAATGTCTGTAATATTCATGGTATTACAGAGGATGATGTTGCTGTCAGACTTCTAGCCTCATCTTTAAAAGGAAACTCATTACAGTGGTACAAAGGCTTAGCTCATGGTTCTATAACTAATTGGGATGAACTAGGAGTAGGATTATGCAAACATTTTGAGGATAGAAGTGACCATCTGTCACTATTAGAGCAGTTGACTACAATAAAAAGATCCCTCCATGAGTGTATGACTGATTTTAATTATAGATTCCAAAAGACATGGGATAGAATACCTACTGCAGTGAAACCTACCCCTGGTAATGCCTTCTTGCATTACCTTAGAGATTTTAACAGTGATATTGCCACTATAATCCAATGCTTATGAGATAGCCATAAAAGCTGAGAACATCCTAATACAAGGAGGAAAATTGGCTCCAAGGCCCCCTATGCCTTTCTTTCCTGATGTTCCTAACCACCAACTAGCAATGGCCCCTCTTCCTACAACTTCTACATCACAAACCCTTACTCCAGTCCCTCAAGCTTCTACATCCTCAAATGGGATAGATGAGCTCAAAGAAATGCTCCAAGGTCTAGTGCTGAATACAGATAAAAGAGAGAAGACCCTGGATAAAAAATTGCAAGAGAAGGGGAGGGAGTTGAAGGACCAGGGGAAGAGATTAGAGGATAGTCTCTCTATGATACAAAAAATGAGTAACAAGTTGGTGGCCTTAGAAAGGCAGCAAGCTCAAAGTAGCAAGCCTCTGCAACTACAATATGAAGCTCCAAGTGGTGGTAGGCTTCGTAATCAGTGGAATAGCTCCTTTGATCAGGGTAGGCAAAATAGTCATGCTTCTGCTTCATGCTCAAATTAGAACAGAGCTATAGTCCCTCAAAATAACTTGGCCCAAGATCAAGATTTATATCCTTCTTGCAACTATTCTTATACCTATTGCATGTGCCAGAAGGCAGAATCTTATATGGCCCTAACTGTCCAAGAACCTGTAGCAAAGAAATTATACAAGGAGGATCATCCCAAGGAGGCATCATATATTCAAGGACGTGATGATTGCTCTTTTATGAATCATCAGGTTGGGGAGCATTGTAATGTAAACCAGGATTTTGTTGCTCATAACACAAGAAGTAGGAAGAGAGCTATGGAACATGTTGCCCCTCCTTCGCCTAAGCAGGCCTCAACTTCAAGTGCTACACCTCATATACAAGCAGCAAATGAACAAACAAGTACTTCACAACAGCAAAAGCAAGATCCAAGAAAGAAAGATGTAGGTGATCCTTATGTTGCCCCATCTCAACCTCTTATAAGTGTAGCTCCCAAAGTTTCTACCAAAGCTCCTTATGCACCTTTCAGTGTGGTATAGCAAAGGAAGAAGACCAATTTGAATATCTCCATGTGGGATGCTGTTGCTACCATACCAATGCAGAAGAGGATGCTGCAGCAAGAATTAAAGAAGATTGAACTCAAGGATTAGCCATCTATCATGGAGAATGCCACAAGTCTAGTACAACCAGCAGGGGATGTGGAGACAAATAAAAAGGTTAGACCTCCTCCATTCTATGTTTCTCTGATTATAGGAGGCAAATTAGTCCACAATTGCATGATAGATTTAGGGGCTAGTAGCTCAATAATGCCTAGGTGTGTTACTGATGCTTTAGGAATGAAATGTGAGCCCATTGTTAGGGATGTGTTACAACTAGATGGTAGTACTGTCAAAACCATAGGTATCCTTAGGAATGTGGAGATGGCCCTACATGCATGCCCTGGTTGCACTGTGATTCAAGATATATCTATTGCTGAAGTCAAGCCCTATTTTGTCATCTATCTTTCAAGAGACTTCACTACTCAGATTGGTGGATTCATATCTGCTGATTGGTCATATATGGCATTTAAGACCAGATATGGAGCCAATGCCTCAATTAGAGCAGAACCTCAAGCCCTTCATCACACTGAATCTTACACCCCCAACTTCATCAATATGAATTGCCCTATTCTAGAGATGGATGAAAATGACATAGTAAATGAGCCTATCACTTCCATAGAAGAGATTCCTAATTTCTTTTTGGATGAGTGGGCAAATGAATATCATTTTGAGCCTATGTCGAGAACTCTTGACACAGACCTTAGTACATATTGCATAATAGAGAAAGAGCCTCAAGTTCCTGATCTTGTTGGGACTAATGATGATATAAATGGAATATGGAGTATGTACTTTGATGGCTCAAGGAATAGAAATGGATCAGGGGCCGGTGTTATGTTGGTCTCTCCTACACAAATAAGATACTACTTCTCCTTTAGGCTCCAATTTAGTTGCACCAATAATTTAGCCGAGTATGAATCCTTGATTCAAGGTCTCCTACTTGCCCAAAAGAAAGGAATTCAAGCCTTGAAAGTATATGGAGATAGTGAGTTGGTAGTCAATCAGGTGAGGAATCAGAATATCACCAAAAATGGCCTGCTCAAGTCTTACAAACACAGAGTCTGGGATTTTCTTGAGGGTTTCAATGCATTCAATATTCAGAGCATTCCTAGGAAAGAAAATAAACATGCTGATAGACTTGCGGTAGTGGGTGCAGCTTATGATGTACCAGGGAATCTTGAGGAGGAGGAGAATCAACAAATTAGGGTGGTAGTGAGGCCTACCATCCTTGACAACAACACTCATTGGCAACTGTTTGACTCTGATGAACAAATTGTGAGTTTCTTGCAGAATGAGGCAGAATTCTCAGATAGAAACCAGTCAAGGCTGCAAGATCAGTATGGTGATCAGATCATTCACCTTAGTTCTAACAAGTTGCCCAAGGGTCTCATTACCTTGGAGAGTGTCTTTAATCCTGATGATCAAACAAGAGGCAAAGGGATGAATCTAGCTACAGAGAAAGATGATTATGCCCCAGTTACAATTGCTGATGGAAAATCTTTGAATATGGGGAAGGTATGTTTTGAAACTAAGCAAGAAAACTTCATTCATTTATGTCAAGAATTTAATGATGTATTTTCTTGGACATATGATGACTTAAAAGGGTTTGACCCTAGTTTGTTTCAGCATACCATAGATTTAATTGATAAGGCCAAACCAGTAAGGCAAAAATAGAGACCAGTGAATCCTAAGATTGAGCCCCTAATGAGAAAAGAATTATCCAAGTTGATAGAGGCCAATATAATATTTCTTATAAAACACTCATCATGGGTAGCTAACCTTGTCCCTGTAAGGACGAAGAATGGGGAAATCAGATTGTGTGTGGACTTTAGGGATCTTAATCAAGCTTCTCTTAAAGATCACCATCCTCTCCCTTCCATGGAGCAAATTCTATCCAAGGTCAGTGGGTCAAGGAGATTCTCTTTTCTTGATGGATTCTCTGGTTACAACCAAGTGCTGGTTAAAGAATCTGATAGACATAAAACTACATTATCTACTAAATGGGGCACCTATGCTTAATGCAAGATGCCATTTGGACTAACAAATGTAGGTGCCACATTTCAGAAGGCAATGGAGATATCGTTCAAAAAATTAATTGATAAGTTTGTCTTAGTATACCTTGATGATATAACTGTATGCTCAAAAAATGTAGAAGATCATTTTGATCACTTAAGGCAGGTATTTCTAACATGTAGAGAGTTTGGGGTTTCCCTCAACCCAGCCAAGTGTGTCTTTGCTACAAGCCAAGGAAAATTATTGGGACACATTGTATCTAAGGATGGTCTGACCATTGATCCAGAAAGAAAAAAGGCAATACTTGCCCTTCTTCTTCCTAAACACAAGAAGGGCTTGCAAAGTTTCCTTGGTAGAATAAACTTTGTGAGAAGGTTTATCCCTAATCTTGCTACCATGGTGAAACCTCTTACAACCATGCTTAAGAAGGATATGGTCTTCTCATGGACCAAGGAGGGGATGGAGAGTTTTGAAAAGATCAAGACAGCCATAGCCTCAGCCCCTACTCTCATGAACCCAAATTTTGAGAAAGATTTCATCCTCTACACTTTAGGTGGTGAGTCAAGTATCTCTGTTGTCTTGACTCAAACAAATGGCAAGGATGAGGAGCAGCCCATAGCTTTCTTTAGTGAAGGGCTCAAAGAATATGAAGATAAGTATAGCTTTGTTGAGAAGCAAGCCCTTATAGTCATCAGAGCCTTGAAGAAATTCAAGTACCTCTTATTCCACAATAGGATCCATTTGTTGGTGCCCCATGCCAGTGTAAAAATTTTTCTGTTAAGCAAGGATATCAGTGAAAAGAGAGCTGGATGAATCACTAGGGTAATGGAATATGATTTTGATATTTAGATTACCAAGCTGGTAAGAGGGAGAGGATTGTGCAAAGAAATTTTATCAGGTCAGGATTCTGATGAAGAGGCTACTATGGTATTAACAGAGCAGCAGGAGGAAGGAAATGTTAACGGCCCAAAGAGCTGGATAAATAATATGAAGAGCTTCTTATCAGGGGATGGATACCCTCAGGGATTGGATAGAGCTAAAAGAAGACAATATAGACTGCAGTACATTCCCTATGTTGTAGTTGATGGTATCCTATTCAGGAGGGATTTTAATGGGACCCTGTTGAGATGCATTGAAGAGGATCAGGCTGAAAGGATGATTAACGAACTTCATGATGGCCCTGATGGCGGCCATTTCTCTGCAAGAAGAACTACCATGAAGATCATGAGGGCTGGTTATTATTGGCCATCTCTGTTCCATGATTGTTATAGGTATGTGAGAAAATGTGAGAAATGTGCTTTCTTTTCAGCCAAACAAAGGCTTGCAGCTCTCCCCCTTCATCCTATTCAGGTGGATCAGCCCTTTACCTAGTGGGGGTTTGATTTTATAGGCCTTATTAATCCTCCATCTAGTGTAGGTCATAAATGGATTTTGGCTACTACTGATTATTTCACTGGGTGGACAGAAGCAGTTGCCTTGAAGGATGCCATAGAACCATCAGTTGTTGAATTCCTTGATGGGATTGTGTCTAGGTTTGGTGCTCCGACTATCATCTCAGATAATGATAAATCTTTTGTTGGAACCCAGATTTGTGCATAGGCAATGAATCACAATATCTACCTGAGCACATCATCAAATTATTATCCCCAAGGCAATGGTTTGGCTGAGTCTTCCAACAAGAATCTAATGAGAATCATGAAGAGGACAATAGAAGACAATCGGAGGATTTGGCATAAGAAATTAAGAACTGCTCTGTGGGCTGATAGGATAACACCCAACAGATCCATTAGGAATTCACCTTTTGTGCTGGTATATGGTAGGGAGGCCAGACTCCCAATTTCATTGGAATTCCCTTCCTTGGAGTTGGCTCATCAGCTAGAATTGATTGAGGATAATGCCATGTTAGTAAGAATGGCAGAGCTGATCGAACTGGAAGAAAAGAGAAACAAGGCCATGCAAGCCCTGGAGATGCATCAGTAGCAGATGAAAAGGAGTTTTGACAAGAAGGCAAGGGCCAAAACCTTCAGAGAAGGAGATTTAGTCCTCAAGTGGGACTCAAACAAAGCAAAACTAGGAAGACATTCTAAGTTTGACCCACTATGGAGTGGCCCCTATCTGATTGCTAGTTGCAAACAGGCTAATGCATTCCAACTGAGCAGACCCAACGGTGAAGTTCTGCCCATCCCAATTAATGGGATTTATCTTAAAGCTTGCTTCTGATGAAGATTGTGAATCCATGTACATAGTTAGTCTAGTTTCTTTTCTGTTATTTCCTACTTTTCAAGAAGTGCGCGTACACAGGGTTCTCTTTTTGAGTTGCCAGCTTTCAAAGTTTTGATAGTCTTAGGTTGTAGAGGAAGTTCTATTTTTGTTTCCAATTACAAAAACAAAGCTAAGGTTTTCAAGGTTTTCAATGTCCCAACAGGCAGGTTAGGGTTTTGCAGTTCTCAGATTCACATTTTTTGACCCTGTAGCCCAATGGAATTTTTTGCAGGCACTAGTTTTATGCATCGAGTAGGCTCATGCCCCTTGTGAGTTGCCAGAATGTTACCACATTTTGTTTGCCCTGCCAAATTTCAAAATTTGAATGTTACCCCGCCCAACGGTCACCTCCCTGATTACTAATATTTTAATACCCACGAAGATATTAAAATTACCTAAGTTTCGAACCTTATGATATTTTTGCACCTCACAAGTTCTTCGCCATTAGATCAAGGCTGATCGATGGTCGTCGCCATCTCGCTATGATGAAGTTCTGCGAGAGTTACGATGGCGACATAGCATCTGGTTGATGCGTGTTTGGTGGGTCCAGCTTACAGGGCAGAGCATGGCGCGAGTCAAAATAGTTTTATCGCGGGCCGAAAAGCCTAAAAGATAGTAAGGTGCCATGGCACTAATGGAAAACTAACAAGTTTTTTGATAGCGACATAGTGACCAGCTGGCCGGAGGGTGTTCGATGGCGAGTTCCAACATTCAGCGATCAAGTTCGCAGCGACAGGAATGGTCATGGCGAGCGGCCAGTTTCACGAGCCAGAAATCCCAGTGCTACAGTGGTGAATCAGATGAGGCCACATGTCCCTCAGTAGGGTCAATGCAGTATGGGCCCTTCGAGTTGGTGCATTTTCAGACTGAGGTGGTGTTTCGTTAATCCAATGGGGAGAAACCATGTGCGCCAGGTCAGAGTACAGTCAGCGTCACTAGTACATGAAAGGGTTAAGATCTCCACTGTCAGATCAAGGCCGATCGATGGTCATCGCCATCTCACTATGGGTAAGCTGCTTGATTTTTATGTTATTGATACTACACCTAAAGGACATGTGTCCTCTTGGGTCCAGGTTTGGAGGCGTAGGAGATACAGATGGCAATACATGGCCGGTTTCCATTCATTGATGCACTGAGGGCAATATCCATCTTGCTTGTCATCGGATCAAGGATAATCGACGAATGTTGCCATGTTGCCATGGTGAAGATGTGTGATCTTTACCATAGCAACATGGAACCCTTTCACCATGTGTCTATGGGACCAGGTCTTGCCAGGGTGTGATCGCTGAGGTGTTGCCAAGTGTTATTTGGGTGTAAGCGGTCACTGAGGTGGTGCTAGATATGATGGGCCCAGGGTAAGGACAACATGGAGTAGTACGAGGTAGTTCTGATCATCAAATTGAGATAGATTTACGATGGGCGCCATCGCGCTATAAGGAACTACTCAGGAGATAATGTTAGCGACATTGCACCCTGATGACATGTGTCTCATTGGCTTGGTTAGGAAGGACGTTCGGTGGCTGGCGGTTAATGCAATCGTTACAATTAATATTAATATCTACAAGGGTGGCACGGTTAGTTCGATGATGGAAGGTCAACCACAAAAGACTTTCCCAGGTGGTAGAATGAAGAAAGGTGATTGGCCCGCATGGCCCAGCTGGCTCGTATAGCCTGTTTGACTTGCTTCAACCGTATGGATTCACGATCCAGGAAGCAAAGATGATCGATGTTATCTTGCGATCTAATCTTCGCGATCAATTCCAACCTACCAGAAATGAATGCAAGGCATTAGGAAATACTCCACCATCTCAGTCGATCCATCTACTGTGTCAGGATCATTCATTGGTGCCACTTCTGTCTACTTGAGGCATTCCTTCAGTTAAATATTTGATTTTGTACTTTAGAACCATGCTCGAGTGTGATCTTTGATCAGATTTTTTTTGGGGTTCAATGGTAGTAGTTGAGCAGTTAATGCAGAGCCAGTTTCCTCAATTATGTCTGAACTATAAAGGCAATTTTGTGATCTTTTCTTAGGGGGACCCTTCTTTGTTATTCTCTGCTACTGCTCACAGGTTTGTAGTGTAAAATTCCCTGTGTCTCTGAACTGTATAACATTCGGTATCATCTCCTTCAGCCATCGATGTGCATGTGCGTTCATCTTGCCTCTCATTGGTGTACTATTGAGATCTATGATTGGCATACTGTATCTATTCTTGGCCTACTAGATAATGTATAAGTGAAACTCTTTTCCTTGTGTTATTCAGCTAGTTCTGTAATCTGTATGTGGTTACTGATTGACATAAGTCTGAGTGTGTATGTCTTTGAATGTTATCTTGGTTTTGTAGTGCATATATGGGAAGAAATGGGTCTGAACACTCTATTTTGGTGCATCATCTCTGTAGTTTAGGTAGGGTAGAATTTTTTTCTGCATCTCCTTCTTCCCCTTTTCTTTCGAGAGTAGTTAGGTGTGCCCTAATAGTAAGAGGAAGCTAGCCTTATCTGGAGACTCAACCTCGCAGTTCAAGTCCCACAGCTTGGAGGTTGTTTCCATGTTTCACTAGGTCATCCTTGTGCATAGGCCTTGGACAAGGGTGAAAACCTAAGTGACAATAGGTCCATGAAGGCTTTTACTAATATAGTAGATGGCATTCTCAAGATTAGCATGCTTTTGTCCTAATACAACTCCTACGACATAGTCTAATGCATCAATATGAATATGAAATAGAATTGACCAATCTAGTCCCTTTAAAATTGGTGTCATGGAGAGGAGTTTCTTAAGCTGTAGGAAGGTTTCATTACATTTGAGTGTCCAAGTGAATTCAACTTCCTTAGTCAACAATGCATACAAAGGACTAGCTATTTTGCTGAATTCTTTTATGAAACACCTATAATATCCAGCATGACCTAAAAGAGATCTTACATTTTTGGGTTTTTAGGTATGGGGAGTGTTAGAATTACCTCTATCTTATATGGATCCACTTGTATTCCTACAGCTGATATGAAATGACCAAGTACCACACCTTCCTGCATGAGCATAAAAAAATTTTCACTATTAAGTGCTAGATTATATTCTTTAGATTAGATAAGAACTTTTTCAAGATTTTTCATGGCTTCTTCAAAGGTGACTCAAAATGTTGTGAAATCATCCATGTATATTTCCATGCAATCATGTGATATATCGGCAAAAATGTTGATCACAACTTGTTGGAATGTTGCAGGGGCATTACATTAGCCAAATGGAAAAATAGAATATGCAAAAGTACCCCATGAGCATGTAAATGTGGTTTTTTCTTGATCTTCAGGAGCAATACTTATTTGATTATAACCATTATACCCATCTAAAAGGCAAAATTCTTCTTTCTAGCCAGAGTGTCCAGAACTTGATCAATGAATGGTAAAGGAAAGTGATCCTTTTTTTTTGCCTTATTCAATTGTTTGTAGTCTACAAAATCCTCCATTTCGTCCCTTTTTAGGCACTATGACTAGGGGTGACACACATCTACTATCAGATACAGGAGAGATAAAACCAACATCAAGTAATTTTTGCAATTTAGTTTTAACTATTTATTTAAGGGCTAGATTAATCCTTCTCTATGGTTGATGGAGTGGTAGGCACCCTTCATTGATGTATATTCAATGAGTGCATAATGTAGGACTCAACCCTATTATATCCCCATAGTACCATGCAAAAGCCTTTCCATGTTTTTGAAGAAGCTCTGTTAATTGTTGCATCTGTGTGTAAGATAATTTGGGATTGACGTGGACATTATAACCTTTTGACAACTGAACAGTAGTTGTAGAATCAATTATAGAAGCTTCAGAGATTGGAATTATATCTAATTCATATAGTAAGAGTTGATGAATAATGTAAGGCTCCTTAAGTAGAATACAACTCTCATTACATTCCTCATATGTGGTTAATTCTAAAACAGAACTATCTGATACATCTTTTTCTACCACACAAGTGTAATTAAGAATACTCTGAATTACTGAATCCTCTTCTTTTAGCTTTAGAAAAATATTGTCTATGTAACATCATAAGCTACGCTATTGAGTTTAACTCTTCTTCTCCATGTCCTAAATCTGGCCATATAGACGTGCTCAAATTTGGTTGTGGTTGTGCTGGAGGATATAAATCAATTCTTTTGTTTCTTGACCATTAGATATGGTCATATTCCCTGACCTACAACTTATATTTTCATTAGTTGTATCTAACCATGGTTGTCCTAGAATGATAGGGTAACCAGATAAATTGACTTTGGGAGACAAAATCATGAAATCTACAGGGTACTCTAGATAGTCTAAGGTTACAACTATGTCTTCTATCATCCCATCAAGAGTGACAATAGAACTATTTGCAAGTTGTAGAATTGTTGGGGTAGCCCTCAATCCTTCTATTTTCAAATTATTCATAGTATCCTTAGTCATGATATTTATAGAAGCACAAAGATCAATTTCAGCATTTTTAACAGATTGATCTTTTATAATCACATTCACAACTTGGCTTCCTAGATGAGAAAATTTTCCATAATGTCAACCAATTGTCCTACAACATGAACCTTATTTGGGTCCTTTTTCTTCCTCTCAGGCTTTTTTAGGTAGGTTTCTTTGATGGTTTTTCCATAGATAGGAACATCTTTAATAGCTTGGAATAGGGGTATTTGGGCGTGCATGTTCTTTAACTGATCAATAATATCAAAAGACTATTCCTCTATTTGTACAAGTTTATTTTGTATCAGCTTCTCTGGAAAATGAGGTTCAACTATTGGTTGGGCTTGAGCTGACCTAGTAACATTAGTTATGTCAACCTCTTTAGAAACTATAGGTTTTGATGCTATAGGAGTATCTAGTATTTTAGTTATTAAAGGCAATTTGGGCACTAGTAGGGTTTTACTAGATGGAAAATGTATATGTGCAACATTTAGAGCATAAGCAAGATATTGCTAAGCATCATCAGAGTACATGGGTTGTTGTGACTACTAGTTATTTGGATTTGGCTAAGGTTGTGCAGGTAATTGGGTTTTCTTCTGAGGTCCAAGACTTGCAGGTGGTGGCATTAGTACAGGTTGTTGGACTGGAGGTGGTAATTGTGAATTACCACTATTTTGGTTAGGCCATTGTTGAGGTCCTTTCCATTGATTTGTAGACTACCAATTCCCTTGAGGTTGTTGCCATTGGTTTTGCTAATTCTTCCATTGATTATTTTGTTGGCTTGGCCAAGAAGGTTGGAAATTATGAGGCCATTGAGGTTGTTGTGGATTATTTTTCCAAGCATTATTCCAATTAGGTTGACTATTTTATGGAGGACCTTGGGTGTTATGGGTTTTCCATTGATTACCATATAGATTTGAATTTTGCAAAGGGTCCAGAGGCATACCTTGACATTGGGCCCATGGCTGGCTTTGAGCAACAAAGAATACTTTCTCATCATCTCCATCTATCTTGATGTACTTAGTTGGAAGATGTTGGTTTTCCACACTAGTGACCAATTTGCATTGGCAATTATTCTTCTACTTCCGACAATGTGGGCAGTACTCAACTAACTGTACCTCAACTTTTGCATGCTTCTTCTTTACAATCATCATGTTGAGATGTGCAGTGACATCATTTATAATGTCCTTCTTAAAATTTGAGAGCATATTAGATATCTCAATCTTTGAAATACCCTCACTAGTTCCTTTAATAGACGTAGTTTGGTGTCCTTTTCCTTTCTTCATTGTTGATCTTGAGTAATTAAGATAGATTTTCTTGAGGTCATCCCAAGTAGATTGATATACATCTCCTTTAGCCATCAAGTCTAATGCTTCTAGACAACTATCATTCATGCCTCTCAAAAAGACTAGCTTTTGTGAATGCTCAAAAAACACATGCTGAGGGTTCTTCTACAATGTATACAAGAAAGATGAAACATAGTCTTCCAAAGTTTCTTCCTCCTTTTGTGATATTCTAAAGATATCATCTCTTCTGAAATCATTTGCTTTGCAATACTCTTTGTATTTGTCTAGAAATAGAGTTTGCATTTCATCCCATGTACCTGTCGCAGTGGCTCCTAAGTCCATGAACCATCATAAAGCTGACTCTTTCAATGTTGCTGGAAACAACATGAGATTATGGGCATTAGTGTTGTAGTTAAAGCTATGATAGAGTATGTCAAACTCAAACAAGAAAGTATTAGGATCTTTAGTTGCAAGGCCATAAAACTTTGAAAGAGTGTTTTGAGGTATATTTTTAAGATTAGCATTGGTTACAAGGCTTGGGAGAGGAAATGGAAAACTAGGTTGTGTCATTACTAGAAGTATTTGATTATAAGGTTTCTCCTAAAAAGGAACATTGGGTACTAGATTGTTAACAACTGGTGGATTTGGAGGAGTAGTATCAAGGAAACTTGCCAAAATTTCAGAAAAAAGTTTGAAGAACACTTGTATCTAGAGGTTCTACTCTTGAGGGTGATTCTGTAGGAAAGGCAAGGCTTGCATCCTCAAAAGGCAACTCAACTTCTTCTTCAATTTATTCATTTAGATTAACAGGATCCCATGGAAGAAATCTTCCATATTCATCTCGTTGTCTTCCTCTTCGGTGCATGAAATTGAATTGGTGACTTGTAGCACTCAATCTTATGGTTTCTAACTAACAGACTAATCTAAAAAGAAAAATAGAGGACTCATGAAGGATCCTAGTTTGACACCATCGCCAGAAATGGTGCCAAAAATGAAAGTTTCCATAATAGGTCAAGATAATCACACCACTATTCCTCTCCCAAAGATACTATACCCAATTTAAGAACTATCTATTTCCATTATGGAAATACATTTCTATTGTCAACTCAGGGACATAGGACTTGAAATGGGTCAGCACTATATGTGCACTAAGTTCCTTTAAGAGTCTTAACACCTATGTTGCAGGAAAGTAAAATGCATGAAAGGAATCTATGATATTGACACAAAATAATAAACACACCTGGAATATCAATAGGGAACTGTAGAAAACTTCAAAAAAGGAATTCTAAACTAGTTAACAATTCAGACATCCACTATTATTTTTTTCCATAAGTGTTGCAGGAACTTTCATAGTAACTATGCTACAAGACTAGTACAATAAACCTATCTTAAAATAGGAAACTGCAAGAAATATATCTACTCTACCTACATCTATTCCACCTTCCAAATGGGACCCCTTGGTTGGCTTCAACTAACTAAGAACATAATGGGTATTCCAAAATCACTTTCTCATTAGAATTTTTCTTTTCTTACATGATTGAATAATTCACGGAGAATAGAAAAGAGCAACTTCAAAATCCTTCTAACTAATTCTAACTTTTCCTTTACTTCCATATATATAGAGGATTCGAATTTATTAGATAAAACCCATGAGAAAACATTGTCAAAAGAAAAAGGTAGTTCATGTCAACCATGACTTTAAAACATTGATTGAACAACAAAATAATGGTCTATGAATAATGTAACAAGTTGGGTCTCCTGAAATAAATCCTCTTGCAGATGCAGCTTATCACCCATAACTGACCTATGCTTCTCATGCTATGATCGGTCATCATTACTCCTTTAATATAGTTCTCACCACTATTTGTGCCACTTCTCCATTTCTTGAAAATTAGAAACATTCAAACACATATGCATAAGAACACTTCTACTCTTATTCAAATATTAGAACATAACTTAAAATATTTATATGAAATACTTCACTTTATATATAATATTAAGCAAGGTATGTCATATCAACTATCCATAGATTTAATAGGTTCTAGTTGCATTTAGTCATAAGTTCACAAGACATTTAAAATAGATATATTGTAAATGTTTTTCACAAGGCTCAAAGAGTAAGTTCAAACTATATAAAAACTATATCAAATTTGAGACAGTAACATGCCTCATCAGTAGCTTCAAAGGAAAGTTGGATTCTAAGAGAAGGATCTTGTTTGATAGTTCTAAAACCACTAAAGCTAGTAATAAATCTATAAGAGATAATTTAAGATAGGATTTCCCACCAAAAGTGTGGAAATTTTTGAATTTTAATAAGGCTACCAAGGGGAACTTGGGGGCTATTAGTTGTTGGGCAATTATTTGTAATGAATATGGAAATATGGTCAAAGTCATGGTGATTTGGCTTGGTTGTTAAACTAACCTCTTGGTAGAAGCAATGGGGGTCTTTTGCATTGCTTGAGGCTAGGAGTCAATTGTAACTACAAGTGGTTATGGATTGACAGAGATTCCATTAATATACTAAACTATTTACAAAAAAAAAGAGGTTAAATCCTCATGGTTGATACATAATATAATGTTAGAATTATTTTATATTGTTAATAATCTTAATAAAGTGGTCATAAGACACATGTATAAGGAAGAAAGAAATGTGGCCAACATTCTTGCCAATATTACAGTTGCCAGCTCAAAACTGATAATGTGGAATGAGTATTTATTAGGGTATAAAAATCCATATGTTGCAATTGATCATGGCAATGAATTATGTAAAGTTGAAGACTTCTAGAATAATGTAATTAATAAAAAATATGAATTGGGACATAAAGTATAACAATGGTTGTACTTATATCAAGACTATACGTCAAAATTGGAAATTCTCTCATCTTTTGTGGGCGATTTCCCTTTTGATCTTTTATTTTGGTATTTCTCTATTAATTGAAAGTTCCATTTGGAATTTTTCTAGAATGAAGAAAGTTGCAGAGATTTCACCATGGGTGGAGATTTGAAAAGGAAGGAGTTAGGGAACTGTGAACATTGGAAAAAAGAATTGGAAGTGTGTGAGATGTTGGATAAAGGTGATTTGGCTCCTTATATGACCAGAATAAAGGATGCAAATATGAAAATCACTAAAGCATTTATTAAAGGATGAGACACAAGCACGGTGACTCTTTTTAGGTAGTGTCTAAAACTGGATATTGATATTATGGTCATGATAATGGATCTCAATAACAAAGGTATTAATTTTTACTAAAACAAAGAACTTGCAGAGGAAGGGATTAGTAAATTTCCTAAGGTTGAGGATGTGGATCTAGTTAGAGAAAGGGGTGTTAGGGGGGGGGGGTCATGCCTTCTTCTTCCATTAAGAAATTGTGGAAACTTGTTCCTATAAGTGGTTGTTCAGTATGTGAGTTGTGATGGGAGATATGATAGAGCTCCTAATTATCATTGTGTCCTTCTTAATCACTTCCATCATAAGATAAGGATTTGTTTCCCATTCTACCTATTACGTTCACTTTCTTATAGTATCAAACAGGATAAGGAGAAACCTAAAGTACATATTCTTCATGGAGAGTTGATGAAATTAATTGTTTATTTTATGATGGAGCATGTGAAGGAAAATCTTCCTTTTCCTATTTATGTTAAAGAAGAAAAGTGCCATGTTGGCTCCTAATTTAACATATTTAAAATTAACCAAGAAACCAGACCAATACATTTAAGGCTAGCAAATTCCTATGATGGATGCACTTGATAGCTAATCTTGGGCCAACTATAAGGCATGACTTCTTCTTCACTTTAGGTTCTACAAAACCTAGGTGGGTCAACCTTGAGGTTCTAATATATGATACTAGTACAAAAACATATAATTTCAACCTATTAACTATAGATGAAACCCTTATATCTTTTAGCACTTAAGTAGAGATCTAAAATATGAAATAGCTAATAATGTGGCCGAAGAACTTGATAAGATAAGTGAGGGTTAATTCCTTTCAGCCCACTTATTTTTTCTATTCTCTTGCTCTTCATCCTAATGATGGATCAGTGTGTGTCATCCAAAACATTGATGGTAAAACATTTTAGACACAATCAAATTCTATAAAAACTCTGATATAAATAGAATAGAATTGATTTTGATTAAAAAAGATTTCTGCAAATGAACTTCATCTTAGCTTACATCTGATTTAGTGATTAGTGCCTTATCCTTTGCAACATAGAGCCAATACCAACTGGATAACCTAACTTGATTGCCTTACAATTAAGTTTATCAACTAAAATCCCCAAATTCTATTCCTGCTAGCATCCCCTCCATACACCCATAAACCTTATCAAATCATTAGAGCATTTACTTAACTCGAATTACAAGAAACAACAGATCTGATACACAACTCATCCAAGCTGCCTTAGATTCAATGAACATTATTCATTCAATCTCAAAGTTAAGAGCATATGAAGAATTAGGAGACAGAATAAGAAAACACAAATAATTCATTGTAAATTCGCTTTTGTATTTATCATTGCAAAGATCAAATACATTGAGCTGGTAATACTAAATGAAACTAAAGATATGTCACATGATCTATCATCAATCCCTATTTATCTTAGAGAAACAACACATGAAATGAAACTAGAAATCTACACAAGAGTGGATGTGTGGCCTTCACAACTAGAGCTCTACTCAATTAGACAAGAAGTAAAACCACCAACAACATTGGTATCATAATAGTGAGAAAAATCTCTAGAACTAGAACCAACCTCTTGGTCTCATAGTAAAAAATTGGAACCCCTACAATGAATGAGAGAAAGAAAGATATAGAAGAGGATAAATTTCTAAATCTATTTTGTGTTTGAAATGTTTCCACTTGGAAAACTTTCCCAAATAGTTAAAAACCTCTCTCTAATCTCTCCCAAAAATTGGTGAATCAAATCCTCCATCATTTTGCCTCCAAAAAACATAAAATATCTCAAATATTTGATGGAAAACATAACTAGTTTTGATGCCAGATTTGAGATTAAGGCAAAGGCAAATAATTAGTTAAATGACCTCTAGAGGCAAGATCAACTTTTTAGAATAAGTTTTCTCCATATTCAAGCTTCAACCAACTTCAATATTTTCCCTCCAACCAATTTTGATGCTTAATGATGAATTTTTCCCATTCAGTTGAGAATGCCACCAAAATTACAACTTTTCCTATAGACTGAACCGCTGAACATCTGTGTAAATTTTGACCCCATATTCAAAAGATTCATCTTCTCTCAGTTTCAATGGTGTATTGGAGTCCATATTTTAGTTCAACCTTGCTCCTCTAACAACCATTTGAACTCTTAGGCTCCAACTATGGCCATGAATAGTTTAAAAGAATAAAATTTAAAAAGTTTAAAAAATTCTATAATTTAAACTATAGAAAATCATTTTTGAAACAAAATTTTCAAATCTAGATTGCATTCTCAAAACTAGAGAAGAAAATAAGTAATATTTTAAAATCTCTCCTTATATCTCCCTTAGCTACTCACATAATGCCACGTGTCAAACTCTAATTTTCTTATGCCATTCAGACTAGCCCCATAACCTCTCGTCGAATTTTAAACTTTTTGGGTAGGTTTCCATGTCACTTCTGGTGAGACCCTCCCATTTTCTAGTGGTGACATGGTGACCATTGAAATTTGGCTTTTTTTTTTGGTGAGCTCTTCTATCCAAAATTGTTGACCTTCATTGTCCAGCTATCATCCATCGAATTGTCAAGTGGGACCCTTCTCATGCTTTGTGGCTTACAAAAGCCTACATATTATAGACATTAAGCATATTGCATGCCTTAGTATTAAAAATTTTTAATCCGCCCCTTTACAATGAATGTGGGCTAA
Organism: Cupressus sempervirens; assembly: GCA_028749045.1. Classification (NCBI taxonomy): domain Eukaryota; kingdom Viridiplantae; phylum Streptophyta; class Pinopsida; order Cupressales; family Cupressaceae; genus Cupressus; species Cupressus sempervirens. The sequence goes on from CM053792.1 coordinate 333,635,677, forward strand.
ATGTTCTATAAGAAAATCCCCTTCTCTATGAGATATAGAGTGGTCTTGGCCTTGGAATAATGTATGGAATTGAACTCTTCTATGAAGTCTGAGTGGCATTGATTAGAATGATGTCCATTCTACTAGGATGATCTTTGAGAAATTTGGTACAATAGTTCACCTGATTGTGGATGATAACCCACGTAGATTTTCTATTGTTGTGCTTCTACACCTTGAAGAGTGTGATGTTCTTGGATGATGTGTTCATTATGGGGTTGATGAACTCTTTTTTAGGGTTTGATTGGCTTGCTTTTGGGTTTCCTCCAAGAGCTTCTCCCTTGTCATCCATCCTCCTTGTTGGTTCCTTGGTCAATTTGGGTGCTCAACTACAATCCCTAGCTCTCTGTGGTGAGGCATGCATACCTTTTTCTTCACCCTAAACCAATAGTTGTTCATCATTTCCATGAGGTTCCAAGTAAGATCTTTGAGCTGAGTGTTCAATAGATTCATCCCAAGCATGGACAACAATCTCCTTGGCTTCAAAGACCTCCATGACCTCAACATCAACTTCATCAATACCAAGCCTTCCCATGAGGAAATCCTCCCAATTAACTCTACAACAATGCAGAAGCCTTACACTCAAAGGATATGCATATATCTCTTGCAATTGAAAATAAATCCTACTCCAAATGAATTCTTCATTGGTTTTGCAACTTCCTTTGTTGTTTTGCATGGATTCTCCAAGCCATGGTATTTCCTCCTTTCTATTGAGCCATATGCCTTCCTTGACCTTTCCAACAACTTCCCTCACTTCTGAATGGTGCTTCCCCTATTTTTTTGGTGCCTCATAGAATGGTCAAACAACTCTTATATAGATTCTTGAAGTCCATTACAAAATGGATTATATAAGCATATCTAGTGTGTGGTAATGATTCCTCGTTAACTTTATGATTATATAACTTCCTTAACATCATAATATAACTATGATGTTTTTCCAGTCATGACTTCTCTTCCCTCCTCCTATTTAGGAAAAACTGAGCAAAACGAAGGTTCTTCTAGTCCTTGCAAACTTGATAGAACATGGTAATGGATTATGTTGGAAGCCACTTCAAAATGGTCTCCATTACATCATTTCCTCTCATGGAAACACACAAATATGATAATATGTTGAAAAACTTTAGCTTCCATATCTTTGACTCCAAAACTGTGAATGTAATTAGCTCTAGTTCATCTCTGTGGAAATTCAGCTCATCTAGTTCTACAATCATTCCAAAATAGCTACATAATTAATTCATATTTATCTTTGGTATATGCACACATTGTTTATTTTTTCATGGAAAAAAATAAAATGCATTTTACTATTTGTAGATACATTAACCATTTATCTTATGTAGGGAAAAATCTTACTATTTGACCCCCATGAATGGGCAGAATGCCTCAAACCTGTGAGCACAATACCTTTCCCATCTATGTCGACAACAATGTGTCTCTTGCATTTATTACATGTACAAATACCACTTGATTTCAAAAAGGTATATATGTATACTTAATATTCAGTGAGTTGCAATTATTTCAATCTCTCAAAATATGCACAATCCCACATATCTATCAGCTTGATGCAATTAGTCAGGCTCCAAAGTGGGCCTAGCTAAAAAAAAATTATTTTTGAACAACTGATACATCAAATTGATATGATGAACATCTGATATAGATTCAAATCAAAATCCATCACTGAACTACCAATTAAAACATATTTTAGCCCTTTTTACAATTTGTCGACTTAGTGCCAGGAGGTCCTTTGACTGGCCTTTCAAACTGACCAAAACACCTAACCAAGCTCTAAAAACTAATACACTGATTCTCTATTCTGCATATTCTTGCCCTATCGAATCTCATCTCATGATGAATTCTTAGTCAAACAATATCGACCATTGCCCTCCAAAACTACCTGCAAGCAAATGTGTTAAAAACAATAAATCATGTTCTATTTTGGCTTTGAAAATTGGGTAAACTGATACTTGGGGGCACAAAAATATGGGCATTGGTTCATTGTAATGAGGAAAATATAAATCTAGGATTTGGGCTCATGATGAATAATAGGACACATTCGGTGAGTGGTCAAAGTGGCCCACTCAGATTTCAAGACTGGAAATACTGGTAGAAAAATAGTTTTTGCAAACAGAATTGACCTAGGAAAGTTTGTAGACGGATTTTTTGGGATTAGAAAATTGGCACACTTAAAGTATTTTCAGAGAAGAACATAGTGGTACAATCTATTCGATCTCACCTATCAAGGATTCATAGATATGACATCACTAATAGGGTACCAACAATTTTGCCTTTCTTGACACTAGTAAAAAGTTACAAATTGTATTTGAAATTGTGTTCAAAAATTGATTAAACAGATTCGTCAAAAGCTCAAATTAAAAATGTAGAAAGTCTCTGACCTCTAAATTATAATGCAAAAGGAATTTTCTTATTTTGGTCAACTTGGTCAAAATTACAACAAGTCAAACAGGGCCTCCAAGAATTCAAAATAATTTGCATTAGCATGAGAATAGTAAATGACCAACTTTGAGGGATTACAAACCTAGCCAAAATATATCAAAATGACTCAAAATCTAAAACATAGGTTCTTTGGTCTGGACACAAAATTCTTCCAAAGTGGAGAGTCATGAACCATTACTAGGTGTGACATATTCAATTGCAAACATAGCCTCTTATTGCCATTTGACACTTAAGGCAAAAATGTGGATTTGGGCATTATTCAAAACGGGACTTCATAGAATGGCTCGGAATGCCAATTTATCATTATGGAACACATGGATAGACTAAATGAAAAGTGTTAGAAACATTAAACACCTCTTAGGCCTCAAATGGATAGGAAGATACACTTGCATAATCATGCACTTATAGGACTTGATTTCTCAATGGTACTCAAAATCAAGGCTTCAATTTTGAGTGCCAACATGCCCTAATACCCAATTAGTAGTAAAGGTAAAGGCAAGAGATTCATGGTTGAACTAGGAGATGTGAAAATGGATTCAACTAAAATAATTAAGAAGAGTGTGAACTATAAGGAAATGGAGTTAGATTCTAAAGGAATTAGTGATGATAATGCTAAATCCTAGAAACATTGGACAAAGTAGAGAGTGATTTCTTTGGTGGGTCAGTGCAAAAAACATTTAGACCACCTAGCACATATCCTTCCCCTATTTCGATCTATCTAGAGGAATTGAAGGCTAGTTACCAAAAAGAGGAAAGGGGAGGTGAAAATATGGGAACTAGTGAAGAAGACAAGGAAATTTAAAATGTGTAGAGAGGGGAAGAAGATGATGATTATGATAAAGAGGCCCCATGATATAAATAATTTGAGATTAATGTGACTCATGATTTGTACATTGAGAATGATAATTCCCCTCTGAGTACAACCCTTGAAAAGTCTGAGGAGAATATTGAGGATCCTAAAGAGAGGCATTTCCCTATAGCCAATACTATGAGTGTGGAAGAGGTTTATGTAAAATTATTAGAGGAAAACATAAAATTTATTATTCCAACCTCCACTTGGAGTTCTTGAAATGGCTTATATAATTTTTATGTAAACTTTTAGAATGGAGAAATGTGCCTTCAACTCCATTAAAAAATTCAACATCAATTATAGAGCCCTGAATGCAAAAATGGAGGAAATTGAGAACAAGCTTAATGGGGAGGCAGGGACTAGTAATGTTGGTAATAATGTAGAGGAAAATATACAAGGGATGAATGAAATAATTTAGAATTTGGAAAGAAACACATCTACTAAGATTTTTAAAAATTACTAGAAGTTATTGGAAGCCTCAATAGAAAATAAGAACAAAATTTATGAAAATGTGGATATGATGGCAGACAGTATTATGGTCTTAGATATGGACGAGGATAAGGGCATGGAAGAGACACTAGGTAAGAAGAGAACTAGATCTTCTACAAGGAAGATAAAGGCCAAGAATCATGAATATATTAAAGAGGATGTCAAAGGAGCTTCCAAGAAGATTATGGAAAAGAAAGAGGAGATGGTGTCAGAGCAAGCATAATGCTGGTTTGGTTTGTTTGTCCCTTAGTTTTTAGGCTTTTTGTGTTTAAGAACATTTTTTTCCCATTTGGTTTTTGGTGTTGTTTCTTGTCCCTATTTGGATGCTAGTCATTTTTTTTGTTGGTTGTCTAGGGATGTTGATTTTTTTTTACAACTTCTTACTATTAAAATCTTAATTCCTATTTTATAAATATTCTGAGGGTTTTGGATGCCCTATGAAAAACTTATTTTAGCCGTTAATTACAAACATTAGATGTTAGATGTTTTTTTCATACCAAAGTTTACAATTACCATTTATTTATGCTACTATATCTTCTTCAATGTTTATTGTTCTATGAGCATAACGCAATGAGGGGTGAAAAGATAGGGCCAAAGGCACACCTAACTACCCAACCACTCTATAGAATAAAAAAAACTAAAGAAAATAATATAGAGAACAACACCAAGGACAAAAGGAAAAAAAAAAAATTTATTAATTCATCAAATTGTCTGCATACATGCCTGACTATGAGACCTTACAAGTTATGACCAACAAAATTTATGAAATCCCTAACTTGGAATTTTTAATGATCCTTAATTCAGACTTCCAGCTCCCTCAACTTTGCACTCTCCCTCTCTAAACCTAACCTAACCTAAAAAAACCTACTTATACTTACCAAAATGGCTTACAAAAGATTCTAGATTATTACATAACCAAGGGATGGCCTTAAAATGGTCTTCTTACATCCCAAGACAAGATCCATACATTAAATTCATGATCTAAATTAATTACAAAGTCAAATCGAGCTAAGAACCAATCACATACAAACTCAATCAAAGAAGGAATTGAGCATCAATCAACATCAAGTTCACTTATTACATGAAGGAACACTTGACCACCAAATCACTTAGTCAATACTGGGAAACTTAGTCAACATTGAACAACTTGACCAACACTGAACAACTATACCTTGACAACCATTTGAACTCGATACTAACTCCAACTTAGTAAAAAATTAAAATGGGTAGAATGAAAAAATATGAGTAGGATTGTAAGGCAACCCAAGATTCTCTTACATCAAAGCATGAGGGAGATATAATAGGCCATTCTCCTTTTCTCTCTTAACTAGTGGGAAAGGTTCATTGTTCCTTTCTTCTTTTATGTATATATGTTTTGCCTTCATTAGCATATTTGTTTATGAAATGATATTCTTCCTAGTATTTATTTGGTTTTTTTGTGCCAATAATAACCTTATGTTGGCCAATAAGTGCATATTTGACTTACATGAGAAACCATTTAAGGAACATAAATAGGGATTCCTTTTCTTTTCTCTTCTTTTACCCAAAATTACTTGTGGGCTTGCCCCTTTTATTATGTAATGTTCTCTCTTGCATGGATTTTTTCTTCAACTCAAGAATATTTATATCCCGAGTCAAAACATTGTGTTGACATGTTAAGTGCATCTTCATTATTAATAAAATCTATCATGTAGGGCTTATATTAGATTTTCCTCTTTCACCTCCTCCTTCTCACCCTTAAATCTTTTGTTAATCTCTTTTATACCATGAATTACTCTAATATATGCACTATTTTTTTGGATCTTCATATTACTAAGAGTAGTATCCTCTTCACAATTATTCCATACTTGGAAGTGCATATCTTGTATAATTTGGTTTTCTATGGACTTTATATAATGTCACATCATTTATCATTCCTTTCATCTATCTATGACTTTACATTATTTTATGATACATTTCTTTTTGGTATAAGATATTTTGTTACACAAAAGACCCTAAGTATTTTCTTAGAAATCCTTTTTGTGCATCAAAAGGGTATAAATTTCATTAAATAATCCTCCATAGTATCATTCCTCCATGTCTTTCCTTGGTGACTTGTTCATCTTATATGCAATGTGTTTTCTAGCATATATGTCCATTTTAGGGGTTCTCTCTAGTTAGCTTCTTATTTTTATTGGACTAGGGTATCTATAAAGAGGTGACTATCATTCAAGGTGTATCATATATTTAATCTTTCCTTAACACTTGGGGGAAAGGTTTCATGTACATTTTTTGTCTCTTTTAAATCTGAGGATCTACTTTCCTTAGTAAAGTGACTTTCTTATAAATAATTGTGTTTTGATTAGAGATTTCTTATGCAAGAGGGGTGAAATATTGATCATAACATCTTCCTTATTTGTACAACTATAATCATTGTATGCATATTCCATTATTTTTTATTTCAAATTTGTTTATCCTTAATAAAGGATTCTTATTTCACATAGGGGGCTAAATAGGTGCATTTTGGTTCCTCTTTATTTTATTTGTTTTAAAGATGTTATCTTTGTTCAAGAACCTGTGTTAAAGGTATATGCCTCATAAACAAGATCTATTCCTTTCAAATGTTTCTAATTATAAGAAAAATATCCGTTCATGATTATCTATTTTTTTAACTTAGAATGGTTAATGCTCTTAGCTAAGTTTATGGCATAAATTTTTGTTTTGAGGATATTTACTTATTGATATAAGTAGGTATCCTAGATTATCTTACTTAAAATGGCTATGAATAAATATGGCCTCTCATATGCATTCTCCATCATAATTTCTTATTAATATTTATATACAAACTAATTCCAATGTATATAAGTTATTTGTATCCATACATGAGGTGCACATATTCAAACTACTCTCCATAGACATAAATGATATGTATCTGATTGGAAATATAAGAGGAGCAACTGAGAGGGGAGGGGTGAATCGATTACCACTAAAACAATTCCAAATCCCTTATATGCCAATACAAACTTCTTATTAACTCAAATCCTTGCATAGCTTAGTTACAACTAGATATTCACTATAACTCGGTTAACAAAGAAATCTTGAGATATTAATGTGTATTAACCTTTAGTAACTTAGTTGTAGAAAGATAAAGTAGTAAGAAAATAACATAAACACATGAGATGCCAAGATTTAACATAGAAACCCAATTTTGGAAAACCACCAATTCAACTAGTTACAACTTTTCACTCTTCTAAAGTGAGCCCTGTTAGGAGCTAACCCAGTTAAAGGTTACAAAACACACTATTAGGTGTGACCCTATTAAAGGATTTGAATCACCCTATCAGGAGTGGCCTTGTTAGAGGTCTTTAAAACACTTCAATCTATAAATGCCACCTTGTTAGAGGATTTACAAAAGGGATTGTTAAGTAAACTATGTTAAGAGATTTCTTCATTGCTACAATTCTTAGAAAGTAACAATGATTGACCTGATTAATGAAGCAACTAATTTGTAGATTTAGGCTGTTGTTCTAGTTTATCCTCTAGATCTTTCCTGGTCATAATATTATTTTCAACTCCTTGGATTTTCTTCCCTTTATTAGATATCCTTCTTTATTCGCATCTTATCTTCTCCCATTTACTTTATATTTCAATCCACAATTTGACCTTTCATATATATGAAACCCAATTTCAAGTCATCTCGAAAAAACCCTTAAAAATAAACAATTAACATTCACTAAGTCAACTTGCATAAACAAAAAAAATTTTGATGCAAATCGGCTAACACTGAAAATTGGTCGCTTGATTACCACCGATTTCCTTCGTTACCGACCTGACTTAGTTTACACTAAACCCCTTTGGTAACTAACCTAACTCGGTTAACACTTGAATCCTTCATTGATTTACCTAGGTTAGTTAACACTTGAACACTAAACTTGGCTTATTCTAAACTTCTGCTCGATTGATACTAGAGTCTTTTAAGGTCAGTTACTACCAGAAGTGCTCTGTTAGAATGCAACATTTGTGTAACATCAATGACAATATACATTTGAATAATTATTTTCAACATATCCATCCATGGGGTACACTAGTACAAACCAATATTCATTGATACAATATCTATATATTCATTCATAAAGTGAACTTATATAAATATTTTGATGAATAGTTGATTTGTATCCCTTCATGAGGTGCATATAAGAAAAATCAAAATAGGAAAGGGTTGTTGGATACAATTTATAATTATAGAATAAAACTTTCTATGGTGATCAATTCTCTTCTGTGCGATCCACAAATGACATAAAATCTTATTAGGGCTAGGTGGGCATGCTTTATATAGTCCAAAGTAGGATGTATAATCTTATTGGACATGGTAATTGCACCCTTTTCTCCCTCCCTCCCCCTTCAACCCCCCCCCGCTTTCCTCTCTCTCTCTCTCTCTCTCTCTCTCTCTCTCTCTCTCTCTCTCTCTCTCTCACACACACACACACACACACACACACACACACACACACACACACATTGTTAAGGTAGTAAGATAGATTATGGAGTTGGTATCATTGTTAGTGATGCTATTTTTCTTTAAATGAGATTTATTTTTCTCTTTAAATAGCTTTGTGTAATAGCTCTCATTGATATTATCTTCATTTTTTTCTCTTACATAAAATTCTAGAATATAAATAGATAGATATTTAAAGAAAGATAAACAAGAAAATGAACTAGTAGATGCTTGGTAAAATACTATCATCAGTACAACTTCAAATTTATTATTGTATTATAAAATAATGATATAAAAACAAAATCCATAAATTCCAACCTTAGAAATAGTATTATGTTTGATTGGAAGTACCAAAAAATAACTAGTGTTCTTAGTGTGAACTCCATCTCATATTAACCATAAGAACGAATTGGGTTTGTATCTAATTCACAAGAAGATTATTAATGTGTCCATCCTCAAGATCATAAAGTAGAAAGAAAATATTATGCTTCCTCAAACAAAAATAAATAAAAACGTCTAAATCCAAGTATTCTTAAATTAATGAAGTGTTCCTTCGTTTATTGCCCCAAACATGTGACCCTTCAACTTCCATATCCTATTTTTTTATCTTATTCCTCATTTATAATACTTAAGCCCTCTTTATAATATTAGATTGACCACTTTTCATAAATTTTCATCATTCTCTCATAAGTCAATTTCAATATTTCATTGTTATGTTCTTAATTTCCCAATATCCTAAAATGAGACATTATAGTCGTCCCTCCTTAATATTGCTTTCCCTTAAGAAATCATGAGTCCATAAACCAATACCAGGGTCCCATGTACATTTTCATGTTGTTCCTTAGTTCTTACTAGCATCTATGTAATCAAGATGTTCCATACTATTGAACCAAAAATAAGGATGCAACTCACCATCAATATGTTGTTGACATTCCAGTCATGTTTGTTATTATTGACATACACTTATTCAAATTGTGAGTTCATACTGAGCATATTGTATAGTTAACAAATAATTTCAGTTGCTACTGAGTCTTATGGACATATTTTAATTTGAACCAAGCAGTTACTACAAAGTTGAAGATTAGTAGTGTAAATTAAGCATTTCAGTGTATGTCAAGTTTACCAGTGCAAATCGAGTAGTGCAATGTTTACTGAGTTCATAGTTGATGTGATGCAAGTCTAGTGTTGACAGAGCTACATAGTTTTAACTAAGAGACTCAATTTATACTGAGCTCAAGGTGATAGTGTTTATTGAGTCATAGAGTATGAATCAAGAGACTAAGTTTATATGTTGAGTTTCACAATATTTTCCGAGTCACTAGTGTAGGCCGAGTTCAAGACTACTTGGAAGTGATCAGTGTAAACCAAGCTTCTATGTGTACTAAGTGCATGAAAATGCCAAGAATTGAAAATGGATATCAAGTATTAGAACCTCACCAAGTTAGTCTCCAGAGCTCGAGTTTCTCAACTTTTTCCAACTTTGTGATATTTGTGTAAACTTGTATTGTGGCTGACTTTTTAATTATGTAATTGGATTGATATATATGTAATGTATTGTATAAAATCCAAATCAATCAAGTAAAGAAGTAATGTAATCATTAGAGAAGATTAGAAGAGTGAATTATAATGGCTACAACAGTTGAAGGAGCAGCAAAGATTCATCTATCACAACAAGGTGATTTGTACACTTAGAGGAATCTCATTCGAAAAACCAAGTAGTAGATTAGAGATCAGCTACTACTTCATCCTAACAAGTGGATTAGTCAAATTGTTTAACAAGGTAGACCTAATAATCTTATGTAAATCTCTTTACCAAGTGCATACTTCATTGTATGTTTGTAAATCCTTTTGCAAGGTGGACCTGTCAGTCCCTTTGCTCCTAACAGGGTCGATCATCAGAAGTGATCATTATAAGCCTTAACAGACCAACTATATACTACAATACTAAAGCTTGTGGGTATCATCGCCATCCGAGTTTTAGTTTCTATTTGGAAGGTTTTTGGGTCACCAAATCTTGTGTTAAAGTGTTGTGTATGATTTCATGTTTTTTATTTTCTCATGCATGAAGTTAGATCAGAATTCATATAAAGGATTAATTGCTAACTGGGATAAAAGTTTTAGAAGTTACTAATTCACCATCCCCCCTCAGTAACTTAGCTTGTCATTTCCAACAATTGGTATCAAAGCATTGTGATTCTCAGTGAAAATTTTAATGGCTTGAGCAAAGATCAAAGGAAGTGGAGGTATTCAAACTTGACAAACCTATTGACAATGAGAAGTTAGATTTAGAATTAGCCATTGGACAACTCAAGAAAGAAAAAGAGAAACTCTCTCAATCCCTAAAAAGAAGAAAAGATCTTGCTATCTAGATGAATAATTCACTCTACATTGAAGAAAGAATGGAAGACATCATTTCAAACAATTTAGATGAAGCTGATGAAGCAATCAAAGAACTATTGGAAAAGAATAGTACTCTTCAAGAAGAAGTAAGAAAACTAAGAAGAGAACAAGAAATTTATTCAATGAGATTATGTGAATTCATGGAAGAGAAAAAAAAAGGAAACAACAATAAAATTCATCACCTATCCCTTCAGCAAGCAGACTTCATTGATCAACTCACCAATGCAAATGAAGAAATCATGAACCTAAGATCAAAGAATGAAAGATTGCAGAATAATCTAAACATTGAAAGGAAAACCAATGAAAGAATGTTGAAATCCCAAGTAGACATGAATTAGTTGAATGAGCATACTCATATTAGAGAAAAAGGAAAAGTAGGAATTGGATATACAAAAGAAGGAGAATTATCCAAGAAAGGAGCTCAAAGGAACCAAAAACCTACTTATAGTCATTGTGGTAAGATAGGTCATACTTCAAACAAATGTTGGAGCAATAGAAAAGAAAAATTCAATGGAAAATACTACAATTGTAATCAGCATGGTCATACAGCAAATGAATGCAAAGAGAAACCAAAATTTGAAGATAAATGTCGCAAATGTATGAAGCATGGGCACAAATAATCAGAATACAAAACCAAGATATTGAATCCAACAAAACAAATTGTGAAATCTATATTTAGTTGGGACTATAACACTTGGTTTAGATGTCATTACTATGGAGAATTTGGGCACATTGGAATGAATTGTGTAAATCATCACATGACGAAAAGAGATACTACCAAAAGATGTTTTATTTGTACAAAACTTGGTCATCTAGCCAAGAACTATATGAATATTAAAATAATTGAAGATGAAAAGAAGGTAAAAGTTGATAAATTTAGAAAAAAATTAGACAACAATGGGTTTCAATATCTATCAAAAAGGTAAGTCCGAGTGATGATGATCAAGTCACTCAAGAATTGGGTGACTCCACCATTTCCACTTGATTTCTCAAAAGGAGAATTGGAACTAGGCTACTAAAGAAGACATCTAAATAAGTTCTAATTGATAGGACAAAAGATCCATATCATTATTTAAGATGCAAAGGGATCACTGAATAAGAGGTACCAGTTACTACTGAGTTACCTTCCTTACCGAGTGAGGTTGGGTCACAGACTCAACTGAGCAAGGTTTGGAGTAACTAAGTTTTATATGGTTATCGAATGATGGAAAAATCTATCGAGTAATAAATGCAAGTGAAGTGGATGAAAATCTATCAATTTGATCTATCATTCTTAGTAGACATTTATGGTGATATTTGATAAAATGAATGAAATTGAGGTCAGTTTTATCATGAATTTTCAAGAACAAATTGTGCAGAGTGATCTTCAAGAGAATTCAAGTGATTTGAGCAAATTGTTATCAAAGTTTTTAAATTCTCTCAAACCCTATTGAGTGAAAATGGAAGCTACCAGCAACCAAAAAAAAGAGAGGATTAGACATGTTGGTTGGTGGTGTAGAATGAAAGGCACTAGACTTCAAGCTCACTCCTATAGTCATTGAAACCCTAGATCCAAGTGGAGAGCAGTTGAAAATTCCTCCCAAAATACTATTAATCAATGATATTCATTTTGAATTTAAATGTATGATTCAAGATATTTGTACTCTAAAAATGGATGAATGTTTAAAGTAATTATGTATTTATGGTGTTTTGAAGCTTCACCACCAACATCTCAAAGCCAAAGAATTAACCCATATTCTTTGCATGCCCCATGATTTCCAAGTAAAATGGATCAGGTTTATCCTTAGTCGTGTGCATAGTAGATAGTTGTGGTTAAAACAACCAATTTTGATTACCAAGAAAATGATCCATAGGATCACTGGTCTCCCAATGTTGGCTAAAGTAAAAATGACTAAAACCCTAGGTCGAGTTGAACTAGAGAAGAAAACCCTAGCCAAGTGGGATGGTAGGGGAATGAAAATAACTAGTGTCACTCACATGGAGTTCAAGTTTGATATTCATGTCATTGCACATAAGATTTATAGTTTGAGTAGGTTGAATAGTTTTTCATGTGAAGCCATGGGCGTGGTATACAATATAGTCAAGAACAACCTTTCTCTTGACCTTGCCAAGCTATTGTTGAATCAATTCAACAAAAACATGGAGAGCATCAGGACATCAAAGAATAATCTATGTAAGTTTAGCTCACTTTTGACATGTTTATTCTTTTATGTTTAGAAATTATTTCCATCAAAAGGTACTATTTTTTGGAGGATGTACCAGTACTCTATTAGATTAATGAATGCATTGCTGAGATGGTAGAAAATTACACTAGTATCATCTATAATTACTTTGATGCATTCAAGGAGAAAATGAATAAAAAATATCAGATCCAAGAAACTAGTTGAAGATTATAAGGATGATGTATGTTTTTTGGTGGATGGTGATAAGGAATGCATTCAGGTAGTTAGGCCTAGAATTGCATAGGTGAAACCTCTAAGATATGAGGTGAACATTGATGAAACAAAAGATAGAATTGAGGCACTGATTAATGAACTAGTTGACCCCAAGGCTACATGTTTTGGCACATGTGATGAGGTTAAGGATTGTATATAACTAGAAATCAAGCTCCCTCATGTGGTTAACAAAGGCAAGAAAAGGATTTCCAAGTTAAAAAAAAGTTCTACTCTCCTCTTGACCAAGGGAAAAGGTGAAGATGAAGAATCAGAGGAAGAGGAGCCACTGAAGAAAAAGGGCAAGGTACTCATTACTAAACCTACCAAGGAAAAAACTACAGTGTTCATGAGGAGATCCTCTAGAGAGAAAGCTGATATAGAAGGAGGATACATAATCTTCAAGAGGTCTCCACCCATATTTGAGGAGAAGATGAAAGCAATGGAATCAAATGTAGGCATCAAAAACTTCAAATCACTCAAGTATGAGATCAAAATAGTTGATGAGAAGAAGAAAATAGAATATAGGTTGATATCCAAGATGGGAAAATGGAAATACTCACCTAACTAGCTCACTCAGCAGATTCCAAATGCATTAATAGACAATATCAATCCAAGATGGGAACAAGAAATAAAAATTGGAAAGGAAATTCATGAGAAAACCTTGAAATAGCTCTTGCCAAATCTAACTAACAAGGAAGTGAAAGAATCTCTAAAGAAAAATAAAGAAAAATTGAGTTTAAGATTCAATACCTATCTTATTTTGTTGAATGAAATAGAGCATGTTGTGAAGAATGCAACAAATACATGGAAGAATGTATATTTTCTTCATAAACCGAGTGATTTTTTAGTAAGTATAATTGACAAAGATGATGATGATCAAGAAAAGGATGAAGAGAAAGATGATGAGGAAGTAACACATTTTGATAATTAGGATAATGAAGAGGAACAAGAGCAAGAGGCTACCAAGGAAGGAACATAGGATGTTGAGGAAACTGACCTGGTTAAGATTGCTGCAATAATTATTTCCTCACTTCCTCACTCTCCAAGAAAAATATTGACAACACCAAGCATGGAGACAACCTCAATAGGATTGATTATGACTAGCACTGCAAGCACAAACATCCAATCAATCTTTGCACTAGTCCAACTCAACACGTCATTGACTAAAGTATCAAACACTTTATCTATCAAGCTGTAGACTCTTCCCTCTTCAACAATTTTGAATAAAATAGTTTTTTATACATCAATTTTGGCTACTTTAGGTATTTGTACCACTAGTATCTCTACAATGAGTGTAGTATCAATTTTTGTAGCAAGCCCTACTATTTCAACTGTTGTTTTCATTCCAAGTACACAAGCAATAAGTGCAAGGAAAGTTGAGACCAAGCCTCAATGGAGAAATTTTTTTTTTTGGTAAATGTAAAGAAAAGGAGGAGGATTTAGATCTTGATGAGGAAATTGTGATTCCTAATTGGGATATTTCAAAACTCAATCCTGATCAAATGCAAACCTTCAGAGAATATCTCCAAAAGAAAGCGAAGCAGAAGAGGCTAAGAGAGTAAAGAGACAAAGAATTTGAAATCATTGAGGATGCCAAGAATATTTTGGCAGAGGCTTTAGGTATAGAGGTTGATTCTTCTCAACCAGTTTTCTATCAGTTGGCAGAAGCGGTCTAGAATTATAATGAAGATTTAGATGGAAAAGACAAGTTATTGCAAAAGGAAGAGAAAATTTTTGAAAACAAAGTGTTAGAGCTCATTGCTCAATAGATTTCCATTTACCAAGTAGAGTTATCTGCTATTTTGAGTTCTTTAGAAACTTCTTGTACTAATGTAACTTTACTTTTTGGTAAATTATGTGATATTTAAAGTTTTACAATGGAAATAAAAGACAAATTGTCTAAAACTGATGAAGATTTGAAGCCAAGTGTGAAACAGTTGCAGTTTGACCTGAGTTCTAGCTCTACTCACATTAGCAGGATCAAATTTTTGACAGATATGTAGGTAGAACTACTCCAAGAAGAAGGTAGAATAAGATCTACCCTAATAGATATTCAAAATATGATTCTCTCTAACATGGATGCATTGTAGAAACATATTGCATATTCAAAAAATCTCATCCATGATAATAATTTCTCTATTGTAGACCACATGATTGCACTATCAACAGAATTGTAGGTTGCATTATACACAAGCATGGTTTTACAAGAGAACTAGGAAAAGACTTTTGCATTGATACTAAAGGTACATTCAACATTCTTGTATCATTTTGGCATTACTATGTAAATACATATAACATAAATCTTTGGCATTAATGCCAAAAAGGGGGAGAAACTATAGAAGTAATGATGAGAAAGATATAAAAAGATAGGAGGAGAAAATTTTAAGAAAAGTATAAAGAAAATGTATATTATACTATACATTATCTATGAAGGAGCATTACCATGTACAAAAATGTATCCTTTACAAAACCAATTCTGAAAAATCTCAAAAATAGTATACTCTACTGAGTTGGAGCTATAAGGTGATGGATAATTCAATTTTGACTAATGTTTTTATCACTAATGCCTAAGGGGGAGATTGTTTACATTCCAATCATTTTTTTTATTAGTGACATACATTTATTCAGATTGTGAGTTCATGCCAAGCGTATTGTATAGTTAACAAAGAAATTTAGTTGCTATCGAGTCCTACAATTGCTACTGAGTCCTATGGATAGATTTCAGTCTGAACCAAGAACTTACTATAGAGTTGAAGATCAATAGTATAAATTGAGCATTTCAGTATATGTTGAGTTTACCAGTGCAAACTGAGTTGTGCAATGTTTACCAAGTTTTTAGTTGATGTGATGTGAGTCTAATGTTGACCAAGCTAAGCAATGTTAACTAGGAGACACAATTTATACTAAGCTCAAGGTGATAGTGTTACTAAACCATATAGTGTGAATGAAGAGACTTATTTTATATGTCGAGTTTCATAGTATTCACCAAGCCACCAGTGCAGATCAAGTTCAAGACTACTTGCAAGTGATCAGTATGGACCAAGCTTCTATGTCTACTAAGTGCATGACAATGTTGAGCATTGAAAATGGATGTTGAATATCAAAACCTCACCGAGTTAGTCTTTACAGCTTGAGTTTCTACACTTTTGCTGACTTTGTGATATTTATGTGAACTTGTATTGTGGTTGACTTTGTAATTATATAATTGGATTGATATATACAATGTATTAGATCACTTCCAAATGAATCAAGTAAGGAAGTAGTGTAATCATCAGAGAAGAGTAGAAGAGTGAATTACAATGGCTACAATAGTATAAGGAGGAAGAAAGACTCATCTATCACGGCAACTTGATTTGCACACTTAGAGGAATCTCATTCAGCAAACCAAGTTGTAGATTAGAGATTAGCTATTGTTTCATCCTAAGAGGTGGATCAGTTAAATACTTTAACAAGGTAGACCTAATAGTCTTATGTAAATCTCTTTACTGAGTGCATACTTCATTGTATGTTTGTAAATCCTTTTGCAAGTTGGACCTAGCAGTCCTTATTGCTCCTAATAGGGTAGATCATCAAAAGTGATCATTGTAAGCTTTAACAGGCCAACTTTATATTGCAGTACTAAAGCTTGTGGGTATCATCCCCACCTTAGTTTTTCTTTCTATTTAGAAGGTTTTTAGGTCACCAAATCTTGTGTAAAGTGTTGTGTATGCTTTTATGTTTTTTAGTTTCTCATGCATGAAGTTAGTTCAAAATTCATATAAAGGATTAATTGCTAACTAGGATAAAAAATTTAGAAGTTACTGATTCACTCCTCCCCTCTCAATAACTTAGCTTGTCATTTCCAACATATGCTCCTTTGATCCCATGTCATCCTAAGAGATACAACTTCTTCTACCTATTGCAACACATTGAACACAACAATGACAAGTCTCAAATAGTGAAGAAACTCAATATAGTCCATATAATGCATAATGTTTATCATGTTAACTCTTGGATTCCAAATAAATTTATTAAAAATCTTTTGAGTGAAGTAGTAGTTGTTTAGTGAACCACCAACCTCTTGAATCAACTAACTGAGTCATTAATGCTAAACACATCCCCCATATGAATGGAGACCAACTCATTAGGTCTCAAGATGTCATTTATCTAACTTAAATCAACATCAAGAATGTCACCACTTGTCCACTGGACTAAAAATAAATGCACATCTTATATGGAGCATTCACAACACATTTTATTTTCATTCATCTACCTACAACTCACTAACCCTTGTAGGTCATTGCCAAAACTAAAAATGCACTAATAGTCTATGAATGGTAAACCCACATTACTATATGAAGAATACAATTATAGTCGTCAAGTAGTAAATAAATAGATGTAATGCCATGAAGACTTGATGATACATCTCGAGATAATATATAGAAACCCTTAGTTAGCCAAGCACACTTATTAATTTTTAGCATTGCCATGAGTATCATCACTCAAATTAATATTTCCATCAATGAAATGATCACCATCACAAATAGTTTTTGAAGTAAAATCACTCAGTTCATCTTCTACCCATTGATATGGTGAGAGCATGTAGCTTTTATTATAAAAATTAGAACTCATGCATTTGACTTCTTGCTTGTCATTATGGTCTGCTTTAGCAAACTGTGTCTCATTGGGATGGAGAATGGTTGAAATGTTGTACGTATTTTCATGCTTACAAATGGTATTTATTTTGATTTCTTCAAAAATATTTACCCCCCCCATAGTACTATTTTTAATTTAATCTTCCTTGTAAATATATGTAATAGAAGTCTGATTTTTAGCTTGATGTAATGAGCAGCATCTCATAATTAGTTGGAGACATTATTCAACTGCTTCCTTTACCTTATCTTCCAAAAATTTTATAGCGAGACCTTTATCCTAGAATAGTAATAAATAATCTCATTTCATCCTTTTAAAAGAATCTTTAATTCTGTGTAATCGAGTACTATTGATCATATGCTAATTTCCCTTTTTCCTCTCATCCATTTGAGTCTTCTACATAAGATTTTCAATGTATTTTTGTGACTCATTTTCCTTTGGTAAGACTTGGACAACTTTCTCTTCTGTAATTAAAAACCTTTCCTTCATATCTTGCAATAATAAATGTGTTAGTCCAAATTCATCTAAGGGGTAATGGTTTTCATAGATCATACTTTATGATTTGTTTACAACTACTATGATAACATCATTTTCATGCTTAATTTCTTTTACACTTAATGTTATGCACTCTTCATATAACACAAATGGGCCATCATTATGCTATATTATGATACCCTCAAAGGAGTATCTCTCCTTGCCAATATGGATTTTCAAATCACCAATAAAAAGATATAAATGCTCCTCACCATTTTTTATTGGCTCTTCCTCTATATTTTTTTCCATTTCTAAATAGAAAATATTGACCCTTGTGCTTTCATCATGTTCAATAAGAGATATATTCCGATTTGTATATTTAACTTATATTTTTTAATGAGTCTATTTCTTTTTCAGCCCATTATTTTTTGAACTCTACAATTTTATGTACCCAGTATTTGAGCACTTTGTTGACCATATTAGAAGCATTTTTGACTTGCCCTCAAATTGTTGATCAATTATGCACACGAGGCTAAAATTTAACATCACTCTCATTAATTTTCATAACAATAATGGTCTTCATTATCCCACAAATATCTTTATCATGTTCTTTCCTAATTGTGACTAAAAAGTAGTGAAACATGGTGTGTATTAAGCCATTTAATCCCATGTCTAGAATAAGGGTACATTATTTGATTTATGTGATTTTTTAAAGTATTACAACCCTTCTTAATAAGTGACAAATTTTTATGTCCCCAAGATTCTAAAAACTATTAACAAACAACTTAAGTACCTCCTTCATTATGTATTCTTTGTAAGATTCTTGAGGTGCTAAAATCCTTGAAACCTCCATCAAATGAGAAGTTTCAAACAACCTTAACTTGCTATCTCAGAGCTTTAAACACTTATGGGAATTCAAAGCAATCACTATAGGAACAAGAGTAATCTACGATAAATTAAAGGGTGATTATTCAACCATAGTCAAACATCCTTCTAGTTGGACCAATATGCCTATAACATGATCCATGTTTGTAAGTTTTAGCCCCAATTCACTATTTGTTTCATAGAGCACTTTATGTTATCTCTATTATTCATTTCATGTCATTTTAAGCCTTCTACAACCAACCAGATATATGAATCATTTGCATAAATTTTATTCTTGTTAGTGTAAATGGTTCTTTTCCATTTCACTCGTATATTAAGTTTACTTAGGTGAGCTCGTAACTAAGGAGGAATTATATATTTTGGATATTATTATTAGGAGGATATTGTTGAGTTATCCTTTTGACTCTAGCTACTCTTAATATGTCACATATTGTTAATTCTAATTTGGACACCACCCTTCTAGATTGTAGGTGGATGGTAGGTGGTTGATTCCATCAAGACTCTACTTCTTCCAAGTTGAGACACCCATCTCAATATTTTCCAAGTATTCTACTAGAACTTGCCTATATAAATGGATAGCTCTCTTATGTACTACACAATAGGAAATATTGTATTACGCCTTTGAGCATTTAAATTAAAGATTGTTCTTGTATTTTTATTCTAACAATTTTATTTCCTCTTGATTAATCTATGCCTTTCATTAGATTCTTGTTTTTATCTCTTTTTCACAAATTCCAACATGGTATCAAAGGAATTTTGAAAGAGATGATTATTTTTATTAAAGGTCTTCTAAAATATTGTATGCCCTTCTCTTACATTTCTATACAAACTAAAGAATCAGAAAGGATTTGTGAAGACACAATAATCCCTCTTTTGTATTTATGTGTATTTTCTTGTTCTATTTATTGTAACACCTTGGAGGGTTTATAGATCAATTTTGATAGTTTCATTACATCTAGAAGGCTCAAGAAAGACAAAACTAACTTTTATTTCATCCAAATGAAAGTCTTTTTGCATGAGTTACAAACTCATGCTTATGGTTCAAATTTTGAGAAAGGCATACAAAATAGAGCATTTTTAGGCCAAACAGATCCTATCACTTTGTCTGGAAGACTTGAGAGATAAATTTTCATAAATAATACATCTTGTTTTAGTGCTTAAAGCTCTCTAAAGAAAAAGAAAGAAAAACCTCATAATTTTGGCACACAAAATGAGATAGCAATGGATGGCTGAAAATTAAATAAAATTTAGTTTTCAAAATTTACAAGCACCTAGATTTGAATCTGCACCAAAAGTGAGTCACCCATGTAACAACAACATACCCATGTGACAAGCCACCAAAAGGAAACCACCCACAATAGGTAGCCACCAAGTGGGGCCTAGACACATTCACTAGCTACTAAAGGAGACCACCAGCCACTCATGTTTGTCTTTGACTTGGGCGTTGGTCAATTTAAAGCACTCAAAACCCATTTTTTCAGGAATGTGGGACTAATTATGTTTGCATTATGTCTTCAACTTTCTATGTTAAATTTGACATTCACATAACTGTCTCTCTGAGTTGTTTCTCTTTGCCATGATGTACATTAGCCCATCAAGTTTAAGCACCATGATTTATAGTTTACCCCTCTTCAATTACATTTTTATTTTGGTAGTCTCACTTTGAATGGTCATTACTTTATATCTAGACTCCAAATTTGATTAAACATTTTTTATTAGGGGTAGAAATTTCCAAATTTTCTAGTGGTGGTATTAGTGTAGAGTTTTGGATGTAGATAATAATCTAAAATTTTAAGTTTGTATGATTGAACCTATCTAGTTCTACTTTTGTAACTTTCAGAGCATCATATGGGCTCATACAAAATATTTTTGGGTGTCATGTTTTTTAAGAGTGAATTTTTTTTTAGAAGAATCCAAAAATGATATAAATTTTAGTCTTATTTGAATGAGAAATGTACTTTTAACCTTTGACCATAATTGACACTTGTAATAAGTTGGATTCATAGAGATCTTTTTTCTTGATAGTATAAGTCTTCATTTTCTTTAGATTAGAAGTTGTAATTGCAAAATATAAATCCAATTTGTTACATTCTTTGCAAAGGTAGAAATTATACATGCACTAAATTATAAAGTGCCACAATCATTGCATCTTGGGGGGTGATTTTTTAATGTAGTAAAAAGGGGGTAGTCTCATGTGTACTCTTGTGTACTTCCTTGTGTGAACCTTTCTTCTCTTTCATTATGTAAAACAATCTTTAATCTGTACTAAAATGGATCAATTAACAATACCATTACTCATACCATATAACTACTATGAGTGGAAGTCTAAAATGAAAATCTATCATAAGTAGTTAGAGTTATATAGAGTAATAATGGGATTTTAAATTGAACCAAAACTACTTGCAGAATATCTTAAATGACAGGTTAAATATGATGAAGCATATAGCACCTTGTGCATGGCTATATCTCTAGATCTTATCTTACATGTGGAATCACCTACAACTCCTAATAATGTATGGATGACATTTGAAGGATTATTTAAAAAGAAAGATGAATTGATAGGGCATCTATTAGGGAATGAATTGATAAGATTAAATCCATGTAACTTTGATACTAATCAATACTTCTTCACTAAGTTGAACGCTTTAAGATTGTAGCTAAATAATGTGGAATTAAGAATAAATATTTACAAATAATCCTAAGTATTATGTCCAAGATTGGTCTTACAATTTTTTTTTTTGTATCCACCTTCTATGCTACTAAAAATACCTTAGGGAAAAACTACACAATGCCTTCTCTTGATGGGTTTTCAAATGAGCTCACAAAGGAGCAGTACAAGTTGATCCATATGGGTACAATCAAGCTATCTAATTCTCATGTCTTAACTTCAAATTAGGGAAAAAGAGAAAAAAAGGGCCTCTTAAGAATGAAGAGAAATAAAAGTACCAAGCATAAAAGAATCAAGAAAAGAAATTTTCTACTCCAACAGAAAAATTCTTCGAAAGTAATAAGCCCAAGAAGAAGAGAATGACATGTTACTGCTATAAGAAACTTGGTTGTGATGAACATAAATGACTAAAGAATAAAATTGATCACTTGTCCCATCATCTTGAAAGGAACAATATCAAACTACTTGATTTAGTCAAGTCAAATTCATCCCAAAAAGCTTCCAAGGAATCATGCAAAGGAAAAGGAGAGGGTAAGGCCCTAATAGTTGTTTCCTCACAACCAAATTCATGGATTATTGATTCATGTGCTTCACACTACATAGCTTCATCAAAAGAGAGTTTTTCCTCATTGGAGTCATGTTCCATGCCGTCCATTCTTTTGGGTGATGACACTCATGTTGAGGTACAATGGAGAGGGTATGTTGAAATAACCAAATGGTGATTTCATGATGTTCTTTTTGTTCCATTCTTCTCAACTAATCTCCTATCTATTTATCAAATTACTCACACAATCTTTGGAAAGTGAGTTGAGTTTACTCCAGATACATTGTTTATTAGTGAGATGAGAAATGGGTCTACAATTTTAGTGGGAAAGGAAAAACATAACTCAAGATTGTATCACTTTTCTCACTTTTTTCCTTATTCACCTTCACTTTTATTAATCACTCATTCATATGAAGTGAGTCATTATTGGCACCAATAGTTTGGCCACTAGTTTAACCATCACTACTTAAAATAGCTCCATCAACATGATATGGTTATAGTATTTCCTTCTATTAGATTTTCTAATGGCTTTTTCAAGGATGCATTCTTAGCAAGCATCTTAAAGAAAAATTTGATAAAGGCAAAGCATAGAGAGCCACACAAATTTTGGAGCTAGTACATAGTTATTTGGTAGGACAATTTCCACATCCTTCTTTCAACAAAGCCAAATATGTTTTAACATTCATTGATAATATTTCCCAATTCACATTGGTATATTTTCTCAAACAAAAACCAGAAGTTTTAGAGTGTTTCCAAGAGCTCAAATATTTTATAGATAAATGGATTGGGAAGCTCATCAAAAGACTTGTGCATAGATAATGGGGGAGAATATGTCAACCAAATGTTTGACTAATTTTTTATATTAGAAGGAATTGATCTTCACTACATTATTCCTTAAAGGAAATGACCAATAGTATGATCCACTCCAAATTATTGGATCCTTAGTATTGGGTTGAGGCTATCACCTATGTATGTTATATTCAGTTTTGAGTTCCTCATTGAGATAAAAAGAGGATAACTCCTTTTGAAGCTTGGACTAGTCAAAAACCTATAGTCAAACACTTTTGAGTGTTTGGGTCTCTTGCATGGGCCCATATTTCAATAGAGAAATGTAAAGTAATGGATCCATAAAGTAGGCCTTGTATATTTATTTGATACCTAGATAGTTCCAAAGGCTATAGAAATATCCATCCCATGACACATTTTTTTTTTATTGAGAGAAGTGTTCTCTTTGAGGAAGATACCTCCAATTTTTTCTATTTCACTTCTCTGTCATTCATTCCTATGGAGAAATTGCAACTGCATGATGATAGTTATTCTAAAATGTTTTGATCCTCTTGATCCAGAAAAGGATTCTTCTTCTACTTCAAATGATGATGATGAGGATCTGCCTTCCTCCGATCATCATTCAGAGAATGACTCTCCTCTAGATTCTCCACAAACATTTTGAGAAGCTTCTCATGTTTTTGAGTGGGATACTTCTATGTAAGAAGAGTTTAGTTTCTTAAAGAGCGATCATACTTGGGATTTAGTCCCTCTTCCTAAGGGAAGAAAAAATATTTAGTGCAAGTGGATCTATCAAATAAAATTTTTAGCAGACAAGTTAGTTTTGATTATAAGGCTTGCCTAGTAACCAAAAGATTCTCCCAGGTTCCTTAGAATCAACTTTTTTGAGACCTTTTGCACTAGTTACAAAGAAAAAATCTATTTGACTTTTCCTTTTCATTACTTCATCCCATCATTGGGAAGTTCATCAAATGGATGTGAGGAGTGCATTTATTCATAATGACCTTCAAAAAGAGATCTATATGGATCAGCCACAAGGGTTCATTTAGGATTCTACACTTATTTGTCACCTTCAAAATTTCCTCTATGACCTTAAACAAGCTCCTCGAGCTTGGAATGCCAAGACAAACTCCTTTCTTTTAATAGTCAAGTTCACTTAGTGGCATTCTAATCTAAATGTCTACATCTTGTAGTAAGATGATACTATCATTTTTCTTGCCCTCTATGTTGATGATTTGTTCATCTTGAGGAGTCACTCATCTCATATCATAGTACTCAAAATTGCCCTCCATGATCACTTCCTAATGTATGACTTAGGCATTCTTCACTACTTCTTATGGATTGATATCACTCAATCACCTTCTAGCATATGCATTGGCTAGCCTAAGTATTTTCTTGATATGCTCTCTATATTTTACATGACCTACTGCAAGTCTACATCAACTCCATTTCTATCAAGGGTCAAACTTGAGGCTTCTTTTTCTTCACCATTGGTTGATGCTACCTTGTATCATCGATTGGTTGGTGGCCTCATATACTTGACTCATACGAGGCCTGATATTTCATATGACATGGGCATGATCTCTTAGTTTATGTAGGAGCTACATGAGATGGATTGGAAAGAAGCTAAGAGGATTCTTCATTACATCCAAGGTACTCATAGTCATGGTATTTATTATGCAATAAATGTCAATTTTGACTTGGTGAGCTATAGAGATTCAAATTGGATAGGTGATTCTCAAGATCATAAGTCTACTTTTCAATATTGCTTCTCTTTTAGTTTTGGTCTAGTTTCTTGGTCAAGCCAGAAGCAATCTACTATTTCTCTTTAATTTAGTAAGTTTCACATTCCTTTCCAAAATCCAACAATCATCTTCTATGACAATCAAAGTATTATTTAGATTTATTTAAATCTAGTTCATCGTCAACAAACCAAGCACATTGAGATTCACATGCACTATATTCAAGAAGGGATTCATGAGAAGGTCCTTAAACTTCAATATTTCCATACATCTGATTAAACTATAGACATGTATTATCCCTTGCAATTCTCATTTTATTGTTTTGATTTCTTAACTTAATAATTTTGTCAATCACTTTGCACACAAGGGATATATTGCAGATCTAAATTCTAACTTGTTTCTAAATGCCAAACTTTTAATAAATATGCTTACAAAGAACTCCAAAACATTTAACAATGAAGATGCAAATTCTTTTGTGTTTTCTTGAAACATATAACATTGGTTACAAACGAGAAAATATGCATCTACACCAATAAGACATCAGGGCAACAAAGTATGATGTAAAACTCTAATATAAATCATATTAAAAATGATTTCTAAATTCTTAAACAAACTCTAAGATATTCAAATATATCCTCCATGTAATGAAAAATTAAATGTATAGGAACCTATAAATCACTCAAGAAATCTAGATTTTACATGTAGTGAGTCATTGTAGTGGTGGTGGCACTATAACAATATTTGACATATTCCTCCAATCATACTACATAATCTAGCCCTAGGCCACAAATTTAGCATAATAAAAAGATTGATTTATCTTCTCCAATAGCTAAAACCCTTTGGAAGATATTTCACCAATATTCTCAAATAGAATTCTTGTATGATGTCCTCCCAATACCAAATTCACTGGGTATTTCACCAGCTCAAATGGATGCACACAAAAAACTTCGTTCTCCAATGGTAAATGTTAAAACCCTTTCTTAGAGCTCAAAGAAATCAAATAAGAAAATAATGGATGCCTAACAACAAAGCTCTCACCTCTATTTATGCTTTTCCTTCACCGTTCTAGAAGGAAATAAAATATTATTTAATTGTACCCTCTAGAAGCTTTCCTCTTTCAACTATTAGCTATTGTTTTAGTAAAATAAAATGTTGAAACACACAATCCTCATATGTGTAATTTTTGGAAAGAAAACTTAGATTCAATTGTTATGTTAAAAATTTATAGAAAAAAGGTCTATATTTGAAATTTGAAATTTAATCCTATAATATTTAGTCGTGGTACTTGTGATATTCTTATTCTAAAATTGCTACTAGCAACTCTTAGCACAACAATATGTAGCTTGTGAAAAAATACTATATAATTGTGATGTGGTGCAATAATGTTACAAGATTAAATATGATTCTCTTAATCATTAGAAAGCTTAGACTTATGTGCATTGATTTGAAGACATTCAACCATGATGATCTCCTTACTTAACAAAAATCTTACTTTCTTATTTCCCTAAATTAGAACCTTCAATGTAGAATACTCAACTATTTATCTTTTTGAAACTCTAATTCAATTTACTAATATTAATCCACATGATTAAACAATCAATCTTAATTAACACCATTCATGGGTATATTTGTATTCCACCATCAATGAACTCCCATTATTTTTTGGAATTAACTTGTTAATCAAACCTTTCATCCAGCTTGCAACTTAACCACCCATCACAAGATATAAAAAAAATTCTAAAGTGCAATGGCATGCAAATTTCTTAATTATAGTTATCACCATTCCCTTTTTAGAGAATTTAGGAACAATAACCAAGTAAAAAGATCTAAAGTTGTGCTCCTAAATTAGATTATATGTTTTTCCCAAATAGGGAAAAGTAATGGATACACAAATATTGTAGCTTTGTTACCCAACTATGCAAAAAAATTAGAAATTAATGGAGAAAATACATTCAAAAGTTGAGATGTGCAAATATCTTTCTTGCATTTAGACGCAAAACTGAAACTAGCTACTGATTTCAATGTGAACAATATAAAAAAAACTTAACTACAACACCTATTGGTTGCTTACGAAACAAGACATGCACACCTATAGGGTTGCACATAAACTGTCCTTTTCTAGAGAAATCACTGCTCTACAAATAAATATAATCAAACAAATTTAATGCAAAAACTTCTCTCTAGAATAGAGTAAAAGATAAAACTGTATTTTGTTACAAATACAACTATTGTTGTCTTCTATCACATGCTTTGTTTTGAGATCTATTCTTAGTTGCGTATGCTTTCCCATAAAACTAAAATTATTCTCCTCTTTTTATAATTCTAGAATGTTAATTACTAAGTAAAGGAGAGGAGCTTTAAAATCTTAATAGCTAAGTTAACGAGAGGATGAGATAAGATTGGATTGAATAGCTATTAAAATTTAGTCACTACCAACTATAGGAAGTACATTAAAATTCAATAACATATTTATGGAGGCTTAGATAATTCAATTCATTTTATAAATTCCAACACTGTCCTTTTTCTTGAGCCATGAAAAGAAAAAGAAAAACACACATGATCCCCTACTTGATCAAAAACACCTAAATTCTTCCTCGGCTATTGAAAAATTTCAATTCTTAAAGACTTGGTGAAAATATCTGATAGGTATTGTTCATACCAACGAAACTCTATATGTATTTTACCATTTTCAACCTAATCATGAATAAAATGATATCCAATTTATATATGCTTACATCTATCATGAAACACATTTTTTTTTGTTAAAGTAATTCAAGAAATATTATCACAAAATATAGTGGTTTCTTTGACTTGTTCTTCGTTCAAATCAACCAAGATCCTTCTCAACCAAAATAATTAACATGTTTTTATATTTTCTCCAATATATTCAACCTTAGCTATAGATTGGGAAACTATGGATTTCTTCTTAGAATCCTAAGAAATTATATCAAAACCCATATAAAAAACATAACCAAAAGTGCTCTTTCTATCATCCAGACTTTCTACCCAATTACTATCTGCATAACCAACCAATCTAGAATCATTTTTCGTAGAATGTGAAATACCATATCCTTTGGTGCTATTCATTTACCTCGGAACTTTTTTTGCCTCTTTGTAATGGGTTTCCTTTGGATTTTCCATATGTTAGAATCTGATAAGATTAATAACCCAAAAAACTAGTGCAAAGAATAAATATCTAAACTATGAATGCAAATGATATAAAATCAAAATAGCATCATAGAGCTAGTCTCCAAGAGAGTAATGCAAATGTTGGAAGAAAAATAGCATTAAGAGGATGCAAAAAGAAGAGATGAAAATACAGGTCAGGTAGCATGCTTATATAGGCTAGGAAGAGGGAGGAGGTGGCAACACCAACCAATGAGGAGCAACCATCTATCAGACTAAACATAGCAAAGTATCTTCCCAAGATAGCTAATGGATGCTCACATGTAGGAAGGTGACACCTCACAACCATTCACCTAATAAGACATGCTTTATTAACCTAAGCGAGATTATTAAAAGTGTAGGAAAAACCTAGCAAAATAGGAAAAATAAAAAACTACACTAACACCCCCCCCCCCCCTCCCCATAAGTGAAGCTTAGGTGGATGTAGAAATGGGTCCCAGCAAGTCAAGCCTAATGAGATACCCATGTACATAAGATTTCCCAAAAGAGAGAGAGAAAAGAGACCCCCCCACAAAAAAAATTAGGACTCCGAGCGAGAGGAAGAGGACCCCCAAAAGATGAAGCATCCCACACCCCCAGCAAAGCTCACAAATGAAGGAACTTGCTCTCAGTGAAGGGTTTGGTGAAGATATCAGCAACTTTCTTAGAAGTCGAACAATAGCAAAGGTCAATGACATGACCATGGATGAGCTCCCGAATGTAGTGCATGTGGACCTCTATGTGTTTGGTCTGCTAATGATGAACTAGATTCTGTGAGATCTGAATGGCACTCTAGTTGTCACAAAATATGATTGATGGTCATTTGATCTAGATAATAAACTTAGTGAGAAGATGTTGAAGCCAAATGGCCTTAGTGGTGGCATTTACAGCCCCTCGATACTCAGCCTCAGTAGAAGATAGAGCAATAGCAGATTGCTTTTTGCTTGACCAACAAACAGGACCTGACCCAAGTCAGAAGCTATACCCTAAAGTAGACTTGCGATCCTTAGAATCACCTGCCCAATCTGAACCTATGTAGCCCACCAAATCAAGCTCAATACTTGCTACGTAGTGAATCCCACAATTAAAGGAATCCTGAATGTAGTGAAGGATCCACTTGGCTACTTTCTAGTGCAACTCATGGGGCTCCTACATGAATCGAGAGACCATGCCTACAACATAGGAGATGTTAGGTCTCGTATGAGTTAGATAAATGAGACTCCCAACAAGTTGGTCATACAAAGTGCCATCAACAAGTGGAGAAGAAGATTGAGCCTCAAGTTTGACTCTAGAAAGGAAGGGAGTCAGAGCAGGCTTACAGTCAGCCATATGAAACCTCGAGAGTAAATCTAGAGCATACTTGGATTGTGTGATGGTGATCCTAGATGGAGACTGAAGGAGCTCAATCCTGAGAAAGTAATGCAACAAGCCCAAATCAGTCATCAAAAAACTATCCTGAAGGGCCACTTTGACAGCTTTAATGGTGGGTGAAGAACTTCCTGTGATCAGCAAGTCATCAACATACAAAACCAAAAATAGAAGTGAATCACCCTGTTGCAAAATGTAGACATTAGGATCAGAATGGCACTGCGTGAACCCAACTGATAGAAGGAAGGAGTCCATCTTAGCATACCAGGCTCGAGGAGCTTGTTTGAGGCCATAGAGAGAATTCTGAAGATGACATACAAGTGAAGAATCTTGAAGGAAGCCCTG
Source organism: Cupressus sempervirens (assembly GCA_028749045.1). Taxonomy (NCBI): domain Eukaryota; kingdom Viridiplantae; phylum Streptophyta; class Pinopsida; order Cupressales; family Cupressaceae; genus Cupressus; species Cupressus sempervirens. Next base: position 333,665,421 of record CM053792.1, read on the forward strand.
TGGCTGCTCCATGTAGATCTCCTCATGAAGGTCACCATGAAGAAAAGCACTCTTCACATCCATCTGATGTACTTCCCAACGATTAGCTATAGAAATGGCAAGAACAATTCGAATGGAATTCATTCAGGAAAATGGCACAAAAGTCTCAAAGTAGTCAATCCCAGGAACCTGGGAGAATCCTTTGGTGACCAAGTGAGCCTTATGTTTGTCAACTAACTCATTTGCTGCAAATTTTGTCCGATAGATCCACTTACATCAAAAAAAATTTCTTCCTTTAGGAAGAGGGACAAGATCCCAAGTGTGGTTCCTCATCAAGGAACTATACTCTTCCTGCATAGCTATATCCCACTCCAAAATACTAGAAGCCTCATGAAAGGACTATGGATCTGAGGCAGTAGCAATGAAGACATGTGGAGCATCTTGGAATTGTGAATGAGTTTGCCTGGTGTCTAATGGATCCCCAACCCAATCACTTGTAGACTACAAGTTCTGTCTAGCCCAAAGTGGATAGGAAGATGGAGAATCTGGAGGGGAATCATTAACCTCCGAATGATGACTAGGAGAGGAAGAAGGTGAGTTCTCTAAATCACTTTCTGCATCAGAAGTAGAGGTAGAAGACTGTTCAAGTGAATTTGACTCATTAGAAGGAGTTGGAGAAGTGATAGAAAGTGAGCTTGAAGATCCCTCCTCAAATTGAACACTCCTCTCAATGAATAACTCATGTGTAGTAGGGTGGAGCAATCGATAACCCTTCACACCATCAGGATAACCTACAAATATGCAAGTTTTGCTTTGCGAATCCAAGGCCTTATGTTTCTTTGTAGGAATGTGGGCCCATGCAAGGGAGCCATAAACTTGAAAGTGCTTAATTGATGGTTTTCGACTGCTCCAAGCTTCAAAAGGAGTAACTCCCTTCAAGGCTCAATGAGGAACATGATTTTGGATATAACAAGCACAGTTAATAGCTTCTGCCCAATACTGTGGTGCAAGAGATCTAGAGTGATAACTGTGCTGCAAGAGATCTAGAGTGATAATTGTGCTGCAAGAGATCTAGAGTGAATCATACAATTTTCCATTTCCTTCAAGGATCTATTCTTTCATTCTGCAACACCATTTTGCTGAGGATTGTATGGAAGTGAATGCTGCAAATCAATCACCTCTAAAGTGCAAAATCTTTCAAACCAATGGTTGACATACTCACCACCATTGTCTTTGCACAAAACCTTGATGGCTTTCCTAGATTCCTTTTCTACAAAATTTTTGAAGTCTTGAAAATGATCAAATACCTCTAACTTCTATTTGAGAAAGTACACCCATGTATATTGAGAAAGGTCATCAATGAATGTGAGGACATATCGGGCCCTGCTGAAAGAAGGATGTTGAAATGGACCAGCCAAATCACTATGAACTAACTCTAGTATCTGTGAAGCTCTCCATGCCTTACTTTTGTCAAACTTTTCCTTAGGATGCGTACCAAGAATGCAACCTTCGAAAACACCTCCTAAGAATTGAACCGAAGGCAACCCTGTGACCATGCTCTACTAGTTGAGTTGATGCAAATAGAAAAAGTTAAGATGGCCAAACCACTCATGCCATAATTTACTCACATCATTAGAGTGAGTGAGAAAAATTGATGAAGGAGGATCAGGAACAAAGTGAGAAAATAGATAGAGTCATGACTGATGATCTGCTCTCCCAATTGCAACTACAGAATCACTATGCAACTCACGTATCTCCACTGAATCAGGAGTGAACTCAACCCGCTTGCCTAAACATGTGTGAGTGATCTAGTATATTGATAAGAGATTAGTTGATAATGAGGGTACACAAAGAACATCATGGAATGTACCATCCCCCACATCAATAGACCCTCTCTGACACACTTCAATAGGAGTGTCATCACCCATTAAAATAGAAGGCATAGTACATGGCTCCAAGGATGCAAGTTCTTCCTTAGATGAAGCCATGTAGTGCGAAGCACCCGAATCAAGAACCCAAGTGGATGGTGAGGAAGCAACTACAACAAGAGCCTTGCCCTTTCCTTTCCCCTTGTTGTTTTGTTTTGCCTTGTTAGACTCTTCATTAGAACTTTGTTCGATAGACTCAGGAGCACTAATATTATTCTTCTCAAGAATGTATGTCAAGTGATCAATTTGTTTCTTCAAACATTTATGTTCATCATGACCAGGTCTTTTACAATAGGCACATTTAACCTTTTCTTTCTTAGGCTTATCGCCCTTAGAGGATGAGGTATCAATAGTTTTTTTTGAAGCAATTGGTATCTGATCCTTCTTTTCCTCACTATTATTTTGTTTCTCATCCTTACTATTGTTGTTACTACTTTGTCCTTTTTGTTCTTTTGTGCCTTGGTTGGTTGCTAAGGCATGTGACTTAGAGGACTTAAGAGTGCCCATCTGGATTAGCTTGTCTTGTTCTCGAGTGAGATTGACAACAAAATCATCTAGAGATGGCATGGTGAATTGAGTACCAAGTGCACCCTTAGTAGCATAGAAGGTAGAGACAAACACAAAATATTCTAAACTTAGCTTAGAGAGAATACTAAGAATTAGTTGTTCATCTTTCTTTTTAATTCCACATTGTTTTAATTGTAGCCTTAGTGATTTCAATTTTCTGAAGAAATCTTGAATTGTGTTGAAATTGCCTGGACTCAAACGAATTAATTCATTTTTCAACATATGACCCCTCATTGAATCTTGTGTGCCAAATAGTGTTTCTAGCTTTGTCCATACTTCATTTGGTGTATCCAAAGACTCAATGTGAAATAGCAAGTCAGGAGAAATAGACAAACACAATGTTCCATATGCCTCATCACATTTTTTAAACCACTTAGGCTTGTCTTCATCTTTAGTAGGTTCAGTTTCAAGTCTCATAGTTATCCTATTTAATCCAGCTTTCCTTAAGTGAATTGTCATGCATGATTTCCACTCAAAGTAATTGTATGGAGTTAGGATGGGCATATTTGTTTGATCCATTATGAATAAATGCAAAGAAATGCTAAAAAGAAGAGAACTCAGCCACGAAAATACCCCCCCCCCCTTTTTACTCAATCAAAGAACCCCCCCCCCCCCCCCTAAAGAAATATGATTTGGCACTTTATTTTAGTGCGTTTACAACTACCACTAGAAAGAAATACTTAGTGGTCTTGATTTCAATGCATTACAAACCCTCATGAAGAGCATATGCTAAAAGTGAAACTTGGGCACAATAATCATGAAAACAAATAGTACCACTACAATCTCCTCGAAAAATCATGCACTTTCAAAAAAAGAATCACCTCGATACGAGGTCGTATGAGAAAGTTATGATCCTCCAAAGTTTCCAAAATGAGAACTATGCACAGTCACAGCTGAGAATCTGCAATTTCTGAATAATTCATGCATGAAAACCAAAAAAACAACTCCACTAGTGGATAGAGCACAAAAAAATAGCCAATTTCATAACAAGAATCATCAAAATTGGAGTCTGTATGAGCAAGAATGAGACATTTGAAAACTGCATTCAAATCTGCGACTGCCAACAAAGAGAGGTATGGTTGTAGCCTTTCATGCTCGATTCTGCAAAATATACAGCTTGCATGCAAAATCTAAAAGATACCTAGATGGTTTTTTGGAGCTGCGAACAAAACTCAAAAAGCGTTTTTCTTGTTGATGTACAGAAGATGTTGTTGTAGTGTAAATTAGATGCCTTTAATAGTAAAAAATGACTCCAAAAATCAAAAAATGATCCCAACAATCAAAATATGACATGCAAATGTTGGATCAACTTCCTAAGTCCATCAATGGCATGCTGGAACCTGCAATACTAATTGAAAACTCCAAATATGTAAGTTGGTTGTCAAATTTGAGATTGAAACCCCAAAGAAAAACTGTTTTTGTCAAAACTTTTATGATTCTCAAGATCATCCAAAGATGCAAGAGAAGAGCATACTTCATTTTTTTAAAAACTACAATAAATTTTATTAGCCAGCCCCCCCGCCTCGAATCTCTCAAATAAGAAAACTAAAATCTACTCTTACACATAGAAAAGCTCTGATACCATGTTAGAATCTGATAAGATTAATAACCCAAAAAACTAGTGCAAAGAATAAATATCTAAACTATGAATGCAAATGATACAAAATCAAAATAGCAGCATAGAGTTAGTCTCCAAGAGAGTAATGCAAATGCTGGAAGCAAAATAACATTAAGAGGATGCAAAAACAAGAGATGCAAATACAGGCCAGGTAGCATGCTTATATAGGCTAGGAAGAGGGGGGAGGTGGCAACACCAACCAATGAGGAGCAACCATCTATCGGACTAAAGATAGAAAAGTATCTTCCCAAGATAGCTAATGGATGCTCACATGTAGGAAGGTGACACCTCACAACCATTCACCTAATAAGACATGCTTTATTAACCTAAGTGAGATTATTAAAACTGTAGGAAAAACTTAGCAAAATAGGAAAAATAAAAAACTACACTAACACCATAAACTTGGAAATCAAACTTTTGACATGCATTATATCAGATCTAGTTATAATTAAATGCATTAAACTCCCAACCAAACCCTTAAAAATAGTTAGATTCACATTTCTACTGCAATCTTCCTTACTTAATTCAAGGCCTACAACTGTTGGTGTTGTGTTTTCCTTGTTGTTCATCATTCTAAATCTTTCTAAAATTTGATAGGCATACTTCTCTTGAGAAATTAAAAATGATCATGCATTTGTTTAACTTCTATGCCTAGAAAGCATTTGAAGACTCCTAAATTTTCCATTTCAACATCACTCATCATAACATTATTAAAATTAGAAATATGGCAATCATCATCCCTAGTAAACATCAAATCATCAACATACAAGACATCAATTAAAATTTTAACATATGTTGCCTTGACGTAAATGATAGGCTCACCATTGCTTTTGTTGAAACCAGTTCTCATAAAATATGATTTAATCCAATTGTACCACACTCTTGCCACTTGCTTCAGCCTATTAAAGAGCTCTCTTCAGCCTATACATTGTACCTTATTTACCCAAAACTTCATAATCAGTTGGTATTCCACATACACTTCTTCTTTCAACACATCATTAAGGAAGGAAGACTGCACATCCATTTGAAATACCTTCCACTTGTGTTCGGACACAATTTCTATGGTATAATGTATAGTTTCCATCCTTTCAACAGGTGCATATGTCTCATCATTATCTCTATAAAAAATTTATTTGTATACTTTGCCCACTAAATGTGCTTTTTGTTTATTACAGAATGAATATTAGACAAAGGAAATGAATGAAGAGATTGAGAAAATAGAGAAAAATAAGATGTGGACATAAGTTCCTAGACCAAAGAATAAGAATGTGATTCGAACTGAGTGGGTTTCATAAAAACAAGCTGAGTGAGAAAGGTAAAGTCACAAGGAATAAGGTAAGACTTTTTTTAAGGGATATATGCACAAGATGAAGGAGTTGACTATGGTGAAAATTTCACCCTAGTTGCAAGGTTAGAAGGAGTCAGAACTTTTCTTGTATATGTTGTTTACATAGGATTCAAAGTGTACTAAATGGATACAAAATATGCATTTCTAAATGATATTTTGAAGGAAGAAGTCTACATTGAAAAACCTATAGTATTTTTTGATCAAAGAAAAAATAAAATGATATGTAAGTTACACAAAGATTTATATGGTTTGAATCAAGCCCATAGAGCATGGTATGAAAAGTTACACAATTATTTGGTGAAAATCAAATTTTCAAGAACTAATGTGAATAGCAATCTATATCTCAAAATTGAATCTAAAAACAAGATATTGCTAGCTGAAATTTTTGTTGATAATATCATATTTGGAGGAAATGACTCATTAAGAAAATATTTTGCTAATCAAGTGAAAATGAAACTTGAGATTTCAATGTTTGGAGAGATTACATTCTTTGTTGGATTGCAATTGTATCAAATGAATAAAGGCATTTACTTGGTGGTTTTTCCCAAATTGGGTTTCCACATTAAATCCTAGTGCCAAAGTGTTATTTACATGTTTGCATGTTATTTTTAAGCATGTTATATTTTTACAGTGCTTTATTTTACTAGCAATCAACCTATATAGGAAAGAGAGACTTAAGAAATTGGATGAAAAGTAAAATTGCTTATGATATGATATATAGATAGAGTTTATTTATGAGATTGATTAAGTAGTTTGAGGTTAGTAAAACTTGAATTGGTACATCTGGACTTGAGGATGACTGATTCACCCCAACCCTCGCTCTTGGTTATTCTAATTAATTATAACTTTTCATCCCTTAAATAGAAAACTTTTTCCTTTCCTCTAAAATCTTCTAGGTTTTTCCTTTAAAAAAAATCATTGGATCTTCACTGGGTTTGTGTTCTATGAAACTATTTTCTCAAGAAATATACTTTCACCTTAAATTTTGTGTTTCACTTCCAATAACTAAATCTCCATCATTAGATATTCTTTTAATTTCTCTAGTTATTGGTCTTGTAACAAAATTCATCCTTATCTTTGAAACTTCTCAAAAAAAAATTTAGTTTCATCAAAATTTTGCCTTAAATTAAATATTTTCTTAAACTATCCTTCATTTCATGCTTGGTAAACATTACATCTCACTCAGCCAACACTAGACTCAATTAATACTAAAATTTCTCAGTTGATGCTAGACTTTCTACATCTTTTCTTCAAGTGCTCAGTGATAGTTGTAGTAGCTTTGTTAATATTTTTCTCCTTCATTCATTGACCAAACTATCTTTCTTATATATCATCTAATCACACTTAATTAAATATGTTAGCATGAATGTTAATGATACTAAATTAGGGGAGTATCCTAAGCATTGGATAGTATTAACATGTTGCATTCATAATTGTGTTTGTCATTCATGTCAATAGTAGTAAATCTATAAAGACTAACAGAGTAGTAGAAAGATATCTTAGATATACAGACAATGTTTTGATTGTTTGGTGATGTGCACTCATGGACACGTTTAGTATAGTATCTTGATGTGAAGGTTCAATACATAGCATGTAAGTTGAAGACATATAGAAGTTGTACCTAATTTATAGAGAGTGGTATAGAGACAAATTACTTGAGAAGTAGATTTTGATGTTTGGATTATATCCTTTGATGGTGATATATTCTGTTGATGTGCAATTAGCCAATGATAGAGGATAGTTTGATGGTGATGTCAGCAATTGTGTATGTCCTGAAGTTGTATGTGTGAAGTTTTGTATATACCGTGAGCCGATAGTACTATTGTAATTATAATTAATTAATTATATTATTATAATCAATTGGGAAATCCTCAAGGCTGACTCAAGGAGTTATTTTGAAGATATGGTATAAAGGAAAGATGTTTTCCTTGTTTGTAAAGTGTATCAAGTATTTTATTGAATACTAAGTGTAGAAAGGACCAAAGTGTCTATTGAATGCGAGTAAAAAATCCAAGGGATTATTGGATGTGAGTTTTCTGATCTAGTTACAAGATCATAAGGAGAATAAGTTTGGTTGACATGATAGAAAGAGGAAGGAGCAGTACTATTAATACATAGATCATTTGGATAGTGGGTTGATTGATCTTTCCCTTGAAGTTTTTTGGGTAGTGGACCCAACTGTCTTCCACAACTCCTAACAAGGTTGGAATCTCCTAATAGGGATTCAAAGTATCCTTATAGGGATTGATCATGTCCTGAATGTTGTTATAGACTACTAACAGGGTCCATCCTCTAACAAGAAATATTTATATTAGTACTTCATCTTGTGGGTATCATCCCCACTGGGGTTTTCCCTATGATCAAGGGTTTCCCTAGTTAACATATCTAGTATTATTATGCATGAGTATCTTGTTGTGGTTTTTTATTATATTGCTGATATCGTTAAAGTTTAATAAGGCTGATAATTATTGTATTAGTTGGATAATTGATTAACTCCCCTCCCCCCTTCTTAGTTATATTGGTGGACTATATATTCTAACAATTGGTATCAGAATATTAGGTCCTTGAAGAGAAAGCTTAATAGCTTTGGCAAGTTAGTGGTGAGTCATTTCAAAAAAAGATAGTCCTAAGTCTAATGGAGGAAATTTTGACACCTAGAAGATGGAGCTTCTTGGTGAGACATTAGAAATGTGTAAAGAATTGAGCATTGAGTTTTCTAATCCAAAATTCTTTTGTTGTATACAAAGAAGTAGAAGTGCATGCATATCCTTATCCAAGAAGACATGAAAATCCAAGAAGGAATTGATCTACTTATGAAAAGAGAGCTAGAAGGTATGGAAAATATTCATTTTTTGGACATATAAAAGGTTTGGTCCTTATGCATCTAGATGTCCTAAGAGAGTAAGAAAATCTAGAAAGGGTTCACTTTCTAATGAAGAAGAAGAATTTAAATCAAGTATGGAAAGATTCTTGAATGATTATGATGATAAAGATAATGAGCTTGAATTGGTTAAGAAAGAGGAAGTAGTAGAAGAGATATATTTGGTAGCTATTGTTGATCCAAAGGCTAAGCATGTAAATATGGAAGTAATCATTGAGACTAACAATTATTTACAGAATCAGAATTAGATTGAAATGTAGAGATCTAAGCCTAAAGAAGAAGAACGAGTTGAGTTGACAACTCCTAGAGGAAGTATATCAAAGAATCATCCTCCTAGAAAAAATATTAGAAGTAGAAATAGTAATTATGTAAATGAAGTAGTATGTGAATTATGTTTTTTTCCTCAAGTTGAAACTAAGAGTATGGATGAAGCATGTAAAGATGATCAAGGGATTCAAGAAATGAACGAAGAAGTGTATCGGATGGATGTTAAATCAATTTTCTAGAATGGAGAACTTGAAGAAGAGGTTTTATTGAGTAGCTAGAAGTTTTTCCTCTGATAGAAGACAAAGATATGGTATGCAAAATAAAGAAATCTCTATATGGATTAAAGCAAGCACCTAGAACCTGGTATGCAAGGTTGGATAGCTATTTTGCAAAACTTGGATTTGCTAAAGGTATGATAGATAGTAACTTTTATTTGAAAAAAATTTAGAATGGTTTGTTGATAATAGTAATATTTGTTGATGACATTTATAAGATATAAAATATGGTTATAGGTAAGGTCTTTAACAAGGTACCAAATGGAGATCCTAAGTCCACATTTTACATGATACATATGAATTGAAAAATTAAATCTAAAAATTCTCTGAATTTAAACAATATTAGATACTTACCTCATTATTATGTTGATTTAGAAATACCTATTTTATGTTGCTATGTTCAGTTTTGAGAAATTGTGCAACCGAATCTAGCTGGGAAACTCTGAAACAAAGAAAACCTTGAAATCTTTTTTCATTTTGAAGAAGGTCAACCTTGATGCAAAGTTAAGGTAAGATCTTATCCCTTTATTTTTGACCTTGGCCTAAACTACTCCAATAAAACATTTGTTTGTAGATCCCAAAAGTTTAGTGAAAAGGGTACTCAAATCTTATCTGCAACTCCCAAAGCAACAACTGTAGATATATAAAAATGATGTTTTGGGGTGGCTATATAGTGTTTTTCCTTAGTCAAACCCCCATTTTGGTGATCAAAACCTCCATGAATAGATGAATATAATAGAATATGTGTGTGTATTTGAATGTGTAATATCAAGATCTAATCCTCTATATTAAAAACTCTAGCATGAATTGATATGAGAGAGAAATGCATAGATTTGAATATGATAAAGAAAGCATAGAAAGACCCCAAGGCTAAAGTAATCTTACAAAAATCATAATCCATAATTGCTACCCCATGATTATATCTTTGAATGCTTCAATGTTGGAAATGGTGGATCAAGGAAGAAGAGATCTTTCTTGCTCCAAAGAGATGACCATAATAGTTTGTCCAAAAATGCTTGATATAGATAAGAACTTAATCTTCTATATCGTCTTCTTGAAATATTGGATCATCATTTCACCTCACTTACATTCTTGAATCGATTATGTCTCCACCTATTGGATACCCACTCTTGTCATGTGTAAATGAAGCCAAAAGAGAGTCCTTGTGTAGAGATTTCAAGGTGAGGTTCATCGGGGCAATTTAAGCGCCCATAATTCAAATTTCACCTCAAATTATGATCCAATCACAATAACCAATTAAGGATGGGAAATAATTAAATGAATTTCAAATTAAAACCCTCCCACATTTGGATCCAGAAGCCCAACACTAATTTTGGGGTTCTCCTAGGCCAAAATCCGAAAAGGGGGATCAAATCCCAATAGAAGTCAAGGATGACCTTGAATTTGATCGAGGTAAAGGTCAACCTTGACCTTTGACCTAGGGGTCCAAATCCAACCAATGGTTAAAGTAGGAGGTCTTAGAGATGCCCAAAGACATGGAAATGATGACAAAATAGGGTAGAGTGCTAGAGAAGGGCACAAAGTCCTATGATGAATATGAAAAAGGCTAGGATAGAGAGGTGGGATAAGGATACATGTGCCTTCCATCTTCCCTTAGGTGAGATCACTATGATACTAGAGGATGTCTAAAAAATCCTATGTCTTTCAGCTTGAGGTGAGCTTGTCAGACTAAGAACACAACCAGGCCCTGATGATATCTTGGCAGATCCAGAGTATTGTTTGAGATCAAAATTTGATAGATATGAACTTGGGAAGATCAAATAACTTTATCATTCATACTGGAAGGCCCTATACCTTTGATACAAAGAGTGATGTTATGTATACTATCCTTGGTTGTGTACCCAAAACAAAGGGTACAATCTTTTCTACACTTTTCACCCATCTTGTACAGAGGATGGAAAGTGATAGGATTGTCTTCTCATGGGGTCAAAGCATGTTATCAAACTTATACCATGAGCTACATCAGGTAGTGAGATATAAAAGAGAGTCTTTTGATATGCACACTTTTGAAAATTTGGTTGTTTGAGCATTTTGCGTGTACATGACCACAAGGTGTTCCAATAATGGTAGATGTTAGTACACCGAGAGGCTTTGCTTATCCTTTGAAAGATGCCTAGTAGTTTGGATGTATCCTCTATTGGAGGGTACATCTAGACAAAATTCTAGACACATATGTGATATGGAGACCCTATTACTGGATGACAGAGTGGCATGATACAAGACACCAGATGAGACACTCACAGCAATGCAAGCTGCTAGAGGCACATCAGAGTCATATAGTGATGCAGGGTTTTGAAGAGTTTGTATAGTAAATTGAAAAATTTTAGCATTATTTTCAAGAAAAATCAAAGAAGTTGTAGTTTTCATGGCATCCACATGTCGGTTATCTTTCCTAAGTAAAGTTTGAATTTTATAAGAAGAAAACTGTGAAAGCACTTCAATAGCCAAATCTCTATATTGAGTCATTTTATGATTCTTAGTCTAATAACCTCCTTTAATTTTTTCAAAAATCAATTTCAAATCTCTATATATTTACAAGTGTTTGATGTTGAGGGATGAAGCTTCTCGTAGGCTAGCTATAAGAGCTTCATACTCCACAACATTATTAGTACAAGGAAGGGTTATTTATTATGATAAAGGGATTGGGTTCTTTGTAGGAGGGATCGAGATAATAGCAACACCAGAACCTATCTTACATCTAGACCCATCAAAATATAATTCCCAAACATCATCTTCTTGATTAACTAAAATTTTTTCATTAGGAAATTCTATTGAAGTAGAGCATGTATGAGAATGAGGACAAGGAGCTTCAGCCAAATAATCTGCTAAAGCTTGTCCCTTAATGAACTTCTAAAAAATGAAATTTAAATCAAATTCTATAAGTAACATCACCCATTTTGCCAAACAACCAGAGCAATTAGTTTTTGAGAAAAGATGTTTCAAAGGATCAAATTTAACAATAACATTGACTTCAAAATTTAGTAAATAATGCCTGAGTTTCTAGTAAGCATAAACTATAGCTAAGCATTGTCTTTCTAAACTGTGTATCTTGTTTCATAATCAAGTAAAGTTTGACTAATGTAATAGACAGGTCCCTCTCTACCTTCATTATCATATTGAGCTAACAATATACTGACTTCTTTCAAAGTGGTTGAAGTATACAAATGAAAGGGTTTAACAAATTTAACTAGCTATAGAATAGGAGGATTGGCAAGATACTCCTTAAATTGCTCAAAATATTGTTTACATCTGTCATTCCAAAAGAAAGTGATATCTTTTCGAAGAAAGGAAGGAAAAGGAATCTTTCTATTGGCTAAGTTAGGAGCAAAGCAAAAAATAGCTTGAATTATTCCTTGTAAAATTCATAATTGAGAAAGATGCTTAGGAGTAGACTTCTATGACTTGTTTAGAGATTATAAATCCTAATAATTTTCTAGAATTAACTCCAAAAATACATTTCTTAGGATTCAACCTCATGTTGCAACTTCTAATCCTTTGAAGTATTTGTCCTAAAATAGTAACATGATCTTTTCTTTGTATATATTTCACGAACATATCATCCACATAATTCTTAAGAATTTGTTAATCTTAGATTGGTTTTGACAAGGTAGTGGAAAAAAACTTAATCATTATTCAACATAATTTGAGTGCAAGCCAAGTGATCAAAGCAAGTTGAGCATAAGTTGCCAAAAAATACATGTCAAGTAATATACCTAGTCAATGTCGAGTACCAGTATGTCTTGAGCATATAGTGTTGAGTCACTCATAAGCTGAGAAGTCTATACATGTCAAATGATTCAAGTGTTGTGTAAACAATGGATGTCAAGCCATTCAGAAGTCAAGTTATAGTATTGAAGATATAGTAGATGTTGAACATCAAATACTTCAAGTGCTGAGTGAACAATTTTGGACATAGTTGTTTGTAATGTCACAAACTTCTATGTAAACTATTTTTGGACTGACTTAACGATTGATTTATGATTCTAGAAGATATGTATGGAGGTATATTGTGAATCACTGTGTAGTACATGCAACTAATCAAATTGAGAGGTGTTATAAGTAAAAATATGGATCAACCATAGCCATTTATTCCTACCTAACCCTAGCCCACCTATGTTTACTTAAGGATACATGTTATAAATAGATAATATTGAGAGGGGAGTGAATCAGTATTCAATAAACTTTTTCCCACAAATTAATATTGTTAAATACCTTATAACTTGCATATGAAAGTAAACCAACAATGTTGAACAATGAATATAACCATACACATAGAGAACTCATAATGCCATTATTTGTTAACTATGGAAACCCCAGCCAAGGGAAAACCCCAGCGAGGATGATACCCACTAGATGATTCACTAAACAATAGGATCTTGTTAAGGATATTGACCCTATTAGGAGTCTATGAAGTACATATAGTGTCTCAAGTCTTTGTTAGAGGACTAGGCCTTGTTAGAAGCCTCAACCCTATTATGATTTGATAGATCAAATACAATGTAGGCAAGAAGAGCCCACTGCCCTAACATGTAATTATACAATTCAATTTCTTCATAGAATAGATAAACATAAAATACTTGCTTACTATTGTAACTTGCACTTGCTCTGATCTTACATCAGATTTTGCATCACATAAGGCTTACATATAGTTCTCAAAATATTTTTCATGTCATATCAAATCATGTAACTTCCACAATATCTACACATTACACACATTCACTGCAAAACACACTTTCTCTCTCTTTATTTGTGCAACAAAAGATCTTTACTTATATCTTGTACATTAAAAAATTGTTTTTCAGTCAGCTTCCATGTCTTCACATGCTTGATTGTACATCTCTATTTTATGCTATGCTTTGTTTTACACTGTTAAATACTAGCACAATTAAACTTATTGTAGCTTGCATCACACTAAATGTACACACATGCACACTTGTACATGTCATCATGACAATAATATAAAACTTTCCTCAACTGCACATAAGCTAACTCTTTGTGCATTGTATGTGTTGTTAAGATCTATCCACTGTAATCTTACAAACTATCTAATACTTAGACAATATTTTGTCTCTCAATACATAAATGAAATGTTGAATATATGTTGCCATAAATGACAACCATCAATACATCTAACTAACCATATTGCCAATAATCTCCCCCTTTAGCATTGATGGCAACATTTGAAAAGATTAGCTAAGTCACAAAATGATGTCATACAAAATAAAATAAAATAACTACACACAAATTTCCTTCAAAACATAACAATTTTGTTCATGTTTTGATGGATCATTACCTTGTTGGATATAATTGTTCAATTTTGTGTTACCTTTGTTGTCACAAAAATGTCATATCAGTCATCAGATAGTGTCTACCGAGCTCAGAAGGTCAACAAGGCAAAAAACGTGTCTACCAAGCTCAAAAGGTCAGCAAGGCAATAAATAGTGTCTACTGAGCCCAAAAGGTTAGTAAAGATAGTTTGTAGTATCTACCAAGTAGATAGTTGATTACCAAGTTTTCAAGGTAATTGAAGAAATTTACTTCTTACCGAGCTCACTCAGTAATCAAAGAAAATGTGACAGAAATAGTTCTTATCGAGTTCACTCGATCATCAAAGGTAATATGGAAGAAGCAATTCTTACCGAGTTTACTTGGTCATCAAAAATTTGGAAGAAGCAGTTCTTACAATGGGATTCAGTTCTTACCAAGTAAATTCAACAGCCAAAAGATTTTAAGGATATTACAATGTTAACCGAGTCAAGAAGGTTAACTCAGGTAATTTTTGGAAGCAATATTTACTGAGCAGGGTCGGCCAGTAAAGGATTTTATTATTTTATGAAATAACATTTATTTGTTTAGAGAAATATTTGAAGCTGACTGATGTATTATTTATTGGTAAATGTAACATGTGAATGAGCCAACTTCACAATCTAAATGGTATAAGTAAGAGGTCAAGTTGTAAATTATAAGTGTGAAGAAGAATGTGGAATTAATGTGATATGAAGACTAATTATTGTGCAAGAAAATTTGAAGAATGATCATATATCATTAAGAAGTAGTAGAGTCATATTTGATCGAGGATCTAATGATGTTGAATAGAGACATATAACTAGCAAATTCAGTTGCATCTTGTTCAGGTCAATTCATTGTTGCTTTCTAACCATTGTAGCAGTGATTTCAAATCCCTTAAATAGAGTTGGTTTAATAGCCATTTTGTAAATCCTCTAACAAGGTGATAGTTCAGTTAAATTGTTCTAAAGACCTCTAGCAAGGCCACTCCTAACAGGGTGATTAAATCCTCTAATAGGGTCACACCTAACAATGTGTATTGTAACCTTTAATAGGGTTGGCTCCTAACAGGGCTCACTTTAGAAGAGTGAAAAATTGGTGACTAGTTACTTGGTGGTTTTTCTAATATTGGGTTTCCATGTTAAATCTAGTGTCTCTTGTGTTCACTTTATTATCAGTTACTTGCATGAATTCTTGAAAAGAAAGTAATAGTTTAATTTACCAAGTTACAACATTTGTTTACCAAGTACAAGTAGTAGCTAGATCTTTAAGACATCTAAGTGATTTGTGGATTAATTTTTGTTAGTACCCCCCCTCTTAGTTACTGTATCTATAATCCCAACATACCTTCCTTATCACTCCTTTACATTGATACATACATAATCTCCCCCTTACATATACATTTACATCTATACAATTTACCTTTGCATAATAACACAATACTCCCCCTTTGACATCAATGACAAAGGTGTCAAAAACTATATCACAACAATTTTATTCCTACTATTGATCAAATCATCATTCTTGTTATGCAATCTACAAAATTGATCATTAGTCTATCAATGTCCTTCTTCTAATTTCCTTTGACTATATCTAATATAATGATGAGTGCAAAAGGTGCATAGGATGCCACTTAAACTATACTCAAGTCAGTATAGGTGAAATTGTCATAGGAATTATTTGTTGAAAGACATTCCTCCAATTGCCTCTACAAAATTACAACCTTGGGTGTCAGATATTCGCTGATAATAGAGAATTTTCCTTTACCTTCTCCTTGTCAAATTAAATGCTTTTGATAGCATTATAGATCTTCTCAATCTCATTCTCAAAATCTCCAATTCTAATCTCTAGTTGTTGCAATCTTGTAGTGAGTGACTAAACCTCACTCATATGGCCTTTGATCTTTACATCAAAATTAGATTATAGGACATTGCACACTATCCATACAACTTCTTACCTTCAACAATACACTATCTTAATTTCTTGATGTTTCCATCAAGTTCCTTCAAATCATTGTGCACATAAGTTCACACTATTTTGAATAGGGTTGCATCATGATTACTCTATGCTTGTGCTACTACTACTTTAGCTAAGGTTGTGAATTCCCCATCAAAGGTCTTTACCAACTCTTTTTCCTTGGCTTGCAAGTTTAGATTAGCTACAATTGTGGAAAATATCTTCTTCTTGTGCTCCAAGACTTCAACAAGGGTTTTCTCCATAGACTTTATAGATTTGTTTTTCTTAAACAATTTGCTCAAGGTGCCCAATAGCTCCTTATGTACTGATGTTGATGTTCTAGCTACCAATACTACTGAAGATATAGTAGTCATTATTTGCTCCTTTACATTCTTCTTTTTCTCAACCTCTTTCTTCTTCTTCTCTTCTTCTATCTTTTTCTCGTCTTCTTCTTCTTTCTGCTTCTTCTCCTTTTCTTCTTTCTTCTTCTTTTCCTATTCTTCTTTCATCTTCTTTTTTGTATTTTCTTTCCTTTTCTTTTCTTCATGTTCCTTTCTCTTCTTTTCTTCTTCTTCCTTCTTTTTCTCTTCCTCTTCATCATCAGAACCGATATAAGCAGTGATATTTCCAACAATATTTGCCCCATATCTTACAAATGGATTCTTATTTGTATCCACAGTTATAAATAGATAATACTAGGGGGGGTGAGGTGGGTGAATCAGTATTTTGCAAACTTTTACCCACAACTAAATATTGTTAATTACTTTATAACTTGCAAATGAAAGTAAACCAACAATGTTGAATAGTAAATATAACCATACACATAAAGAACTCATAACACCATTATTTTTTAATTAGGGAAACCCTAGCCAAGGGAAAACTCCAGTGGGGATGATACCCACTAGATGATTCACTAAACAAGAGGATCATGTTAAGGATGTTGACCTTCTTAGGAGTTTATGAAGTACATATAGTATCTCGAGTCCTTGTTAGAGGACTAGGCCTTGTTAGAAGCCTCATCCATGTTAGGATTTTGTAGATCAAATATAATGTATGCAAGAAGAGCCCACTACCCTAACATGCAATTATACAATGTGTTTTCTTCAGAGAATACATATACATCCAATACTTGCTTGTTGTTTTAACTCGCACTCGCTCTGATCTTACATCTGATTTTGCATCACATAAGGCTCACAAATGGTTCTCAAAATAGTCCACATGTCATATCTAATCATTCAACTTCCACAATATTTGTGCATTACACACATTAACTATGCAACATAAGATCTTTACTTATATCTTGCGCATTCACAAATTGTTGCTCAGTCAACTTCTGTGTCTTCACTTCCTTGACATAATATAAAATAATATCCACATAGTCAGCTTAACATGACTTAGTAATTATTTTAAAATAAAAATAATTCCTAAAGTCATATAGCTCTATTTTATACTATGTTATGTTCTGCACTGTTAAATATCAACACAGTTAAAGTTACTGTAGCTTGCATTGTACCAACCATACACACATGTGCACTAGTACACATCATCATGATAATGTTACAAATGTTTCCTAAATAATGTGTAAGCTAACTCTTTGCACATCATCCATACTATTAAGATTTGTTCATTGTACTCCTACAAATTGTCCAATACTTAGAGAAAAAATTGTATCTTAATGCATAAACAAAATACTAAATATATGTTGCCATAAATGACAACCATCAATACATCTAACTGGCCATATTGAAAACAAGAAAATTCCTAACCAATCTGTATGTGTGAATATAGTGGAAGAGAAGAAAGAAAGAAAAATGTTAAGTGCAAAGAGAGCATTCATATTGGCTATGAAGGTTGTGATAATGTTATGAATTACAGATTCAATTAGATAGAATAGAGAAAAGTAGAGAGAGGATAGAGGTGACATATCTAATTAGAAGGATCAAGTACACATCAAAAAAGAGAAGATCTCACATCTAGCAATAAGGTTCTAACCAAAGGATTATGGTGTTGAATCATTCTAACAAGTGATGTAGACAAAATCTCCTAACATAGTAGTCTTAATAGACTTATGTAAATCTCTTAACTGAGTACTTATTTTATTGTAAGTTTAAGTCCTCTAACAAGGTATACTTTTAGTAGGGTGTAGAATCCTTTAACAATGTGAGACTCAATAGTCTTTGTAAGCCTTTAATAGGGCATACTTTTCATAGGGTAGATCATAGTTTATGGTCAAACTTCTTATAACCTTAATTGGCTACACTTTACAGCTATAGTAGTGAAGATTTTTGGGTGTCATCCATACCCCAATTTCACCTTCTCATTGGAGGGTTTCTAGATAACAATTTTATTGTTTTATGTGTTATTTGTTTCATGTTATGGATGAACATGTGTAGGTAGCTATTTCAGTTTACATGCTAAATTATGAGATGGATGTGTGGTGAATATTTTATGGTTAAAGTTTTGAAGTACTGATGAAGGAGAATCATCTAAAAGTTGTGAACAAGGAAACGACAAATGTAAGAACTACAAACCTACTTGTCATAATTGTGGAAAGCTGGGTCATACAACAAATGTTTGTAGGAGAAACAATGCAAATCAGAACCCTAAGTTGAAATTCAAGAGTTACTATTATAAGTGCAACAAGAAAGGACATCAAGAATATGAATGCAAGACCAAGACCATGAGAAGATAGAGATTTTAGGGATATTTCCATGATTCTCAGAAGTATGGACATAAAGCATATGAATGTAGGTCTAATGCCAAGTGGACATCGAACAAGAAGATAAAGGTACAACAAAATGGAAAATCCTACAATTGGGATTACAACACAAGGTACAATTGTCATTATTGTCAAGAATATGGACATGTTCTTTAGAATTGAATTACAACACATTTTAGGGGAAACTACAATAGATGGTTGAGTGAGACTAAATGCTTTAGTTGTTTGAAGACTGGCCATATTAGTAGAAACTGTCCAACTAGGTCACTAGTGCAGAGTAATGGAAACAATAAAAGCAAAGAAAAGGTCAATATTGAGAAGTCAAAGTGTAGATGAACAAGACATGAAAGAAGAAGAAAGATTGTAGCACATCAAGTTTAGATGAGGTCATTTCATCCAATGGATCAGATGATCACATTACCCCTAACTAGGTAATCAAAAGGTATGTGTGGGACTGATATTTCAAGGTTATATTATGCATCAGTTCCAAGAATCTAAGTTATGAAAAGATTATATATGCATGAATTAAAATGCAATATATTGGTTAAAACCTAGAAGAAATCTATAGTTTTGTTGGTTTTCATGTTGTTTTTTAATAATGAAAGTATGGTAGTATTAGTCAAGATTGATGTATGAGTTGAGCATAGTGGAAATCATGTGTAAGCCAAGTGAGTTGGAAACCCTATGGTATTCAAGCTTATAACTCTGTGTAAGCATTAAGCATTTATTGTAGAATTCTAAGAGCTATATAGTCATTTCTTGACTCATTTGAATTCACCAAGCAACTGAAGAGAGCACAAAGATCATGAAGATTAATTACAACAGGAGAAACCAAATTCAACTGCAACTCATCAAAATTCATCAGATTGAAAGTTATTTTACTAGTGTTGAGTTTCACTATTTGAATTTTCATAAGCACTAAATAGAAAATGTGGTAGCCATCTCTTCTATGAATGTTAAGAAAGAAGGAAAGGAATTTTTTAATGCTTAGCTAATTAGTAATGATGTAAAATTAGTAATGATGTAAGACTACCACTTTCTGACTAATACCTCAAATAGCAAATAAAGGAGACCCATCTAGTGAATTATCCACGATACCACCAAAACTTCTCATGATTCAGGATGTCAAGTGTTGTTATACTTGTCAAGTTGGAAGTATAGGAGACATGGAGATAAGGGATTTGTACATAAAACTTTGTGAGGACGGAGTCTTAAGGGAAGAAAACAAAATTGTAGAAAACAAAGGGATGACCCATGCCCTAGATTTTCCTAATGTATTCAAGACTAAATAGATAACTATTGTATTCAATAATATACATGATGACTTCATATGGTTAGAAAATGGACTAATTAATATCACCAAAAGGATCATCAATCAAGTAATAGGGTATCCTACCCTAGATAGACCTAAGAGCATGTGTAGTGATTCAAAGGAGATAATAGAGAAAAATATAGGTACAGTATGGAAGAAGAGAGGGATGTCTATATGATCTATCTTAGACTCATTAATTGCCTTTGTAGAGAAAGAGTGATTGCACATAAGTTCTTTCAGTCTACCAGACCAAATAGTGTATCATATATGGTTGTAGATTTTGGATACATGATAGTGAAGAGAGACCACACCTATGACCTTGCCGAGTTGCAACTTCAAAAACTATTTGAAAACTTGGAGGCGATAAGGAAAAAAAATAGTGCATCTTGCAAATTTGGATCTTTACTTGTCTTCATATTGTTTTATGTGCAAAACACATTTCCAACTTTTTGAAAAGTTTCTTGGAAGACCAATAGGTCTATTACAATTCATATTTTAGAATCCATAGAGTAGCTTGGAGATAATTTTGAGTTAGTTATGACTAGTTATTTTCAATATTTTAAGAAATCCATGAAGAAAATACCAAGGATTCATGTGTCACTAGTGGAGAAGTTTTCTTCTTAGTTTATGTAGATTATACATATGTGTAGGTAGCTCTTCTTAGGGTTAGATGGCTTAAGCCTTTGCAATATGATATTAATGTAGATGTGGCATCTGCAACTATCACATCTCTACTAATAGAAGAAATTTATAAAAGTTCCACCTCATTTTGGAGCTTTGAGGAAGCCAAGTCTAGGATTACAATTGACTTGAAAATAGCTATTGTTCTTAGGAAGAACAAACTTGTGAAAAATATGAACGAGATATTTGGTGAATGGGGAGAAGAAGAGGAAGATGAAGATGATGAAGAGGACGATCAAGTCCAATCCCCATTGGCCCTCACTCAAGGACAAGGAGAAGATGAGGAATTTAATGTAGAAGGTGTCAAGGAAGATCAAGTTGAGGAAGCATCTAAACCAACTAAGAAAAAGAAGAGAAAGGAAAAGGAGCCTAAACTAGAGAAAACCAAGAAGCTTATGAAATTTTCATGATAGAACCCAGCAGTACCTGTTATCAGGCCTAGCACAAGGACAACCACCAAGCAAGTTAAGGTCACTAAGAAACCAAAAGGAAAAAGGACTATTGCCTCAACTAAGCTAAGCCAGCCTACAAACAAGACATACATGAGGAGAAAATAGACTCCATTAGTTGAGTTAGATGAGGAGAAAATAGAGTCCGATGGCATGAATCAATTCAAGGTGGTAAGCCAAAATCTCTCCTTTGACTTAGATAAATTGTGTGGTAATATCAAGTCAAATGTAGATTTATCTAGCTTCATACACATTGAATTTGATAAGCTAGGAAAATTTGAACAATATACTATTGAGGAAGCCATATATGTGATGATGGATACATTTAGATCAATACCTATTGAGATTACCAACTACCCAAGATTCTATATGACTTATCTAAGCAATACAACTTGCAAACTAAAAGATAGATCAGGGAATCAACTCTAGCCCAAGTTATGCCTGAATTGGACAAAAAGAGGATTGCTAAGGCTATGGAATAGCACAAGTCTAAATTTTCCCCAAAATATAGAGTTTTCCATATCTTGAATAAGAAAATTGAGGATGTGGTAACCAAAAGAATAGGTATTTAGAAATCTATTGATGGGTTACCCACTCCTGTTATAAAAGATAAAGGTGAGAAAGAAATTATTGAAGACCCTAAGTAAGATGAACAAGAGACATCAAAGACTACATAAGAGGTATCAATCAAGGATGGTAGTATGGGAGGCACTAAAGAAGCATCGGCTAAAGAGGCCATAGCTAAAGAACAATGGCAAGCTAAATAGAATGTACAAGATGTATAAGTACCAAGTAATAGTCCCCACATGTAGACCAAGTGAGTTAATAGGATGCAATAGAGATAAAGGATCTTCCTAATAATTTTATTCAAAACATCAATCCTTTGACTGATGATGATTTGAAGAAGATATTGAGGGATTCCACCATGGAAATACAATAATGCACAAATCTTATATTGGTGAGAATAGATTAAATTGAAAAGGAAGAAGTGGCATCAACAAGGGAGAAACAAATTAACACATCTAGTGTACCCCCTCTAACTAGAGAGGTAAAAGAGATAGAAGACCAAAGTACAAGCCCTAAACAATTAAGTGTTATTACTGTAACAAAGGTTGCATTGTCTCTAGTACCACTCATTTCAAATAAGAAAGTCTTAGTCATAGTTGAGAAAGATGGAACTAAAGTGAAACTAGGTTAGGAATCAAGTCTGACACCTACTCCACAAACTCAAGGTGAAGCACAGTAGGAAATGAAACAAGATGATAGGTTTGAAGAGTTGAAGGTAACTAATTCCCTAGAGGAACAAATTTACATACATACTCTAGTTAACTTACCAATTTCTATTACACCTACCAGTAGTCAAGCTCTTCATAAGTCAAGAACTCATGCCACACCCTTGAAAATATCAAGGCCAAGTGTAGAAACATCAAGGAGCTCAGATAAAATATCTTATGGGGATGCAAGCCTACATGAGATGATTGAACTACCAAAGTTTGATCTTCACACAATTGTCATTGAGCATATGAGAATTCTATAGGAAGCTCTATGGAGGAGAAAAAACAAGAGTTGCTAAGAAGGGAGCATAAGTAGTTAAGAAAGTTCTTCATGACATTAAAGCTATATTTCTTGATGCTTTCATCCTTCCAGCTGCTAATGAAGATAAATCAACTATAGAGAAACTAGTAAATATTGTTGATAATATTAGTAATGAAGATGTGGATTCAAATACTAAACTCTTAGAATGGTCTAAAAGAAAATTTCACACTAAGGTACTTGAAAAAATATCTAGTGCCATTGCACTATGACTTGTTGATTTAGCAACCAAAATGGAGAGTGCGAAGAAGGTGTTGGAAAACATTTTCTCTCTTTACACCAAGTTATGTGATGTGATTCTTTTCACATAGGAGATTCAAAGGGATGTTGACCAAATGGAGGGAGATCTAAATATTATAGGTAATGCCTTGAAACTATATCCTAGTCAAAGTTAGTCACATATTCAAAGACTACTATCCACAAAAGGTAGGCTTGTTGAGCTTAAAGTACAAGATACCAATATTCAAGCTATCTTGATTAGTATCTAATCCATGTTAACTCACCACATGAAATTATTGCATAAGGAACTAGCCTATGCTAAGACCTTGATGAAGAAAGATTTTTATCTTTCCACTCATGATGGCTTAGTTAACCTTTTTTGTCAAGATAGATACTCAATATCATTCTCTAGAGGTAGTGTGCAACAATTGGGATGCAACATTGAAAATCATAATGGAGATCCATAGATCATTTTTGGATAAACACACTATCAGTGTACCACCCATGACATAAGTGTCAAAAAATAGGGATTATAAATTTTTTTTGTGGATTATGAAGTTTTGAGTAAGTGGGAGAAATTATGTAGAAATGGGGTATAGAAAATATGCTCAGTAGGCATATCAGATTTAGATATAGTAAGGAAAAATTTACTTAGGAGGAGTAATGGAGAAATAAGGTATGATAGTTAGTCATCCACTTTGCAAAGTTTTGAAGTTTTGAAATTTTGTATAAGAGTCGAGGCATTGATATATATTGTATGATTTATGCTCATAATAAATATTGTATTGCATGACAACATATTTTTACCACTCATGTCAAAGGGGGAGATAGGTAATTTCATATTGGTTTTAACAAGGTAGTGACAAAACACTTAGTTATTATTCAATAGAATTTCAATGCAAGCAAAGTGATCAAAGCATGTTGAGCATAAGTTTCCAAACAATACATGTTGAGTAATATACCTAGTTAGTGTCAAGCACCAGTATGTGTTGAGCAAATAGTTAGTGTTGAGTCACTCATAAGTCGAGTAGTATATACATGTTGAGTGATTAAAGTGTTGAGTAAATAGTGGATGTCAAGCCATTTAGAAGTGGAATTAAATTATTGAAGATATAGTGGATGTGGAGCATTAGAGACTTCAAGTGTCAAGTGACTAGTTTTGGACATAGTTTTTTGTAACGGTACAAACTTCTGTGTAAATCATTTTTGGGACAACTTAACAATTGATTTACAATTCTAGAAGATATGCATGGAGGTATATTATGAAACCCTATATAGTACATACAAAAAATCAAATTGAGGGATGTTCTAATCAGAAATATGGATCAACTATAGCCATTGATTCCTACCTAACCATAGCCCACCTATGTTTACTTTAGGAGACAAACCCCATATAGTTTGTATGTGTGAAGATAGTGAAAGAGATGCAAGAGAGACAAATGATAAGTGTAGAGAGAGAATTCATGGTGGATATGGAGGTTGTGATAATGTTATGAATTGAAAAATTAGTTAGAGAGCATAGAGAAAAGTAGGGATAGGATAGAGGAGACATATATGATTAGAAGGATCAAGTACACATCAAGAAAGAGAAAATTTGACATCTAGCAGTAGGGTGCTAACCGAAGGATCATGGTGTTGAATCATTCTAACCGGTGATGCATAGAAAATCTCCTAACAGGTAATTCTCAACAGACATATGTAAATCTCTTAATCGAGTGTTTTTTTTATTGTAAGTTTAAGTCCTCTAACAAGGCACACTTTTAGCAGTGTGAGACTTAATAGTCTTTGTAAATCTTTTATAGGGTATACTTTTCACAAGGTAGATCATAGTTTATGGTCAAAATTCTTGTAACCTTAATGGGAAACATTTTATGGCTACAATAGTTCAGATGTGTGGGTGTCATCCCCACCCCAATTTTACCTTCTCATTGGAGGGTTTTTTGGGTAGCAAATTTATTGTGTTATGTGTTATTTGTTTCATGCTATGGATGAACATGTGTAGTTAGCTATTTCATTTTACATGCTAAACTATGAGATGGATGTGTGGTGAATTTTTTATGGTTAAAGTTTTGAAGTTTCAATTCACCACCCCCGCACCACCACCCCCCCCCCCCCCCCCCCCCCAAAAAAAAAAAAAATAAATTACGTTCCTATTGTTATTTCCAATAGAATCTTGTGAATATAATATTAGTTAATAGGAAATAATCAAAGGATGCTTTATTTAAATCTATAAAGTCGGTACAAATCTTTATCTTTTTTTCTCCTTTTTAAATAGACACAATGTTTGAAATCAAGTTTGAATAATCGATACATAAGATAAATCCAAAATCCAATAATTTTTCAATTTCAGCCTTTACTAATAAAGCAATTCATGGATTCATCTTTTGAATTTCCTAATTCATAGGTTTCATGTTTGATTTAAGAAAAATATTATAAGTAACAATCTTAAAATCAATACTCAGCATATTTGAATATGTCCAAGCAAAAATATCCTTAAATTCAAGTAAAAGGAAAACCAACTGATAATGTCAATCTTCGTTTAAATGGTTCCCAATTTTTATAACCTTTTTATAGTTAGTTTCATCCATTTGAATATCAACTATCTCAATTTTTAGAAAATCACTTTGTATCAAAGAATCTGTTGGTAAAGAATAGATATTTGGTTCATCATATTCTCCAAAATAAGCATCAATAGTTAAGCAATAAGGCTTCCCTCATTTGTGATGAAATTTAGGTAAGTCCTTATAAACCCCTAAAAAGCATGGTAAGGCTTCATCTTTGGGAAAAATATCAAATGTAGGTTTTTGATGAATGTCAAGGAGGAATAGGTTAACCAACTTCAAATGTCCGCCGCAAATATGATCAATATTGAGATGAAAAACCAATGGTTGTCTATAAGGATTAAATCCTAATCCATATGTATGATCATAAATTTCATTATCCAAAGGCACTTGTATTCCTTGCTCATATTTACCACATCTTTTCTAATTCAATCCTAACTTTTTACAAAAAAGATAACCAAAACCATATGTGTCAGCCATCTCAGATGGATTCCAATGAGCAGCATATGTCACAATGTCATAACAATCAGGTTTTATTGTTTTAATCATTTCTTCCATCAATGTAGTAAAAAGGTTACTTTTTAAATCCTCAGAAAGCAGGGAAGGAGTAAAATCTTGTTTTTTGAATTCACATTTTATTTCATGAATTCCATATCAAAGACCTTATATTCTCCAATGAAAATAGGATTAAATTCCAAGGTTCCCCAATCATCTACAATAAAAGAAGAAGATGGAGCTTCATATTATTTTATCTCGAGTTATTTTATCCTAGGTTTTTTATCAATCTCTTTGTTTGGTTGAAGAGGCTTATAGATTTTAACATATTTTGCATTTAAGCAATGATATGGTGCATCATTTGTTGATATTATAGTCATGTTTTTTATTAGTGAAATACACTTATTTAGATTATAATTATCTACCAAGCCTATTTTATAGTTAACAGAGTTAACCAAGCATTTCAATCTCTACTGAGTTCTATAGTTGCTACCAATCCAAGGGATAGTATTCAACTTGTGCCAAACAATTTCTACCATAATGTTGATTAGTGGTATAAACCAAGCTTCATAAGGTTTACTAAGTTCCTTAGTGCAAATTGAGTTGTGCAATGCTTACCGAGTTCATTGTTACAGTGATGTGAATCCAGTGTTAACCAAGCCACCTAGTGTGAACCAAGTGATTCAATTTATACAGAGCTCATAGTGATAGTATTTACTGAGCTATGTAGTATGAATTGAGTGATTCCGTTTATATGTTGTGTTTCATAGTATTCACTGAGTCACTACTGCAAACTAAGTTTAAGACTACTTGGAAGTGATCAGTATGGACCAAGCTTTGAGCATTGATTGTGGATGTAAAGTATTAGAACCTCACTGAGCTAGTCTTTAGAACCCGAGTTCCTACAGTTTGGGCCAACTTTTTGTATTTTTTGTAAACTTTTATTGTAGTCAACTTTATTTATTTTTAAATGGGATTGGTATATATCTAATGTATTGTATCACATCAAAAACATAGACAAGAAGTAAGATATCAAGAAGAGAAGAGAAAAAGTGTGGAATACAAGGCTACAATAGTATAAGGAGCAACAAAGATTTATCTATAATAGCAAGGTGATCATTACACTCAAAGGAATCTCATTTAGCAAACAAAGTTGCAAATTAGGGATCAACCACTATTTCATCCTAACAGGTGGATTAGTTAAATCCTTTCATAAGGTAGACTTAACAGTCTTTTTGTAAATCTCTTTACTCAATGCATAGCTTATTGTATGTTTGTAAATCCTTTTGTAAGGTGGACCTAGTAGTCCTTATTGCTCCTAATAGGGTAGATCATCAAAAGTGATCATTGTAAGCCTTAACAAGCCAACTTTCTACTACAGTACTAAAGCTTGTGCATAGCATCCCCACCCCAGTTTTTCTTTCTATTTGGAAGGTTTCTAGGTCAACAAATTATGTGTCAAAGTGTTATGAATGTTTTGAAGTTTTTAGTTATTCATGTATAAAATTAAATCAGAACACACATGAAGGATTAATTAGTAAATAAGGATTAAGTTTTATTAGTTACCAATTCACCCCTCCCCTCTTAGTAACTCAGCATGTCATATATAGTTCCAACAATTGGTATCATATCTTTATTGTTCTCAAAAAAAAGTTTAAAAAATTGAGCAAAGATTAGAGGCTATGGAGGTATTCAGACTTGAAAAAGCTATTGGCAATGAGAAAAAAGATTTGGAATTGGCTATTGGACAACTCAAGAAAGTGAAGGAGCAACTCTCTCAATCCTTGAAAAGAAGAAAAGATCTTTCAATCTAGATGAATGACCAACTCTACATTGTAGAAAGAATTGAAGAAATTCATTCAGAAAACAATTCAGAAGAAGCCAAAGAAGAAATCAAAGAACTATTAGAAAAGAATGATTCAGTTCAAAAAGAAGTAAGAAAACTAAGAAGAGAGAAATAAATTTAGTCAGTGAGATTATGTGAAGTCATGGAAGATAAAAACAAGATAAAAGAAGAAATAGAAGGAAAGGACAATGAAATTCAACACCTATCTCTTTAGCAAGAAGACTTCATTAATTAGCTGACCAATACAAATGAAGAAATCATGAATATAAGATCAGAAAATGAAAGGTTGAAGAATTATCTCAACACTAAAATGAAAACCAATGAGAGTAGAATGATATCTCAATCATACATGAATTTATTGAATAAGAAAAGTCATTACAGACAATGAAGGAAAAAGAAGAATTGGATATATAGAGGAAAGTGAATCATCCAAGCAAGGAGCTCAAAAGAATCAAAGACCTACTTGCAATCACCATGGTAAGATTGGACATACATCAAAAAAATGTTGGAGCAATGGGAAAGAAAAATTCAATGGAAAATGCTACAATTGCAATCAGCATGGTCATAGAGTTAATGAATGCAAAGAGAAACCTAAATTTGAAGGCAAATGTCACAAATGCAAGAAGCCTGGGCACAAATCCTTAGAATGAAAAATGAAAATATTGAACCCAACAGAATAGATTGTAAAAGCTATATTTGGTTGGTACAGATGTCATTACTATGGAGAATTTTGACACATTAGAATGAATTGTGTAAAACATCAGATGAGGACAAGAGACACCACTAGAAGATTTTTTATCTATATAGAACTTGGTCATCTTGCCAGGAACTATATGAATACTAGAAGAACTGAAGATGAAAAGAAGGCAAAAGCTAATAACATTAGAAACTAGATGAGACAACAATGGACTCCAAAATCTTTTGAGAGTGCAAGACCAAGCAATAATGTACATGTCACTCAAGAATTGGGTGACTCAAGTATTTCCACTTGATCTCTCAAGGAGAATTGGAACTAGGATTCTGAAGAATATATCTCACATTAGTTCCAATTAGTAGAATGAAAGATCCATATCAGCATTCAAGATGTAAAGGGATCACAAGCATTCAAAGATTCCATCCATTACCAAGTAAGGTTAGGTTACCAATTGAAGTCGAGTTGCAAGAACCTGCCGAGCAAGGTTGAGAGTAATTAAGTTTTGTATGGAAACCAAATCATGGATTACTCTCTTGAGCATTTAATAGAAGTGAAGTTGAGTCTAGTCTATCATTTGAAAGAACAATCATACTAGGAATTTATGGTGATCGAAAGGCAACATTTGATAAAAGGATGAAATCAAATTCATTTGCCATTGCAAATTTTTCAAAGCTATGTGCAAAGTAATTTTTGAGCATCCGAGCAATCTAAGAAAATCACTATTGGAGATTTTTTTCATCTTTGAAAATCCTACCAAGAAAAATAGCATCCAACAGTAGAAAATCAAAGAAATCATCTTATATGTTAGTTCGAGGCATGGAATGGAAGGCACCAGACTTTCAGTTGAGTCCTATCATCGAAAAAACCCTAGATCCAAGGAAAGCTCAATCGCAAATACCACCAAACTTACTATTGATTAATGATATTTATTCACATTTCCATTGTATTATTCAAGAAATTGAAACATTGGAAATGGGTGAAACCCTACAAAACTTGTGTATGAATGGTGTGTTAAAATCTAAGCATCAACACCTTGAAGCAAAGGGTGTAACCCACATTTTGTATATGCCACGGGACTTTTAGATCAAATGGATAAGATTCATTTTTAGTCATGTGCATAATAATCATTTATGGTTAGATCAACCTATTTTGATAACCAAGAAGATGATCCATATGATCACTGGTCTTCCTATGTTAGCAAAAGCTAAAACAACCAAAACCTTAAGTCAGCTCAAACTTGAAAAGAAAACCCTTGCCAAGTGGGATGGAAGGGGAATGAAGATCAGTTGTGTTATAGATATGGAACTAAATTTTGGGATATATGTCATCATGCACAAAATATAAAGCTTGAGTAGACTCAACAGTGTATCATGCGAAGTAGTGGATTTTTCATACAAAGTGGTTAAGAATAACATATCACTTGACCTTGCTGATTTGATGCTAAACTAGTTGAACAAGAATAAGGAGAGTATAAGAACTTCAAAGAAAAATCCTTGTAAGTTTGGTTCACTATTAACCTATTTATTTTTCTATGTGAAAAATTTCTTCCCATCTAAAGGTATAGTCATATGGAGGAAGGATGTACCTATTCTTTATCATACTAATGAATATATAGTTGAAATGGGGGAAAACTATGTGAGTATTATGGATAATTACTTTTATGTATTTAAGGACAAGATGAATAATGGGTAAAGGATACTAAATAAATTCATTAATGATTACAAACATGATGTTTGTTTCATGGTTGATAGTGATAAAGTATATATTTATGTAGTTAGA
Source organism: Cupressus sempervirens (assembly GCA_028749045.1). Taxonomy (NCBI): domain Eukaryota; kingdom Viridiplantae; phylum Streptophyta; class Pinopsida; order Cupressales; family Cupressaceae; genus Cupressus; species Cupressus sempervirens. Next base: position 333,695,895 of record CM053792.1, read on the forward strand.
CCAAGAATTGTATGGGTTAAGCCTCTAGGTTATGAGGTTAAGATTGATGAAACCAAGGACATTATTAAATCATTGATTAATGATCCTATTGACCCTAAGGTTGCATACTTTGGAACCTATGATGAAGCAAAGGCTAGAATAGAACTTGAAATAAAACTCCCTTAGGTGGTCAACAAAGGGAAGAAGAGAATTGCAAAATTAAAAACCAACTCCACTCTTTTATTGAGTGAAGGCAAAGGAGATGGCATTAAGGATGATGAACCAAAAGGTGAAGAGAAATTAGAGGAAGAAGAGCTAGTAAAGAAGAAAGGTAAAGTTATAATAACCAAGCCTGCGAAAGCATCATCTACTGTGTTCACTAAGAGGGCATCTAGGAAAGGTTGAAGGAAATAGACCTAGGAGCCAACATAAAAAAATTTAAATCACTAAAGTATGATACTAGGACTACAAAGGAGCAAAATCAAATAGAAGACATGATAATGTCTAAAATGGGTAAGTGGACGTATTCCCTAGACCAGCTTTTTCAAAAAAATTGAGTGATCTAATGGTGAAGATCAAGCCAAAATGGAAGAATTCTATGAGAACTACTAAGGACATATATGAGTAGACCTTGAGGCAACTCATGCTGAGTTTGAATGATAAGGAAGCAAAATAATGATTAAAAAAGAATGAAGAAAAGCTTACCTTCAGATTCAACACTTTTCTTATATTGATAAATGACATTGAACATGTGGTAAGGAATGCCACCAACACATGGAAGAACATTTTCAATCTTCACAAGAAAAGTAATTTGTGGTTCATGTTAGTGACAATGATGAAGATGATGATGAACATGAAAAAGATGAGGAAATTGATAATAAATAAGTTACACATTATAACAATGTAGATGATGAGGAAGAGGAACATGAACAAGAAGCTACTGAGGAAGATTTAACTGATGTCTAAAACATAGATGAGACCGACCCATGGAAAATTGCAATAGCAGTCATAGCCTCACTTCCTCATTCTCTAAGTGAAACATTGAAAACATCAAGCCTAGAGAAAGTCACTACATGATTGATTATGTCAAACACTGTAAGTAAAAACATTGAATTCTTGCACATGTTCATCTCAATACTCCATTGAGAGAAGTGACAAGCACTTCATCTATCGAGCAGTCGGCACTTACCTCTACTTTAGTTTTGGTTACACTAGGTATTTCAACATTTGGTATTTCAACATTAAATGTAGTATCTACTTTTTTAGCTAGTCCTACTATCTCTACCACTATTTCCATTCGTAACATGCAAATTAAGTGCTAGGATAGTTAAGACCAAGCCTCAACTGAGTACAATTTTTTTTAATAAAGGCAAAGAGAAAGAAGAAGAAATTGATCTTGATGAGGATATTATTATTTTGAATTGGGACATCTCAAATCTTAACCCTGGTCAAATGCATATATTTGGAGAACTTCTTTAGAAGAAAGCTTAGCAGTAGAGGCTTAGAGAAGAGAGAAATAAAGAATTTCAAATAAATGAAGATGCAAAGAATATCCTAGCAGAGGCACTAAACATAGAAGTTGACACTTCTCAACCAATTTTGATTCAATTAGCAGAGGTAGTCCAAAAATTCAATGAAGATTTGAATGGGAAAGAAAAATTGTTGCAAAGAGCGCAAAAGAAATTTGAGAATAAAGTTTTGGAACTTATTGTTCAAAATATTACTATTCATCAAGTAGATCTTTCTAGTATTCTAAGCTCACTAGAGACCTCTTGCAACAATGTGTCTTCATTATTCGATAAACTCTGTGATATGTCAATTTTCACCAAGGAAATAAGATATGAACTATCAAAGATTGATGAATATCTACTAGCAAGTGCACATCAATTGCAACTTGACTCGAGTTACAACTCTGCCCACTACTCAAAGATTAAATTCTTAACTGATATGCATGCATAATTGCTAAGAGAAGAAGCTAGAATAAGAGCTACATTGGTAGACATTCAAGGCATGATTCTCCCAAAAATAGATGGATAAAAAAACCATATTGAACATGCCAAAATTCTCATCCATGATAACAACTTCTCAATGCTAGATCACATGATAGAACTTTGAGTAGAAGTTCAAGTTGCATTGCACACATGCGAGGTTTTGCAAGAAAATTGGGACAAGACAATGGTGCTAATTTTAAAAGTACATTTATATTTCTTGTCACATTTTGGCATTACTGTATAGTATATAGCATACATCTTTGGCATTAATGTCAAAAAGGGGGAGAAGTTGTATATTGTAGAGAAGATGTATATTATGAAGGGGAAGTATACATAAAGGGAGAGAAAATGTATGTATTAGACGTGAAAAGATGTAAAGTATATTGTATATATGTATGGGGGAGCATTATATATTTACAGATACTTAGAGATACATCTTTTACAAAAAAAAAATTGAAAAATCTCAAAAATAGAGTACTCTACCAAATTGGAGACACAAGGTGATAAATAAATGATGTTCTTGATATTCAGTTTTGACTAATGGGTGTTTTTTCACTAATGCTAGAGGGGGAGACTGTTGACATTATAGTCATGTTTCTTATTAGTGACACGCACTTATTTAGATTGTAAGTATCTATCAAGTGCATTGTATAGTTAACAAAGTTAACCAACCATTTCAATCTCTATCGAGTTCTACAGTTGCTATCGAATCCAAGGGATAGTATTTAGTTTGTACCAAGTAGTTTCTACCATAATGGTGATCAGCAGTGTAAATTGAGCTTCATAAGGTTTACAAAGTTCCTCAATGCAAACCAAGTGTGTAGTGCTTACCAAGTTTGCACCTGTAGTGATGTGAATCTAGTGTTGATCGAGCCACCCAGTGTGAACCAAGTGATTCATTTTATACCAAGCTCATAGTGATAGTATTTACCAAGCTATGTAGTATGAATCAAGCGATTTAGTTTATATGTTGAGTTTCATAGTATTCATTGAGTCATCAGTGTAGATCGAGTTTAAGACTACTTGGAAGTGATCAGTATGGATCAAGCTTCTACTTTTACTAGATGCATGATGATGTCAAGCATTAATTGTGGATGTCAAGTATCAGAACCTCATCAATCTAGTCTTCAAAACCTAAGTTCCTACAATTTGGGCCAACTTTTTGTATTTTGTGTAAACTTATATTATAGCCAACTTTGTTGATTTTTAAATTGGATTGGTATATATTTAATGTATTATATTACATCCAAAACATCGACAAGAAGTAAGATATGAAGTAGAGAAGACCAAAAGTGCAAAATACAAGGCTACAATAGTATAAGGAGCAACAAAGATTTATCTATCACAACAAGGTGATCATTACACTTAAAGGAATCTCATTCAACAAACCAAGTTGTAGATTAGAGATCAACCACTATTTCATCCTAATAGGTGGATCCATTAAATCCTTTCACAAGGTAGAATTAATAGTCTTTTGTAAATCTCCTTATCGAGTACATACCTTATTGTATGTTTATAAATCCTTTTGCAAGGTGGACCTACCAGTCCTTGTTGTTCCTAATAGGGTAGATCATAAAGTGATCATTATAAGACTTAACAAGCCAACTTTATACTATAGTACAAAATATTGTGGGTATCATCCCCACCCGAATTTTGCTTTCTACTTGGAAGGTTTCTAGGTCACCAAATTGTGTGTCAAAGTGTTATGAATGTATTGATGTTTTCAGTTATTCATGTATACAATTATATCAGAACACACATGAAGGATTAATTGGTAAATAAGGATTAAGGTTTATTAGTTACTAATTCACCCCTCCCCTCTCAATAACTTAGCATGTCATATATATTTCTAACATTATCTGCATGTAATGTGTACATTAAGTTGTTATGAATGAACTCGACCTTGTGATGAAGAGTACAAGGAACTGTGTGCATGGTATGTAATGAAGGATTTCCTAAAAAAAAGTTATAATTGAGAGGTCTAGGCATAACATGAATGGGTGTATTTAACATAACTGGACCCACTTTAACATGTAAGGTAATAATGCCCAAAGTTATTTTTGCAATATTCTCAAATCTACATATAGGGAAATTATCAGGTTGAATATTCATTATTCTAGGACATCCTTTTACTATCAATAAGGGTTTATGAAATATAGTTTTAGGTTTACCAGTATTGCAAATAGTGGAACATGAAGGCAACCATTCACACACTCTATGGCAAAGATCAGTTGAAAAGGTTGTGGAGGAGAGTGAAACAGGAATAGGATCAATAGAGATTTCATCAAAATAATTTTTATCCTCACTTCTATGTACCTTATTAAGAGACCTATCTTCTTGTACAATAAAATCTTCATCAAAGTATTCAAAATAAGAATCATACATGGTGAACACAAAGTAATACTACCAGCATGAAAGATGTAAAAAAAATTGTATTTTTGAAATATAAATGCAAGAATATAAAAGAAATATAATTTTATAAGCATGAAAGATATAACACAAGATGCAAATCTAACACCAAAAATAAAGAGGTTTCATCAACTGGTTCAACAAAATGTAAGATATAAAATATGGTTATAGGTAAGGTCTTTAACAAGGTACCAAATGGAGATCCTAAGTCCGCATTTTACATGATACATATGAATTGAAAAAGTAAATATAGAAATTCTCTAAATTTGAATGAGATTAGATACTTACCTCATTATAATGTTGACCTAGAAACACCTATTTTCTAGTGTCTATGTTCAATTTTGAGAAATTCTACAACCGGGTTTAGCCTAGAAACTCTAAAACAAAGAAAACCCAAAAAATCATTTGTATTTTTGAAGAAGGTTGACCTTGACCCAAAGTTAGGGTAAGATCTTACCCCTTTATTTCTAAACTTGACCTACACTACTCTGACAAAAATTCTATTGGCAGATCCAAAAAGTTTGTTGAAAAGGGTACTTAAATCTAATCTGTAGCTCCCAAATTAGTGACTATAGATATCTAAAAATGATGTTTTTGGGGTGGCTATATGGGGTTTTTCCTTAGTCATGCCATCATTTTGGTGATCTCCACCTCCACAAATAGCCAAATATAATAGAAAATCTGTGTGTACTTGAATGTGTAATGCAAGGATCTAATTCTCTAGATTGAAAACCCTAACACGAACTAATATGAGAGAGCAATGCATATATTTGAATATGATAAAGAAATCATACCAAGCCCCCAAGGCTAAAGTACTCTTACCAAACTCATAATCTGTAATTTCTACCCCCTAATTATATCTTTGAATGCTTGAATGTTGAAAATGGTGGATCAAGGAAGAAGAGATCTTTCTTGCTCCAAAGAGATGTCCATAATAGTTTATCTAAAAATGCTTGATTTTGACAAGAACTTGATATTCTATATCATACTCTTGTAATCTTGCATCATCATTTTACCAATACTTGCTTCAATCAATTTTGTCTCCACCTAATAGATACCCACTCTTGTTGTGTGTAAATGAAGGAAAAAGAGAGTCCTTATATAGATATTTCAAGGTGAGGTTCCTTGGGTAATGTAAGGGCCCATAGAGGCCAAGGATGACCTCAAATTTAACCTAGGTAAAATTCTACCTCATCCTTGACCTAGGGGTCTAGATCCAACCAGTGTTGAAAATAGGAGGGGCTAGAGATACCTAGAGACCATGAAATGATGGCAAAATAGGGCAAAGTGCTAGAGAAGGGCACAAAGTCCTATGATGAATATTATAAAGGATAAGATAACATATACCTAGATCCTACCTAGAAAATAGGGCCATAACAAAGGGAAATCAAGGAGAATCCTCAAGATCCTAACCCTAATTTCACCTAGAATGAAGGAATCAAGTGTGAATGCATCCTAAATTGAGGTCTATCATGGTAAATTCATTAAAAGATGGTGCTAAATCTATCAATATGGAAGTTATTCCATTTTAAGATGATACAACATCATATTTGGAGGTAATGATGAAACAAGTGATAAGTTTTCTAAAGAGATGAAGAATGAGTTTGAGATGAGCATGATAGGAGAAATGAAGTTTTTCCTAGGATTATAGATTGTGCAGAATAGTGATGGTATTTTTATTTTGCAAGCTAAGTACTTGAAACATTTTTTGAAAAGGTTTGGATTTGAAAGTTGTAAGCCTATTGGTACACTTATGATAATTGGTCACAAGTTATCTAGAAAGGATGAGACACCTACAATTGAGTAGAAAAGTTACAGATCCATAATTGGAGGTTTGCAATATCAAACTCACACCAAACCAAATATAGAAAATGTAGTTGGGATTGTAGCTATATTTCAAGTTGATACTAAATAGTATCATTGTGTAGTAGTGAAGAGGATACTTAGATTTTTGAAAGGAACATCTGATTGTGGTATTTAGTATAATAGGTCGAGTGATTTTACTCTATGTGCATATACTGATGTATATTGGGCAGGTTTTATGGATGAGAGAAAGAGTACTAGTCATGGAACATTTTTTCTTGGAGGAAGATTGGTTTCTTGGATGAGCAAGAAACAAGATTGTATTTCACAAAGTAGGACTAAGGTAGAGTATGTTGCAGTAGCAAATAAGTGTAATCAAGTGATGTGGATGAAACAAATACTAAAGGATAAAAAGATTGAGTTTTGAGAACTTATTACCATATACTATGATAACACAAGTACAATAAGTATGTCTAAGAATCTTGTATTGCATTCCAAAATAGCATATATCTATTAAGTATCATGTCTTGAGAGAGAAGGAAAAAGAAAAAGAGATTACATTGGAATATGTGAGTACTAAAGATCAAATAGTATATATCTTTACGAAGCCCTTACCTAATGATGTATTTGAGTACTTGAGAGGTATACTTGGGGTTATGCCCCTACCTGCTTCTGAGTAGATGATGTAGAGATTGCATCAATCCAATGCTATTGATCACTATTGTTACACTAGACTAAATGTTGATGCTTCATGTATGGGGGAGTATCTATTATGAGTTGAGTCATTGAGGAATCTTGATATTTGATCTTGAATAATGTCTTTGGACACTTCAGCCAATTGTAGACTTTGAGCAGTTAATTGACATAATGAGGCCCTTGTCATTGATGTCAATGGGGGAGAATATGCATGAAAAAAATCTCCTAAGTAAGTATGGGGAGAAGAGTGCATCAGAAGTCTCTACTTTATTAGGGAGATTTAGAAAGATTCATGTAAAGAAGAAGGAGGAATGTCTCTATATGGGAGATATGCAGCATAACATTCCTGATAGATTGTGAGTTTTTTAGTGTGAACAACTTTAGTCGATCCTAAAGAAGAAGAAGAAGAATAAAGTAGTGTTCTTAAGGATCTTAGATTTTATTGATGAAGATGATTTGAAAAGATGAGAATAGTAGCAACAACAGAGTACTATTTGGTATTCTTGAAACTTAGATTTTTTTTTTATCTATGTTGCCAGTAATGCTAGAGGGGGAGATTGTTAGCATTAATGTTGATGATACTACATTGGGGGAGTATCCTAAGCATTGGAGAGTATTGACATGTTGCATTCATGATTGCATTTGTCGTTGATGTTAACATAGTAGTAAGTCTGTGAAGATTGATAGAGTAGCAAATAGAGATCTTAGTTGTATGGAAAATGTTTTGATTCTTTGGTGATGTTTTTTCATGGACATATTCAATCTAGTGTCCTAATGTGAAGGTTCATTATGCAACATGTAAGTCAAAGACCTGTGGAAGTTGTACCTAATTTATAAAGAGAAATGCAAAGATAGAGCATCTAAGAAGTGGTTTTTGATGTTTACATTATATCCTATGATAGTGATTTAATATGTTAATGCATAGGCAGCCAATAACAGAGGAAAGTTTGTCGGTGATGTCAGAAATTGCACAGGTCCCAAAGTCATACGTGTGAAGTTTTGTATATACTTTGAGCCAATAGTGCTATTGTAAATGTAATTAATTAATTATCTTATTATAATTAACTAGGAAAGTGATGCAACACAAGGCAAGAGAATCCCCAATGGAGATGTCCTAGCCCCTAGAAAATAAACACACAATAGAATATAAACAAAACTAGAATATCTAATACCAATTTGTAACTCTTTATTGATAAAATAACTGATTACATGCAATATGTTAGGTTGTAGGGCCTTCTTGATTATGGCCAAATACAAAGAAATTACAATAGGTCTTAAAGATCCCTCAAGATCCAACTCAAATCCTAGATAGCCCAGATCTATAACACAAAAACAATCTAGGAGAAACCTCCAAGATCTCAAATTGTGCTTGCAAGCCACCAAGTGACCTCCTTGTTTCTAAACTACAGCCACTAGCTCTTCTCCAAATGTGCTATTCTAGATTCCAACTCGAATCTTTTCTCTCTAGCTCCCACTCTAAACTGAATTTCCTTCTCCTTCTTAATTACCTAAGACACTACCTAAGCCCTCCTTAAATAGCTAGCTAAGCCACAAGTTAGCTAATCAAGAATTTAATTACAATATAGGTCCACCTTGGAAGAGTAAACCAAAACTCTAACAAACAAGAAACAAAAATAAATACAAAGTTATATTTAAGTACACAGACGACTCAATAACATGTCCCTCTCTTAACAAAATCTCATTTCCTCATACAAATCCACACAAGATGAAAACTCTACATGTTTCATGCAAAACTGTCCAAAAATTGATACCTAAGAAAAATTGTGATGTCCCCTAACTCTGATTGAATTAGAAATTGTGCTTCATACTAAAAGTAGTAATTTAGGTCCTCTAAAACCCCTAAAGTGCACAAAGGATGATTCCTCAAGGATAACTATGCATCAATCCTAAAAGTCATACACAGAAACCCATCATGAAATTGGAAAAAAAATGATGCATTAGAAAAATGGCCATACCTCCCAAACCATGAAAAGCATAACTCCACCAAAATCCAAGCTCAATGCTCTTGAATCAAACTCCCCAAGTAAATAGAAAAGTATGTCCCGGACTTTGATGTCGAAAGAAAGATTTGTGACCAAATTCATCTTTACCAAAGGCTTCCTCTTCATCAAAGTCAATAGAAAATATCTAAAAATCAACCATGTATGCTTCATCTACTCAAACTTAAGAATCAAATAAATCTCAACAACCCAATCAACATGCTCACTCCCAAGAACAAATTGATCATAATGCTTCACCAAGAATCTCTACAATTGATCACAACCAGCAAAAACATTATCCTTAAACATGTAATCCATGTTAGTGACATCATATAACTCCAAACCCAAGTCAAAAACATGTAAGTTAAAATCCCCAATAAGAACATGTAAATCCCCAGCCAAGTCAACCATAGTTAAATCAGGAACATACAGATTTGCATTATCATGTAGATCCAAAACCAAATCAGCAACTAGTGAATCCACACCAAAAACAACAAACTCCACATCAAAAGAAATATGTAGATCTCCATAATCACATGCCAAACCAGCAATCTGATTGCTCACAACAAGATGCTCTTCAAGATCTAACTCATCACCAATAGCGACTTGATTATCCGCAACCAAGTGCTCTACAATTTCCATGTCAAATTCAACCAATTGATCATGAAAACCAATCTTTATCCTAGCATCAACAAGGTTAGGAATATCCTAAGAAAAAGTGTCAAATTTCTCTATAGGTTTCACATTAGACTCCACAAACTGATCAATAAAACCAACTTCCACCTCAACCTTGTTATGACATATTCTTTCTTGAACAATTCTTCTAATCGGCTAGACGACTCCCTTCCAAATTAGTAGACTCCAACTCCACAAACATCTATAGAATGCCTTCCTCACCCTATGCTTATCTTGATCAATAGAACTAACTTCAAACCAAGTAGACACCTCCTTAGCTCAATTAGCCAAACTAGCTTCAAACTGAGTAGATATCTCAGCAAAATTCCTCTCCACCAATTCACAGAGATTCATAGTAATCCCAATATCCAATCCTCTTGGAGCCATCTCCCAAGATCTTTACAAACCCTCTACAACAAATCATTCCCATGCTCTTTTTGATAAAACTCAAGTTCTTTGCAAGTCTTATAACAACCTGCCACCTCACATGAAAAATTAGGAACCAAATCACAAGTCTAGGAACACGTATATGCAATCCACAAACTCTCTGTGATCATGCCTCAGCAAGATCAATCTTCCATCTTGGCATCCATTGATCCATCAGCAAGTCCTCTACAAGTGTAGGTCAGATCACAATCTACCACCCAATACTAAGAATTACAAACAAGGACTCCAAAGCAATTTATCCTCAACACAAATACCACCAGATCAACTTCTCTCAACATAAGGTTCTAGTGAAAACTACCTTAACTTTAGTGATCAGTCTACACACTCAAGAACAATTGTGCTCTAATAAGATCAATCAAACCTTTTCTCTAATAAAATCAACAACCTAGATCAAACCTTCGCTCTGATAAGATCAACTAACTCGATCAAACCTTCTCTCTGATACCACATGATGTAGTGCAAGGCAAGAGAATCCTCGATTGAGATGTCTTAGCCCCCATAAAATAACCACATAGTGGATTATAAACAAAAACACAAGATCTTATACCAATTCACAACTCTTTATTCATAAAATAACTCATTACATGCAATATGTTAGGTCGTAAGGCCATTCTAGTTATGGCCAAATATAAGGGTAAAAGCACAGATCTATGTCACCGTTTGTGATACAAAAACCTGTTTTGGTCAAATCTCATTTCTCTATCAAAACTCAATTTTTTTCAAAAACTAAAAATGCCCTTTTATAGATCTCAGATTCAATATCATCATTATATAAATTTTTGAGTGTTTTGATTAGTTATAATATGTTATAATCTCAAAATATTATAAGTTGATATTTCAACACTTCAGAAGATGCTCTCTCAAAAAATGAAAAAAAATAGTAAATCATATTAAAAAAAAAAAAAATTATATTTATCACTAGAGGAGAGAATCCTCTTCATGAATATGTAATTTTTTTTCAAGAAGGTATAGATTTGATTCGGAAGTTTTGACGGGAGGAAAAAATTGTTGGATTCTGACAAGGTCGAACATGAGTACTTATAACAAAGAAAATATAAATAAAAAACAATTATTTCTTTTTTGGTTCACTAGCTATACATGTCATCTATAAAATATTTTCAAATTAGAACAAAAAAGGATGATTTGCACATACTTGTTTGACAAGAACTACATCCTATATTTTTTATAGTTAAAATAGGGACTTCAAAATAAAATAAAATGAATAAATTCTTAGTCAAAAAAATTATAAAAATTATAGGCATAAAATTCATACAATTCTACACATTTCATCAGTTTACATCATCTTCACATTTTAAACACAAATACCATTTTTTTTGTCATTAATGTTGAACTGTCACATTCTGATATCACATTTCTTTATAAAAGGTGACACATGTTTGTGCTTTTACCCATAAAGAAATTATAATAGTTCCTAAATATCCCTCAAGATCCAAGTCAAATCCTAGCTATCCTAGATCTATAACACAAAAAAAGTCTAGTAGAAACCTCTAAGATCTCAACTTGTGCTCGCAAGCCACCAAGCAACCTCCTTGTTTCTAAACTACAACCACTAGCTCTTCTCTAAATGTGTTATTCTAGATTCCAACTTGAATCTTTGCTCTCTATCTCCCACTCTAAATTAAATTTCTTTCTCCTTCTTAATTACCTAAGACACTACCCAAGCCCTCCTTAAATAGCTAGCTAAGCCACAAGTTGGCTAGTCAAGCATTTAATTACAATATAGGTCCACCTTGGAAGAGTAAACCAAAACTCTAACAAACATGAACAAAACTAAATAGAAATTTATATTAAGGTCCACACATGATCCAGTAACATTTCCCTCTCTTAACAAGATCTTATTTCTTCATATGAAACCATGCAAGATGAAAACTCCATGTGTTTCATGTGAAACTATTTGAAAATTGATACCCAAGAAAAATTGTAATATCTCCTAGCTCTGATTGAATTAGAACTTGTGCTTTGAATTAAAATTAGTAATTTAGGTCCTCTAAAATGCCTTATCTGAGCAGAGGTTGATTCTCCAAGGAGAACTATGCATCCATCCTGAAAGTCATGCACAAAAACCCATTGCAAAACTGGAAAAAAATTGATGCATTAAAAAATAGCCATATCTCCAAAACCATGAAAATCATAACTCCACCAAAATCCAAGCTCGATGCTCCTACATTAGAAAGACTCAAGGCTAACTCAAGGAATTATTTTGAAGATATGGTATAAAGAAAAGATGTTTTCCTTATTTTTAAAGTGTATCAAGTATTGCATTCAGTGCAAAGTTGGAAAAGGAGTAGAGTATTTATGAATGCGAGTAAGTGATCCAAGGGATTATTGGACATGCATTTTGTGATATGGTTACAAGATCAAAAGGAGCTAAAGTCTAGTTGACATGAAAAAAAGAGTAAGGATTCATACTGTTCATTTATATTATTCTACAAGGAATAATACATAAATCATTTGGATAGTGGGCTCATTGATCTTGGCCTTGAAGTTGTTTGGGCAATGGATCCATATGTCTTCCACAACTCATAATAGGGTTGACACAACTCCTAATAGGGTTAGAATCTCCTAATAAGGATTCAAAGTCTCCTAATAGGGAATGATATGTACTAAATCTTGTGATAGACTTCTAAAAGGGTCCATCCTCTAATAGAGAATATTTATATTAGTGCATCATCTTGTGCTTACCATCCCCACCAGGGTTTTCCCTCTGATCATGGGTTTCCCTAGTTAACATAGCTAGTTTTATTGCACATGAGTATCTTGTTGTGGTTTCTAATTATATTTCTCATATGGTTAAAGTTTAATAAGGTTGATAATTATGGTATTAGTTGGATAACTAATTTACGACCTCCCCCCTACCCCTCGCAATTATATTGGTGGATTATATATTCTAACAAAATCATGTAAAAAAATCAAATCAATATTATACTATTAGAGTCCAACTCATTCAAGTGCCTATTGAATACCATACAATTATCAACACTTACATCACCATACTTTCTTCAAATCCCCTTCATCAATTAAATGATATGACACTCTACTAAATTAGCATAATGTCTAACCAACTAAGGCTTGCCATCAATGACAACATTACAATTGATCTGACTCTTTCACATATAGTAATAGTATTATCAGTTGGGGCTAACAATATTCCCCTTTGGCATTGATGGAAACACATAAATACATAAGACATTACATTAAATAACAAAAACATCAAATGCCAAAACATCTTCAGCTCTCTGACTTCATTGAGATTCTCTACAATAGGTTCAGGATCTCCATCTTGGTGCACTTTGGCAACTTCTCCGCCTTTGGGTTTACTCCTCTTGTTCAGTAGAATCTTCAATATTTTGTATTGTTTCCTTTTGAAGATACTCTTGCAATCACTCAATTCTGACTCATCTCCATTCTTACTCGTGTCCCTATAAAACATTTCACTCCATTACTTACTTAGCTCTCCCTTTCACAATAGTTCTAAGGTAACTATAAGTTTCAATAAGAAACTTATAAAACCTTGTAGTAATACCTTGTACCATGCATGTATAGGTTTTATCAACTACATTACAAACACTTTCACACCTAAAATCACTAAAGAGTGAACTCTTGCGTCAACTCCACAAAGATATTATATTAATTCATGAATTGATGCAACATTCATCTTCTCCTTATGAATCTTGGATAGGGTAAGGACCCCTTACTTGCCTCTTAGATACTCAAAATCATACTTAGGCAATGGTTTTGTAAATATATCTGAAATTTTCTTATTAGACTTTGCATACTCCACTCTCACTTGTTTCTCTTGAACTTTCTCCCTCAAGTAATGATACTTGACAAATATTTGCTTGGTTTTTTTATCTGTCATAGGATTATTTGATATGTTTATAGCATATTTTTTGTCACAATAAATACTAACAAGTTCAATGACTTATTCTTCATACCTTCTAACAATTCCTTAATCCATACAATATTTGAACAATTAATAGCAGTAGTAGCATACTTAGCTTTAGTAGTAATTAGAGATATGCAAATTTATTTTTCTCAACCATGTAATCAATCTTTCTCTTGAAAAGAAAGCTCCACCACTAGTACTCTTTATGTTATCAATATTTCTTGTGTAGTGAGCATTAATATAAACTCTAAGCCCAAAATCCCCTTATTATCTACACCATAGTCCATAATATTCCATTCCTTTCAAGTATCTCAATATCCTCTTAATAATAGTCATATGTGTCTCCTTAGGACTAGATGAAAATATTAAAACTATTATAACTACATGTGCAATACCAATTCTATTGTGAACAACCTATTTCAACTTCCTAGTCATTAACCTATATTGTGTCTCATTGATTTTAGTAGTGGTATCTTCTTATTTACATCCAATGACCATAGGTGTTCTAGCTATCCTTGACTCATCCATACCAAATGTCTTCAATATATACTTTATGTACTTAGAGTGGGTCAATATATACCACATTGTGTTTAATTAACTTTTAAAAACCAATCAAAGTTTTGATGTAACCAAACATAGACATCTCAAATTATTTTCTCATTTGATCAAAAAATTATTTGCACAACAAATCATTACCATCAAATATTATATCATCAAAACATATTTCAGCTATTAGTACCTTCTCTCATCTTCACTTCTCAATTACATATAATTTTTCTCACTTGTTATAAAAAAAACCAATCTTGATAAGATATGAATGCAACATTTGATACCATGCTCTCAATGTTTTCTTCAAACCATATTTAAGGTCCCTCCTCATATGTACTTATCAAATATGAATTTCTCTATTAAACCTGTTATAGCAGATTAGAATGGATATGGAGTAATTTTTTATGTTTTAGATGTCCTAATGAATATTGAGATCAAATGATACGTTCATGTTTAAATACATAGTGATTCGAGAACTACTATGTTATCTTGAATGTATAAACATTAATTTGCACTAATGATGATATAAAGTGTTTTCACCTGATGATGATGATGTCGATTGTGCTACTTTGATGATTAGGTTATACACATTTAGATAGTTTAGTATTCCTTAATTAGTGATGTTTATGATGTTAGGTATATGCATGCCTAATGATGATTATTCTAGTATTTTAATCTAAATTAATGAATAAGTTATGTTATATTGATTATGTAATTATTGATGATTAGATGTGACCAAAAATGAACTAAACAGTTAATTATATGAAAGATTTATGTTTTGATTTATGTGACTATCCAAATGAGTTTTGAATATAAGCATGTGATTTTTCTTGAACTACTGATATGTGAAATTAGTGTGTAGGATTATTAGCTAAGAAATCTAACAAAGAAATAGAATTGGACCCTATGTACCATTTGTGAAAACCAAGGTCAACTCTAATTAAAGATGCAAACCCCATTGTTTCATATTTTATTTGTATTGTAAATTGAGTGTTATATGCATCACTCTATAATCATAAAATGTTTAATGTTTTGTAATAGTGTTTTGATAGTGTCAGTTGACACTCGTAATCAGTATATGCATATCAACATAGCAATTAGGGTTAGCTGAGTAACCCAATAATTTGAGTTGGAGTAGCTTAGTAACCTAATACTAATTAGTAGGTAATCAAGATTAATTACTGTAATCAAGGTTTAGTGATGAATTTGCATTTATAATATTTTTTAGAAAGTTCAAATATTTCTAGCATTTTAGTAGGTCATTAAATAGTTATAGAGGCTAAAAATTATGAAAACTAAGTAACTAAGGGGTAGATGTATGAGTTGGGGGCATTTTCCACCCCTCTAGCTCCTTTCGTTGACTTTGGTGACCACCCAAATATCCCATTTTTTCTTTATTGCGAAAATTGAAGTTTCATCATGAGTTTGATAAGTCAAACTCCACTTTGAAGTTTTCTTTAGTGGTGAGATTAAGTTAGAAGACTCTAGAAACCTTAGTCAAGTGGGGAAGTTATTGTATTTTGTAAGTGGTTGAGTTGAGAGCCTATTTTAGTGGCAGATTTGAGAGGGAAAGGTTGTTCACCCAACCTCTAGATTTAGAGAGAAAATTTAAGCTTAAAGGAGAAGGAAGGATAGCTCTTCTCAAATTTTAGTTGCCATGATGATATTGTGAAGGTAGGAATCATTCAAGCTTCTGTGCACATGTTGTTTCATTCTTAAGAAGTTTCTTTTGCATATGTGTGTTCATGTGTATGGTGAACATGTTAGGAAAGGGATTGTAATGGGTTTTCTTTAACTATTTTCCTTTGTTTTTTACTTTTAATTTTTGAGGGTATTGTATGGGTGTGTTGGTATTACTCACCCTTTGATAGGGCAAAAGTGGCCATGTACGGGAGGAGGGCTTTAGTTGGACTCTGGCAGTGCAGAGTCTCTCGTCATGATGAGTAGAGGGAGAGAGTAGGGTGTTATGGGCCCCTACTCATCAGTACAAACCATGTTTATGTTATGGGTAATTGAGAAGTGAAAGAATGAAAGTTCTTGTGATATCAACCTTGAAAGAGAATCTATGAAAGAATGAAAATTCTCATGATATTAGCCTTGAAAAGGCATCTATTAAGGTGTTGTGACTGACGTCTCCTATTTGGAAAAATCCACCTTCTCCCTAGTCTAGTTCAATGATGAACCTATTGTGCAAAAATGGTATGGGAGTAAATGGGTTGATTTTGTCATCGCGTTAAGTCTATTTATCTCGTGATCAATTTTATTCTCTCCATGGTTACCTTGATGTGTTGCAGATTTCATAGTGGCTACCATGTTATGGAGCCAAACAAAAAATTCAGAGTTGTTATTTCATTTGAAATGTGTTGGGAGATTTTCTCCTCGGGATAATGATCCTGTTGTAAAACGTTATTGTTAAACTTTTTTTTGAAATGATTTTGATCTTGGATTTTCTTCCTTGGTTCTTTCCTAAGGGAGTCCTTGAATTAGATGATTGAATAAAAAAAATTACGTATTATCCTTGCATATGATATTTGTTGTAATACATTTTATATACATATGTTTATTGAAAAATGGATGTATTGATATTTTACCTTTCCTATGGCATTCTTATAGTTCAATTTTGTATTCATTTGATTAATGTTAATTAGAGGAAATAATAATATATATATATATAATGTTATACAATGTGATTTCGAATTATGTTAAGAAAATTAAAAATTACATGAATGAAATTTGATCTCATCATAATTAATTAAAAGGGGAAATAATCCTATGTTAGTGTATCAACAAAACATTAAACTCTATTTTATAATCTAATTAGAAGAAAATAATAATAATAATCCCCTTGCCTTGAAACCCAAATTGGTTTTTTTAAAAAAATCTACACTTAGAAAAAAAAGACTTTAAAAAAAAAATCATCTTAGAGCAAAAAAAATACTCTATCTTTTGTATGGGAAAACCAAAATTAATTCTCTTGCATAGAGAATATTCCCTAAAGATTCCTTTTGAAAACTATATTAATTATTTAATAGTTTAGTTATAAATTCATATTTTTTTAAAGACAATTATAAAAGTAAATATGTACGAGACAATCTCACCCAATTCCTAAAGTCTCACCCACAAATCTTTTTGTAATAACTACTCTATCCTATCTCTTGACAAACTTGCCTAAGCTACCCACCCACCTTTATTTCACCCCTTATCCCTTGTTCTTAAATTCCACTTTTTGTGCCATGCTTTTGGGGAAAAAAAGGCTAAGAATAGTAAATAAATTTATTTGGCATAAAGCCTTTAAACCTTGTCACCTCCCCATTTAAGATGTGATTGGCTAAGGGAGTATTAGTTGACTTTCCCTTATTCTTACACTTCCTCCCATGTTAGGCATACATCCTTTAGGTGGGGAACAAAATCTGCAAACTTGAAATTCACCCCAAGCCCACTTGGGCCACATGAGCACATTTGTGAAGTGTAGAAGGAGTATGGTGGGGTTTAGTAGGTGTTAGGGGGTAGTTAAGATTAGTTGTTAGGGGTAGAATATGTTAGTAATTAGAAATTAGTTAGTTTATTATCTATTTATTTAATATTTTAGTTAAAGTTTAGTTAAAGTAAATATCTACCTAAGACTAGCTTACCCCATTCCTAAAGTTTTACAGAAAAATCTTTTTGTAATAACTACTCTATCATATCTCTTCACAAACTTGCCTAAGCTACCCACCCACCTTTATTTCAGCCCTTACCCATTGAATTCCACTTTTTGTGACATGCATTTAGAAAAAAAAGGGTTAATTGAAAGGGGAAATAATTATACATTAGTGTATCAAAAAAACATTAAACTCTATTTTATAATCCAACTAGCAAAAAAAAATAATAATAATAATCCCCTTGCCTTGAAACCCAAATTGATTTAATAAAAAAGTCTACACTTAGAAAAAAAGAGACTTGAAAAAAAATCATCTTAGAGCAAAAAAAATACTATCTTTGTCTTTTGTATGGGAAAAACAAAATTAATTCCCTTGGATAGAGAGTATCCCCTAAAGATTCCTTTTGAAAATTATATTAATTATTTAATAGTTTAGTTATAAACTCATTTTAAAAAAAATAATTGAAAAAGTAAATATCTAGCTAAGACTATCTTACCCCATTCCTAAAGTCCCACCCACAAATCTTTTTGTAATAACAACTCTATCTTATCTCTTCACAAGCTTGCCTAAGCTACCCACCCACCTTTATTTCACCCCTTACCCCTTGAATTCAACTTTTTTTGATAGAGATGAATGACCACCCTCGACAAGCACTGCTTTGGCCACCTGAGGTTGCCTCTTTTATGTTTTTTTTGATGAATAGTGTTTAATTCTGGCTACGGCCGTGTGGTTTTGCTCTGGCTACGGCCGTGTGGTTTTGCTCTGGCTATGACCGTGTGAACTCATTCAAGGGGTGATCTTGTATCCCTTGGCCCTTTTTTGTGAATTGTATTCTTAGTATATTTTAATTAATAGCAAGGGACTATTCATAAAAAAAAAGGGCTAAGAATAGTAAATAAAGTTATTTGGCATAAAGCCTTTAAACCTCGTCACCTCCCCATTTAATTTGTGATTGGCTAAGGGAGTATTAGTTGAATTTCCCTTATTCATGCACTTCCTCCCATGTTAGGTGTACATCCTTTAGGTGGGGAACAAAATCTACAAACTTGAAATTTTCCCCAAGCCCACTAAGGCCATGTGAGCATGTTTGGGAAGTGTGGAAGGAGTTTGGTGGGGTTTAGTAGGTGTTAGGGGGTAGTTAAGATTAGTTGTTAGGGTAGAATATGTTAGTATTTAGAGATTAGTTAGCTTATTATTTGTTCTTTTAATATATTAGTTAAAGTTTAGTTAGGCGTAGTATTAGTAAAAGTTAGGATATGATTTTAATTTTTAAATGTTGAATTTTAATGTTAGATTATAATTGATTAAAGTTAGTTGTTAATTTTTGATGTTAGCATTAGTTTGTTATTTAATTTATTAGATTAAGTTAGTGTATGTTAGGATTTAATTAAATTTTAAAATGGTTAAACAATAGTTAGATTTAATTATTATTATTTCAAGTTATATTAAAACATTTTAAACTAAATTATGAATGAAAGCTTTATTTATATAATTGATTGTTAGTTTAGAAATTTGATATGTTGTCCTTTAATTTTGAAAGATGAATATAGGGATTGATATAGTATAGCTTTTACAGAAAGGGATATAATATTTTTTTTAAATGTAATCATTTTAGTTTTAATATCTGATTATTTCTAAATAACCCTGTAAATACAATTCCTATAATTCATAGTTTCAATAAAGTTTCATAAGAACTAAGAACATTAGTATATGGGTTAAGACTAAATTAGATGAACACTTTAACATTGAATTAACCTATGCAATAAATGTTTAAATATTTTAAGGGCCAACATTTAATGATTTTGATTAGTTTAAGGAATTCTTGTTAAACATTGGGAACATTTCTCATTGTAATTAAATGAACATTCTTAAATGATGTAACTTGTCCAAACTAGGAGATAGAACTAAAAATGTGAAATGAAATTTGGAACTCTAGAAAACCTAAGGTGACTTATGTATGCCTTTAGCAAGTTGGTATTAACATAGTAGATTTATCAAAATAAAATTAAAAATTAAAAAAAATCCATGTGTTCTTGCCTGATATTTTTGGCACAACATTTTGGTATCAGAGCCTAGTTTTGTGACACTTGGGCAATAATGGGTCCATGTTAAGTGTGGACATTTAAATTTTAATATATGAAGCATGGATTTCTCCTTGCAAAATTTTAAGAAGCTATTGTAGTCTTTCTAAATAATGATATTGATGACTAAACCTAAGTAAAACTTGAAATTGGTATCAATGATTGTAAATGGTCAACTATAAATAGATAACCCCATCTTAATGACTAAAAGAAACTAATTAGATACAACAATGTTATATTTATATTAATGTATATTATAATCTCATAAAGAATTTGAAAATTATATTGATCACATTCATTCTGAGGAAAAAAATAAATATATTAAGGACCCTAAAATGGCCTTCAATCATGTAAGCAGAAACAAGTAAATAACCTAGTGATCAGAGGCAAAATGTTTGACATAATTTTTAGTAGAGGTCACATTTTGTCTGACCTAATCACTTGTGGAAAAATTCTAGTCTATATCTAGTACAGAGGTGATCCAGTAGACTACTATTGATTTAGACATTTCAAACATAAGTAAAGGAAACCTACAATCTTCATAATCTAATTTTGAACCTTCGGGTTAAAATATTGAATAGATAAAATGAATGGTGAGTAAACAGGAAGGTAATACTTGAAGAGTATACCACATTACAAAGTTATTGGGATACCTTTAACCTATTACAAATTTAAAATGTATTAGTCCAGTAATCCTCAAAAAGCAAACAAGAACTCAATTGAAATCTACAAGTAACATTTGGGAACCTCAAACAATAGGATTGTTAGTGTGAGAAGCTATTCAACAAGAGAGAGTTAGTTAGGAATGTGCAAAGTAAATGAATATCTTAGTCTACTATAGGGAATAAAACCTTAATCAAGAAATTAATTTATCTAAATATGGTGGTAAGAACAAAATTAAATAGTGAGGAGTTTGTAACATATAGTATTAAACTGCTAAGATAGAAAAAAACACAAACTTTTGAGTTAGGCTTATGTGAGTCTATTTAGGTTAGTAGGCTCATTGTATAAGCATGAGCAATACCAAATTTTAACTATCAAGTGAATACTCATAGACTCTAGTATTGAAATTATTGGATCAATTATAACCCTAAAAATAATAGAGAAAGTAAAGTCATGGCAAGGTCATCAACCAAATATGAACTAAAGGTTTAGGTATCAGAGTTAAGTAATAAGAGGACTACGAGCCACGAGGAATGATAAGAACAATGATGATGACCTATATCGCCAATAAGGAGATAGTTGTAAGACTGAATAAGTAAACATTAACAACATCCTAATAATGGTTTTATACCTAACTAGTTGCAACCCTACAACCTAAGGATAGACTCATAAATCATTTATGACTAGGAAATGTGAAATAGGGAATTATTGATAAGAATAGTAGTGCATTCTTGAATGATAATTAGAACCTGTGTAAACAATGAAATAAAAAAAATAGCGATATATATATATATATATATATATATATATATATATATATATATATATAGATATATATATATGTATATGTATGTATGTATGTATATATATATATATATATATATATATATATATATATATATATGTATGTATATATATATATCTATATGTATATCTATATATGTGTATATATATATATATGTATATGTATATATATCTATATGTATATATATATATGTATCTATATATATATACATATGTATATATATATACATACATATATATATATATATGTATATATATATATATGTATCTATATACATACATACATACATACATACATACATACATACATACATACATATATATATATATATATATATATATATATATATATATATATATATATATATATATAAAGAAGATCATACCAAATTTTGTGAGATTGATAACACAACTTCAGCTAGTATATTGTGGTGAGTTTGACCTAAGAAAGATTATGGGTAGGAGCCCTTATATGTAATTATAGTAAATTAAGGATAAGAACTTTGGTTTTGTAATTGCAACTCAAAGTACAACTCTACCAACACTGAGGTCCTCAAATGTTTAGATTCTTTGAAAAGGAACCAACATAAAAATAAGAGAATGGAAGGGGACTCATTTTAACATCCTTGCATCTATACTTTTCAATGAGTTCTAATCAAGCCAAACCCCTTAGTATAGTAAACCCTTATCCTAGGGTGATATCGACAAAGTAAGTTATGTAGTTAGTATGTGGGATCAATCATAGGATGAGTGGCATGGTCTTTAGACCACCATCTAATTTCAATTGAAGATCCCTACAATGTATTTAGAAGACTTAAGATTCCTCATTTCCCTTAGTGACCCTAGTATTGTCACATTATGTCGATAATTTAAAATTTCTAAGAAATTAGATTTATTTCCTTATTTTTATGATTTTAGATGTTGGTATTTTAATGTTTTTCCTTAATGCCAACAATGTGATGTGAGGCTATTTAGCCAACTTTATTATTGATGATTCTATTTTGCCTCTAGACCATGTCTTTATTTCTTGATTAAAAGTTTACTATTGTGGCCACTCTTTATATCTTTTGTTTTAGACTTTTGCATTGGATGTTTCATCCTTGATATTGAATTTAAATTTTGAGGTACTTTCTTGTGGATTTATTTTATAGGTAAACTGACATATGATGGGCCTACCAAAGGGATTTCTAAAAATCAAGTGGATGTATAGCTTTGGGGTATGCGGTTACTAGTGAGAGTATTCATGCCCCACACTCTCCTAGGACTTTAAAAATAGGACTAATGTTATCTATGGACTACTATGAGTAATGGATTGCATGCCAGTATAAAATTGGTGAAGGTTACAACCTAACAAAATGGACTTCTAGATGAAAAGGCATAGTTGTACCGATGGACTCTTTAGTATCCTATCAAGAAATCAATATGTCATGGAAACTCTAAAGGAAAAGTGTTTAACCCTACATAAAGAGCCAAGTTGTATTATAAGAAACCTCATTGAGGAAGTCTCGTACTTATATTACCCTATTGAGTGGGTATGAAAAATTCAAAATATCTTATGATATTATAATTATTAGAGACTCTATAAGTATTTTATACTAGATTAGAATGTTGTTTATATGTGACTAATACATTTTAAGAAGTGTTTGACCTTGGAAAATGTAACCATGTCTGAGTTATGGATTAAGCTTCACTTTTATTAATGGTAATTAGGCAACTAGTTTACCATCCCTAAGAATGGAGGTGAATTATTAATCATTCTTTTAATAAAAATAAATTTTGGAATAATTCTAGACAAGGTCTACCATAGGATGAACATTTTAGTTTTGCGACTTCCAGGAGGAAGTCAAACGCTAGTGGGGGAAGATGTAAGGTGCCTCCTCATATGTACTTATCAAATATGAATTTCTCTATTAAACCCATTATAGGAGATTATAATGGATATGGAGTAATGTTTTATGTTTTAGATGTCCTAATGAATATTGAGATCATATGATACATTCATGTTTAAATATTTAGTGATTTGAGAACTACTACATTATCTCGACTGTGTAAACATTAATTTTCACTAATGATGATACAAGTTGTTTTCACCTGATGATTATGGTGCTGATTATGGTACCTCGATGGTTAGGTTATACACATTTAGATAGTTCAGTATTCCTTAATTAGTGATGTTTATGATGTTAGGTATATGCATGCCTAATGATGATTATTCTAGTATTTTAATCTGAATTAATGAATAAGTTATGTTTTATTGATTATGTAGTTACTAATGATTAAATGTGACCATAAATGAACTAAACAGTTAATTATATGAAATATTTAAGTTTTGGTTTATGTGACTATTTAGATGAGTCTTAAATATATGCATATGATTTTTCTCGAACTACTAATGTGTGAACATAGTGTGTAGGATTATTAGCCAGGAAATCTAATAGAGAATTAGAATTGGACCATGTGTAACATTCATGAAAACTAGGCTTGAGTCTAATGAAAGATGCAGACATCATTGTTTTGTATTTTATTTGTATTGTAAATTGAATGTTATATGCATCATTCTATAATCATAAAATGTTTAATGTTTTGTAACAGTGTTTTGATAGTGTCACTTGACACTCGTAATCAGTATATGCATATTAACATGGTAGTTAGGGTTAGCTAAGTAACCCAATAATTTTAGTTGGACTAGGTTAGTAACCTAATACTAATTATTGGGTAATTGGAATTAATTACCCTAGTCAGGGTTTAGTGATAAATTTGCATTCGTAGGATTTTTTAGAAAGTCCAAATATTTCTAGCATTTTAGTAGGTCATTAAATAGTCCTTGAGGCCAAAAATTATGAAAACTAAGTACCTAGGGGGTATATGTATGGGTTGGGGGCATTTTCCACCCCTCTAGCCCCTTTCGTTGACTTTGGTGACCACCCAAATATCACATTTTTGCTTTATTGCGAAAGTTGAAGTTTCATCATGAGTTTGGTAAGTTAAACTCCACTTTGAAGTTTTCTTTAGTGGTGAGGTTAAGTTAGAATACTCTAGAAACCTTAGTCAAGTGGGGGAGTTATTGCATTTTTTAAGTGGTTGAGTTGGGAGCCTATTTTAGTGGAAAATTTGATAGTCAAAGGTTGTTCATCCAACCTTTAGATTTAGAAAGAAAGTTCAAGATTGAAATAGAAGGAATGATAGCTCTTCTCAAATCCATATTGTGAAGGTAGGAATCCTTCAAGCTCATGTGCACATGTTGTGTTTCATTTTTAAGTAGTTTCTTTTGCATATGTATGTTCGTGTGTATGGTGAACCTGTTAGGAATGGTATTGTAATGGATTTTCTTCAAATGTTTTCCTTCATTATTTACTTTTGATTTTCAAGGGTATTGTATGGGTGTGTTGGCATTACTCACCCTCGGATAGGGAAAAAGTGACCATGTATAGGAGCAGGGCTTTAGTTGGACTCTGATAGTGCAGAGTCTCTCCTCATAACAAAGAGAGGGAGAGAGTATGGTGTTATGGGCCCCTATTTGACAGTACAAACCATATTTGTGTTTTGGTAAATTGAGAAGTGAAAGAACACAAGTTCTTGTGATATCAGCCTTGAAAGGGTATCTATTAAAGAACAAAGGTTCTTATGATATTATCCTCGAAAGCGCATCTTTTATTGTGTTGTGATCGATGTCTCCCATTTGGAAAAATCCACCTTCTCCCTAGTCTGATTCAATGATGAACCTATTGTGCAAATGTGGGATGACAGTAAATGGGTTGATTTTATCGTCGTGTTAAGTCTATTTTTCTTCTAGTTAGTTTCATTCTCTCCATGGTTACCTTGATGTGTTATAGATTTCATAGTGGCTACCCTGTTATGGAACCAAATAGAAAATTCAAAGTTGTTATTTCATTTCGAATGTGTTGGTAGATTTTCTCCTTGGGATAATGATCTAGTTGTAAAAAGTTATTGTTAAACTTATTTTTGAAATGATTATGATCTCGGGTTTTCTTCCCTAGTTCTTTCCTAAGGGAGTCCTTGAATCAGATGATTGAATTAAAAAAATTGAGTATTATCCTTGCATATGATATTTCTTGTAATTTATTTTATATGCATATATTTATTAGAAAATGGATGTACTAATATTTTACGTTTCCTATGGAATCCTTGTAGTTCAAATTTGTATTCATTTGATTAATGTTAATTAGATGAAATGGTCATATATATAATGTTACACAATTTGATTTTGAATTATTTTGAAAAAATTATAATTACATGAATGAAATTTCAAATCATATTCTTGTAATTAATTGAAAGGGGAAATAATTCTACTTAGTGTATCAAAAAAACATTAAACTCTATTTTATAATCCAACTAGAAGAAAAAAATAATAATAATCCCCTTGCCTTAAAAGCCAAATTGATTTAATAAAAAAAATTTACACTGAAAAAAAGAGAAAAAAAAAAAAATTCATCTTAGAGCAACAAAAAAAATATTGTCTCTATCTTTTCTATGGGAAAAACAAAATTAATTCCCTTGGATAGAGAATATCCCCTAAAGATTCCTTTTGAAAATTATATTAATTATTTAATAGTTTAGATATAAATTCATTTTTAAAAATAATTTAAAAAGTTAATATCTACTTAAGACTATCTTACCCCATTCCTAAAGTCTCACCCACAGATCTTTTTGTAATAACTACTCTATCCTATCTCTTCACAAACTTGCCTAAGCTAACCACCCACCTTTATTTCATCCCTTACCGCTCAAATTCCACTTTTTGTGATAGAGATGAACCACCACGCTCAACTGGGATTGCTTTGGCCACCTGAAGTTGCCTTTTTTATGTTTTTTTGATGAATAGTGTTTAATTCCAGCTTCGGTGGTGTGTTCTTGCTTCGGTTATGGCCGTGTGAACTCATTCGTGGGGTGACCTTGTATCCCATGACCCTTTTTTGTGAATTGTATTCATAGTATATTTTAATTAATATAAGGGGACTATTCATCAAAAAAAAGGGCTAAGAATAGTAAATAAAGTTATTTTGCATAACACTTTTAAACCTTGTCACCTCCCCATTTAAGATGTGATTGGATAAGGGAGTATTAGTTGACTTTCCCTTATTCTTGCACTTCCTCCCATGTTAGGTGTACATCCTTTAGGTGGGGAACAAAATCTACAAACTTGAAATTTTCCCCAAGCCCACTAAGGCCATGTGAGCATGTTTGGGAAGTGTGGAAGGAGTTTGGTGGGGTTTAGTGGGTGTTAGGGTAGAATATGTTAGTAATTAGAAATTTGTTAATTTATTATTTGTTCTTTTAATATTTTAGTTAAAGTTTAGTTAGGTGTAGTGTTAGTAAAAGTTAGGATATGATTTTAATTTTTAAATGTTAGATTATAATTGGTCAAAGTTAGTTGTTAATTTTTTATGCTAGCATTAGTTTTTTATTTAATTTATTAGATTATGTTAGTGTATGTTAGGATTTAATTAAAGTTTACAATGGTTAAACAATAGTTAGATTTAATTATTATTATTTCAAGTTATATTACTTTTTAAACTAAATTATGAATGGAAGCTTTATTTATATAATCGATTGTTAGTGTAGAAATTTGATATGTTGTCCTTTAATTTTGAAAGATGAATATAGGGATTGATATAGTACAATTTGTAAAGAAAGGGATATAATTATTATTTTTAAGTGTATTCATTTTAGTTTTAATATCCGAGTATTTCTAAATAACCTTGTAAATCCAATTCCTATAATTCATAGTTTTGATAAAGTTTCATATGAACTAAGAACATTAGTCTATAGGTTATGACTAAATTAGACGAACAGTTTAACATTGAATTAACCTATGGAATAAATATTTAAATAGTTTGATTGCCAGCATTTAATGATTTTAATTTTTTTAAGAAGTTCTTCTTAAACATTGGGGACATGTGTCATGGTAATTAAACAAACATTATTAAATGATGTAACTTGTCCAAACTAGGAGATAGAACTGAAAACATGAAATGAAATTTGGAACTCTAGAAAACCTAAGGTGACTTATGTATGCCTTTAGCCAGCTGGCATTAACATAGTAGATTTATTATAATAATAAAAATCTATGTGTTCTTGCCCTATATTTTTGGCATGACATTTTTGTATCAAAGCCCAATTTCGTGACACTTGGGCAATAATGGGTCCATGTTAAGTGTGGACATTTAAATTTTAATATACAAAGCAAGGATTTTTCCTTGCAAAATTTTAAGAAGCTATTGTATTCTTCCTAAACAATGATACTGATGACCAAACCTAAGTAAAACTTGAAATTGGTATCAACGATTGTAAATGGTCAGCCATAAATAGATAACCCCATCTTAATGATTGAAAACAACTAATTAGATGCAAGAATGTTATATTTATATTAAAGTATATTATGATCTCTTAAAGAATTTGAAACTTATATTGATCATGATCACCTTGAGGAAAAAAATTAATCAATTAAGGATCCTAAAATGGCTTTCAATCATGTAAGCGAAAACAAGTAAATAATCTAGTGATTAGAGGCAAAGTGTTTCACATCATGTTTAGTAGAAGTCAGATTTTGTTTGACTTGATCACTTGTGGAAGAATTGTAGTCTATATCTAGTATGAAGGTAATCAAGTAGACTTGTATTGATTTATACATTTCAAACATAAGTAAAGGAAACCTATGATCTTCATAATCTAATTTGATACCTTTGTGTTAAAATATTGAATAGATAAAATGGATGTTGAGTAAATAGGAAGGTATTCAAATTCTTTGAAAAGCAACCAATGTAACAACAAGAGGATGGAAGGGGACTCATTTTAGCATCCTTGCATCTATACTTTCAAATGAGTTCTAATCAGGCCAAACCCCTTAGTACAGTAAACCCTTATCATAAGGTGATGTTGATAAAGTAAGCTATGTAGTTAGTATGTGGGAGCAATCATAGGTTGAGTGACATGGTCTTTAGACCACCATCTAATTTCAATTCAAGATCCCTACAATGTATCTGGAAGACCTAAGATTCCTCATTTTCCTCAGTGAACCTGGTATGGCCACATTATGTTGATAATTTAAATTTTGTAAGCAATTAGATTTATTTCCTTATTTATCTAATTTCAGATGTTAGTATATTAATGTTCTTTCTTTTGGCCAACAATGTGATGTGGGGCTATTTAGCCAAATTTATTATTGATGATTCTATTTTGCCTCTAGGTCATGTCTTTATTTCTTGATTAAAATTTTACGATTGTGGCCACTCTTTATTTCTTTTGTTTCAAACTTTTTCATTGGATGTTTCATCCTTGATATTGAATTTGAATTTTGAGGTACTTTCATGTTAATTTTTTTTTGGGTAAAGTGACATATGACGGGCCTACCAAAGGAATTTCTAAAAATCAAGTGGATGTATAGCTTTGTGGTATGGGGTTATTAGTGAGAGTATTTGTGCCCCACCCTCTCCTAGGACTTCGATAATAGGACTAATGTTATCTATGGAAAGTAAACCTCTTCTTCATACTAGGTCCTTCTAATTTGGCTCCATAAATCCTTCACGGTGTTGAAAGTAAACCACTTCTTGTATTGCATTTAGAAATATAGACTTAACATCCATTTGATAGAATTTAGATCTCTTATAAGTTGAATAGGCTAACAGTATTTTTGACTCCTTCCAATCTTGCTAGAGGTGCAAAGGTCTCAACATAATCAATACCTTATTCTTGGGAAAATCCTTTACAAACTAGTTTGGGTTTGTTCCTCACAACTTCACCTTTCTCATTCAATTTGTTGTTGAATATCCACTTGGTTCTAATTATATTATTGTCTTTTGGTCTTGATACAAGTGTCCATGTATATTTTTTCAATTTGATCTATTTCCTCATTCATAGCATTGACTCAGACATCTTTATCAAGTGGACTTTTCATAGTTCTTGGTTCAAATTCAAAAATCAAATAGGTATTGTCCTACACCTTACTTATTGCTATGATTACATCACTCTTGTCTCCAATTATTTGATCTTATGAATGATTCCTTCTCACATACCTTTCTAATAAAGGTTTAGCTCTATAATCTCCAACATTATCCTCACTCGAGAAATAAATAATTGATTGGAGAAATTTCCATGCAGGTACAACCAAGATGGGGCTTGTTAGAGAACACATTAACTCAAAGGTTCTTGAGGGAAGGGATGGTAAAATTTAGTTGGAAGAGCTTATTGATCATGGCCTGGTTATTCTTAGTGACAATGCATGGGAGATGGGTATGAACTTTCTGAGCAATGCCAAAAACAACCTTGTGGACAATTTTTAGTCCTTGAAATTGATATTTCATGAAATTGAGGAAATAAAGTACAGATTTAAAGTTTAGGAAAGGCCAGAAGGGGTGGAAGAAAATGTCAAAATTGTAAATTTGGAAGATAGGATTTTAGAGATTAAAAAAAGGGTGGAAAGGATGGAGACTACACTTCACAACTAAGCTAATTAGAGCCTTAACATTATAAAAGGTCTAAATGATAACATCACTCAGTTACATGGGATGATGGAGGAAAATAAAAAGGGTAAGGAGGAAAAGGGCATAGATGAGACTAGGGTGACTTAGGAGCAGGAATCCTTGCAAGAGGAGAGCCCAAGTAGAAAGAGCAGAGTGGAAAAGAGAAAGAGGGAGGAGCTAGCTTCTCAGGATGAGAATCACTCAAAGACTGATCAGGTGGATGCCAAGGAAGAGATGGAGTTAAAGATATAGGAGCTGGCTAAATACCTCTTTCCATGATCACTCCTCCTAGTTTTTGTTGGTTTCCTTACTTTTGGACTTTTGGTTTTTGCTTTCATTTGTTGGTCGGGCCTAGCATGTTGTTTCTTCTACTGCTAAATAGCTAGACTTGAACTATTAGTTTTTTTTTTTTTGTTAACTAGTCGGTTTCGGGAACCCCTATAAAAACCTATTTTACTTAATCAAAAATATTATCCTCACTCAGTTGGGGCTCATCATTCTTCTTGGATTGTTCTATTTGTGGATTGAGTAATGTAGGTTGTTGCTTGGTAGCTTTTTCTATTGCGTAGTATACCATTGTAATGACTTAGTTTGATGCTAAGGTATAGTAGAAGATGATTCATCATATACATACACAAACTTGTTGTAATCCTAAGAATACTTTTTGCTTTCCTCATCATTCTTATTTACAAACTCATTAATTCTAACATTTGCAATTTCAATCATTATGTTAGTCACATTTTTCAAACATTAATAAGCCTTTCTCCTAGTAGAGTAACCTAGAAATATAACACCTTTATCACATTTTGAACCAAAATTTCCATTTCTTACAACTTTATGAATATAACATGTACTTCCAAATATTTTAAAATAAATTACTTTTAGTCTATAATTATACTAGAGTTTATACCATGTCTTGTTTGTTCCTTTCTTTAAGTAAAATCGGTTGAGGGTCTAAAGATAATTACTTACAACCTATCTCTCAAAAATTTGCACAACTCCTTTTTCAATCAGTAGTGTTATAGGACAATTAACAATGGATCTTTTTCTTCTCTCTACTCTCTCATTCTACTATGGTGTCTGCATTGTAGATAGTTATATCTTATTCTATTCTCAACACAAAAGTTGGTGATTTCATTAGACATAAACTCACCACCTCTATCACATATCAAATATTTAAATTGTTTACTAGTTTTAACTCTTTCCTTATACCATTTGAAATTTTGAAAAGCATTAGATTTCAATGTCAAAAAAATTATTGTCATCATTCTAGAATAATCATAAACAAATAGTATGAAATACCTTTCTCCATAGTGTACCATCTTAAATTAGAAGAACTCTAATTTAATGAAGGTTTAGAACCTATTTAATGTGAGATTATCAATCTCCTTCTCTTCTTCCCTTTTCCATCTGTCCTCCTAGGTGGCATTGCAGTAAAACCTAATAGATCCTATTTAAAGCTCTTGTTTCATGGTGTTAAGCTAAAGGTAGGATCTATTTTCCCTAGGCCCCTCCCTTTAATCCATCTATCCACTTGGATTTACTTCTCACACCAAAATAGGATTTCCTCACAATCTAGACCTAATTTTTGGATCTCAAGACCTATCTAAGAGCACTGAGAGAACCTTGAGGGTTTGTGCACCTGATCATCTGGTGCATAATGCAACCCTGACCAATCAAGGGTACATTCCATCCATGATGGGCTAGTCAAGGGCATAGTTCAACCCTAATGAATCCCTATTTTGGCTCCTATTTTTGGGTCCCATGTTTTTTGATGTTCAGTTGTTAACTTCTAGGTTTGTCAACCTATAAGAGTTAGTTAATTCCTAGCTCTACATAAACACTCCCATTTTTTTATTTTTCATATCATGACATATTTCCCTCAAAAATATCTAAGAATCCATAAGATCTATCTTTCAAGAATTCAAGTTTCAAGTATTTGAGTCTTCAAGCATTCATTCAAGTAATCCTCCATTGCATATCAAGGATACAAGTGTTTAAGCAATTAAAGGAGTTTATCTTAAAGATATTCTTCAATCCTTTCATGATCCTTTGTTGTATTTTCTACATGTATTCATATTCATCTTGTTGGTCCAAATTTTTTGATGATGTAATAACATTGCATTAATTTCAAGAGATTTATCTTTATAAGGTTACAAATATTGAATGACAAACAAGTTTTATATTAGAGTATCCTTTTCACTTTCTTTGAAACTGTGAAATCAAAATCAATGTCACATATATTCAATTAGGGTCACTCTCCACTCTTGATGCTCTATTTTACCCTTGATCTCTAGTTTCCTCCTATGGATATAGTTCACCCTTGACAATTTTCTGAAATATTTCTAGGTTTTGTTTGTTGCACAGTTGTAGACTTGTATCTAACAACTTCCACTCATTTTCATCAAGAACAAAAAGTACAAACAACTCTTAAAGTTGTGTTTATTTTCCTCCTTTTTCTTTTAAATATATCTACATATATCTATCTTTCACATACTAAGGGTTTTTTAGGAATTAGATATATTTAACTTTATTCTTCCTAGACCTAGTTTGCATTAGTGCTCCTCTCACATTTAGTTAGTACTAATCTCTCTCGACTAGTTCTCTAGAATTGAGACTAAAAGGATTATCTTCCTTGTCTTCTCTCATCTTATATTATGTATGTATATGTATGTGTAGGTTATTTGGTGAGCTTAGGAATTTATCCTTGAGTCACATTTCCTACACTACATTTATTAGTGAACCCAACTTACAACATTTCCACTTTTGATTTGGTGTTAGATCTTTCATTCAAAGTTAACTATTTATTTTGTGATCTATATTTGCATGCTTTATATCTCACTTTACATTATATTGCTTTGGATTTCATATTATGAGGTTAGATATCTTAATGTCTTCTTCCTTTATTTTGTGTATGAGATTTACTACTTTTATTCCTTCTAATAGCATTCCCATTAGTAGAAGTTGTGGACTTGTGGCTCTTTTTGATTTAGATTTTGCTTCTCCTCATCTTTGAAACCTTAGTGACCCTATTGTTTCTCATGATCCTAATCCTTCTATGGAGAATGACTCTTCCCACTCATATCATGATGAGAAAGAGGGTTTAAGAATTCCCCCTAAACAAGTTGATAAGCTTGCTACTGAGATTGATAAAATGCATGATTTACTTTTAAAAGAAACTCACAATACTAAGATTGTTGTTTATTTTAATTCTCTTAAAAAATTGATCCATAATGATGAACATGGTTTTAGTATTTTATATGGTCTTACTCACCTTTTCCATATGTTAATCCTTTGAATTAATTTTTTTCTAAAGCAAGGATGGCTCCTCATGTTTCTATTATTGAGCCTATTTTGTCCATTTCTATATCTGTCTCTAGTATTCTCACTTATGTTCCTCCTATTGTGACTACTTATGTTAAAATCATAATACTCTTAGTTGTCTTCCTTTCACTTTTTTGTATGTTAGTATTTTGTTGATGTCATTGTTGACTTCATAGCCTTTATACAATAGTGTCCATTTCACTTATCCTAATCCTTCTACTATTGTTCCAAGTATTCCACCCATAGTTTCTTTTATTCTATCTAATTCATATACTTTTCCTAGTGCATCAAATATGCATGTTCCATCTATTGCTTCTAATGATTCCACTATCCTTAGTCTTGCTAATACAATGTTTTGTTTGCAACAACTTGCTTCCTTTACTCAATCTACGTTTAATGCTCCTACATGTGATATGGGTAGTCCTTTTTTGTTTAACATTATCCATACTATTGCTCCTTTAAGAGAATATATTCCTCACCTTGACACTTACAATGGTAAAGGTTATCCTATGACACATCTTAAGACTTTCCAAGTTCTATGTAGTGACTATTTTTGTAACCTTAAGATTTTAACTAAGTTGTTTTCTCACACTTTTCAAGACAAATATTTGCAATGGTATTGGTCTTTTCCACCTTATTCAATTGATTCTTTTCATAAACTTTCTAATGCATTCATACAACAATTTCAGAATAATATTGGTCCTTTTGTTTCTTTTATTGATTTGATGCATTGTAAACAAGGTCCTAAAGAGAAAATGACTAATTTTATTAGTAAATTTAAGCATTTTCATGCTTATATTTCTTATCATGTTCTTGATTATGATATTTAGCATGTATTTATTGTGAATTAATAAATATACATTAGAGATAAGGTTTTTCTTACTAGGCTTACCTCTTTTTTATAACTTTGTGCAATACTTCATCATTATCAATTACAAGTGAGTCAATTTGAGAGCACCACTCCAAAGGCTCATGTACATATTGATAAGAGTGATTTCACAAATAATCCTAATAAATTTCATAAACATATTAATTACATCAAGATCAGAAAAGCCAAAAATATAGTAGATGATAAAGTAGTTGCTGCATCATAGAGTGCTTCTATTTCTTCCTCTATTTTTTTTAATGAACCATAAGTTTACTCTTCTCTCTATGTATTTACATTCTATTATGACTAGGTTAGATAGTGCTAATATTTTTACACTTCCTCTTGTCAAGAAATTTTTTCCTTCTACTATATAAATTCCACATTTTAATCCTCAATATTTTTGTCAATTTCATTGCCATTTTGGACATGATACTAAAGCATGTTATTCTTTGAAACATAAGATTTAGGATTTGATTGATTCTAATGCCTTATCTATATAGGGTCAATATAATGGGAATAAAATAGTGGTTCCTCCTAATCAAAATCTTCAAATCTCCACTAATCCTTTACCTTAGCACTCTACTAATACTATTGTTGAACATCCTTCTTCTTCTACTCCTCGTAAAGTGAATGTCTTTTATAATATCGTATGATGAGAGAATGGTAATATTGTTAATGATTTGTAATGTGTAAATGAACCCTTACCTCCACCTAAGGAAAAAATTTCATCTATGTCTAATTCTTAACCTAAACCTAAAAAGAATCCTAAGCATACTAGAGCCCTTAATATCACATTCACTGATGTTGATAAGTTTAAGGCTCTGAATGGTCTTCTCTACATTGCTACTCATATCATTAAATATCTTTCTTATGGGTGTCTTGGTTATCCTACATCTATAATTATATCATCACTAAGGAAAATCTTTATAATAAAAGGAAACAGTATAATGTAGGGCCACTTGATGTAGGGTGCTCCCCTTAAAACCATAAACTCATAACAAAACAAAAAAACAATAGCCAATGTGAGAACAAAATATGGACTTATAATTTTTGCCACAAATGCAGAATTACAAAATTCACAACTATAATATGCTAACCAATATGGTTGCATTCATTACAATAATCTACAAGACAAGCTGCAAACTATCACCTCAAGGCTCCTAGACAATATTTGAGCCTTTCTTAAATAGGCAATTTTATGTCACCTGGGAAGGTTCTAGACATTGAAACTTGATAACTAGGACCAAAAGACCCTAACAATACACATAGAGTCGGCCAAATACATCTTTGACAATTATTTTAGATATTTTAGATAGCCCAACTTTGAAAGGCCATAACTCATGAACCATTGTTCTGATTGGCTATTATAACCACTTTTCAGAAACATCAGCTCCTAATCTTAGGCTTAGGACAATGCTAGCACCCTTCCATCAAGTTTTTGGACCTCATCTAGGCACTCTAAGGCCTCCAATGATGAGCCAATAGATTTTTCTACAAATTTTTCCACCAAAAATCTGCAATAACTTCTCCAATACTTATGCTTGAGCAAAGAGATTTTTATGGTAGGCTTACAACTCTAAAATGAACCTTCCTGTAGAAAATGAGAACATTCTGAGCTCATATGAAAAAATTACTAAAAATAGTAAGTTTTGATAAATAGTAATAGAAAAGACTAAAAATAAAATATTTTTTGGTGATGCAAGATTTCCCTTGCACCTAGGATGCTCCTACATCAGACACTCAAGTTAATTTGAGAAGTGACCCTGTCACATCTCAAGTGTTCAGAAGACAACCAAGACAATTAACCTCCTCCTTTGCTAGCCATGATGAATCCTCAACTGGTCTCCCTTTCCATTTGACTAGATATTCCTCATAGGTTTTATTTCTAGTACTTTTTCCAACACGACTAACTAGTATCTCCTCAATCTCCTTTGTAGCCGAACTAGCTACTGGAATGCTCCACTTTCCTTTTGCAACTTCATCTCCATCACCTCCTTCATAATACTCTATCAAATTTGAAATGTTGAATACTGGTGAAATATTCAACTCAGCAGGCAACTCCACTTCATATGCATTGCCAAAATCATTCCTCTTCACTGTCTTGCATGGTCCAAACTTCTTCATCTTCAATTTATTATATGTACGCACTAGAAGATGCTCCTTACTCAAATGAACCATGACTTCATCTCAATTTGAAATTCCTTAGATCTCCTTTTCACATCTGCCTTAGCCTTATACTATGTATTCATCTTTATGATGTGCTTCCTCACCTCCTCATGGATGTTCTTCAAATGTTCAGCAAAATCTTTTGCTTTAGCACTACTTATGTCTCCTTTATCCAACTGCCTCAATTTAGAAGCATTATTGGGGCTACTCCCATATACAATTTGGAATGGTGATTTACCAGTACTCCTATTGACAAAATTATTATATGCATATTCCACCTGGGGTAAAATCATATCCCATCCTTTTGGTTTATCTGTAACCAACCATCTCGTTAAATTTTTGAAACTACGATTCACAGCTTCTATCTATCCATTAGTCTATGGATGATGTGATGAACTAAACTTCAAATCTATCTTCAACTTCCTCCATAATGTATGCCATAAATACCCAAAAAATTTGGTATCTTGATTTGAAACTATACTCTTTGGTAGACCATGTAATCTCACCACTTCTCTGAAAAATAACTCTGCAACATGAACAACATCACTACTCCTCTTGCAAGGACCATCTTTGAAAACTTTTCAACCACCACAAAAATAGAATTAGACTCGTGTTGTGTCCTTGATTATCCAAGAAAAAAATCCATGCTAATATCCTCCCATAATTTTTCTAGTACAAGTAATGGCTGATACAATCCTATATTCAGCTTCACTGCTTTTTCCATCTGACATACTCTACAACTTTGTAAAAACTTCATCACATCTTGCTACAATTGTGGCTAGTAGTAACTTTCAACAACCAAATCTATGATTCTATCTCTGCCAAAATGTCTAGCCAATCCTCCACTATGCTTCTCCTTGATGAGATTCTCTCTGATTGAACTTCTAGGAATGCACAATTGAATTCCTTTGAACAACATATTATCCTAGATCATGAAATCTAACCACTTTTTCCTATAAAGTATAATAGGTTCTATACAAGCCTTCCATGCTTTACCAAAATTAGGATCATCTAGATACAATGTACTAAGTTCCTTGAACCCAACCACCTCTATATACATTTATGTCAACAAAAGTTGTCTTCTACTAAGAGCATCTGCAACTTTGTTAGACTTCCCACTCCTATGTTTCAAAACAAATGTATAACTCTGCAAAAACTCAACCCACTTTAAATGCCTTTGGTTCAATTTTCCTTGACTATTCAAATATTGCAAAGCTTGATGACCAATATAGAAAACATACTCTTTAGGAAGAAGATAGTGTCTCCGCGTCTTCAATGCTTGAACTATAGCATAAAATTCTTGATCATAAATAGAATATTTTATTTTTGCATCATTCATCTTTTCACTAAAATAAACAACTGGTCTATGTTCCTTGCTCAAAACAACTCCTATTGTAGTACCACTAGCATCACAGTCTACTTGAAACACCTTGTTAAAATTAGAAGGTGCTAAAACAAGTTGCTCAATAACTTTCTATTTTAACAAATTAAAACTCTTATTTTCTCCTACAGTCCACTTAAACTCTTTCCTATTCCCTCTCATTGTTTCAATCAAGGGTCCACAAATACTGCTAAAACTTCCTATGAACTTTCTGTAAAATGTAGCCAATCCATGAAAAGATCTTACCTCTATCACACTCCTTGGAGTAGGCCATTCAAGGATAGCCTTCACTTTCTCTAGGTCCATTTTCACACCTTCTCCTAAGACTACAAATCCTAGGTACACCAACTCTTTCTTTACAAAGCTACACTTCTTCAAGTTTATCAGCAACTTTTCTTCCCTCAACTTATCAAAAACCCTGTGAATATGAATCAACTGCTCCTCCAATGTCTTACTATAGATCAATATTTCATCTAGGTAAACAATGATAAAATTACCCAGAAACTCCTTCAGTACCTCATTCATGAGCCTCATGAAAGTGATTGGTGCATTGGTTATCCCAAAAGGCATGACTAACCACTCATATAGTCCTTCCCTTGTCTTGAAAGCAATCTTCCACTCATCACCTTCTCTGATATGAATTTGATGGTACCGACTCTTTAGATGTATCTTTATAAAATACTTAGGTCCACTCAAATAGTCCATAATATCATCCATCCTTGGCAATGGAAATCTATACTTTAATGTGATCTTGTTAATAGTGCAATAATATGTGCACATCCTCCATTCTCCATTCTTCTCTAGTGCCAATATTACTGGTATAGTACATGGACTCAGACTCTCTCAAATCAACCCCTTCTACAAAA
This sequence comes from Cupressus sempervirens, assembly GCA_028749045.1. Taxonomy (NCBI): domain Eukaryota; kingdom Viridiplantae; phylum Streptophyta; class Pinopsida; order Cupressales; family Cupressaceae; genus Cupressus; species Cupressus sempervirens. The sequence goes on from CM053792.1 coordinate 333,734,625, forward strand.
ACTCACAAACTTTCCTATTCAACTCTTTACTTTTTGTTGGTGTCATTCTATGTGCTGCCTTGTTTGGAAAACTAACACCTAGAACCAAATCCATCTAGTGACTACTCTTCCTCATTGGGGGCAATCCATCAGGTACATTATCTCATATAATATCAAAAAACTCTTCCAACATATTTGTAACTTCTGTAGGTACCTCCTCTACTTCTTCTTTACTATCTTTAGGAATTATAGAAGACACATATGCTCATGTTTCATACCTTTAAGAAACTCTTTTCCATCAACAAAACATATTCTAGTAGCACTACATACCTTTTCTTCTTTATCCTTCAACAATTTCAACTTATGTTTCACTCCATCCTTGGTCAGAGTGTAGGTATTTGCTCGTCCATCATGTACAACATGCCTGTCAAACTGCCCTGGCCTACCCAGCAACATATGACATATGTCCATAGGTATGATATCACATAGTACCTCATCTTGGTAGCTTCCAATCTTGAACTTCACTGAGCAATTCTCATTGACCATAACCTTGTGGTCATCTTGCACCCAAGCAATATGGTATCGACATGGGTGTTTCTATCTCTTCAACTTCAACTTGTTGACCATCATTTTTGACGTCAAATTGTTAGTACTTCCACTATCAATGATCACATGACAACACTTGTCTTCACATATGCACCTTGTGCAAAAAAAACTCCTTCTTTGATCAGGGTCATTCTCACCACTTAGTAGGACTCTTCTATTAACTAGGACTTCACCTCTTTTAGCATCTTCAAAATGTGAGGATCTAACATCTTCACCAACATGTGCAACTCTTGCCTAACCTTCTATTCTTTGATCTATCCTTCCTTGGTTCTAGTTACATTCAAATTCTCTATGCCCTTCCTCTCCACAGTGAAAATATTTTACATAGAAGCCTCCTCTTCCAGATCCTTGTCCTCTTCCTCTTCCTTTCAAGTCTCTATTGTTCTAATCATGGAAATGATTAGAATTGTTTCCCCTTTGGTTCTAATTTCTACTTCCAGTCTCATCCTTATTCTTCTAATCATCATTACGGCCTCCATAAGATCATCCATCAGATCTTTCACCACGACCTCTTCCACTAGATTCTTATTGTCAAACTTCTTGCTCAATTTCTCCTCAACTCTTAGGAAAAACTGGTATGGTTCCTCAATATTTCTCATTCAAACTAGACTTATCTTGTCCTAAATGCTTGGCCTTAACCCTTTAAGATAATAAGAAACTTTCTCCTCAACAGCTTTTGAATGGTCAGTTCTAATGAGAACTCGGTAGAACTTTTTGGTATACTCTTGAATAGATTTTCCCACTTGCTTCATTCCTTACATCTTCCTCAATAGATCAAGCTCACAATCCATAGGAATGAATTGTTGCTTCATTCTAGCTATCATCCAATCCCATCTGGTGATTTTTTCTTTTCCCTTTCTATTTCTCTCCAACTGAACCTCTTGCCACCAGATCTTTGCATGTCCCTTCAGATTTGCCTTTGCAAACTTGACCCTATCTAGATCCTCAATATCTTCATACTCAAAATATTCCTCTACTTCATTGATCCAATCGATTAGGTCTTTTGGGTTAAGATTTCCTAAAAATGTAGGAACCTCAAACTTAGGTCTTTTCCAATGTTGGAGATGGCCCTAAAAAGCCTTTCTTCCTCTAAGTTTAGAACTGCCTATGCTCCAAAATTTTCTTCTACTTCATCCTCATCCTCACTTTCATCTCTCATAGGAAGATTTATTCCTCTTCACATTTGTTCTTCCAATGCTAGCATTTTCCTTTGGAGGGCTTGGAAACCCTCAGCTGTAACACCTACAACTCTTTCACCATGCTCTCTTCATGGAGGCATTTTCGTGCTTTCACTGAAACCCTAGTGCAAAGCGTCTCACAATTGGTGATTTATCTACATGCTCAGCCCAAACCATAGTCCTAATGTGAACTACCGCATAGTCAGAGATCTGTCCACACACTCAAGAACTCTAGCTCGGATACCACTTAATGCAGGTCCACTTCATGCAAGGTGCTCCCCTTAAACCATATACTCATAATAGAAACAATGAAACAATTAGCCAATGCGAGAATAAAATATGGACTTCTTATTTGTGCTACAAATGTGGAATTACCAAATTCTCAAGTATAATATGCTAACCCACATGGGCATCTTCATTACAATAATCTACAAACTATCACCCCAGAGCTCGTAAACAATGTTTGGGCCTTTCTTAAATAGGCAATTTTATGTCACCCAAGAAGGTTCTACACATTCAAACTTAATACCTAGGGCCAAAAAACCTTAACAATACACATAGAGTCGGCCAAATACATCTGTGACAATTATTTTAGATATATTTGATAGCCCAACTTTGAAAGGCCATAACTCACAAACCGTTGCTCCAATTGGCTGTTATAACCACTTTTTTGAAATGCCAGCTCCTGATCTAGAGGCTTGAAACAATGCTACTACCCTTTTGTTGAGTTTCTAGACCTCATCTAGGCATTCTAAGGCCTCTAATAGTGAGCCTAAAGATTTTTCTGCAAATTTTTCTATTAAAAATCTGCAATAACTTCTCTGATACTTATGCTTGAGCAATGAGATTTTTATGGTAAGCTTACAACTCTAAAATGAACATTTCTATAGAAAATAAGAACATTCTAAGCTCATATGATAAACTTACTAAAAATAGTAAGCTCCCATAAATAGTAACCACCCTGTCTACTAGTCCTTATTAAAATAGAAAAGACTGAAAATAAAAAAAAATTGGGTGATGCAAGATTGCTCTTGCACCCAAGATGCTCCTGCATCACACTGTGATTTCTATAACTAACCTAATACTTGGATTTAGACTTATAATGGTTTATTGTATCCTCCATAAGATTCCATTTCTTTTCATGTTGATCTCTATGATAAAGTGGTGAATAGTACCTTTGTCTTCATTCCTACTTTTGATCAATTCCAAGTGAAGCTTAGTTTACCTTGGTTGACTTATATGCAATCTATTGCTTCTTCTACTCATCAATTCATTAAATTTCCTTATCATTATGAAATTAGGAAGATTAATCATTGTCTTTATCATTCTTCTACACCTCGAGATTGTCTTACTCGTAATTTCTTTTAGCCTTATTTTCCTACTATTCCACCTAGACTCATCTGAATTATATGTTCCATTCATATCAAGACTATAAATATCAAAAGATTGATGACTTAAACATGCCTTATGGTATTTTTCCTAAAAATTCAACACCTATTCATTTTGATTCTTCTATTTATAATGTTCAATCACATCTTGCATCTCTTGATCCAACTAGTGTGATTACTTCCATGGATCCTTCTCCTAGTATGGCTCCTCCTAGTGGAGTTCCTCATTCTACTTCTCATCCTTATCTTGTTCCTCTTGATTTTTCACCAAATGGTAAGGAATCTATGGTTGTTGATCTTTCTTCATCTTCTCAACAAATTTCTATAAAACTAAATGTAACTGACATGCTCATGAATGTTGAAAGAACCATCAAGATTGTGCTAAACCTCATAACAATGACTCTTACTAGCCTATGTCTATTAAGGAAGTTAATCATATTCATATTATTATTTTTTAATTTTATTTCTATTAATTTAGATAAAGATGTTACTTTAAATGATGATGAGTGTGAGATTATTAATGTTGATATTGATTCGCCTAACATGCTTTCTATGTAGCTTACACTTACATCTATATTTGAGCATAGTGACTCTCCTAAGAGTCCTTCTTTGTAGTTAGCTATTATTCCTTCTATGTTGAACATATATCCTCTTGAAATATACCCACCTTCTCTTATTACTACTAACATATATAGGGGAGAAGCACAACATGATTGAAGTGGTTTCTTTTGCATAGTAGCTTTTTGTGCATTTTCTTATTGTTATGTGCTTCACTTGTATCCTATTTTCTAAATGTATGTTTAGATTTATTTAAATATCCCTTGTCACTCCATTGGTTCAAGGTGATAAAGAAATTATTGTGTTGTAACAATATTCTATTTGTATCTTCTTCTATCTATCATTTTATGTTGTATTGTACATGTTCTATTTTTTGTACTTGTATCCTTTTTTATCTCCTTGAAATCTTAATACATTCTAGTCTCCACTATCTACAAGTATCATCTTGTCCCACATCTATGTTTTAGTAGCACAATCATTGACATTATTATGCTCGACATCATTTAGTGTGGGGACAAATCTCAATCATCATACTATTGTGTTCTTTCATTAGGTTCATCTCATCATCTGTCATAGGAGGGTTAAGAGGGGTATACTAATTTTATAGATAATATAGTGCACTATCTCCAATATTAGATAGATAAATCTAACTTCTAATTTTCCATGAGGATAATTTCTCCTTATCCATCTTTGGTACCTCTCTCTTATACATCTTTGGATCTTTAGCTTAGGTCCCTTCAACTTTTTTCCTTCAAGAACTCAGCTTTGATACCAATTATTAGATAACTAAGAGAGGAGGTGAATCAATTATAATCAATTATCCTAGAGGCCTTTAAAATACTTTTCACTATTGATCTCAGATTGGTTATGACAAGTGAGTGTCAATGCACTTAAGACATTTACTTAGTTCATGTTGACCTTGTAATACATGTTGAGCACAACATATAAATATTAGACCATGTCGAGTTGCAATGAGTGTCGAGTCACTCAGGTGTCAAGCAGATAGACCATGTTGAGTGATTCAAGTATTGAGTAAATAGTGGATGTCGAGTAGTGCAGTTATCGAGTCAAAACAAGAATACAATGTATGTTGAGCATCAGAGGCTTTGACATATGCTGAGTGACACAATTTAGACATATTTGTTTGTAATGGTACAAACAACTATGTAAACCATTTTCAAGCTGACCTAAGGATAGATTATGATCTTTTGAAGATAAGGATGAATCTATATGTAGATTCCCAATGCAATTACATGTAGCCAATCAAAAAATGGGAAAGTTTAGGCAGAAAAATGGATGAATCTCATCCATAGATTCATACCTAACCCTAAGTCACCAAAGTCTTCTTAAGGAGGACAAAGTCCCAATTTCTTGAACAATGAGAGAATGATGTAACAAGGGGTGAATGATTGAATTGGAAGGGCAAAAAAGACAATTTGTAGAGCATTCAAGGTGACTTAGTAGTAGGAGTGAAATTTAGAATCAGTTATAGTAAAGACCAGAGGATAGAGAAGGATACATCAGATTGTGAAGGATCAATAGAATATTGGATAGAGGTGATCTATTATTAGGAAAGCAAGTACCAATTCTAGGATCAATGCTAAGATATTTTGACAGGTGATTTTAGTTAAATCTCTTAACAAAGTAGTCCTAACAAGCTATATGAAATCTTTTAATAGGGTGCTTACTTAATTATGAGTTGATGTCCTCTAACTAGGCATACTTCTCATAGGGTGTTGAAATCCTCTAACAAGGTGGGACTTAATAGTCTGTGTAAGCCTTTAATAGGGTAGGCCTTTCATAGGGAAGACCATGATTCATGGTCAAACCATTATAACCTTAGTTGAATACACTTTGTTATTGTAGTAGTGAAGATTTGTGGGTGTCATCCCCATCCCAATTTTACCTTCTCATTTGGAGGGTTTTTGGGTAATCATATTCGACGTTATGTGTGTGTTTGATTACATATTTACATGATTGATGCATATGCTTTATATGCTATTTTCGTGTATTAATGCATGTAATGTATGAATGGTGAAATTTTTATGGGTCCAAGTTTAAACTCCTGACTCACCCCCCCTCTTAGAAGTTTACCCACTTGTAATTGCAACAATTGGTACCAAAGCCTAGTTCTCTGAAAGAGAAACTTTGCAACTTAGAGGAAAGATCTTGAAATGGAAGTTTACAAATTTGGAAAGACTATTAAGAACTAGGAGATTGAAATACATCTCATACTAAATCAATTGAATGAGGCAAGGGAGGAACTAAATAAATCCTTAAAGAGAGGGAAAGAGATTGCTATAGTAGAAAATAACACACAATACAAAGAGATAGACACCACCAAGCTGTTTGTAGATGGTAAATCCAATGAATTTGATGTAGCAGTTGTAGATCTAATGGAAAAGAATAGAATCTAAGTTGAGGAAATAAAAAATATCAAGATAGAGCAAGAGTCACAATCTATGTTACTATGTGAGGTGACTAAACAAAAGAAGAAAGCTATAGAAGACAAAGCCATGATTGAAGAAGATAAAAGAATTCTAGCAAACAGATTGAAAGAGAATTCAATAGAATTAACCAAGATTTCTAACATGCAATTGGATACTCTAAGTCAAATGATGAATTCGAACTATGAATTGAATGTCAAGGACATTGAGATAACTACATTGAAGTTACAAAATGAACAATTGCAGAGTGACCTAAAAAAAGAAAAGAAATTTTTTGAAAGTCTCAACAAGCCAAATGAAGCCATCAAATACTTTGAGCAATTATTGACATCTCCTAGGTCCAGCAATGATACATCAAGATTGGGCTACACAAGTACTAAAGAAGGAGAATCATTGAAATTTGCTGAAGAAAGGAACACCAAAGGTAAGAACTGCAAACCTACTTATCATAATTTTGGTAAGAAAGGACATACTACTAATATGTGCAAGAGCAAGAATACAAATTAGAATGTCAAGCCAAAGAACATGACTCATTGTCATAAGTGCAACAAACAAGGTCATCAAGCACATTAATGTAGAACCAGGACCATGCATAAACAAGGATTTGAAGGATATTGCTACAACTATCAGAAGTATGGACATAGAGCCTTTGAATGCAGATCCAAACCCATGTGGTCATAAAAAAAGCCAGCAAAGTTAAGAAGCTGTGGAAATTTTTTATAATTGGGATTATAATACAAGATATAGCTATCATTACTATCAATAATATGGACATGTTCTTGAGAATTGCATTAGAACACACTCCAGTGGTAACTACAAAAGGTGGTTGAGTCAAACCACATGTTTTAGTTGTTTGGAAACTGGTCATATCAGCAAGCATTGTCCAACTAGGTCAAAGGCACCAAGTTGTGAATTTGACAAAGGAAAAGGAAAGACAGATGTTAAATATATCAAAGATGGGATAAACAAGACATGGAAAAAGAAAGAATATTCTAGCACATCAAATACAAAAGGGATCACTTCACCCAATGGGTCAAGTGATCACACCTCATCAAATTGAACAAACAAGAGGTATGTGGGACTGATATTCAAGTGTTATATCATACATTAGTTCCAAAAGGAGATAGTAATGAAAAGAATACATTAGCATGAATAATGATGCAAGATGTTGTAAATCCAAGTCAAATCTTTAAAATATTTCATGTTGGTGCCGAGCATGAGATGTTTTCTGTGTATGCCAAGTGGAATGATACTTGACGCCAAGCTGCTAGGCTAGCTAGTTGATTCCAAGTCTATAGTAACTGTCAAGTGATGGAAATGTCAATGGATGCCGAATGATTCTAAAATTGAGTTGATGCCAAGTTTATAGTTATACAAGCACTAAGCATTAAATGTAAGGTATTAAAGGGTATATGATTATTTTTCACTCATTTTTGATCATTTTGAATACAAGAAAAAAGAGACAAGAGCAAAAGGAAATTTTAAAACTTGTTTACGATATTTTGTAGAGAATTTGACAATGATCTCACACCAGTTCTTTGAATTTTACAAGGTATTTATCATAAGCCAAGCTACGCAGTATTACTTTGCATAAACCCTAGTTTGACAAATGGCATCTAGTTCAAAAAATGTAGAAGGAAAAGAGGTTTTGAATGTCCATCTTGTTAGTAATGAAGTGAAACAACCTATATTTAAGGCCATCCCTGACATAGTGTATAAACAAGATTGCTCTGGCACACTTTCAATGATTCTAACAAATGTTATTATGGTACAAGATATTAGGAAATGTTACAATTGTAAAATTGGTAGTATTGGAGACTTAGAAATTAGAGAAGCTTATGACAGATTATGTGATAATGATTTTCTAAAGGAATAATATAAAATAGTTGAGAATAAGGGTTTGACGTGTGCTCTAGATTTTCCCAGTGTATTCAAAACTAAATGGATTAGAATAGTCTTGAGCCAAATACATGATGGATCCTTATGGCTGGAGGGTGGACCAATTAAGATCACCAAGAGGATAATTCATAAGGTTACTGGCTATCCAACCCTAGATCAGCCCAAGACTCTAAGGAGTGATTCCAAGGAAGCGATAGAGAAAAACATAAGGGAAAAATGGAACAAAAGAGGTTTGACAATAGATACTATTACTAATCCATTGTTAAACTTTGTTGTTAGGGTAATTTCTCACAAATTCTATCAATCTAGCATATTGAATAGTGTACCTTGTATTGCAGTAGATGTTGGTTATAAAATTTTAAAGAAAGATCACACTAATGATCTAGTAGAACTTTAGCTACAACAATTGATGGAGAACCTTGGAGCTATATGGAAAACCAAGAGTGCACAATGCAAGTTTGGTGCAATACTAGTATGTATATTCTTTTATGTGCAGAATACATTTCCCTCTTTTGGTATAGTAGGATGGAAGACAAACAAGACAATTGTGGTACAGATCAATGAGCTCATAGAGAAAATGGGTGAAAATTTTGAGACATTGATGACTAGCTACTTTGAAGACTTTAAGAAATCAACAAAGGAAAGAATGAGGATACCTATTTGATTGGTTGAACAACATTACAATGATATATGCTTTCTTGTTAATGTTGACTACACATTTGTGCAAGCTACCACACCAAGGGTCAAATAGCTGAGGCCACTTGGATATGAAATTAATGTTGATGAAGCTTCAATAGCCATCACAACACTCCTAGTAGAAGAAATTGATAAGACATCTTAAATCTTTGGGAATTATGATGTGATAAAATCAAAGATTGAAATGGAATTGAAAACTACTTCTACACTTAAGAAGAAAGATAAGCTAGTGAAGAAGCTAAAGGCTAAATGTGATAAAGGTGTAGATCAGGAACAAGAGGAAGGAGATGAAGAGAATGAAGAGTGAGAACAAGAAAAAACTCAAGAACCTCTTCCATTAACCCAATGCATGAGAGAGGACAAGGAAGAAGAAGAAATAGAATGTGCTAAGGGAGAAGGAGTCAAGGAAGCACCTACACATGCTAAGCCAAAGAAGAGGAAGGCTAAGGCACAGTCTATGGCTAAGGAAAAGAAAACTGCAAAAGCTAGCCTAGCCAAGCTAAGTGCACCTACCACCAGAGCTAGCACACGAGCCACAACATAGAAGGCCAAGGAAAAATCCAAAAAAATAGGGCAAGGAGGCCAAGTGCAAAAGAAACAAAGGAGAAAATATGTTGCATAGCCAGATTCAGATAAAGAAAGGACTAAATTAGATGACATAAGCCAATTCAAAGTGGTAAGTCACAAACCACTTTCTGATATTGAAAACTTATGTGAAGATGTCAAGAATAATGTAGATCTATTTTGTTTTAAACATGTAATTTTTGATGATTTGGGAAAAGAGGAGAAAAAATTAGTAGAATAAACCCTATATGCAATGATGTCTAAATTTAAGACTATGCCATTATAATTTTCCAACTTAGTAACTAAGAAACTATATGACTTAGTTGAGTAAAAATGACATTATTGTTTAAATTTGGAAAAACAAATAAGGGAAACCACTTTAGCCCAAGTAATGCCAAACTGACAAAAGGGTAGATTGCTAAGGCTACTAAGAATTATGGAGCTAGGTTTACACCTAAGTATAGATCCTTCAACATAATTCAAAACAATATTGAAGATGTGGCCATGAAATCTAACTAAATATGGAAACTTATCTATGGATTGACCATTTTAAAACAAGGAGAAGCTAATCCTTTTGAGGGTAAAGATGATGATAAGGATGAAGATGAGAAGGATGATGATGAAAAACAAGAAGATGATAAGAAAGATGACACAATGGGGAAGGAAACTAAAAAAAAAATTGATGACAAGGCTATAGCTATACAACAACAAGATGAACAGAGTGTGTAGGATACACAAGTGTCGAGTGTCAGTCCCCCACATGACATAGTCATGTATACTAAAACCATTATTGTAAAGGATGCCTCTGATTATTCAACTCAGAACATCAATCTTTTCATTGTAGAAGACTTGAAAAAGATACTAGATCAATCTACACTACAAGCTAAGCCATGTGAAAATCCAGTCTTGGTCAGTGTAGATGAGCTCCATAAGGCAGTAACTAATATTACAAGGGACAAGGTGAATCCACAAGAACTATCTTCTACCATCCCTCCAATTACTCAAGTGAAACCTTTGATTCAAAAAATAATAAATACATCTATTATCGTTGATACACTTGTCATAGTTGAACAAAGGTAGATTGGAGAAGAAGAAAAAGATTGTACTACTCGATAACAAAAAGCAGGGTAGATAAATTCATCTATACCTGAAGCACAAGGAAAAAGTGTTATTCAAGTCATTGTGATAGACAAGAGAAAATATAAAGAAGATGAGCAAAAACCTAAGGTAAAGGAGCAAGAAGCCATCCAGACATTGGTAACTCTACCAACATCTGGCACTTCTCCTACAAAAGTTCTTCAGAAGGTGAGCACAAAAGCTATACCATTGCAAATCTCAATGCCAGGCTCTAGCACTTCAAAAGTTGAAAAGGTAACTCACTATGGAGATATCACTCAATGAAGAGATTTTTATACGAAATTTTGATTATGATACACTGAAGTTAGATCAAATAAATATTTTGGAACAAGCTTTAGAGAAGAAAAAGCATCAAGAAATGCTTAGGAGAGCACACAAGTAGAGGCCAACACTTCAAGACATTAAAGACATCTTTTTGGATGCATTCAACCTACCAACTCCTAAAGAGACCAAGCCACTACTAGACCAACAATAAGATATAGTGGAAAAGGTCAATAATAAAGATATTGGTACTAGTGCTAAACTTTTAGAATGGTCTGAAAATAAATTATAGAACAAGGTAAATGAGAAAATATCTGGTGAGATAGCACTGACTCAAGTTGCATTGGCAACAAAGGTTGAGGATGTGAAGAAAGTACTTGATAATATATTCTCATTGTACACCAAATTGTGTGATCCTACACTTTTCACCCAAGAGATCAGACATCATATTCTGAGCTTGGGGAGAAATCTCAACATATCAAGTACAAGGTTACCTCAAAACCTAGCTTAGAGTGAGAAGCATTTTAATACTTTGCTTCAATCCCAAAGTCAATTAGTTGTATTAACAATAGAAGAGGCTAGTGTAAGATCCAAATTGACATGTATCTAGGCATCCCTCAGCCTTCATATGGAGATACTGCACAAGGATCTAGGTTATGCAGAAACTTTTCTAAAAAAAGACCCCAATCTTTCTACTCTAGATGGCCTAATACACCTTATTGTCAAGCTTTCCATCCAACTCAAATCACTAGATGTTTCATGTGACACCTAGGATGTAGCTCTTAAAATTATGATGGAAGTCCATAAATCCTTTTTGGACAAACATGCTATAGATGTATAGCCCATTTGACATAAGTATCAAAAAGGGAGAGAGATAAAGAAAAGCGGAAGAATAAATAACAATAGACATTTGGAGAGATAAACCATGGGGGAGAGATATAAAGCAAGAAGAAGAGAATAAAGAAAGAGGGAGTAGAGATAGAAATAGAGCAATGCAAATATCAACTAAGGGAGAGCATGAAAGAGTATAATTGCATTGAAGTCAAAGAGTATCAGTAGAGACAAATCTACTTAGAAAGGAGCACAAATTTTGGACACAAAATAGATATATTAACTCAGGGAGAGTTATGAATTTTTACGTATATAGGTTATTGCAAAATTTTGAAATTTTTTGTAGTTTTCTATATAAGGCAAGTCATGGATGTGTTATGCTTGAGAAGTTAAGTAGAATATCATATATTTAAGTTTTTTTGACACTCATGTCAAAGGGGGAGATTGTTGATCTCAAATTGGTTTTGACAAGTGAGTGTCAACACACTTAAAACATTTACTTAGTTCATGCCGACCTTGTAATACATGTTGAGCACAGCATATAAATATTAGACCATGCCAAGTTGCAATGAGTGTCAAGTCACTTGTGTGCCAAGTCACTTAGGTGTTGAGTAGATAGACCATGCCAAGTGATTCAAGTGTCTAGTAAACAATTGATGTTGAGTAGTGTAGGTGCCGAGTTAGAACAAGAATATAGAGCATGTCGAGCATCAAAGACTTTGACATATGTTGAGTGACACAGTTTAGACATATTTTTTTTTAATGGCACAAACAACTATATAAACTATTTTCAAGCCAACCTAAGGCTAGATTATGATATTTTAAGGATAAGGACGAATCTATATGTGGATTCCCTATGCAATTACCTACAACCAATCAGAAAATGGGAAGGTTTAAATGGAAAAATGGATGAATCTCAGCTATAGATTCATACCTAAACCTAAATCACTATATTCTTCTTAAGGAGGACAAAGCCCTAATTTCTTGAACAATGAGAGAACAATGTAACAAGGGGTGAATGATTGAATTGGAAGGGAAAACAAGATAGTTTGTAGAGCATTCAAAGTGATTTAGTAGTAAAAGTGAATTACAAAATCAGTTAAAGTGAAGAATAGAGGATAGAGAAGGATACAACATTGATACATCAAATCATGAAGGATTAATCAAAGATTGGATAGAGGTGATCTGTTATTAGACAAGCAAGTGCCAATTCCAAGATCTACGCTAAGACATTTTGACAGGTGATTTCAGTTAAATATCTTAATAGAGTAGTCCTAATAGGCTGTATGAAATCCTTTAACAAGGTGCTTACTTAATTGTGAGTTGAAGTTCTCTAACCAAGCTCACTTCTAACAGGGTGTTTAAATCCTCTAACATGGTGGGACCTAATAGTCTTTGTAACCCTTTAATAAGGCAGGCCTTTCATAGGGCAGACCATGATTCATGGTCAAACCATTGTAACCTTAATTGGATACACTTTATTACTGCAATAGTGAATATTTGTGGGTGTCATCCCCACCCCATTTTTACCTTCTCATTTGGAGGGTTTCTGGGTAATCATATATGGTGTTATGTGTGTGTTTCATTACATGTTTACATGATTGATGCATATGCTTTATATGTTATTTCATTATATTAATGCATGCAATATACAAATCTAAATCTAGCATCAAAATATAAATTGATATTAAATTTATAGCAAATTGTCACTTACTATATACCACGTATTAGAGTAATCTTCTAGCTTATATCAAGCTGCAACAATAAATTGAAAACATGAAATAAACTTGGCACCATAAGTATTCACAAAATTTAACACAAGTATTTAACCTGAAAACCCTAGAAAGGACCAGCAAGACAAAATTTGTACTCTTGTGTAGTGAGCCCTATTAGGAGCCAACCTTGTTAATGATTACAAACACATTGTTCATGTGACCTTGTTAGAGGGATTTTTCCAAGGATCATCTAAACCTTGTCCATTTTTTGACACTTCTAAAGAACTACTCTCTAAAGGTCTTACAAACACTCAATAAAATTTTAAAAGACTGTGAGGTCCACTTAGTTAAGAGAATTGTTTGTTACACTAATTAAAGAGAAATAGTGGAATGATTGGTTAGCTTTAACATTGTCTTTCTTATTATGATCTCTACTTCTCTCAATATCTATCTTATGATCCTTTACTAGTTGATTCACACACTCCACACTTTAGCATGACACTTCCTTTTCTTGATCTTCACAATGCTTTTATGCTCAATTCACCATATTCCTTCATCAACTTGATCAACTAAATGAGAAACAATAAACATAGTGTTTCATCTCTTAAATAAAAAATATTTTCCATTCCTCTAGGTTCTTCCAAGTTTTCCAACTTAATCACAATCATTAGCTCTCTAGCAGGTTCATGTTCATTGAATCTAAATGCTCAAAAAATATACTTTCACCTTGAACTTTGTGCTTCACTTCTAATTGTTAAATCTCCTTTATTAGATCTTCTTTGAATTTCTCAAGCATTTGATCTTGTAAAAAAATTCATCCATGTCTTTGAAACTTCTCAAACAATCTTTATTTTCACAAAATGGTAACATCGGATTAAATATATGTTTAAATTTTTCTCCCTTCCATGCTCAATTAGCATTACATCTTACTTAGTCAACACTGGACTCAATTAACACTAAAATATATTGGTTGACACTATACTTTCTATATATCTTCTTCAAGTGCTTGGAGAAAATTATAATAACTTGTTGAATATTGTTTTCTTTCATTCATTGACCAAATTTTCTTTCTTATATTTTAAATCAAATCCTATAAAAAAATCAAACCAATATTATATTGTTACAGTCTAACTCATTCAAGTGCCCATTTATACTTATGAACATTTACATCATCGTAATTTCTTCATATAATCTTCATAAAAGTAATACTTATGATGTTTATTTCGTAGACCTCATAAGGAGGGAGGAATACATATGGCCTCCTTTTACATTCTCTTGTACATTTTTTTATGCAGATTTACGTCAAAAAATTCCCATGGGTATAAGTGATTTGTATCCAACTGTAGGATCTAGTTAAATTGATAATTTTGCATGGGTATAAATGATCTATATCTATGCCTAGGATGCATAGTTATAAATAATCTACATGACATAAGTGATTAGAAATCTCTATGGATATAATGTGTACCATGATCCATTCATGGAGTGCACAAATATAACCAATCATTATGGATACAATAGACCTTGATCCATTAATGAGGTACACATACAAGCAAGGCCTCTAGGAAGTGCATGTTTTTTATAGTATTGACAAGCATGACACATATACCTACTTGAAATTTAAATTTTATCATTTGCTTGGCTCACAGTAAGACACATAATTTTAGTAGGTGAGTTAAATCCCCCCCCCCCCCCCCCCTCTCTCTCTCTCTCTCTCTCTCTCTCTCTCTCTCTCTCTCTCTCTCTCTCATATCTCTCCTCTAGCATATGTATAAGCATTTTTCAATATTCCTACTAAAGTGGGGGCTAAATGTATTGACTCAAAATGTAAGAACTTTTTGTGTCCTTTTTAGACCATTTTTGGCCTCCTTAGTGTGTTTCTTACATTATTATATCTTATTAGACCTAATTGCACATATATTTTAAATTGTGAACCTACCCTCTACTTTGAATCTTTAGAAAAACTATAAGATGGCTCTAATCCCTAGGAATTATCTCTTATGTTTCCACCCATTCACAAATTTAATATCCCTGATGTGTCATATTTCACATTAAAATTTAATTTTCTATCTCATACTTTAAATTCTCTCAAAACCACTCACACATATGAGATCTTTGATCTTTTCCCATTAATTGGACACTCTCATAAAAAGTCCCATAAGTAAAACATATACCTAGGTATAGGATGAGGTTGACCTGTACCTAAGGATTTTATTTTATATGATTTCAAGGACCATCTCAGATATTCCATGTTTTACTACAACATTTTATCGACCTTCTTGATTTTAGAGGCTAAAATCACTAGAAAATGAGGCCTTCTCTCAAGTAATCCTTCCAAGCTCTCAAGAATTCAAGATCTTTTTTTTATTTAAATAAAATAACATTCATTGAAGGAATATATACATCATTTATCAATCATTACTACATCTCCTTCTATATATCTAACTTCTTTTTTCATTGGGGGTGAAGAAGTTGGTCATCAAAGTAGGGAAACTATATCTATTCAAGTCTTGTTCTTCTTCATTAATCCTTATTGAGGTGAATTACAAGAATATAATACATGAGGTTTTTTATTACATGATTTCCCTTTGGTTCTTTTGTTGAGTGAAGGATATTGCATCAACATACTTGACCACATACTAAACATAATTGTATCTACATGGTATAATGCATTTCATTGTTAGATTTAATATTTACTACATTATAGAATTTCCTATATTTCAATTCAAGTTTTATTCCTAATAATAGGTTTGATTAATGTAAGCCCCTTATCCTAAAAATTTCTCCTTTTATCCTATTTGAAGATGCAGGTCATAGAGTTTCAAATTTGCATTTTTAGGGATTGGAGTTATAGCGCTAGTTATAGATCAAAGATTCTTAGTTTTCAACCTCTCCAGTATAGGTCAAGATTAACCTATACCTAGAAAGTCAACCTATTCCTAATAGTTAGATATTTTTACTTTTTGTATATACTACCTCGTGGGTTCTAGATACATTTCTATTTTAGGTTCTAACATAATCTGATAGTCCATTTCTAGATCTAAACTTCCATCCTCTACTAGCCCTCAATTTGAGTTCATTTCCTTCTTTGTAATATCATTGTGCTTACTTTTATGGATTATATTATTGAAAATCAACTAGGACTCCTCTCAAGGAAAGAAAGAGAAACACCTAAGACCCTACATTATGAGCATTGCAAATCAATACCCTATCTAGTTCTAATCATGTTTCTATTATTTCATGGTTTTGGATCTTCTTAAAAATAACGTATACTTTGGTGAGTGCCACATTTCTCATAATTTTGTATTTAACACCCACTATGAGTTATTTAAAATTTTAACATTGCGTCAAGATTTCATAAATCCAACAATGATAATTCTTCATTTCATAAGGTCCTTGAGACTAATTTGTAATGTTTATGTCCAATATGTGGTCCTGATGGTCTCAATATTCTCAAAATTATCATTATTAATCGAAAGCTTGGAAAAGAACCAAGAGGGGTATTTAATAATGTATGAAGGACATTGGGATATTAAAATGTATTAAAATTTGATTGAGGGCACAAAGGTCCTATTTTGGTGCGGAGCCAAGTTGTGTAAAAGTTCTCAATATTGACAAAAGTTATGTTGCAAAATTATCATTACATATGGATAGAGTTTGCTTAATTTTAAATTAAGGGTTATGAATGTTTCTTTTATGGTTTTAAATTTTTCTCCAATCCTCTTAGGGTCAAGGATAACTAAGGAGATTGATGTTGTGTAAGAAAAGAAGAATTTGGATAAAAATATTTATAGTTTTCTTGATAAAATACATATTTTTAGTCACTCTTTCCCATATTTTATAGATAGATGATTAATTATATAAAAAAATAATTTATACACTAGGAAATCTTGACAAATATCCTTTAGGTTAAGATTTGTTTGAAGCAAATCTATTGAGTTTTAGGGGAGATATAGTTGATTTTGTCCAAGCAGGTTTGTATTTTTCGAAAACTTATTTTTGCAATGTTTCTTATTCGTGCATTTTTATTTTTTTCACAACATGGAAGACATATTATGTAAGGGGGAAATTAATGTTCAATTTGGTGATTTATTTAGGGTTTTTTTTAAGTTTGGAGAGAGATCATGAAATTCTTTGGAAAAAAAATTGGATACCCTCCATAACTAGGGTTTGTTTGCAAAAATGTGTGTAAATCTAGTTTTCAAATTTGGAAAATTGTTCTCATAGGTGGAATGGGAAAATTTTGGATAAAATTTCAAATTAAATGAGTCTCTATTATGGAGTTTGAGTTTTTTGAAAGATATGCCTTTCCCTAGGCTTGGTACATGTGTGTGGTGGGCCTTAAAAGTGTGGAAATGTGTGCTAATTAAGTTGATGTTAGAAATTTGAGAGGTTTGGGAAGTGAATAAATGTTGAATCCTTAGTTTGTGCATTTTTTGGGAATGGAGACCAATATTTTGTATACTTCCTTTGTAAATGATGGCTAATTAAAGGCCTAAAATAGAGGACAGACATGATTTGACACTTTTGTTCCAAATGATCCAATACTAATTTAAACATATATTATAAAAGAAACCCAAGAGGGTATCTATAAATTATCTTTTTTGGTCCCTATGATGAACAATTGGAGAGTTATGGTCAAAAACCCTACAAAATGGGGTTATAAGGCCTAATAGAGCATAGTGAATCAATTGGTCTTGATTTTCAAAAGGGGTTTGTTCCAAGGGTTGATCTAATTTGTTTATTGACATGTGGGTTTGTAGGAAGCCTAAAACCACTAGTCCACAAGTCATGTTTTATATTTGGTTCATGTTGCCATGGTGGGGTCACCCCTTTTCCTTATGATTGTTGAGCATTGAAAACCTTCACGTGTTATATGTTCAGATCCTTGAAAACTTTATTTGAATGATATCATTTCACCTTTTATACTTCTACATCACTACATGAAAAACACACACAAAAAATCCAAGTTTAATTTTATGACAGTTCCCAAGAGTCATACCCTTGAAAGTAATGTCTTATTTTATATATTATTTAATTTTATGGATAATATCATGTATATCATAATTTTTCTATTGAGAAAAGGTTGCACTCATTTTATTTTTTATGGATAAATACCTTATCAATATGACATTCAACTTCTTATTCTCTAATAACTTCCATGGATGCTTTTTGAAGAGCACTTTCTTCACCCTTGTTAATAAAATTGGTTAGTTCATTTAGTAAATCAAATGGTAGCTTATTCTCATCACAAGTTTTTCTAGCATTAATGATGATAGTATTCCTATGGGGGAGTATATCAGCAGTGTTGGAGATGTGATTCATTTCTTATGTGTTTCATTCATGACAATGTTTGTTATTGATGTCAACCTATTGATTATTCGATGAAGAATGGTAGAAAAATAGAGATAGATTAGCTTTGAGTGGTTCATGAATTCAAGATCAGCTTATGCACACTTTGGATTATGTTCTAAATTATATCTAGATGTTATAGTTATGATTGCATACATAAATATGAAGACTAGATAGACTTATGCATATTTTAGGGAGGGCAAATTTTAATTAGCTTTTCTAGAAAGAAGGTACTCTTATTTGGATTTTATCTCCTAACATAGATGGAATCTAGTTGAGTAAGTTGAAACCAAGGTTGAAGACATATTGAAGATGACTTGGTTAAGTTAGCATAATTAGATGTTTATCATATGAAAATTTAAGAAAACTATGAATTGACATATTGTTTATAATCCTGAAAAGATTTAATATTATAATGTAACATGTATTGTAATATCTTAAGATGGTCCTATATTATGATTTTAAATTAGGAAAGCCTCAAGGTCAGCTCAATAAAAATATTTAGGACTTGGTATAAAGAAAATATGTTTTCCTTAGTTGTAATCATCAATGAAATCATAAGTAATCATATGTAGTCATATCCTTGTAATATCAATTGTACAATCTTGGTATGTGAATTTGTCAAGATGATAGAAGAGTTTGGTGTGGTTCATGCATAGTGAGCTTACAAATAATTGTATTTGGCAACACAAGTTTTAGGTTAGAAATTTTTTATTTCAAGTTTTATTATTCACAAGAAATAGTATAGAGGCTATCTAGACAATAGGTTATGTGGTCTTCCTTTCAAATCATAATAAGGTTGGTACAACTCCTAATAGGGTTGGAATCTCTTAACAAGGATTCAAAATCTCCTAACATAGACTCATATGTAGTATTTGTATTTCATTGATCCAAATAGTTCTATCATCTAAGAATGAAATTTTATATTAGTACATTATTTTTTGGGTACCATCCCTACCAAGATTTTCCCTCTAATTAAGGGTTTCCATAGCTTAAAAATAAGGTGTTATTATGGATGGTTATTTTTATATGGCTTTTGCATCTATTTTTTACATGTTTCAAAATTATTAAAGATAATGAGAGTCATTTTAATTATATAATTGGTTCACCCTCACCTTCCTTAGTTATCTTGGTGGACTTTACTTTCTAACAATTGGTAACAGAGCAACAGGTTCTTGAAGGAAAATATTAACCTCTTAAGGAAATATATAGCACATTTATGGAAATATAATCTAAGGTTTGATGGAGTTAACTATGACACTTGGACAGAGAAGATGAAGAAACACCTACTATGCATCAGTCAAGAATTTTGGTTGGTTGCAAAAAGTAAGAAGGATGTGATTGAAGAAGACAAGATTGAAGGATGTGAGGTAACATGGAAAGATTTATTCAATCAAAATGTGCTTGCTAGAGAAACATTTTTATCAGCTATTCCTAGAACTAAATATGGAGAGGTAAAATATTTTAGACTTGCTAATGAGATTTGGAATGCTTTACAATTTACATTTGAAGGTGATAAGCATGCTAAGAAGGCTAGACTATAGAATTGGATATTTTTATTTCAAGATGCTAAGATGCTGGAAGATGAAATTGTAAGAGGATACATTTCTAAAATATCAAATATTGTCATGGGAATAAAAAAATGTGGAGGAGAGAAGTCTAAAGCTAAAGTTTTCTAGAAAATATTAAAGACATAGACACCTTATTTTAAGCAGACAACATAGATGATTGAAAATTTTATCCCTTGGGCACCTCACTTTACAAAAGAGATTCTTCTTGAAAGATTGAAAAAATCTAAGATGTGGATGAAAAGAAATGGTGAATTTCTTATAGTGGAGATTTCTTTTACTACACTAAGAGACAAACCTATGTTGACATGCAATGCTAGTACAACTAGAGATTATGCTAATAGAAATCAAACACAAGATGAAGAAGACAAGAAGATTGAAGGAATTTCCCTACTTATGAAGAGAGAACCTAAAGGTAACAAAAAAATTTATGTGTTGGACATGTAATGAACTTGGTTATTATTCTTATAAATTTCCAAAGAGATTAAAGAACTTTAAACCTAGAAAGCCTTATAAATCAAGACTACCTAAGGATTGCGTTTATGTTGATGAGGATGGTGAATTTGATTTCAAAATGGTGGACTTTATAAATTATAGTGATAATGAAGAAGATGATTAAATATGATTTTTTTTTATTAAAGAAGAGAGTCTTGAAAAAGAAGAAATGAAAGAAGTAATAAGAGAGGAAAATGCATTAGTATCACAAGCTAAAAAGAAAAAGTTTGATTGGATTATAGATAGTGGTTTTTCCCATCATATGATAGGATATATGAACACATTTCTAGAATTCAATAGTTATGATGGTGGAATAGTTAGAGTTAGAAATAATGTAACATGTCACATAAAGGAAAAGGATCTATTACACTTAATGGAAAGACTAATACTGATGATGTTTACTTTTTGGATGGCTTGAAACATAATCATTTTAGTGTTGGATAGCTTGTTGATAAGGGTTATTGTAGTTTATAGAAACGACTTGCATTATCAAGGATAAGAATGGAATATTGATTAGTACTCATACAAAAACAAAAGGTAATGTCTTTTAGTTGAATCCTACTAAAATGAGATTTTTAGTTGCTAAGGTGGATGAAAGTTGGCTATGGCATAAGATACTTTGTCATATAAATTTTGATAATATTGTGAAGTTTAGTACTACATTTGTAGTTAGAGGTTTTTCTAAGATTTTGAAACCTACTAACATGATGTGCAAAGAACATGTGATGGAAAAATAGAAGAAAATATCTTTCCAAGAAAAGAGTATACTATTTTAGTGAAATTGGAGATTGTGCGCACATATTTGAGTGGCCCTACAAAGACTAGAGAATTCTATGGTGAAAGGTATTTTATGATTCTTTTTAATAATTTCACTAGAATGATGTGGGTTGCATTTCTTAGAGAAAAAATTGAAGCTTTTGAGAAATTCAAGATATTTAAGAGTAGATTTGAGAATGAATCTAGTTTAAAGATTAGATTCTTGAGATCTAATAGAGGAAGAGAATTCATTTCAAAGAATTTAAGAATTTTTTTGAAGACAATGATATAAAGAGATAGCTTTCAACCTCTAAGACACCTGAGTAGAATGGGATAGTAGAGAGAAGAAACATATCAATGGTTAAAGCAGAACGAGCAATGATGTATCCCACATCTTTTGGAAATAAGTAGTTAATACAATAGTATCACTCTAAATAGAGTGTAGATTAGATAAGGCATTGGTATGACCCCCTATGAACTTTGGTTTGGACATGCACCTACTATGAAGTACTTTAGAATCTTTGGAAGTAAATTTTATATTTAGAGAGATGATGACATTGGAAAGTTTGATTCTAAAAGTGATGAAGGAATGTTTCTTACATATTCATTGTGTAAGAATTTGGCTTAGGCCAGAATTCACCCAAGAACTAAAGAACTCAACACAAGCACATAGTAGACCAAAATAGACAGAGTATGATTAGAATGACGATATTCATTCAATAACTGGATGATAGTACACTAGGAGTGCTTGAATATAAAGGCCTCAGGAGAGCTTCTAGAATGAATAGAAGTTAACATCAAGATATGTCATACAACTAAGCACATGTCCACCAGATATGGGTTATCCTCCATTAAGCACAAGATTAAGTGCGATGGTGTGAGGATAAGCCTAAAATGGTGTAGCACACAAATCAGTGGTGTAGACAACATGTGCTAAATGAGAAGTGCGGATAACTGTGTTGTCATCATGACAACTTAGTGAATGATGCATACTCTTGTGTTGTAGACACCATGTGCATAATTAGAGTTGCATAACTCAATGAGAGTTCACAAACTCCTAAGTGTCTCACCTAAAATAATAATAAAATAATGCAAAATAATTAAATAATGCATTAACCTAAGTAAAACTTAAGTAAGTGTAATAAGTAAATACTTATTTACACCAACACCCCCCCTTAAGTGCAACTTAGGGGAATGTTGTTAAGCTTATGAAATCTAGGATGCAATGCAAGATGGGTCTCGGCTACTAGGCCATGTTAGGTACCCATGTACATAATGATATGCAATCTCCCATAAAGTGGGGAAAGAGAGAAAACCACATGGGAAAAACCCTCCCCCAAAAAAAGAGATAAATAGGGATGCATGGATGGATGGAGTAATCAGAACGCCCCCATTTAGACATACATCCAGTATATACATAAGAGAATGATGAGAAGAGGAAGAGAGACATGATAGACTCCCCCCCCCAAAAAAGAAGAAGAATGCATGCCAGTGACTACTCCGATGATGAAGAAGCTGATCCAAGACTGAAAAATGGTGTTACTCCCCTTAGGAAGAAACAATGCCAAGGGTACAAATGAGACGCTTCCACTATGTGTGGAAAGAATCCCATGGATAAGTGATGTCTCTAAAACTTGTTCATCTAGATGAAGAACCTATCCCAAAGAACTATCTATCTTTACAACTGATGAAGAACCTTGATGCAACTGTTGATCATAAGTATCAATAATCACTTCAACCTATGATGATTGATCATGTAGAGAATGAACAAGAGAGTCTAGAACCCTCATGAAAATTGAAGAAGGTAATTCTGCATCAAGAAGAAGAGGCAAATCATGAATACTATCCCCCAAATCTATCACTGAACTTGTATTTGGAAGACTGAATGTACCCTGTTGTTCTGGACCAATCATTGTGGCTATGTATGCATGTGGACTAAACTGATGAAGTGACCTCTTGCTATATCTGTCGATAGAACCCCACATGTTTGAATCTGTTGAAGCACTATCACTGAAATCACTTTTAGTATCCACACTGTATGATCTACGAAGAGGAGTAGAGGACAAGCTGGGTGAACTTTCCTCAAAATGTACATCCTTCTCCACAAAAATATGATGAGTCTCTAGATCTAGAAGTCTATATGCCTTCACACTATCTTCATAAAAAATCAAAGTAAAAGGCTGAGATGGTTGTGCCTTGCATCTCTTGGAAGATCTATTTGCCCATGCAGGACAACCGAAGACTCTGAAGTGTGTCATAATAGGTTTTCTGCCGCACCATTCCTCAAAAGGAGTTTTGCCATCTAAGGCTGGATCAGGAGAATGATTAAGAATGTGAGTGGCACTTGAGATTGCTTTGACTTCTAATGATGGATCTAGAGACTTGGCATGAATCATGCAACTCGCCATAGACTTAAGAGTTTGAATCCTCAAAGCTGCAACATCTGTCTTATGTGGACTGAATACTGAAGGAGTCTGAAGATCAATTCCCTCATGTCTACAAAAGTTCTTAAGTCTTTTATTCACATCCATGTTTCCATTGTCCATTTGGAGTAATTTGATGGCTTTCCTAGATTTCTATTCTACATGAGTCTTGAAGTCTAAAAACTTGTTCAACACTTCATTCTTGTTATGTAGAAAATAGACCCAAGTGAACCTTGAAAAGTCATCAACTAAGGTGAGTATGTAGCAACCCTGTCTAAATGCAAAAGGACCTGCTAATACCATGTGAACCATCTGTAGAACACTTGTTGCTCTAGAAGACTTCCCTCTTTGTAACTTCCCTTCTGGATGCATATCCACTAAATCTATTGAACAATTACCCTTAGAAAAGTTGATTCGAGGTAAACCTTTCACCATATGGTATTTGAAAAGTTGTTGAACATAGTGTTGTACTTTAATCTTCCTGTTGAAATTCATAATTCATATTGCCCTTCTCGCCATTGAAATATCCATAATCAAATACCCATGGAAATATTAAAATACCAAGCTTCGCACCTTATAACATATTTTTTGCAGGGCGCAAGTTCTCTGTCGTCAGATCTGAGGAAGATCAACAGTGGGCATTGTCTCGCCATTGGAAGTTGCACGGTTAATACATTAGCGACATGGCACTCGGAGGACATGTGTCTGGTGGGTCTAGCTTACAGGGTAGACATGTTTCAGTAGGTCATAAAAGTTCCACGACACTGTGGACGCTATGTCGCTATCATGTGTTGGCCAAAAAATCTTCATAGTGACATAGCGCCAGATGAAAATGTCTTACGGCAGGTAGGTTACATCATCGGGAAATGTTCACGGTGAACGGTCGGTTTCACAGGCCAGAAAGTTCAAAAGGCGGCAAGGTGCCATGTCGCCATCAAAAAACTCACGAGTTTTTTCATAGCGACATAGTACCCGACCGGCCAGGGGGTGTTCTACAGTGAGTCCCAATGTTTGGCAGGCAAGGTTCACGACAACAAAAAAGTCACCACTTTGAGAGCTTTAGGCAAGTGGTTGGGTCCTATTTTGTACCTCATCTACCTAGTTGGTGGAGTCCGGTGCCATGGTGGAAAATCATTCGAAGACACGTGCAAATCAGAAGACATGTCATCATTGGGTGCCATGGTGCTATGGGAAGTTGGCCTCAATTTTCCCATAGCGACATAGCGCCTGGGTGCCAAGTGTCCCCTCAGTAGGGTCAAAGTAGTACGGACCCTCTAGGTTGGTGCCTTGTCAAACCAAGGTGGTGCTTCGTTAGGCCAATGGGGAATAGCCACATATGCCAAGTCAAAATACAGATAGATCGTGGGACCGTATCTTCAGTGCGGCCAGTGCAATAAAGGGTTAAGATCTCCACCATCTGATTTGCAGTGATCAAGGGCAGGCACCATCGTGCTATGGAAGAGCTACACAAGAATTACGATAGTGAGTTGGCACCTGGAGGACACACATCCTCGTGGGTCCAGGTTTGGAGGTGCAGGAAATACAGACAGTGATACATGGCTAGTTTCTATTGATTGATACACTGAGGAGCAGTATCTATCGCTTGCCATCAGATCAAGGGAGATCAACGGAAGATGCCATGTCGCCATGGTGAAGTTGTGCAATCTTTACCATAGCGACATGGTGCCCTTTCACCATGTGTCAGTGGGGCCAGGTCTTGCCAAGGTGCGGTCGTTGACGTGATGCCAGGTGTGCTATCAGCATTTTGTGGGCCTAGAAGTTGAAAAGCAAGCACAAAACATGATGAGTCATCACGATCGTTAGATCAGGGAAAATCAATGGGAGGTGCCATCTCGCTATGGTGAAGTTGTGCGATCTTTACCATAGCGACATAGTATCTTGCCGATACGTGTCTCGTTGGCAGACCAAGGTTGACGGTTAACGGCCGGCAGTCGGTGCAATTGTTGCGGTCAACGTGGCAGTTAGTTTTGATGTTGTAGCTAGATGGTGGAAAGGTGGCATAGTCAGATTGGTGACCACAGCGGTTAGAGATAATAGTGGGGCGCTATGTCACTATAATGACTCTCAGGGCATGGTGCCCATAGTGACATAGCACCCAGTCTGACGTAAGGAATGGTCAGCGCGTGGGACCTTGAGGAGGGGGCAAAATAAAGAGAGACGATTGGCCCACATTGCCTAATTGGCACATAAGGAACTATTTGACTTGCTTTGACCTCACAGATTCATGAGCCAGAAATAATGAATCAAGTTTTTTGCCATGAGATCTCGATCCTGTGATCAATGCCACTGACTCATAAGTGAATGCAAAGTGCAAGGACATTCTACCACCATTACAGATCTATCTACTATGTCAAGGGATGTTTTCTAGTGTCGTTCTGTCTTCTTCAGGCTCTTTCTCAGAGGAATATCAGATTTTTGGTACTCAAGCCACCAGATCTTTGATTGGATTTTCAGGGTGAGAAGTTAATGCTAGTAGGTGAGAAGTAAATGTAATGCAAAAAATCCTCAGTTATGCCTGAACTATAAAGGAAATTTTGTGATCTTTTTGGAGGAGGACTCCTTTATGATTTCTTTGCTATTGCTCACAGGTCTGCAGTGTAAAATTCCCTTTGTCTCTTAGTTGTATAATATTTTGTATCATCTCCTTCATCCATCAATGTGTACATGTGCATCCATCTTGCCTCTCATTGGTGTATTGTTGAGATCTGTGGCCTGCATACTGTATCTATTTTTGGCCTATTGGATAATATATAAGTGAAATCCTTTTCCTTGTGTTATTCAGTTTGGTTTCCTGATTTGTATGTGGTTTTTGATTGACATAAGTTTGGGTGTGTATGTCTTTTGAATGTTATCTTGGTTTTGTAGTGCATATATGGGCACAAATGAGTCTGAACACTCTATTTTGGTGCATCACCTCCTTAGATTAGACTAGGTAGGTTTTCTTTCATGCTCTCCTTCTCCCTTTTCCTCTCCAAGAAGTAGATATGTGCGACCCGATAGTAAGAGGAAGCCAGCTTTCTCCGGAGACTCAACCTCGCAGTTCAAGTCTCACAGCTTGGAGTTTGTTTCCATGTTTCACTAGGTTGTCCTCATGCATAGGCCTTGGACAAGGGTGCAAACCTAAGTGACAACAGTTTTTGGCACACTCGGTGGGACTAATTTTCAAAAAAAAATTAAAAGTCAACTAGTGTCAAGAAGAAAGAGTTTTAGAGATTAATGCTGAAGAGGTAGTGCTAGCTTCAGTATTCAAGCCTTCAAGAGGCTAATTCTTCAAAGTACTTAGCGACTCTAAACATCAACAAATCTGGTTCCAGGCCAAAGTTGCAGTGATTCATGCCTAGAGCTAAAAAAAGAGCATCTTCCAGAGGTAAATTTCAATATCAAGAACTTTCCCTTTCAAATCCTAGAAGAAGGAGGACTAGAACTTCATTATCACTAGTTAGGGGTGTAATAATAGTTAATATACCTATAAGATCTATCTCTACTCCTCCTACCATTCGAACTCAGCCTAGATTGCCATCAACACTCATCAATAGAACACTCATCAATAGAACACTTGTTTACATGGCACAGCCAAGAGTTCACGCTTTTGCCACCTTTAATGGTGGAAGTCCTCTATTGTCAGCCCAAAGACATGATATACCAATATCTGCACTAAAAAGTATACCTAATTTTATTGGTGAAACTTCCATCTCCCCTTTAGAGCATATCCAAGCAGTAGCAAATGTCTATAATATTCATGGTATCACAGAGGATGATGTTGCTATCAGACTTCTAGCCTCATCTTTAAAAGGAAAAGCATTACAGTGGTATAGAGGCTTAGCACATGGTTCTATAACCGATTGGGATGGACTAAGAGCAGGGTTATGCAAATATTTTGAGGATAGAAGTGACCATTTGTCACTTTTAGAGTAGCTGACTACTATAAAAAGGGCCCCCCATGAATGTATGACTGATTTTAATTATAGATTTCAAAAGACATGGGATAGAATACCTACTACAGTGAAACCTACCCTCCGTAATGCCTTCTTGCATTACCTTAGAGCCTTCAACAGTGATATTGCCACTACAATCCAAACTATGGGAGGAGATACCTTGCCTAATGCCTATGAGATAGCCATAAAAGCTGAGAACATCCTAATACAAGGAGGAAAGTTGGCTCCAAGGCCCCCTATGCCTTTCTTTCCTGATGCTCCCAACCACCAACCAGCAATGGCCCCTCTTCCTACAACTTCTACATCACAAGCCCTTCTTCCAGTCCCTCAAGCTTCCACATCCTCAAATGGGATAGATGAACTCAAAGAGATGCTCCAAGGTCTAGTGATGAATACAGATAAGAGAGAGAAGACCCTGGATAAAAAATTGCAAGAACAGGGGAGGGAGCTGAAAGATCAAGGAAAGAGATTAGAGGATAGTTTTTCTATAATACAAAAAATGAGTAACAAGGTGGTGGCCTTGGAAAGGCAACAAGCTCAAGGTGGCAAGCCTCCCCAATTCCAATATCAAGCCCCAAATGGTGGTAGGCCTCCTAATCAGTGGAATAGCTCTTTTGATTAGGGTCGGCAAAATAGTCATGCTTCTGCTTCAAGCTCAAATTAGAATAGAGCTATAGTCCCTCAAAATAACTTCACCCAAGATCAAGATTTTTGTCCTTCTTGCAACTATTCTTATACCTATTGCATGTGCCAGAAGGAAAAATTTTATTTGGCCCTGACTGACCAAGAACTTGCAGCAAAGCAATCATACAAGGAGGATCATCCCAAGGAGGCCTCATATATTCAAGGACGTGATGATTGCTCTTTCATGAATCATCAGATTGGGGAGAATTGTAATGTAAACCAATATTCCATTACTCATAACACAAGAAGTAAGAGGAGAGCTATGGAACATGCTGCCCCTCCTTCTCCTAAGCAGGCCTCAACTTCAAGTGCCGCACCTCATGCACATGCAGCAAATGAACAAACAAGTACTTCACAACAGCAAAAGAAAGATTCTAGAAAGAAAGATGCAAGTGATCCTTATGTTGCCCCATCTCAACCTCTTATAAGTGCAGCTCCCAAAGTTTCTACCAAAGTTCCGAGTACACCATTCAATGTGGTAGATCAAATGAAGAAGAAAAACATGAACATTTCTATGTGGGATGTTGTTGCTACCATACCAATGCAGAAGAGGATGTTGCAACAAGAATTAGAGAAGATTGAACCCAAGGATCAACCATCTATCATGGAGAGTGCCAAAAGTCTAGTACAACCAACAGGTGATGTGGAGACAAATAAAAAGGTTAGACCTCCTCCATTCTATGTTTCTCTGATTATAGGGGGCAAATTAGTAATGCCTAGGTGTGTTGCTGATGCTTTAGGAATGAAATATGAGCCCATTGTTAGGTATGTGTTACAATTAGATGGTAGTACTGTCAAAACTATAGGTATCCTTAGGAATGTGGAGATCGCCCTACATGCATGTCCTGGTTGCATTGTGATTCAAGACATATCTGTTGCCGAAGTCAAGCCCTATTTTGTTATCTATCTTTCAAGAGACTTCACTGCTCAAATTGGTGGATTCATATTTGCCGATTGGTCATATATGTCATTTAAGACCAGATATGGAGCCAATGCCTCAATTAGAGCAGAACCTCAAGCCCTTCATCACACTGAATCTTATACCCCCAATCCCATCAACATGAATTGCCCTATTCTAGAGATGGATGAAAATGACATAGTAAATGAGCCTACCACTTCCATAGCGGAGATTCCTAATTTCTTCTTGGATGATTGGGAAAATGCATATTAGTTTGAGCTTATGTCAAAGACTCTTGAGATAGGTCTTAGTACATATTTCATAATAGAGAAAGATTCTCAAGTTCCTGATCTAATCGGGACTAATGATGATATAAGTGGAACATGGAGTATGTACTTTGATGGCTCAAGGAATAGAAATGGATCAGGGGCTAGTTTTATGTTGATCTCTCCCACACAAATATGATACTACTTCTCCTTTAGGCTCCAATTCAGTTGCACCAATAATGTGGCCGAGTATGAATCTTTGATTCAAGGTCTCTTACTTGCCCAAAAGAGAGGAATTCAAGCCTTGAGAGTATATGGGGATAGTGAGTTGGTAGTTAACCAAGTGAGAAACCATAATATAATAAAAAATGGCCTGCTCAAGTCTTACAAACACAGAGTCTGGGATTTTCTTGAGGGCTTGAATGCATTTAATATTTAGAGCATTCCTAGGAAAGAAAATAAACATGCTGATAGACTTGTAGCAATAGATGCATCTTATGATGTACTAGGGAATCTTGAGGAAGAAAAGAAGAAAAAAATAAAGGTGGTAGTGAGGCCTGCCATCCCTGACAACAACACTCATTGGTAGTCGTTTGATTCTGATGAGAAAATTGTGAGTTTCTTGCAGAATGAGGCAGAATTCTTAGATAGAAACCAGTCAAGACTGCAAGATCAGTATGGTGATCAGATCATTCACCTCAGTTCTAACAAGTTTCCCAAGGGTCTCATTACCTTGGAGAGTGTCTTTAATCCTAATGATCAAACAAGAGGTAAAGGAATGAATCTAGCTCCAGACAAGGATGATTATGCCCCAGTTATAATTGCTGATGGAAAATCTCTGAATATGGGGATGGTATGTTCTGAAACTGAGCAAGGAAACTTCATTCATTTATGTCAAGAATTTAATGATGTATTTTCTTAGACATATGATGATTTAAAAGGGTTTGACCCTAGTTTGTTTTAGCATACCATAGATTTAATTGATAGGGCCAAACCAGTAAGGCAAAAATAGAGGCCAATGAATCCTAAGATTGAACCTCTAATGAGAAAAGAACTATCCAAGTTGATAGAGGCTAATATAATATTTCCTATCAAACACTCATCATGGGTAGCTAACCTTGTCCCTGTGAGGAAGAAAAATGGAGAAATTAGATTGTGTTTGGACTTTAGGGATCTTAATCAAGATTCTCTTAAAGATCACCATCCTCTCCCTTCCATGGAGCAAATTCTGTCCAGAGTCAATGGGTCAAGGAGATTCTCTTTTCTTGATGGATTCTCTGGTTATAATCAAGTGCTGGTTAAAGAATCCGACAGACATAAGAGAACATTTACTACTAAATGGGGCACCTATGCTTATTGCAAGATGCCATTTGGACTAACAAATGTAGGTGCTACATTTCAGAAGGCAATGGAGATGGCCTTCAAAAAATTAATTGACAAGTTTGTCTTAGTATACCTTGATGATATAACTATATATTCAAAAAATGTAGAAGATCATTTTGATCATCTAAGACATGTATTTCTAAGATGTAGAGAGTTTGGGGTTTCCCTTAACCCAACCAAATGTGTCTTTGCTACAAGCCAAGGAAAATTATTGGGACACATTTTATCTAAGGATGGGCTGACCATTGATCCAGAAAGAACAAAGGCAATACTTGCCCTTCCTCTTCCTAAACACAAGAAGGGGCTACAAAGTTTCCTTGGTAGAATAAATTTTGTAAGAAGATTTATTCCTAATCTTGCTACCATGGTGAAACCTCTTACAGCTATGCTTAAGAAAGGTATGGTCTTCTCATGGACCAAGGAAGGGAAGGAGAGTTTTGAAGAGATCAAGACAGCCATAGCCTTAGTCCCTACTCTCATGAAGCCAAATTTTGAAAAATATTTCATCCTCTACACTCTAGGTGGTGAGTCAAGTATCTCTGCTGTCTTGACTCAAAAAAATGACAAGGATGAAGAGAAGCCCATAGCTTTCTTCAGTGAAGGGCTTAAGGAATATGAAGATAAGTACAACTTTGTTGAGAAGTAGGCCCTTGTGGTTATCAAAGCCTTGAAGAAATTCAAGCACCTCTTATCCCACAATAGGATCCATTTTTTGGTACCCCATGCCAGCGTAAAGGATTTCCTGTTAAGCAAAGATATCAGTGAAAAGAGAGCTGGATGGATTACCAAGGTAATGGAGTATGATGTTGATGTTTAGATTACCAAGCTGGTAAGAGGGAAAGGGTTGTGCAAAGAAATGTTAACAGGCCAGGATTCGGATGAAGAGGCTACTATGGTAATAATAGAGCAGCAGGAGGTAAGAAATGTTAATGGTCCAAGGAGCTGGATAAATAATATGAAGAGCTTCTTATCAGGGAATGGATACCCTCAGGGATTGGACAGAACTAAAAGGAGACAATATAGATTGCAGTCCATTCCCTATGTTGTAATTGATGGTATCCTATTTAGGAGGGATTTTAATGGGATCCTGTTGAGATGCATTGAAGAGGATCAAGCTGAGAGGATGATTAAGGAACTTCATGATGGCCCTGATGGTGGCCATTTCTCTACAAGAACAACTACCATGAAGATCATGAGGGATAGTTATTATTGGCCATCTCTGTTCCATGATTGTTATGGATATGTGAGAAAATGTGAGAAATGTGCTTTATTCTCAAGAAAACAGAGGCTTACAGCTCTCCCCCTTTGTCCTCTTCAGGTGGATCAACCCTTTACCTAGTGGGGATTGGATTTTATAGGCCCCATTAATCCTCCGTCTAGTGTAGGTCATAAATGGATTTTGGCTACTACTGATTATTTCACTAGATGGACAGAGGCAGTTGCCTTGAAGGATGCCACAGAACCATCAGTTGTTGAATTCCTTGATGGAATTGTATCTAGGTTTGGTGCTCCTTCTACTATCATCTCGGACAATGCTAGGTCTTTTTTTGGAACCCAGATTTGTGCATGGGAAATAAATCACAATATCTACCTGAGCACATCATCAAATTACTATCCCTAGGGTAATGGTTTGGCTGAGTCTTCAACCAAGAATCTAATCAGAATCATGAAGAGGACAATAGAAGACAATCAAAAGGTCTGGCATAAGAAATTAAGAACTTCTCTGTGGGCTGATAGGATAACACCCAAGAGATCTATTGGGAATTCACCTTTTGTGCTAGTATATGGTAGGGAGGCCAGACTCCCAATTTCATTGGAATTCCCATCCTTGGAATTGGCTCATCAGCTGGATTTGATTGAAGATAATGCCATGTCAGTAAGAATGGCAGAGCTGATTGAACTAGAAGAGAAAAGAAATAAAGCTATGCAAACCCTAGAGATGCATTAGTTGCAGATGAAAAGGAGTTTTGATAAGAAAACTACGTTCAGAACCTTCAGAGAAGGAGATTTAGTTCTAAAGTGGGATGCAGATAGGGTAAAATCAGGAAGACATTCCGAATTTGACGCACTATGGAGTGGCCCCTATCTAATTGGCAGTTGCAAATAGGCTAATGCATTTCAGTTGAGCAGGCCAAATGGTGAAATTTTTCCCATTCCAGTCAATGGGATCTATCTGAAGCCCTGTTTCTAAAAATTTGGGAATCCATGTACATAAATAGTTTAGTTTCTTTTTTGTTGTTTCCTGCTTCTTAAGAAGTGCACGGGCACAGCCGTCTCCATGTGAGGTAGCAAATTTGAGGTGTATCAGGTTGTAGAGGAAGTTTTGTTTTTGTTTCTAGTTGCAGTTGTAAAGCTATGGTTTTCAATGTTTTGATCTCCTCGCAGAAGGGTTAGGGTTTTGGTAGTTCTCAAATTCATACCTTTTTGACTCCATGGCCCAATGGATTGTTTGCAGGCATTGGTCATGCATCAAGTAGGCTCATGCCCCCTGTGAGTCGCCAAAAATGTTATATTTTAATCTTCCTGCAAAAATTCATAATTCATATTTCCCTTCCCGCTGTTGAAATGTCCATAATCAAATACCCATGGAAATATTAAAATACCAAGCTTTGCACCTTATAACATATTTTTTGCTGCCCGCAAGTTCTCTGCTGTCAGATCTGAGGAAGATCGATAGTGGGCACTATCTCGCCATTGGAAGTTGCACGGTTAATACGTTAACGACATGACGTCTGGAGGACACATGTCTGGTGGGTCTAGCTTGTAGGGCAGACATGTTTCGGTAGGTCATAAAAGTTCCACGGAACTGTGGGCACTATGTTGCTATCATGTGTTGGCCAAAAAATCTTTATAGCGACATAGCTCTCAACGGAAATGTCTTACGGCGGGTAGGTTACGTCACTGAGAAATGTTCACGGTGAATGGTCACTTTCATGGGCCGAAAAGTTCAAAAGGAAGCAAGGTGCCATGTCACCATCGAAAAACTCTACCCGGCCGGCCGGGGGGTGTTCTATGGTGAGTCCTAGTGTTCGGCGGGCAAGGTTTGCGGCAATGAAAAAGTCACCATGGTGAGAGCTTCAAGCAAGTGGTTGGGTCCCATTTTGTACCTCATCTGCCTAGTTGGTGGAGTCTGGTGCCATGGTGGTGAATCATTGGAAGACACGTGCAAATCAAATGACATGTCATCGTTGGGTGCCATGGCGCTATGGGAAGTTGGCCTCAATTTTCCCATAACGACATAGTGCCTAGGTGCCTCGTGTCCCCTTAGTAGGTTCAAAGCAGTATGGACCCTCTAGGTTGGTGCCTTGTCAGACCAAGGTGGTGCTTGGTTAGGCTAATGGGAAACAACCATGTATACCAGGTCAGAATATAGATAGATCGTGGGATCGGATCTTCAATGCGGCCAGTGCAGTAAAGGGTTAAGATCTCCACCATCTGATCTATAGTGATCAAGGGAAGGCGCCATTGTGCTATGGAAGAGCTGCATGAGAATTACGATAGCAAGTTGGTTCTTGGAGAACACGTGTCCTCATGGGTCTTGGTTTGGAGGTGCAAGAAATATAGATAGTGATACGTGGCTGATTTCCATTGATTGATACACTGAGGAGCAGTATCTATCGCTTGCCATTAGATCAAGGGAGATCGACGAAAGGCACCATGTTGCCATGGTGAAGTTGTGCAATCTTTAACATAGCAACATGGCACCCTTTCGCCATGTGTCAGTGGGGCTAGGTCTCACCAAGGTGCATTTGCTGAGGTGATTCTAGGTGTGTTGTCAGCATTTTGCGGGCCCAAAAGTTGAAAAGCAAGCATGAAACATGATGGCTCTTCACGATCGTCAGATCAGGGTAGATCAATGGGAGGCACCATCTCGCTATGGTGAAGTTGTGCAATCTTTACCATAGCAACATAGCATCTTGCTGACACATGTCTCACTGGTAGACCAAGGTTGATGGTTAACAGCTGGCAGTTGGTGCAATCATCGCAGTCAATGTGGTAGTTAGTTTTGATTTTGCAGATAGATGGTGGAAAGGTGGCCTAGTTAGATTGGTGACCACCACGGTTAGAGATAATAGTGGGGCACTATGTCACTATAATGACTCTCAAGGCATGGTTCCCATAGCGACATAACACCTAGTTCGATGTAAGGAATGGTCAGCACGTGGGACCTTGAGGAGGTGGCAAAATAAAGAGAGACAATTGACCTGTGTGGCCTAATTGGCACATAAGGAACTGTTTGACTTGGTTTGACCTCGTGGATTCATGAGCTAGAAATAATGAATTAACTTTTTTGCCGTGAGATCTAGATCCTGTGATCAATTCCACCAACTCAGAAGTGAATGCAAAGTGCAAGGACATTCTACAGCCATTACAGATCTATCTACTATGTCAGGGGATGTTTTTTGGCACCGTTTTGTCTTCTCCAGGCTCTTTCTCAGAGGAATATTAGATTTTTGATACTCAAGCCACCAGATCTTTGATTGGATTTTTAGGGTGAGAAGTTAATGCCAGTAGGTGAGAAGTAAATGTAATGCAAAAAATCCTCCGTTATGCCTGAACTATAAAGGCAATTTTGTGATCTTTTTGGAAGAGGACTCCTTTCTAATTTCTCTGCTACTGCTCACAGGTCTGCAGTGTAAAATTCCATTTGTCTCTGAGCTGTATAACATTCTGTATCATCTCCTTCAGCCATTAATGTGTATGTGCATCCATCTTTCCTCTCATTGGTGTATTGTTGAGATCTGTGGCCTGCATACTGTATCTATTTTTGGCCTATTGGATAATATATAAGTGAAATCCTTTTCCTTGTGTTATTCAGTTTGATTTCCTGATTTGTATGTGGTTGTTGATTGACATAAGTCTGGGTGTGTATGTCTTTTGAATATTATCTTTGTTTTGTAGTGCATATATGGGTAGAAATGAGTCTGAACACTCTATTTTGGTGCATCACCTCCTTAGATTAGACTAGGTAGATTTGCTTTCATGCTCTCCTTCTCCCTTTTCCTCTCCAAGAAGTAGATAGGTGTGCCCCGATAGTAAGAGGAAGCCGACTTTCTCTGCAGACTCAACCTCACAGTTCAAGTCCCACAGCTTGGAGGTTTTTTCCATGTTTCACTAGGTTGTCCTCCCGCATAGGCCTTGGACAAGGGTGCAAACCTAAGTGACAACAGGTAGCAGTAGTCAAGATGACCATACCGCTCATGCCATAATTGCATGTTTGAATTTGATTGTGATAACAAGGCCTTTGAAGGAGACTTGGGTACAAAATGCGAGAAAGAGTAGAATCTCTTGTAATTATTCACTTTCCTCACTGCAACCAAGGAATTATCTTTAAGACTATGGACTTTTACTAAGTCTGGAAGGAACTCAGCTCTATGTCCATCTCCAAAGTGAGTGACTTGTTAGATTGAAAGGAGATTTGAACTTAGGTTTGGAACATAGAGAACCTCTTGAAACTCTCCATTTTCCATTTCCACATTGCCTTTTCCTTCAACTTCCATAGTTCTATCATTTCCCATTAAGATGTGCAGTACCTTGGACTACTTCATTGAAGAAAAATCCTCCTTTCAAGAACCCATGTGATATGATGCACCTGAGTCAAATATCCATTCTTTTTGAAGAGTTAGAATTTTCCATGAGTGCTTTCCCTTTTCCCTTTGAATCTAAAGACGGTCCTTTATCCTTGTAAGCATTAGGCAATGGAACATTATGTTTCTTCATGGTGTTGGTTAACTCATCAATCTTTTTAAGATAACACTCATGCTCTTCATGACCTGATTTCTTGCAATAAGCACACTTCTTCTTCTCCTTGTTATTGTCCCCTTTCTTGTTGGAATTTGAGGACTTTCTTTGTAGATTGGATTGTGGTGATGTTTTTTCTACATCCTCAGATTTATCTTTCTTCCACTTCTTCTTACCCTTTCCTTTATTTGAAGATTGTGCAGCTGAATTTTGAGAACCCTCATTGTTGGCCACCAATGCTTTGGACTGAGTTGATTTGAGAATCCCCATTGATTTCAACTTCTTTTCTTCATCATCCAATAGTTTAGCATATTCATCAAAAGTGACTTTCTTGTAGGCAGACCCTAAGGTAGTCTTTGAGGTGTTAAAAGAAGATACAAATGTGGAATATTCAGATGGCAACTTGTTATGTATGAGATAGATTAGTTTGTCATCTTTTATAGAACTCCCACAATTAGTAAGCTTCATCCTTAATTCATTCACCTTGATAATGAAGTCCTAGATTGAGTCATACGACTTAGGATCAAAGGATACAAGCTCATCTTAAATTTTGAACACATCCTCTTCAGACACTTTCCCATAAAGGCTTTGGAGGGTATCCCAAGCTTCCTTGGATGTAGTACATTTCTTGATTTGATACATGATCTTATCATCTACTCCCAAACATATATCACCTAGGGCTTTCCTATCCATGGTTACCAAATCTGAAATTTCACTTGTTGATACATTATCACCTGTTGGTTTAGGAAGAGTATCATCTACATATTGTGAAACTCCATTATGCATTAAGTGATACAACATTTTGATTGACCACGAAGCATAGTTATGACAAGTTAATTTAGGAAACTTAAAGTTACCCATAATACATAAAATGAAAGAAAAGTGCAAAAAACAGAGAAAACAACACCAAGAACACCCCCCCCTTTTCACTAAATCAAGAAACCCCCGCAAAATAGATGCTTTGGGAACTTTATCAGTAGTGCGATTAAAATGGACCACTTACCAATTTTGGCCTTTGTGGACTTCTAATTTTTCTTGTTACACCCTCTTAATAGAGTACAAATCTAAAACTTTACAATCTGCTACAATTTTGAAGCTTTAAAAAGCAAAGAAAGGCCTTATTGTTGAAAGTGACAATTTTGTCCACACAACACTACAATCTGATGATAGATCTAGAAAGTAGATGAAAAAATATGCACTTTCATAAAAAATGAAACCTATTTTCGACTCCAAATGTGCCCGTATGAAGCGTTTGAAGTTGCAAAATGCAAGATTATGCAAGTACAGTTGCCAAAAAATGCAAATTTTGATTTGGAGTTTGAATGTGTGATTTATGGCCTGTTGAAGTCAGACTGCAAAAATAAAAATCAATTTGAAGAGGGGTTGCATCAGCAAATCACAAGGTTAAATTTGAAAGTCATACAACCATTGTAGAAGTGATAATTCACCCTGGAATGACGTCCAAATGGGTGTCAAATTTAGGCACATGAGTTTATGATGTTAGCAAGAAAATTTGACCCACTAGATGATGTGGCAGCTGGCGTGTCAATCTATACTGTACACATTGTATGGACATGTGACAGGGCAGAATCATATGCTAACTGTTCTCCCAACTAGTCATAGACGTGGTTGATAGCAAGGACACTAACTGGGTAGGGTCGTGACTGTAGACTCGAATCGTCTGCATAGGTTTGTGTGTACAGTCAGATACTGACTGGAGCTAGGGGCTAATTGGGCTATCTGTGTTGTCACTGCTCAGGCAAAATAATTATCACCACATGGTAGAACAGGTGGGCAAGAGTAATGAATTGGCAGTCACCACGTGTCAAAGGCAATGTGCAGGTCGTTACCAAAAATCTCAACAGCGGTGACCAAATTTCACAATATCATTCCAGGAACCTATGTTCGTTGTTGGATTCCATGGGTAATATCCCACATTGGTGGGACAAGCACGTAATGCACTATTTAAAACTAAGAGCCCGTCCAAATAACTTCAAAGGCCACTGGGTGCTATGTTGGCCCAAACGAAAATGTGGGAACGACCGACAGGTAATCTTTGTCATGCCAAATTTTGTAGGGGAATTGGTCTGCTGAATACTATGATCTACTATGCAGTACGATCCACCAAAATATTTAATTTATGCAAAATAATTAAATGAACCCACATAGTAAAATTAAACCCTACAAAATAATATATATCCACGACCAAAATAATGAGCCGAGCCAGGGTGTCACTGCCCAGTTTGGCAAAAAAAATTTCTCTACTTGTACTATAAATTTGAAAACAATTTTGAAAATGCCAAAAAAATACAGAGAATTTAGATCCAAAAATTAATGATCAGATCAAATAAAATGATTAGACCCAAATTGTAAATCAGGGCCTCTGAGTTTCGATTTGCAAAAAAAATTTGCTTCATGATCAAATTTCACCTAATATAGGCAAGTTTATAGTCGATCTTCATCAAATTGACACTCCGGATGCAATGGTGAGGTCAGATCTGGCTCTAGATACTCCCAATTTTTGTGGATCCTCTGGATGCATGTCGGGGTGCTGAAGCATGAACAATCTCGAACGGCTATGTGATGAGAATCTCCCTTAGCTCTAATACCATCTAAGAATTTGGCTTAGACTAGAATTCACCCAAGAACTAAAGAACTCAACACACGCACATAGTAGACCAAAATAGACAGAGTATGATCAGAATGATGATATTCATTCAATTACTAGATGATAGTACACTAGGAGTGCCTGAATATAAAGGCCTCAGGAGAGCTTCTAGAATGCATAGAAGTCAGCATCATGATATGTCATACAACCAGGCACATGTCCACCAGATATGGGTTATCCTCCATTAAGCATAGGATTAAGTGGGATGATGTGAGGATAAGCCTACAATGGTGTAGCACACAAATCAGTGGTGTACACAACATGTGCTAAATGAGGAGTTTGGATAACTGTGTTGTCATCATGACAACTCAGTGAATGATGCATACTCCTATGTTGTAGACACCATGTGCATAATTAGAGTTGTGTAACTAAATGAGAGTTCACAAACTCCTAAGTGTCTCACCTAAAATAATAATTAAATAATGAAAAATAATTAAATAATGCATTAACCTAAGTAAAACTTAAGTAAGTGTAATAAGTAAATACTTATTTACACCAACACATTGAAAAGAAAAGCATATAGATGTTTTAATCAAAGATCTAAGACTATTATTAAGAGCGTTAATGTGAGAGTTGATGAGAAGTTTAAAATTAATGAAATCATACTTGATTAAATTTCTAATGAAGAGACTAATCCTATCAATAACATGAAGAATGTTGAGAAAGAATTATTTTATGAAACTAATGTTGACTTACAAAATGAAAAAAAGAGAGAGAAGAACATAGAGAAGAAATTAAAGTTTTGACAGTGACACCTAATAGGAATGTGGCAAAGAATCATCCTACTAAATAGATTATTAAAAGCAAAGACAAAGGATTTATGACAAGAAACAAGGTACATGAAGAACTATGCTTAATTTTTCAAGTTGAACCTATGAATACTAATGAATCTTGTACAGATGATTATTTGAAAAAATTTGTCAAAGAAGAATTCAATCAAATTGAAAAGAACAAGACTTGGAAATTGGTTCCTAGACCTAAAGATAAGAATTTTATTGGAACTAAATGGTTATTCAGAAAAAATATGATGAACCAAGTGAAATTGTAAGAAACAAAACAAGACTCATATGTAAAGGTTATTCATAGCAATAAGAAAATGACTTTTAAGAAACTTTTGCACCTATTGCTAGACTAGAGGTAGTAAGCATGTTTTTTTCATAGGCAACAACTAAGAACTTTAAATTTTATTAGATGGATGTCAAATCATCTTTTCTAAAGGATGAACTAGAAGAATATGTATACATTAAACAACCTAATGGTCTTTCTTTGATAGATAAAGAGAATATGGTTTACAAATTAAAAAAGGCATTATATGGACTAAAACAAGCACCTAGAGCCTATTGTAAAAGATTGGGTAAATACTTGACAAATTTGGGATTTGTTAAAGGTAATGTTGGTACCAACTTGTATCTAAGAAAGAATCATAAGGGATTATTAATCGTCATAGTATTTGTGGATGACATTATTTTTGGAGATAACGATGAAGAAAGTGAGCCATTTTTTTAAGAAATAAATAAATAATTTAAAATGAATATGAGTTGAGAGATGAAATACTTCTTGGGATTGCAGATTCTACAAAAAAATGATGGCATTTTTTATATCACAAATGAAGAATCTTAAAGATTTGTTGAAAAGATTCGGATTGGAAAGTTGTAAACCTATTGGAACTTCTATGGAAACTGGATGTAAGTTATCTAGAAAAGATGAATCCCCTACTTTTGAACAAAAAAAATGTAGATCTATGATTGATTGATTGCAGTATTTGACACACACTAGACTTGATTAGCTAATTTAGTTGGATTGTGGAAAGATTCTCGGTAGAACCTTAAGTGATAAATTATGCAATAGTAAAAAGAATTTTTAGATACTTGAAAGGCACATCTAATTATGGATTATGGTATAATAGATCACGTGATCTCATTTTATGTGTACACACTGATGTTGATTGGGCATGAAGTGTAGATGATAGAAATAGCACTGTTGGTGGAACATTCTTCTTGGGAGGAAGATTAGTTTCTTGGCTAAGAAATAAATAGGATTGCACTTCATAGATATGAAAGAAAAAGTGTATGTAGTAGTGGAAAAAAATGAAGAAAATGTTGAAAGACATTGAGATATAATTCCTTGAACCTATTATCATTTATTGTGACAAAAAAAGTACTATAAGCATGTCAAAGAGTCAAGTAGTGCATTAAAAGAAAAAGCATATATCTATTGAGTATCACTTTTTGAGAGAGAAAGTTATATAGAAAGAGATCAGATTAGATTATGTTAGCACAAAGGAGAAGATAGTAAATATATTTGTAAAATCATTGGTGAAGGAAACGTTTAAGTATTTTAGAGGTATCCTTGGGGTTATTCTCCAACCTACTTCAGCCTAGATGATGTGAATATTTCATTATCCAAGATAGGAGAAGAGAACAATTCATTTACCTTGATTGGATGCTTGATGATTCCTCTATGGTAGAGTATCTATGCTTGAGTTGAGTCAGTAAGGACTCTTAGCATCAATATTCTTCTGTCTTTTTACACTAGAGTTTGAATAGATTTTTTGGAAATGATTTAACTTAAAGAATTAAAATAGTTATACCTTTTTCATTGATGTTAATGGGGAGAGATTTTGTGTCCATGAAAAACATCCTTTGATAACTATGTTTGGAAGAAAGAAGTATCACTATCCTTTGGGGGAGAGATGTGTATTTTCTTAGATATGTATTTAATTAATGAAGAAGATTTATGATAGATGTTGATGTACGGGGGAGATTAACGCCTTCCTTATGCATGTTGATTACTTTGTGAAGGATGGAATTCATGAGAAACATGAATGGGGGAGAAAAGGCAAACAAGGAAGAAGTATATTTGGTATTCTTTGAACTTGTATGTTTTTCATCTATTTTGCCATCAATGAAAAATGGGGATATTGTTAGCATGAATTTTGATAGTATTCCTATGGGGGAGCATATTATCATTGTTGGAGACATAATTTATATCTTATGTGTTACATTCATGACAGTGTTTCTCATTGATGTCAATATATTAGTTATTTTGTAAAGACTAGCAGAATAGTAGAGAAAGATTGGCTTTGTATGGTTTTAGGATTGAATATCAGCTTATGTGCACTTAGGATTATATTATAGAGTATGTCTAAATTCTATAGCTAAATATTACATAGAAATATGAAGAATAGACAGAGTTATGAAGATTTTATTCAAGGAACAAACAACATTTCTAGAAAGCGGTGTTGAGAACATGTGTTTCAACCTTGCGATCTTTTTCTAAAAAATTCCAAAATTTGTTTGTGGAAGTTTTCCACTTGTTTATATCTTGGATGTATAGAATACCAAAAGGTGCCCTGTCCATAGTAAAATATAGAAGGAGCATTTTTAGAGTATAGTTTGTTTGTTTTATGACTTTTAAGGGGGTCTAAACTAAGAGACAAAATCATGGACGAGATTACTATTTTAACATGGTTGTTTTTCCATCTTGGAAATGTAAATGTCAAAAATGGGTAACATGTGGCATGGTAGTTTTTCCCATGGTTTTGTAAAACCACAAGTGGTTTCCAAGTTGTAAAATTACTATAAAAGGAGGGCTTGGGGAGGTGTTTGTGTAATTGAGTTCAGTTTGTAAAACTAGGTGCTAGAAGGAGTCTCTCTGAATTTGAGTTGTGGTGATGGACTCCAGTAAGAACTTGCATTGCAAGTGTATTGTAATCATCTTTGTTTGATAATACATTGTGTGGGTTTTAGAGGGTGGGGTTTTTCTCCCATAAGGCTTTCACCATGATAATCATTGTGTTATGTGTTCATTATTATTTTGATTATATTATTATGCATTTCTTAAGATCTCTGCAATAGTTAGTTGAATTTGCATAACTGTCCTCTCAAGATTAGCATAGGAAGCATTTTCGCACACCTTTTCTTCCTTACAAGTGGTATCAAAGCCTAGCCAATTTTGGTTCTATTTTTTGGGTATAGGGTTTTTTGTGTTGATCAAGGTTTGAGTGGGAGCTTGTGCAAAGGTTTCATTTCTATGTTGTAGGATTGCAAAGATGGCAAGCATGTCAGGGAGAATTGATGCTGAAAAGTTTTCTAGCACAAACTTTGAGATGTGGAAGTTGAAGATGGAAGATCTATTAAATGATTGGGATATATGGGATGTGATTGATGAGAAGAATTTGAGGCCCACAAATTTGACTTTAGCCATACAGTATGATGTGATAGGAAGAAAAGCTAAAGGTCTCATTAGATTGTGTCTTGTAGACTCAATTTTGATTAATGTTATGAAGAACCTACCATGAAGAAGATTTGGAAGAAGCTAAGTGAGATTTATCAAGCTAAATTACTTGTAAACAAGATTTTCTTTAGGAAGAAGTTGTATTCCTCTAGAATGGAAGAAGGTGGAAAAATTTCTAAGCATTTGGAAAGCTTTGATATGTTGGTGACTTAGTTGACCTCAGTAGGGGTGCCAATGGATGAAGAAGAATGGTGTCAAATCTTTCTATGTTCATTTCTAGACTAATGGGATAACCTTTTTATGGCCATAGGGAGCACTTTAGTTGTCTTGAAGATGGAGGACATTATTGGTTCTCTACTTTCTAAGGAGATGAGAAGGAAGGTCTCTCTGAATGCCAAAGAGACTTTGAGTGTTTAGTGAACACCAAAAGAAAAAGGCAAGAACAAATGTCAGCATGGCTATTCTAAGTCCAAGAATAAGGGGAGATCAAAATCTCTTAGTAAGTCCAAGGCAATCTGCTAGAATTGTGGAAAACATGGACACTTCCGAAAGGACTACAAAGAGGAGAAGAAAAAGAATAAGAAGAGGCAAGATTTTTATTTTGAGTCTGAAAAGGAAGATGGAGATGCTTTCATCGTAGCCTTGGCCACTAATGCAGGTGAAAATGCATGGTTAATAGACTCAGGTGGACCTTTCCACATGACTCCCAATAGAAACTGGTTTGGTAAGTATGAAAATTT
The DNA here is from genome assembly GCA_028749045.1 of Cupressus sempervirens. Lineage (NCBI taxonomy): Eukaryota > Viridiplantae > Streptophyta > Pinopsida > Cupressales > Cupressaceae > Cupressus > Cupressus sempervirens. The sequence continues at coordinate 333,779,051 of CM053792.1, forward strand.
TGATGGTGGTAAGGTGTATTTGGGTGATAACTCAGTTCTTGATATTGTTGGTCATGGAAGTATTCATGTGAAATTTTCTAATATTAGAATTAGAAGATTTGATGGTGTCTTGCATACCCCTAGACTAGCAAGAAATTTTTTATTTATTAGTAAGTAAATAGATGCGGGTGTGCATGTATAGTTTTCTAAAGTAGGTGTAAAAATGGTGAGAGGTGTTATGGTAATAGCAAGAGGAAGTAGATTGGGTATATTGTACTAGCTTGATGCATGCATAGTTGAGTGCAATAGTACTTCTAATAATATTGTGAAAAAGACTACTTAGTTGGAAAAGGAGAGGGTTTCTCTTTCAATAGATGGTTGTAGTTTTTGGGCACCCAAGGGTGCTCTGTCTACCGAATCAAAGTTGCCTTAAGAGAAGACCATGTTATGGCACCAAAGACTCGGCCACATAGGTGAGAAGGGGCTACAAACTTTGAAAAATAAGAACCTTGTTGATGGGTTGAATGATTGCAATCTTGAATTTGATCTTTGTGAGCATTCTATCTATGGTAAACAAAATTGCATTTAGTTTTAATCGAGTTCTCATAAGTCCTCATTTATTTTGGATCTAATCCATTCAGATGTATTTGGTCCAGTTGATGTTCTGTCTATTGGTAGATCAATTTATTATGTTTATTTTATTGATGATTTTAGTACAAGAACATGGGTTTATTTCCGTAGGAGTAAAGCTGAAGTTTTTGGTCATTTCAAAGAATTTAAAGCAATGGTTGAGTTGTAGTTTGGAAAGAAAATAAAATGTTTGAGTACTGATAATCATGGTGAATTCTACTCCAATGATTTTGACACATTTTGTAAATATTTTGGTATTAAAAGAGAAAATAAAACTCTGTATTCTCCATAGTAGAATGGAGTTGTAGAAAGAATGAATAAGACCCTGATGGAGAAGGCTAGAAGTATGCTAAGTGGTGCTAGACTAGAACAAAATTTTTGGGTTGAAGTCATAGCCACTACCTGCTACCTTATAAACAAGTCTCCTACATTAGCTCTTGTTAATAAGACACCAATGGAAGCATGGTCTAGCCACAAGATTTCACCTAGACATCTAAGAGTGTTTGGTTGCGAAGCATATGCTCATGCACCAAAGAAGAAGTGGACAAAACTAGATAATAAAGTTTTCAAATGTATATTAATCGGATATAGTTATGGTATGAAATGATACAAGCTTTGGAATCCTATTGAACAAAAGGTATTTTATTCAAGAAGTGTTATTTTTAGAGAAACTAAGCCTTCTTCTATTACAGTGCAACTGGAAAAAATAGAAGAAAAGAAATATGTGATTCAACTACCTGCTACACTAGAGAAAGTTGAATTGAGGCCTTTAGAAAGATAAGAAATTGAAGGGAGCTCTATGAGCTCTAAATCATCAAAGGAAGAAGAGGTACCTAAAGTTGAACCTGAACTAGATCTTGTTCAAAGATCTACTAGACAAAGGAAACCACCTAAAAGATATGGGTGTTCTCTTGATGATTGGAGATGCATATTTGAATTCAATGCTAATATTGATGAACAAAGATCTATACAAGAGGCTCTTGGTATGAATGATTCAAAGTTCTAGAAAATAGCCATGAATGAACAAATGGTAGCTCATAAGAAGAATCAAACATGGGACTGTGTACTATTGTCTTAAGGATGGAAGCCTGTTGGTTGTAAATGGGTGTTGAAAAGGAAGATGGATTCAGATGGAATCATTGAGAAGTATAAAGCACATTTGGTTGCAAAAAGTTACTCTCATGTTGAGGGAGTAGATTATGATGAGATTTTTTCTCTAGTAGCCAAAATGGCATCCATTGGATTGTTCCTTTATATTGCAATAGCTTATGATCTAGAGATTGAGAAAATGGATATGAAAACTACTTTCCTTCATGGAGATTTGGAGGAAGAAATTTACATGTCACAGCTAGAGCACTATTTGGTAAAAGGTAAAAGTCATTTGGTCAATAAATTGAACAAATCCTTGTATTGTCTAAAATACAGTCCTAGGATGTGGTACCAGAAGCTTGATACATATGTATTGAGTTTGGGATTTGTTCGATCTAAATCTAATCACTATATATATTTCAAATTTGATGGTGATGGTTTCCTAGTTATTGCCTTGTATGTCAATGACATGTTGCTTACTAGCAAAGGAAAAGGTTTGATTGCAGAGTTAAAACCTCAGCTCTCAATAAAGTTTGAAATGAAAGATCTTGGTGCAGCTAGGCACATTCTGGGAATGAGATTATAAGAGATAGATAGGATAGAAAGCTTTGGCTAGGCCAAAGTAAGTATGTTGGTACTATTCTAAAAAGGTTCAATATGAAGGATTCCAGACCATTGAGTGTTCCTGTTACAATAGGAATAGAGCTTTCTATTTCATAGTGTCCCACATCCCCATTGGAGATGGAAGAGATGACTCAAGTACTATATCAAAGTGTTGTTAGAAGTTTGATGTATGCCATGGTCTATACAAGACCAGACATTGCCCAAGCAATGGGAGTACTTTCCCATTATATGTCTAATCTAGGAAGAGCACATTGGGATGTAGTAAAAATAGTTTTCAGATACTTGCAGGTACCTTAGAGTACTTGATATGTTTTCATGGAATAGGAAAGGAGCATTCCTTAGATATTCAAGGCTATGTGGATTTAGACTGGCCCAGTGATATTGATAGTAGAAGATCCACTAGTGCATATGTGTTTAAATTATTTGGTGGTGCAATTAGTTGGATGAGCAAGCAATAGGTTGTGGTTTCCTTGTCCACTATTGAGGCAGAGTATATGATAGCTACGCATACCTACAAGGAAGCCATCTAGCTAAAGAGATTGTGTTTAGATATAGAGTTCAAATAGGGTGCAGTGAAAATTTATAGTGACAGTCCGAGTGCAATTTTCCTAGCAAGGAACCCAAAAATTCATGCCAAGACCAACCCCATTGATATACAATATCATTCTATGAGAGATATGGTTGAGGAGGGCAAGGTGAAGCTAGAAAATGTAGAGACCCTTTGGTGAATGTTGTTGATGCATTAACTAATCCCATGAGCATAGAGAAGTTTAGATGGTGTTCAGAGTCTATGGGCCTCTCGGTCCCTAGCAATTAAGTCCATGATATTTTGGATCCCCTAAATCTTGTAAGGTGTTTGACAAGTGGGAGAATGTTGAGAAAATGTCTCTCAACCTTGCAATCCTTTTCTAGAAAATTCCAAAATCTATTTGTGGAAGTTTTCCACTTGTTTATATCTTGGAAAAGAGTGTATAAAATACCAAAAGGTGTCCTATCCATAATAGAATATAGGAGGGCCATTTTTAGAGCATAGTTAGCTTTTTTTATGACTTTTATGGGGGCCTAAACTAAGAGACAAAATTATGGACGGGATTACTATTTTAACTTGGTTGTTTTTCAATCTTGGAAATGTAAATGTCAAAAATGGGTAGCATGTGGCATGGTAGTCTTGCCCATGGTTTTGTAAAACCACAAGTGGTTTTCAAGTTGTAAAATCACTATAAAAGGAGGGCTTGTGGAGGTGTTTGTGTAATTGAGTTCAATTTGCAAGACTCGGTGCTAGAAGGAGTCTCTTCGAGTTCGAGTTGTGGTGATGCGCTCTTGTAAGAACTTGCATTGCAAGTGTATTGTAATCATCTTAGTTTGATAATACATTGTGTCAATTTTAGAGGGTGGGGTTTTTCTCCTGGGAGGGTTTCCCCATGGAAATCATTGTGTTATGTGTTCATTGTTATTTTGATTATATTATTATGCATTTCTTGAGATCTCTACAATAGTTAGTTGAATTTGCATAACTGTCCTCTCAAGATTAGCATAGGAAGCATTTATGCACACCTTTTCTTCCTTACAATTGGGTACTATTGTTTGGATTTTATCTCCTAACAAAGATGGAATATAGTTGAGTGAGCTAAGAGGTATTTTTAAGACATATTGAAGATGGTTTTGTTAAGTTAGTATGAATAAATGTTCATAGTATGAAAGTTTATGAATATTTCGATCTAAAAGATTGATTGTAATCTTGAAGAGATGTAATATTGTAATGTAGCGTGTATTGTAATATCTTAAGATGGTCCTATATTATAATAGTAAATTGGGAAAGCCTCAAGTCCAACTCAATAAATTGTTTCAGGACTTGGTATGAAGGAAAGATGGTTTCCTTAGTTTTAATCATTAGTGAGATCATAAGTAATTATATAAGGTCATATCCTTGTAATATCTATTTTACAAGCTTGGCGTAAAAAATTGTGAAGATTGGAGAAGAGTTTTGTGTGGTTGAGATGTAATGAGATTACAAAGAATTGTATTTGGAAAGACAAGTTGTTGGTTGGAAATTTATTGTCTCACATTATATTATTTGGAAGGAATGGTATAGAGGCTATTTGGATAGAGGGTTTGGTGGTCTTCCTTTCAACTCCTGCCAAGGTTCAAATCTCCTAATAGGGATGCAAATTCTTCTAATAGGGACTCATATGTACTGATTGTTGAAATGAAGAAGATTGTCAAAGTATTGAAATGACAAGATTGATGAAACCTATCATGGAATAATCATTATTTTTTTTTTGATGTCAAGCCTGCTACTTGTTGGTGAGATAGTTGCTAATTTGGTCTAAATGCTATCATTTGATTGATTGCTGAAGAGGATTTGAAAAAAAAGGATAACAAGAGCACCTAGAGAAAGGTTGTGTTATATGGTATATAAAAGAATTACTAAGACCAAGTAAGACTTTGATGATACATTGTATATCTTATCTACTTAAGGATAAAATGAAAGGATACTTGAGAAAAGACAAGAAGAAGGATAAGCAAAGAGATGTGTCTTTCAAGCCTAACCAAGAAAACAAGTGGAAACCAAGAAATTCAATGTAGGCCAAGCTGAAAGTTAATTGTGATCGAGAAAATTTAGTAAGTGTTGAGAAAAAATAAATCTAGTAGGTGTTGAACAAAGGAGGTTTAATATGTTTTGAACACTATTAAGACATAGTGTATACTAAGAAACCTAGTGTTAATTGAGCATCAGAAGACAATTATTGCCATAAAATAGCATGTTATTGCCGAATCCTAGTAAAATGAGTTTGATCAAAGATTTGACAAATATAAGCTGACAAATTTGATTTCTTGAATTGTGTGAAGCGTGCAGAAGATAAGTATGATGTGCTGGTGGCATAGAATCCAAGATAAACTATTTGAAGAAAAATTTGAAGAGGATTGTAAGGGAAGTTTCTAGAATGGAACAAAATGGAAAAGAGGGTAGATTTGATGAATCTGACCTAACTCTAAGATGGATGATTATAGTGAAGTAGAAAAAGATCTAAATTAGTGTGAACCACATATACACAAGGAGTCTTGAGGTGTTTCTTCATTTGGTGGTCAAAGGAATGAACCTGCAATTGGCATGCTAAGCATGAAGGCTTAAGGAAGCTAAGGCTTGAAGGCTGAACAAGCTATTAGAGACAAAGGAGATTGAATGCCAAGTAGCATGGAGGATTGAATAAGAGATATGCAATCTACAAGTGAGTTTTTTTGTTATCAGATCAAGTCCTACAGTTACTTTCTAACAACTATATCAATTCGGATAAATCTCACTCCTAATAGGGTGATTGAGATCCTTTAATCAAGATCACATTTAATAGTGAGAATTGTAACCTTTAATAGGGTTGGCTCCTCACAGAGCTCACTTCAAAAAAGTGAAAATTGGTAGCATGTTACTGGTAGCTTTTCCCACATTAGGTTTCCACGTAAAATCCTTGTGTCAAATTGTGTGAATGGTTTTGTGGTATTTCATGTTTACATTTCTGTAAAGTTTATTTGACCTAAGACAATAATATACTATGGTTTGAGATATTGGATGATCAATGCATGTACATATATTTGTTAAGTACTGAAAAGTTTTATCTATGTATTTGGACCTTGGATAACTAGTTCACCCCCCCACCTCTCAATTATTGTAAACTATTCCAACAATTGGTATCAGAGTGTTTGGTGCTTGTAAAGGAAATAGTTTGAAGGTACTTGAAGCTAAAGATCAAGATATATAGAAAGGAGGTACCCAAGTTAAACAAGAAAAAATTTCCTAGATGGAAAAGTTTGATGAAGTTGAATATAAGACTTGGTGAAATTATGCATAGACAATTACCACCACTGAACATGTTGAAGTAGTTGGAGCCCTAACTACTGAACAACTTAAACACAAGAAAGAACACAATCAGACAATGTTGGAGATTGCATCTACCCTAAGTATTCAGAGTTTGAAGACATCAAAACATATATTAGTTATAAAGGAATGTGGAATGACCTGCATAAGATCTATGGAGGAGACCAGAATGTGCTAATAGCCAAAGCAGAAAGTTTAAGAGGAAAATTTGATGAAATGAGAATGCAAGAAGGTGAGACTATAGTTTAGTATTGTTCAAGAATCAAACATGTAAAAGCAATCAAATGAGAAAATGGAATTATTGAAGATGAGACTATGATCAAAAAATTGTTAAGAACCCTTTTGCCTATCTATGTTATTAGAGTCTCTGCTATACAAAAATGGGGTGTACTCTTAGTAGTGATCAACACTTGAAGGATTGGTTGGTAGACTCATTGCTTTTGAACTTTCAAATTTTGATAATTTTAAATATGAGAATATTGATTCTACTTTCAAAGCTAAGATGATACTCAAAGGACCTAAAGGAAAGAAAAAGGTCAAACATGTTGCTAGTGATAGTGACAGATGATGAAGATCTAGAAGAGCTAGAAGCACTTTTGGCTAGGATATTTCATAGAGGCAAAGGAAAATACAAAGGTAAGTTACCCATTCTATGCTTTAATTGTAATGAAGTTGGTCATATTGCAACAAGGTGTCCTGAGAAGAAAAACAACAAAAATGAAGAAAAATTCAGAGGTAGAAAAGATGAGAGTAACAAAGGCTATAAAGAAAAGGGAAAGAAATCTTGTTACATTGTTGAAGAAGAATCTAATGATGAATAAAATGATCATGGTGATGAAGTTGTGTATGTTTCTATGAAATAAGATTCATATGAAGATGAGGGAACTACATTAGTATCTTATGTAACCAAAAATGGAAGATGGATCATAGATTGTGGATGTGAAAGGACTTAACTATAATCTATTGAGTGTGTCATAATTGAATAGTTGAGGATACAAAGTTGAATTTGAGCACAAGAAGGCTAAGATCTATGATGTTGATGGATAACTCATTGGGAGTGGTGATCAAACTAGAGGTAATCTATTTTATCTTGACATGAATGAAGCTACTTGTCTTGTTGTACAATTTGATGATGTGTGGCTATGGCACAAAAGATTATGTCATGTAATTTTGACAACTTGGTTAGTATTAGTAAGATGAAAAGAGTCAAAGGTTTACCAAAACTAAAGAAACTTGATAATGTGATTTGTAAACAATGTCAGTTAAGCAAGATGACAAAGTCTAGTTTTAAGAGTAAGACTCATACTTCAAAAGAAATTTTGGAATTAGTTCATACTAATCTATGTGGACCAATTGATGTGCAAAGCTACAAAGGTGACAAGTATTTTATTATTATTTTTGATGATTACTCAAGAATGATGATAGTTATGTTTTGAGAGAAAATTTTGATTCTTTTAAAATGTTTAAGTGATGTTTGGCTAAAGTTGAAAAGGAAATTGGTAAAATTTTGAAATGTCTGAGATTTGACAAAGGTGGAGAGTTTACGTCAAATAAATCCAATAAATTCTGCAATGATAGAGGAATCAAAAGACAAACTTCTACACCTAGGTCCCCTCCACAAAATGGGATAGTTGAAAGGAGGAATAGGATTGTGATGGATTTTTTGAGAACATTGATGATAGAGAATAAAGTTATTTTAAAATACTAGAGAGAAGTTGTTAGTATAGTTGTTTATACCTTGAATCAAGTACAAGTCAAGAAAGGTACAAATTTCACACCTTATGAATTATGGTATGGATACTCACCCAATGTTAAATATTTTAAGGTATTTGAAAGCAAGTGTTACATTATCAAGGAAAATAGAAATGGTAAACTTGAATCAAAAAGTAAAAAAGGTATATTCCTAGGTTGTTCCACAAGAAGTAAAGCTTATAAGTGTTTAAATACTAACACTAACAAATTTGTGGAAAGTTCAAATGTAAAATTTGTTGAATATACAAAAATACATGAAGATGAACAAATGAAGGAACCTAAGAATTAAAAAACCTTGATGTACTACTATGAAGGCATGTATGCTAATATTAACTGTACTATGAACCATGCTACTAATCAAAAAGAATCAGTGATTGTTGAGTCACATAAAATGGATGTTAAGTTGCAGTCAGGAGCTGAGTTAAAGGAGCCAAGGTACATTCTGATGTCAAGATCAATTTACAAGAAAGGAATATCGAGTTACCTGATAGAGAAGTACATAGTGAACCTGAGATTGAACTTCATGAATGACCTATTGTTGAAAGAAGAACATAGCCAATATTATCAAAATATGTTAGAATACATCATCCTACCAAATAAATCATTGGAGAAAAAGAGTTTGGACAAATGACAAGGAATATATAAAGGAATGAAACATGTTTATTAAGCATTCCTGAACCTAAATTAGTGAAGGATGCATTAGAGAATGAGGACCAGAGTCAAGCCATGAAAGAAGAAATTAATCAAATTGAGAAGAACAAAACATAGACACTAGTACCAAGACTAGAGGACAAGAGTTATATTCGAACCAAGTGGGTGTATAGAAACAAATTGTATGAGAATAGTGAAGTAACAAGGAATAAGGAAAGGTTAGTCTACAAAGGTTATGCATAAGAAGAGGGAATTAACTATGGAGAGACATTTTCCCTAGTTGCAAGATTAGAAGGAGTAAGAAAACTACTTTCTTATTCTGCTTATAAAGGATTCAAAGTTTATCAAATGGATGTTAGGTCATCATTTATGGATGGTATACTAGAAGGGGAGGTTTACATTGAAAATCCTGAAGGATTTGTTTATCCAAATAATAAGAACACAGTGTGTAGATTGCACAAAACTTTATATGGTTTAAAGAAAACTCCCAGAGCATGGTACGAAAGACTGCACAAGTATCTTGTGAAGATTGATTTTGAGAAGACTAATGACAATAGAAATCTATACTTGAAGATGGAAGGAGGTAAAGGAATTTTACTAGGTGAAATATTTGTTGATGATATCATATTTGAAGGACAAAATACATTGTGTAATATATTTTCAAATGAAATGATGAAATAATTTGAGATGTCTATGTTTGGAGAAATAAAGTTCTTTGTTGGATTACAATTTTATCAGATAAAATATGCTATTTACATTACTCAGTCCAAGTATGTAAAGGAGATCTTGAAGACTTTTGGTATGGAAGATTGAAGACCGGTTAATACTCCCAAGCTGATAGGACATAAGCTATCCAAAACTGATGATTCTACTAAGGTAAATAAAACATTGTATATGTCTATGATTGGAAAATTACAATATGTAGTTCATAGAAGACCTGATATTGCACTAGTTGTTGGGATTGTTGCAAGATTTTTTGCAAATCCTAAGGAGAATTTATGAGATACTTGAAGGGTATAAAAGAATCTGGTCTATACTATAAGAAGAATGACAAGTTTGAATTGAGAGCCTATATAGATGTTAATTGGGTTCGAAACATTGATGACATGAATAGTACAATTGGTGGAGCATTGTTCATAGGAAAGATATTGGTTACTTGTACTAGCAAGAAATAGAATTGCATTTTGCAATCTACTATTGAAGTCAAATATGTGGCTACTATAGTGAATTGCACAAATGTGGTGTCTATCAAACAATTACTCAAATGAATGAAGGAAGGTGTTGGTGTTTGAAAACGTTACCAGTTTTCAATTATCCCACTGAGAAACTAACACATCTAGGGGCATCTAACTCCCATTTTCAACATGTCATTTCTGACACTAGGCCAAACTAAGGCTAGACCCTTCTTCTTCTTCAGGCTCTGCAAAACTTAGGCGGGTAGACCTATAGATTATTTATATGGTACCAGTTATCAAAGCATATTCCTTAATCTATTCAAAGTAGATAAAACCCTTATTTCTCCTAAAGACTCATGCAATAACATATATCCGCACTAGCTAAATGAAAATTCATGACATTCATAAGTTGAGTGAGGGCATTCTATTATAGCTCTTCAACATAAAATGTAAAGATCGTTTGATTAATAATGTTGATATCAACAAGACCCAAATATAAGCGACAAAACCTAGTGATCCTATCTCTAATCAGTGCCTTATCTATTGGGCAATTAAATGAATTATAACCATACATCTTCAAGAAATCTTAGACATATCTCTACATCAAGATCCCTGATCTATCTTTCACCTTATGAATAGACATCTGCTTCATATTTGAATCTCATACTCAGACAATCCTTTCATGAAATCAGTAAACCCTGTGATAAACACCAAGCAATTACATGGCTCTTTGTTCCATAAGCAAAACATTTTAATCACATACATCACTAAATGAGATGCAACCTAATCTATGGTCTTTGATCACAAACTAGAAAAGATTATAGATCCACAAATAGGAGATAAGATTCAAACTAAATTTGAAACCATTGCTGCTCTTTATTTGCTTTCCTTGAGACCAAATACATGAAATGTATAGAAAAGAACTCATAAATCACCTAACAGACCAGAACTATCTGCATAAAACATAAATGCTGCTCAATACAACAAAGAAATGTTGAAGAATGGTATCACAGTCTAGGAAACACTTCAAAACTGGACCTAGAATATGATTTCACAGTAGTGTGCAAATTTTCTCCCCAGAACTGGAACCTACCGATTTCTCAATGACAAAAACTGGAACCCTTACAATGATAGAAAGAAGAAAGAAATAGACAAAGGTGAATTCTCAGATTGAATCTACAATCGACATCTGCCCACTTGGAATTCAATCTTTTGCAACTGAAATCCTCTTCCATTTCTTTACCTATCTGAATCCGATTTGATTTCATCATTACACTCTAACTGATTTGCAAATATCTATTTTTGAATGATGAAAACCTCTTGCTTACCAAAATATCTGATTTGCATCAAAATGCAGATAAAACTTCATTCAACTAACTTAGAAATGCCCCAACTACATTTTCCTTGTCTTTTACCCACATTCAAGTGATTCCCATGCTAAAATCAAAACTAAACTCTGATACCTGAAATTGGTTGCAAAATAGGAACTTGGAAGAAAACCTCTTGTAGCAAGAACTAGTGGCATTCTATGCAAAATCTGACTGTAGAATCAAAAAGTTCATCCTCTTACGATTCCGACGATATATAACATCGCATATCAGGCCTCTTGAAAATGTCCAAAATCTCTATTTGAAAAATGACTCCTCTGGTAGAAACTCATGTCTACACTTTGAGATTTTAAATTTTTGAAAAATTTGATTCAATTCTAAAGTATAAACTTTTGAAAAATGTCTCACTTTAATTTAAAACATTTCAACATGCAACCATTTTGTAAAAAATAATTTAAAATAATTTTTTATTTTCTCTACATTTTCCCTTCCCCTTTGAATCTAGGGTCAACCTTCGGTTGACCAGGTGACATGAGTCAGTTCATGATTCATCCACCTCTACTTCATCTACCATGTCACCATCTACTCTGGGCCCAATGACACATGTCGAAATCTCGCTTTCCCGCATTTGTTAACTAGTGTGCATCTTATTTTTGCGGCGAAGCACCATCTGTCAGATCATGACATGTGTCACGATCTGAGCACCTCATGTCTCAACTTGCTCCTAATCGCCAACTGGGACCCATCGCCATGTGAGTTGACATGTGGCACTATTCTACTGGCCACCTGATTGCTTATCCATCTGTCACGTCAGCGCCACTTCACCATCGATTGGGGCCCCGCTTGCCACTTGTCAACTGCCTGCTTCCTCACATTATTTATCTTCCTCGCAACTTCATATTGCGAAATTGCTAATACCCTCGATTTTAGCCACATGTTAAAATCTCATTCAATCTCATCTTTTGGTGCCACAGTTGTACTTTCATTTAAATTTTTGCTTGTCTCGCTGACATCACTTGGGCCCCTTGCGTGTCACTCTAGCTTTTTCTTTGAAAAAGCACCATCTTGATGACAAGAAGCTAGTAATGTGAATTTGTATTTAAAGAGTTGAAAAAAATTCCCATGATGCATATGGGATAATAGCCCAGCATGTTTGCTCCATGCCGCTTTAGAAACGGGGCTCTCCTCCTATTATGGTGGCTATTCTCTTTAAACTTGGGCCCTTTTTTTAATTTGAGGCCTGGCTTAGAGCTTGGTAGATTCTATTCATGTCTGGGAAGCTTACTTTCATCTTGCCTGTGGTTGCCTTCTATTTGAATGTCGACTCCCCTGTTTTAAGATGTGGTTGCCTCCTTTAAACTGCATTGGGTTTCGTTTATGATGGCTTCGACTGTTGTGGCTGGGGCTTATTTTTAATGTCATGAGCTGTTTGAGTGTATTGCATGCATGTTTGGCTATATTTTTGCATTAGCCAGCTCCTCTAAAATGACTTCCTTACTTAAACATCTGCATGGAACTCCCTTTCTAAACCTCTAGAAACCACTTCAAATCTTCTCCCTAGCGTGGGACAGTGGTCTGCTCTATTCTTTTTTGTTGGCGTGAGTTTCCTCTAGCTCCCCTGCGAAATTCTCCTTTGAGATACCTCTACTCACGCAAGTATCTTTTAATATGGTAGATTTCTTATGTAGATCCCCTCTCTCAATTGTGTGAGGTTCTCTTTTTCTTGGTTTACGAGTTTGTTAAACTGTTGATTGACTTCCTTGTCAAAAAAAAATCGAGCCTCTGCTGCAAGTTTCTTCCTTCAAACTTGCCTGGGTTCTATTTCTTCTTTGCGTGAATTCCATGGAGTTGCTTTGAAAAGGCCATGTGAGACTGTTCTTTGTTTAGTGTAGAATGTCCTTTTTGTTTTTGACCGTGCTAGATTTGTTTTACTGGCCTCTGCTTCTTGCGTAGGGTCTTCCTTTAAACTGCTTCAACTTCTACCATTTCATCAGCTTCATTTGATGTCTGTCTCTCTACAATGGCTATTGCACACTCTTCGTGAAGCCTCTGCATTTGCTCTTCAAGTTCCTTAATATAAGGTGCCTTATCCTGTATAAAGTCACTTAGAACGGCAACAAAGTCCTAGAGCTTTTGCATGAAAATATATTTCTTCCCTGCAGATGCTAGAGAATTCTCAAGAATAGTTATGTTTGTCAAAGAAGTAGATAAGTTCTCATCTACTCTGTATAAATCAGTCGTGGTCCTTCCATGAACCTTGGAAAGAAATTGAATCCCCAATTTAGGATCTGATTTTGGTTCCATCAATGCATCCAAGCCTCCTTTCTTTAGAACAACATGAAATGTCCCATCGAAGAACTACTCGGCAAGTTGCTCATTCTCATTTTGAACTTGGTGATAATCTGTTTGCAACTCACTCATTTTGCTCTGGAGATGAGATAACTCCTCATTCAATTGTTTATCTAGCGCATGAAAGTTTGCATCATGTTTCGAGTGCACTATGTGAGCAAGTTCGTGTAGTAAAGCTTTCTTAATGCTCTCATACTTCCCGAAGCCCTTAAGATCATCTGTTCTTAGTTGTACTGATATTTCCTCTCCATGATTCTGATGAAGTATTTCCTACAAATCCAAGTGCATGTGCTCTCTACAATGATGATTCTTGACATTGCTGATGTGATATCTAATCTTGGCAAGGAATATCTAAGCCACCATGCGGAGCTTGGGTATCTCCATAATATGACCATATATTGATTACTTTACTCACAAGTGAAATAACAACATCGTCTAAAACACCTTACAGTATAGACATTATATCTCCATAGTAATTGACTTGAGATATGCTATGAGAAATATCTGATGTCATAAAAATGTATTGAGGTAGTAATTTTCCAATATTAGTGATAGTTTCACTATTAACCACCAATAGATGAATCTCACACATGTGGTCCTAGATGATTGTGTGTGGCCAACAAGCTCAACTATTATTTTCTGCAATCAATGAAAAGCTTCCTCCTACCATCTTCTCCAAGAGACCATAGATACTTTAAAATATGCTGATCTGACTTGGGGTGAGCTAGATAGCATAAACCCTTCAGGATTTAATTCCGAGCTTCTCAAATGTGGCTAGTATTTTCTAGAACACCAATATACCTTATCAATCTAATACCATTTAGTCAGGCCCCAAAGTGGGTTCGGCTTAAAAAAAATTCGTTTTTGAACAACTGAATTGTCAAACTGCCCTGTTAACCTTTTAATATCCACTGGAATTGATTTTGATCATTGATTGATCATTAAAATCTCATTTTATCATTTTCTGCAAATTGTCATTTTTGTGCCAGGAGGTCTGTTGACTAGCCTTAAAACTTGATCCAAATAGATAACTAGGCTTTGAAACCTAGGATACTGATTCTCTCTTTTGCACACTTTTATCCTGTTAGATCTCATCTTACGAAGAATTCCCAGTCAAAAGATATTTTCTGTCAAAATTGCCTTCTCAGAATTACCTGCAAGTAAACAAGTCAGAAAACAACAAACTGGGTTCAGATTTTGCCTTGAAAACTGGGGAAATGAGCACATGGGGAAACAAAAACTGGGGCACTAGTTCTCTGTCATGAGAACATTATGGATCTATGATTTGGGCTCATGATGAATAACAAAACGCAAATGGAAGACACTCAAAGTAGGCTACTCAGATTTTGCAGATTGGAACGATGGTAAGATGGTGATTTTGGCAAACAAAATTAACCTGGAAAAGCGTACAAATGGATTCGTCATAACTTACAAACTGGCACACTTAAATTATCTTCAGAGTACAACATAGTGGTACAATCCATTTGATCTAGGCAATCACGGATCTCAAGTTATAATGTCACGAACAGGGGTTCCAATCAATTTGCAAATGCTGACACCAGTGAAAAGATATAAATTGTGCTTGGAATCACGTTTGAAAACTAATCAAATGGATTTATCATAAGGTGAAACTTGAAACATAACAAGTCTCTGACATTTATAATGCAACACAAAAGGAAAATTAGGATTCGAGTCAACTGGTCAAATGTTATAACACATCAAACAGGGCTTCCTAGAATTTAGAATTAATTGTAAAAGCATGAAAATAGTAACTGACTAAATTTGAGGGGTTCAAAATCTAATCAAATGGACTCAAAAAAACTTGAAATCTGAAACATATGTTCTTGGGTATGGACACTAGATATTCCCAAAGCGGTAAGTCATTAAAAATTTCTGGGTGCGAGATATTCAATAGCAAACACAACATCATATCACTGTTTGACACTTGGGAAAAAAATGCAAATTTGACAATTGCTTAAAACAAGACTTCACGAGATGAGTCAGAATGATGATTTGACTTCATGGAACACTTAAACAAGTTGAATACAAGGTGTTAGAAACATTAAACACCTCACGGGCCTCAAGGCTACAATCGGGTATAATCTCATCAAAAAGCATTTATAGGGCTTAACTTCTTCAGTAGTGCTAAAAATTGACTGTGCAATTTTTAGCGCCAATAGAAGGAATAATTGAACTGAAGAATCTAAAATTCTACTCACAAGCTACTAAGAAACCTTCTTGTTTCCCAAGCACACACTTAGCTACTAGCTTTGCTAAACTTTGTTCCTCTCAACTACTCCATGTTGAACTCCATGCAAAATGAATATGAATTAAGACACCAAAGACCAACTTATACTAAACTAAGACATAGGTTAATCTAGTAAGCTAAATTAAATAAATACTCACATTAAATACAATGTCAAGCCTCAAGTTAGCTTGGCAATAGACATTAAATACATGAAATAATTAAATGCTTAGGACAAGCCCCAAGTTTAGAATGCATATCTAACTCATATGACAACTAAAGAGTATGAACCCTTAGGCATAGGTCCATGTGCCACCTAATGATCCAAATCTAAGAGCTCAAATGCCAACTACCTTATATCGAAGCTCAAGAAAATAATCTCCAAGGTCTGCCAATAAATCAGGAGCACACGACAAACAATCACCAAAATAGCTCTAACTCCAAGATGATTACTCTAAATGTGATGTGCAATTAGGATAAGGTCACCTAATATGCCTCAAACACACCCGAACTACACACACCATAACTCCACATATCCAAGCACAAAACCCCTGTATACAAGATTGTTGGCTATCTCAGGATGCTTTTACTTCATGTGTGTTATTTTTTATCTATAAGTTTACTACTTTACATTTTAGTTATTGCATATTGGTGAGATAATTGGAATTAAAACAAATCTTGATCAAATTGAAATGTATTCTATTGGTTTATGATTAGAAATTTAAATAACTATGAAATTTGCGTGCTACTAATCCCCTCACTCTCTATACCTAACTTGAATCTTTCCAATAATTGGTATCAAAGCATTGGTTCTTTAGATGAAAGTTTAATAGCTTGAGAGTAGATTTGGGATAATGGAAAATTACAAGTATCAAAAGCAATTAGAGGAAGGACTAGAGAATGCTAATGACTAGATGCAAGATCTGGAGAAAAAATTGAAAACTACTCTTGCCAAAAAGAAGGAATTGTCAGAAAAATTATAAATAAGCTTTGATAGTCTCAAACAATTATCTAAAGGAAGTGTCAACTCTGAGGAATTTGATGTTTCTATCACATATATATTGAGACATAATATTGAACTATTTGAAGAGATTAGTCAAATGAAGAAAGAATGAGAAGGTAAAACCATAAGAATGACATACGTTTTAGAAAAGATGAGAGTTGTTGAAAATGCTAAAGAAATCCTTGAATCTGAGAAGAGAAATGTTGAAGAAATAAATATAGATAGAGATTCACTCAAATTACATATGATTTCCAATACTCTTTCTTTAAATATTTCCTAGTGTTTGACCCATAAAATAGGATTTCTTGACACTAATTCATTACACCATATTATCATGGCATAGTGCCCATGCCTCGATATCATTAGGTCATCATCAATATTCAGTAGAACTTTATTTAAATCCAACATAATATGTTGAAAAGAGGAACTACTTCCCTATCCCTTTGAAAAAATTAAAAATTAAAAAAGAAGTTGAAGCTCCAAACATGGATAAAATGTTAGAATTTATAAGCCCAAGCCTACAACATTGTGGTAAATTGTAAGACTCTAAATTTGGAGGTCTTGGGTTCGAGTCTACTTGAGCTTAACATATAATAATAATTAATCCCAAAAAATCATAATAATAAATACACTCTAGGCTTTGGCTCATTGTCTATAAAAAAAAAATTTACATGACAACACCAATGACATGATCATGCAAAAATTTTAGAATAGCTTATGAAGGATTTTCTTTTATTGTGATATTTATGTTTGTGTGTCCTTAAACTTGTATTTACTTTATTGACATTAAGAGTATTTATTTGATAATTTAAATATTTATTAATTTAAGAATTTAAATATACTGTTAAAATTGTTTTCTTTTACTAAATTTTAGAAAATGATTTTAATTCTATAAATTCTATGTTTAAGCCATCAACTACCTTATCTACTAATTCAATTTTGTTTCATTCTCAATATATATGATTAATTTTTATGTGACTAAAATATTTAAGCAATCATGCAACTCTTTCTAAGCTTATGTTTAATCTCTACTTAGAAGTATTACATCTTCTTAATCAATTATTTTTATTTTTGAATCACTACCTTAACATCTAGAAAAGAAATTGCCTTTGTAACTGCCCTCTACAACCTTTTTGTCCTCTCCAACTTCATGCCCTCTCAGTCTTGGGAGGAATGGATCCCCTCTCCACCTCTACCTCCCTCACACACCCCCCCACCCCCCTCCACTAGATCTGGGACCCATCTACCCAAATTCAGATATGGTTTCAAAATCTCAAAATGGTCGCCTCCTCCTTTGTGAGGACAATTCTTTTCTAACAAAACCTAGAGCCATTCTTGATGACTATGCTTGCTTGGGCCCCAGGCCCTTGCGTGGTCCCATGATTAAGCAAATCCCAAAGTAAAACTGGTTGGGGGTTGTTGTTGAATCCAAGACTCTTGTGACTCTGGTGCTAAACCCACATTCTCTTTAGGACCCATTAGACCCCTAATTTCCCTACCTGATTCTATGGTGGACATGATTTCCTCAGGGTTTACCCTATGCCTTGTAAGAAATTTTATTTATTTCCAACCTACGGTGGATATAAAAAAGTGGAAACTCATAGGCTTTGTCTCCATCTCCATGATGATTGGGACCCTCTTCGTATTCAACTTCATGGCTGAAAATAATGAGTATGCAATCATGGCTACATCTTGGAACTTTGGCAAATATCACTTGATGTTGGCAAAATGGAAGTCAGGTTTTAACCCAAAGAGAGACCTTTACAAATCTGCCCAGGTCTGGATCCACTTACCTGGGCTCCCCATTGAATTCTGCTGTGAATGCATTTTTAGATGGATTGGAAGCTCCTTTGGGTAGTTCATAAAGATGGATTCAATGACTGGCTCAAAGATCAAACTGGGCTTTGCTAGGAACTATGTGAATGTGGGATAGAACAAACCCTTACCAACTACAGTAGACCTAATGTCTAAATGGGGAACTTGGTCACAATCCTTAGTATATGAGAATTTTTCTCCTTTCTACCAAAAATGCAACAACTTTGGTCATCTTTTTGTGGAGGGTGACCGCAAGAAGTTGGGTCAAAATTTTGCAGAAGTCAAATCCACGAAATTGTACTTCTCAGAAACAAGTACCTAATTTTGCTAGAATTAGGTACCTATTTCTAAATTCATGCTTCAGGCACCTGAGCTAGGATTTAGAAATTGGGTACCTAATTTTTAAAACTCGGATTGGGTGCTTGAGGTGCTTAAAAGTTGGGCACCTGATTACTTTATAAATTGGGTAACCAATTTGCTTCAAATAGGGTACCTAATTTCAAAAACTAATATAAACCCAATTTTGGCATTTTTGAAATCATTTTCATGACTTCAAAAATGGGAGCCCAATTAGAGACAAATACAAGAGCCTGATTTTCAGTTTAACCGACCACCCCATGTTGCTAGTCTTCGATATACTAGGTACTTTAATATGTTTTGTACTATTTTACTTTTTTTTTTCAATTTTAGATTTTATATGTACATTAATTTATTTATTTATTTTAGTTTTAATATACGTAAAATTGTAAATTTACATTGTTAATAGATTATTGTATCTATTAATTAAAATATAGTTTTGTAAATGTTCATTTAAAAAATTATTATTTTAGATGTTTTGAAATGTATTTAATTTACGTATTTATTACAATGTTGAATAATTAGATTAGATGTAAATTCATTGTTTAAACATGTAATTACAAATAAATATAACCTCGACCTAGAACCATATAACCTCAACCTAACCATATAGTTATGTACAATAAAACCCTAAACATATATAACTATGTACTTAATCACATAACACCCCGCCAAGGGATCCAAACAAAAAACTTAGTATTTAATGATTTTACTTAAATTGTATTGTCCTTTGTTTAATGGATCCAAAATGGATGATGTAAACTATTTTAGAAATGTATATTCTTTCAACCTTTCATACCCTATGACATGTACAGTGAATGATTGTGCATTCTGAATTAATTTGCCAAGTGGCATTCGAAACAAATGTATATTATTTAAATGGACTGAACTCAAGTAGTTATTCTTTCATGTGGATGTGTTATTTATTTTACTTTTAGTACTTATAATTATTTAAAAATTGAATGTAAATGTGCTCATTAAGGAATGTAATCTCTTATGTTTTCTATAAATGTAAATTATTGTATGTATGTTATTGCTTGCTTAGTAAAACTTTTGATTAGTTATTTGGATCCCTTGGCTGGGCGTCATTTAGGATTATATATAATCTCAATTTTAACCAAAGCTCTAATCATAACCCTTACTGTCATCCTAACCATAATCTTAATTTGCTAAAACCTACACCAGGTAATATATAAATAATTAAATAACTAGATCCTAAGAACTAAGTACTAATTTTATAAATGTCAAACCATAATCGTAACCTTATTTATGATAAACTAAATTTATTCTAGAGGAGCATCATATCTACATCTACATGTCATACATGTGAATCTAAAAACATTTACATATCTAATTACATCATTTATTACATAGGAAGGATTTAAAATTTTCATTATATTATCTATGCATATCATATAGAGATATGTCATTTACTACATCCATCATAGATAATCAAGAAGGGTACTTAGGTAAATTTATATATAACACTATATTATAAGAAAAGAAAAACACCATATAGGAGCATCTCATGTATAAACTAAAAGAATTTACCAGGACACACGTAATGAGATCAAATAATATTTGTAAGATTCATTGCATATACTATCAATGTATGGGGGTAATATAATCAAAATATCAAAAAATGAGTGATATCAAAGCATTATATCTTAATATAACACTAAAATAAACTAAACCATGGGTAACCCTAAACCAAATTGAATATCAAACTATATTGAAAGGTAACCCTAGCCCTTATCTAATTAATATTATAATTATAAAACAAATTAAATTAAACCATGATCATAAACCTAATTATATATCCCAACTTAACAGTACAAACCAAATTTAACCTTGAATCCTTTTCCCAACCATTAACCAAATTAAACCCTTACCCTAAGATTGAACCAAGTTAAACGTTGACTTTAAGACTAAACCAAATCACCCTAAACTTAAACCTAACTCAATAATATATTCAACACTTTAAAACAAAATTTAAACCTAACCTTTTTTAATTAATGTTGGTTTTTAATCTAAAAGCTCTAACTATAATTCTATATCTAAAACCAAATTTAGCACTTTAAAACTTAATTCAATTTATTAACTCTTTTCCTAATTGAAACCTAAGCATAAACCTAATCAAATAGTAAACCAAATTGAACCCTAATCCTAAAACTAATTAAACATTGATATCGAGGTCTCAAAATGATACATCATAAAAAAAATTAGAAGAGAAGAACAAATCAAGCATCTAATTAAATAACCCTCCCTCACCATCAAGAGGTGGAGGTGGAAAGTCAGTGTGAGTAGGAGGGACTACACCCTTGGATGCCTAAGAATATATCTAGAGAAGTGAATAACTTGTCTTTCCACTAGATGCCTAAACCTTAATATCCTAAGTGTGTATTCATCATAATAGTAAACCTTGCTAGCTCAGATGACCACCTATGTCTAGACTATCACCTGGTACTATGCTACTCTCAATATTCTCTAGAGTCCTCTAATGGCATCTTCTTATGTGGGCTCTCCTTTGGCTTCCTGCTCTAGAGGCCCATGAAAAAACATCAAAAATTTAATATTAAAATAATAATTTTAAAAAAGGGGCATTGATTCATTAATTAATCCTAACATAATTAATCAAATCAAGTTTTTAAATCCTATGGCTAGAACTATTAATTAAATGCATTAACTAAAATGATCAATTATCCATATCATCACTAATGGAAAATGAAATTAATTCCCACCAATAAAGCTTAATCATGTATTGATCAATCAAGGATTCAACCTCCACCACTCATGGAGAATGAATCCAAACCATTGAACTCCCAAAGATTTCTATAAATGTGTCATCAACTCAAGCTTTTGAGATATCTACATGTTTTGTAATAAGGTTATGCAAATCATTCTAGGTGATTTGCAAGTGCTTCTGAGTGAATTATGGGCATTTTCAAGAGCTAATCCATATTACAAGATCATAATCTCATTACACTTTATAGCTTTCTAGCATCATGTAGGGTTTATTTAGTGTGACTTCAGTTCACATGATTACATCCATTTTATGATTGCATGTACCTAATTTACAAAATATTAAACCTTGACATTAACTTTTAAATTCTAATTATGTCAAGTTAGAACCCTTATCCTAAAGCTTTATATCCTAAATTCTTAACCCTTGGACTAAATAAGTTATCCTAAATGGTAAACCTTTATCCTGAAAATAATCATAAATGCTAAGCCCTTCTCCTAATTCTAAATAAAAATATTAAGCTTAAATGTTAAACCCTAATCTTTACCTTAACTATGATTTACATGTATAAGGTTAGGGTTTAACATTTAACATTTAAGATTAGGATCTAGTATTAGGATTTGTATTCAATTCCAGAATATAAATAGGATCTAAACTATTATAATTTAGATTTTATAAGTATATTTAGATTTATGATTAAGGTTTATAATTAAGATTTATGATTAAGGTTTATAATTAAGGTTTATATCCAACAACTCATTAAAACACCTTAAGAAAAATGATAATTTATGAAGTTTAAGTATTTATGATTAGAATTAGGATTATGATATGGTTAGGGATAGGGTTCATGTATTAGATCATTAGGACATGATCTAGACTTATAGTTTGCATTAAAAAGCGGATAATATTTAGGATTCAAACTATAATCATAAATAATTTAATCAAATCATAATTCTATCTCTAAGCTTTCATTCTAATTGTAACCTTAACTCTCATCCTAATGCCATCTATTATATATCCTTTAAACAATAGGACCATAATAAATATCTCAAACCTAAATATAATTCTAACTAAAACCATAATCCTAGGTAAGTTCCCTAACATTAAATGACCATAATCATTATAATAATCTTAAGCTTAGCCATCATGAAACTATAAACATAACAAAACTGTAAACCATAGCCTTGCCATAATCTTAACTTTGTTTGACTTAACTTTGTGTAAATTCGGTATTTAATGTTCAATTTGACTTAAGTGTTTAACTTTATTTATTTAATTGATATGATTTTAATAAAGATATGTGAATTTGTATATCTAGTTGATATTTTAGATTTAAATTTTATTAAATAGTAATTTTGTCATTTTTATGTTGTTTAAACATATATGAAGATTATATTTGATGGACCCGCCGCCACCCTCTCCCCCTCCCACACTCCTGCCTCCACCTCCACCTCTACCTCCACCTCCACCACCCACCGTAGATGAGCTCTATGAGACTATGAGGTATAACCTTAATGACCGCATGTGTGATATAGAGGATATTCGACATGAGACCTACCCCCCTCCTCACCTACTACATCTTGAAAATAGCATGAAAGGCATGATTCACTCCATACATCATTTAGATTCTGACATTGATTCATTTAGATCATGGAGGGAAAGCATGTGTGCCTTCTATTCCAATGGCTTATCATACAGATAGGTTCATAACCTCAATATAGGTAAAGGGAATTTTAAAAGTTATTTTTTAAACCCTAAGATGGGTGGGGAAATTAATGAGAAGAAGCCTCACATTTCCATCAGGTGGTGTACACATCCACGTATAGTAGCACATTTTTGGGACACAAGCTAACCATGAGGTGCCCATGTACTTCCTTAGGAAGCTATGGGCTGAGTTTGAGTTGGGTTTGAAACCCAATTATTTTGATATGAAAGCATTTCAGGGGGTTGGTGGAGGGATGCCTCAAAATAGGCCTCGGGCAAAGTTGAGTGATAGAACAAGAAACCACAGGCGAGCTCAGCCCCTTATACCTCTTCCTGTGCCTATTGTGCCTGCTCCTCACCATCATCAAGTAGTTTCATCTTCTCTTACCCATTTGAGTACCCTTTTAGGCAATTTAGTACAATAATGGATGTAGGTGGCACATACTCCTCCACTTGGACATATTTGTACTAGTTGTGGAGCCATATGCACATGCCCCTAGAGTGATCCTAATGTAGCACATGATGACCATTATGCTAAGGGTGTTGATTGATGATGATGTATATGATGCCCATGGTGATGGTAGTGATGAGATAGATGTGTCATCATTTTTTGACCACATGCAGCAAGGAGAGCCTAGAGAGAGTCAAGAGCAGTAGGTAAAATTTTAATTTTAATTAAAATATAAAGTACATATAATTATTTAGTTTCTACATACATGTGTAACTATATTAACCATATTAATTTGTACTTTTGAAATAACAGAGGATAGATGATACTATTCCTCCTAGGAGGTAGTATACTCTTTTTCTGAAACCTACAGACGTTGGCATCCCTTATACAGTATGCACTTTGAATTGCACTATAAAAATGTACATTCAAACTTGAATTTAATAACATGTGCTCATATGTTCTTTTTATCTGATTTTGTAGGGATTGTCCGCAGCTACATAGTTTGATGTTAGTACAGATCCTGCTCCAGTTACCACTAAGGCACAACCTCAAATACATACAGTATGAACTTTTGACAGAAGATAAATAATGTGTACTATTAAATTATGTATGTACATTGTTATTAACTTATAATCTAAACAATTTTGACTCACATGTATATATATTTTATGTGTTTTGATTTTATGAACAAGAGCCATATCGTACTCATCCATATAGGCCTTGATATAGTCTATTTTTGACTCCATCTTATGATCATCGTGCTAGCATACCTGTAGACACATCTATGACATTGGTTACTACTCAGGTATGATATATATACATGTTAAATTTATAGTGTATAAAAAATGTAGTGTACAAATTATGTACCATTTAGTTTGCATACTTTGTAATTATTCATGTATATATAATTTTGACTAAACATTTATGTATCCATAATTTTAGGACTATGTCACCATGAGTGTTGCTAAGAGCATAGGACTTAGCTAGATGGAGGTACCTACATCATCATTTCAGGTCAGTATTGTGATTTATGTACATAATGTATAGTTCATTATGCTCTAAAATCAAATTTTAAAAATCTATGTATTGTAATTACAAGACCTCACCATTGCTGCATTTGGTAGTTTTCACAGTGCGCCTCCTCCCGTTATTGAGGGACACCCGTCTCATGTGGTATTTATTTTATTATGTAGTGAATATTTAATTTATTTGCAAGCTAGGCTTTGAAACTCATTTCAATTAAGCATGTACATGATGAGACGTGCCTCATGTTACATAGGGTGATCCATCTACCTCACAGGGTGTCCCACATGATGAGACAACTCATATTACACATGATGATCGATCGAAGTCCTCTTCGTGTGGAGTAAAGAGGATATTCGATTAGATAGATTAGGTCTTGTTGGCACCTGTAGATTGTGTTTTTATGATGTATATTGTTTATGGTGTATACACTTTGTGTTAGGATAGTTAAAACTATATTATATATGTATTTTTTAACTACATAGATCATGTTATGATGTATGTTAGACCATGTACTATTTTTTTATGACTTCTTATCATGCTTGTGTATGTAGTATATATTATTATGTTTCATCATGTTTTAAGTATTCAAACCATTTTCTTTATTCCGACATATTTTACTCATGAACATATGACACATTTTATAAGTATATATGCTAGATGAACAATAATTTTAACTATTTATAGAGCATTAGTACCGATATAAAAAATATTATTGGATAAATATCACATCAAATTTATGCATTGAGATTCATACAAATAAAATTGACCTACTAGATTAAAAAATGTATGGATAACATGCCTAACAATGTATCATAAGTGATCTTAATGTGTTGTTTGGTAATGTAAGAGTCATTATTACCTAATAAGACATATTATATCCTAATAATATGCATTAAGACTTATTAGAACCTATAGAAATTATTATGACCTATTAGGACTCCTATGTCCCCTTAAGACACACATGTATGGATAACGTAACTAACAATGTATCATAAGTGATCTTAATGTGTTGTTTGGTAATGTAAGACTCATTATTAACTAACAATACCTATTATGTGCTAGTAATTATATCAATACCTATTATAAGCTATAATAGACATAATGAACTAGTAGGACTCCCTAGGTCCCCTTAACATATATATGGATAAAAATACTTAGAAATGTATCATAAGAGGTCCTTATGTGTCATTTGGTAATTTAAGACTCATTATTACCTAATAAGGCCTTTTCAGCCTACTAAGATATATTAAGACCTATTATTTAACCTATAGCACACATTATGACTTGGTAGGACTCCCTATCTCCCCTTAAGACCCATTAGGAACCCTTATAATCCATCAAAACCTCTTAGAAACCTCTTGGAAACCTCTTGGACTCTCTCACTTTCATTATCCTTCCCTCCCTCTCACTTAACATGGTTAACATGGTTAAACATACATGTCAATTATCAACATAACAATATCATATAATCAATACAATGAGTAATGATCTTTAAATTATCATGTACAAGTGACTTGTTTTTAATATTACAATCAATAGTAAGTTGAAACATCAAACAAACATTAATTTAACCATGTTTGAATGTAAAAATAATGGAACAAAATAGGAGGTCATTACTTAAATTGACAATTAATTTATAATTTATCAAGTGCATACCTTTAACTTTCAAATAGAAGTAAACTCTCATTTTTAAATTAGTTTGTACAACATACTTCACAATATATGTAAGGCAATTTCAATGATATATTTATAGAAGTGAACTCAAAATATAAAATTGGTTCAACACATCTCTTCAAACGAGGTCTTGTAAAATAAAATTGTACAACAAAAACACATGTTAATAAACACATAAATTAATATGAGGTATCTGAACTATATAAATATACGTGTAATTTGTATGTACTTGCTATGTGAAATTGCATAAGATGTTGATGTTCGATCCACTTTAACATCTAAATTTGCATAAATTGTAATTGACACTTGAATAAGAGGTATATATAAGTTCTCTAAATTGGTATTGACAACACAAACATACATGTAATTAAATTATGCATGGTACATTTATATATATATATATATATAATACAATAAAGAAAAAACTTACATGTGTTTGATTTAAATGTAGGCACCCCACTATACCATCTACATCCTCTCTCTTTTGCAATGCATCTATGATTGTCTCGTGCTCATCCATTGAAATTGTCCATAATACCTTATTGGCGGGTTGCCCTTTGTATCTTTCTAATTTGATATTTGTTGCCAAAACGAAATGAGAATAGTGTAAAATCTTCTTTTCAATTTGGTAGTCTTCAAATGCTAGCAAACCATTTCTTCTTGTTAGGTATCTACGTAGCCAGGTGCCAGCTACAATGACGAACCTAATTGGATACTCAAAACCATCATCGTCTACTTGATGATATGTCAATTTTTTCTTAGGTTCCACACATCTAGCTAGCCAATACTCAATCTATTCATCATTATCACTAGGTACAATAACAACATAAACATGTCCTACAAGGTAAGATAAAGTACAGAAACACTTTAATCACATGAGTGTACATATGAACATTATATAAATTGAAGCATGAGATCACAACGAAATCTAATTAAATTGTGCATACTAGGCTATATGAGGTCTGAAATAATATGACCATAGTCTTCTAATGCAAAAGTAACATTCTGGCCTTCATTTACTATATCATCTTGAAAATGCATGTTAGTAGGTACTAATGATTTTTTTTTCCAATCTTCAGCCCATTATGTATTCTCGCATTCTTCCCATTCACCTGTAAGACAAAACTGACAAAAATAAAACAAGTTCTCTAGTCCATATAGTCCAAGTGTTAGAATTTGAACTCCTAAATGAATGTCATTTAGCTGACCAACTAATTGTATCACAATCATATCTTGAAAGGATATTCTTCTCTTCAATTAGGTAGAAGAAACATTTGATTTTAGAGTTCTCATTTGATCCTATGTATAAATATTTGTTACACCATTCCACAATCTCATGTGCATTTTTGAATTTGGCTTTTTCGTCAAATTTTAATTGCTCTCTACTAAGGGTTCTCTTCACACATGCACCAGCACCATCATGTTCTCCTTTACCATGTCCAGCCTCAAAAAAATTCCACACATGTTGGATATTAGTTTGCCTATGTGTCCTACTCAACCAATAGAACATTCTGGCATTCTTGAATTTTCCTGTACAATTATTTGACCATATCCAATGTTGTGTCATTTGAATTTGTCTCTCTTTTAAATTATCATAAAAGACCTTGAAACAATATTGGACAAACTCAGATGAATGAAGTTTATTATCACTCATATAGAAATGATACTCTTTTACTATTTTTTTGATCCTCCTCTAGACTATCAGGTTCATGACTATAAACTATATGAACATAAATTGTTACTTGCACTGAGTTGTAATATTGTGGTGGTATCTCATCTTGCGGTGCAAGTGTGTAGTTCTCTGCAAAGTCAACAACTCAAAGTATAGTACCAATTGGAAATATATTCTTACATATGTGAAATTTTCCATCAAGCCATCTAGATATTGAGAGTGTTTAATATATTTTGGTATGATCACACTCTTAAACTCATCCATAAATGTATGACAACTAACTTTATCTATAACTAGATCACACCTTCTTCTAGTCTTCTCATTCTTTAATAGATATTCAATAGTTTTGAATCTTTTTACATCAACTAATTCTTGTCCAAAAGTAGTCAAAGCATTTTCATGCAAACATTCATCTAACAAAGAAAGATTGTCACACATATCACATGTACCAAAAATACATGCATTGGAAAGAAAGTATTGATTATTAGGTGGCTTACAAAACAAACCTGATATGAAATCCTTTATAGTTTGAGGTGGTATTTTTATACCACATTCCTGCAACATTTCTTTACTATGCATGGTACCACATATAGATCGAAATACATCATAATGGTAATGAAATTGAACATGGGTTTTACAACAACATGTGATTCTTTCCTTGTTAATCCTTACATACCATGGTTTAAACTTTTCAAAAGATCTTTGACTAATGGTAATAGTTAGTACCTTACCATCTACAAAAAATTTAAACAATTCAGTTTGAATCATGTCCAAAAGGTGTTTAGGATGTGGATCACGTATTTTTAACTCAACTCTCAATTTAAGAACATCTCTTGAATTGGTGATACTCTTGTATTATCATGCCAAAAATTTTCAACCAAACTTTTGACTTCACTAGTAAGTTTCATATCACATCTCAGGAGTCTACCACTAGAAGTCCACAAAATATTTGTTGGATCACATTCAAAGTTAACCCTTCTCTTTAAAGCTCTTTCTAAAGTCTTATGATTGACATTAAGATATCCACTTATGTTGCTAATCAATCTTTTGTCAGTTGTCGATTTGTTAACTAAAGTTGTTGTTATTTCTCGTCGTGCCACATTCTTATCTTTAGAGAAACTTCTCTTTCCAATAACATCAAAGACACTAGCAACAATGGATACAACTTATTTTAAAGACTCATTTTTATTTTTTGGTTTTGCATACATTCCTAACCTTCTCATTACTTTTCGCATTTTAGACATTTTAATTAGTTACAACATCAACTGACATTGAAACCAAAATTTCTTATTATGAAAAAATGTCTATATAATTTGTTCGCATGTGTCCTAATTTTTCTCCATGAAACCAATCCCTCAAGATTATCTAAAACATCATTAGGAAATTAAAAATTATGTTCAAACAATTTACTATCATTCTAACATTTTTGTTCAGTAGTTGGTGTTTCTATGTCTACATTCATGCAATTTTTATTTTCAACTGATATTTTGTTTTCATTGGTATTTGGGATTTCAATTTCATTTTCAAATTTTCTTGGTATTTCTTTTAGAGCATGCTTTTCAACTAAAGTTTGTTGTGTTGACAAATTATTCTTGTGAAGAAAATGTAAATCGTTTAAATTGTAACCGACTTCTAAAAAATCACCTATTTCATCACAAGAAAAAATTTGAGTGTTTGGAGACACACCTGTAGTGAGTGTTTAATTAAAATGTGCACTTGAATTTTCTTGCATTGGGTTCTCTTCTTTGGCCTCTTCATCCATCATGGTATCCTCAATGTCTTCCTCCTTTGAAACATTGTTCAAGTCTTTAATTCTTTGTCTTCTCTCTTGTTGACATTGTGCTTCATTCTCTTTATTTGTTGCAATCTCCTCATCTTTCAGAACTTTTAGTTTCTTCTTTCTTCATTTTTTTGATCCCATGTTTGCACCTATTTTGAATTTGAATCAATCGCTTGCAAATCGCAGAAGAGGACAAGAAAATGGAATATGTGTGACAGAAGTCACTGCTGTAGATCTGAAACTATTATTCAATCATTTTAATCATTGAAACTTGGCTTGTGGGGCAGCTTTTGGGGCCCAACGGATACATTAGAAATGGGTACCCAATTGCTTAAGAATCAAGTACTTGATTGCTTAAGAATCAGTTAACCGATTCTTAAGCAATCGGTTACCCATTTTATAAAAAATTGGGCAATGGTTAATAGGAATCGAGTACTCAATTTTTGAGTTACAAATCAGGTACTCAATTTGTGAAAGCTGGGTAGGAATTTGGAATTGCCGCATGTTTTGTATCGAGTTTTGCCTTGGGGAAAGGCATGGCATAGACTTGGTCCCACCAAGCCATGCCTTTGTGAACCATTTTTTTTCTAAGGCATTTAATCCACAATTTTAGAGATTGTCATAATTTTTATAGGGTCATCCCTATTGAATTTTTTGATGAAACAAAAACTCATTATAGGTCTTACTGTTCTGATTACAAAAGTGTAAATTTTATAGTATTATTAGTTTATTTGCTATTTTTCTATTATTTATTAATCAAAACTATCTCTTAAACATTAAAAAGTGACATTCACTAAAACTTTAATAACTTTTTTATTTTATAATTTTTGAAAAATTAATTTATGTCATCAATCTACATACAATTCTTTTGAGGTTTTAAAAAAAGATTTGAAAAAAGTATATTTTTGATCAAATTATAGTGTATGCATATGAGCGGTTTTAAAATTTTCCTTTATAGCCAATTAATAATTAATAATAATAAAATTAGTCAATAAAAAATTAAGGAAAAATATTGTAATCAATCTTAGGTGTATTAGGTAACTCCCTTTAAAATGATTTATGAAAATTCATTTATTTGTGTCAAATTTTGGTGTCCATACACGAGTGTGGTATGGTCCTAAAATAGACATTTTGAAAAGGTGGTTTTTAAAGATCCATACTAAATAAAAGATCTATCATATGGGTACACAAATAAATTACATATTCAAAAACTAGATTTCGAACACTAAAAATTTTATTTATGAAGTTTTTTTATATTCATTCTCTAAATGCCTCAAATTTTGACATCAATTGACAAAATTTTTGAAAAATAGGAAAAACATTTCCACTTTTTGGCCAAAAGTGAGACCCAACTTCTTGCACTTACCCTGGAGTGCCCAAAGAATGAGAAACTCAAGAACAAGGTATCTTCCCCAGGTGTGGAGGTGGCTAAGAGCTCAAAAATAGTTGAAAGAACTATTGTACCGACAACCCAGGAAAACACGAACCCAAGTGGTTCCATCAACACTTGCATGGGGGAGCCTCAACAAACTCGAATCCCTTGCTTGGGCAAGATCACAAGAACCTCGGTGAAAGAATACACTAGTGTGCAAGGTAAGGAGACGAATCATTTATTGAATGTTTTTGTTCAAGAAGAGGGGGCGATTGTTGACATATTGAACTTAGAACCGCATTTGAGTGATGGTATGTTGGATAAAGAAAGGATTTCTAAGAGGGTAGAGAGCTACTGCAGCCTACCTACTGACTTGGGGATGGGCCCATATCTTGATAATGGAACCCTTGTAGTCTCTATTCCTAGTATTGTGGAAGTATTTTCTCCTACCTCAGAGGGCCCAAGCCTTGATCTCATAAGCAATGTTGAATGGAAGGTCATGAAGAGGAAGATCAGGGGGGAATAGGGAAAATTTTGGATCAACTACGAGGATAGGGAGACCTCCGACCATGAACATCCATCAAAAGGAAATAGAAATGGATATTGCATAAGGGAAAAACAAAACCCTGAAGGAAACCCAGAACCACAAAAGATGAAGATCATATCTTAGAATGTGAGAGGGTTGAATAGCCCCAAGAAGTAGTTCAAAATCAAATAGAAAATCATTGAACTTAACACTAATATGATTCTTCTGCAGGAAGTTAAAATGACTGCGCATGTTTTTTCACAAGTGGCGAATTATATTTGGCCAAGTGCTAAATATACCTATAGTGCAACTAATGGAGCTTTTGGTGGTATTACTACAATGTGGAATCTTGATAAGGTTGTGGATGTGGATATTTCTTTTAGCACCCATTTTGTTGTCACAAACTTCACAACCCACTCTAGCAACTGGACTACTTTCAATTTTTATGCCCCTAATGCTCACAATGGTGGGCTTGCTATCTAAAATGATGCTACTACTATGGCAGATTCTATGAGACATGGGAAATTTTTGTGTATAGGAGACTTCAACACGCTATTGTACCCCTCTGAGAAATTAGGGAGATTGGAGGATTGTTTGAGAAGAAACAATCCAATTGACATTGAACTGCAAGGCTCTATTTTTACTTGGTCTAATAATAGAATGGGGAAAATTTTGATTCAAGTTAGGCTTCACAAGGCTCTAATCTCTTCAAGATGGGACATTCTCTAGCACATCTCCCTAAAGGTTTTACCAAGGACTATCTCGGATTATTTGATGATACTTCTCTCTTGGACTCAAAAGGCTACTAGGCAAAGGCCTTTTAGGTATGAGATCATGTGGCACTCGCACATTGAATTTAGGGATTGTATTGCATGATGGTGGAAGGATCCAATAAAAGGCACTGCCATGCTTTGTGTTGCTAGAAAGCTTGATAGAATCAGAAAGGAGGTGAAAGATTGGAGCAATATCTCATTTGGGATTTTATCCAAGGAAAAGAAGATTACAAAGAAAAAGTTGGAAGCCCTACATATGCAACTTGTGCAAAACAACATACAAATTAAGCAATAGCAGGAGGAGAGAAAGTGTAGAGATGAATGGAGAACCCTTCTAAATAGGTAGGAAGTTTTCTGGCAACAAAGATTTAGGATACAATGGTTGAAGGAGGGAGACAAAAATGCAATATTTTTTTACAAATCGACCTTGAGACAAAAAAAGAGAAACACTATGAATAGCTTGATGGATGATAATGACCACAAGGTCACTAAAATGGAATAGATAGAGGATAAAGTCAATTCCTATTTCCAGGAAATGTAAAACCCCCCAGTGGCCCAGGTTAACCGCAACATACAAAATGATATTATGAGGTCATTTCAATCAGTGATTGACAGTCAAATGAATGAAAAGATGACATGCAAGGTTCAAGAAGAGGGAGCTAGAAAGGTTGTTTTCAGTATGGATCAATATAGAGCTCCTGGTCCAGATGGGTTTCCTCCCACTTTCTTCTAGGAATTTTTGGACATTGTTACGTGTGATGTTATCCATGCTACTCATGACTTTGTCAAAATGCGATAGTTTCTGAAGGAACTCAACCAAACCTTCATTGTTCTCATTCCTAAGACAAAGGACCCTTGGAGACTGGAAGACTTCAAACCCATTAGCCTTTGTAACACAATTTACAAGGTTCTTGCTAAGGTTATGGTGAATCGCATCAAGCCTCTCCTAGAAAAATTTAGTGGACCCTTTCAGAGTGGCTTCATGCCTGGGAGGTAGATTCTTGATGCAGTTATAACCACCAATGAGGTGATACACTCTATGGAAAGGTCTAAGAACCTAGGTATGGCTCTTAAACTAGATATCTCCAAAGCTTATGATAAGGTCAGGTGTGAATTCCTCTTTTCTATTCTTCCCAAACTTGGGATTTAATGAGAAGGTTAATAGTATTATAAAAAATGTTATTACCTTTGTTACTTTCTCGATGATCACTAATGGAGCTCTTGGCAATTTTTTATCATCCTACTAAGGTCTTTTCCATGGTGACTCCCTATCTCCCTACCTTTTTATTATTGCAGTGAAAGTGCCAAGAAGAAATTTAGTGTCTTTGACTAACTCTGATAGAATCAAGGGCATTAAACTAGCCTCTCAGTGCCCCCCACAAATCATACATCAGTTTATGGATGACACCTTCGTATTTGGCATCTCCTCCATCCATGAAGCCAGAGAATGGAAAGTCACCCTGAATCAATATGTGTTGGTCTCTGGTCAATACATAAATTACCTAAAAAGGCAAAGTTTTTTTCTACAACACCATTACCAGCTTGAGAGATAAGTTGACAAGTATTCTTGGCTACCAGAAGGCATCCCTCTCAAATACATATTTTGGCCTACCACTCATAATTAAAGAAGTTCCCAACTAGTTTTGGAATGGCCTGGTTGAACGCTTTCAAAAAAGGCTAGCGGGCTAGAAAGGGGAAATCTTGAGTAATGTTGGGAAAATCCAGCTTCTCTCCACCTCCCTGCAAGGCATCCCAATGTATTTCCTATCCATTTTCAAAATCTCGAGCAGGTTTAGAGACATTATTGATAAAATCTAGCACAACTTCTTGTGGTCTGGAAATGAAGAGAAGTAAAGAATGAATTTGGTTAGCTAGGAGAAAGTCTATCAACCAAAAGCTCTTGGTGGTCTGAATTTAAGAGGAACATGAAACTTGAACAAGGCCCTATTAACCAAAATTGGTTGGAATTTGGTGAGCTCTTAAGGAAACTAGTGCAACATAATTAAGGCTAAATACCTCGGGGGATTGTCTCCTCACCAATTCCCTTGGGCATGTGATCTCCCCTAGGGCTCTAGGATCTAGAACAATATGGTTAATACTAGAAAGATCCTGAAAAAGGGGTGCCATTAGATTATAGGGAATGGTAATTCTATTGATTTCTAGGAGGATCAATGGATTCATGATAGTCCTTTCATGCACAGTAAGTTCCTACCTCTATGGGAGAAGTGCACTAGATTGTATGGCCCTAGAATTTGAAACTTCATCACCCTTGAAAGACAATCGGTCACTATCCAAAACCTTGAGCCTGTTGATTTGGGAATTTCTTGGGAGCTACATGACCTTCTTCATACCTATAGGATCCTCATTGATCTAGTTGAGGAATCTTTGGTGTGGAAACTCACACCCTTGAGAGATTTTATAGTTAAGTCTTCTTATCTACGCTTCATGGGGGAGATGGTTTCCCAGGCTAATTGGAAAAAAAGGCCTAGCACCCTTGGATCCTACCAAAGATAACTTTTTTCTAGTGGGCAACTTTGTATGGATCGATCCTCACCATTGATAACCTACAGTGTAGAGGGTGCCAACTCGCTAACTATTGTATTTTATTTCTTCAAGATGCAGAATCCATTCCACACCTGCTTATCCACTACCCCTTTTCCATAGTTGTCCCTATGGGAGGTCCAATGCTGTATGGAGAATGAATTGAAATACTTTATTCATTGGAATGGGCTGGTGGTGTATCCTTATCTTAGAAACTTATGGTTAATTATCCCCCCATATGTTATTTGGCATATCTGGAAGGAAAGGAACAATAGGATCTTTAAGGAACAAGCCAATACCAATGTGGGGGTGGCCCAACAACTTATTAGGCTAGTAAAAGAATGCAATGGGATCTGTTGTTGGAAACCCCACCCCCCTCCCTTGAATCCCCTAGGTGGTCTAGACATGAAATGGGCTTCGACATGGAATGTTGAATCGATCATGGCACAATTTGACAATTCTAAAGTCTTGGCTAGGAACAAGACGACATGGCTCCCTCCCCATCCATCTTGGTTCAAACTAAAACTTGACAATTCGGCCATGATGGGCAGCACCACAATAGGAGGTATCCTCCGTAATAGTACAAAAAATATGGTGGTCACCTATGCTGGTAACTATGGAGGCTCCAACAATGAAGTGGAAGCTATGGCACTCCTATGGGGCTAAGGATTGCAAGAGCTCGGGGGGTCAATAAGCTTGCCATCGAGGTGGATTTTATGCTTATCATTAAGGCCACTAAGGGAGAAGGATAGAGTAACTAGTCGATTAAACTCATAATTGAGGAAATTTGAAGGTTGTTGGAAGATTACCATGACATCCAAGTGGTGCACATATAGCAGGAAAGGAATGGCATGGTAGATGAGCTGGCCAAATTTGGCCATGGTGTTAGGGACTTGATGCAATGGGAGGATGTCAGAATATTGTTGGATCATCAACACAAGTGGTGATGGAAAGGGAGAATACTTTCAAAAATGTCATATGATGAACCAAAATAGGTGGCAAGCTATCTTTTTTCCACAAGGGCATGAGGACAAGACGATCCATAAAGGGCTTGTTAGAAAAGATAGTATGAGGATATCCATTAATGTTTCAATTGCTTGAATATTGATTACTGTTGTAAAAGGACATAGAGGGGGGATTTGGCGAGATATAGAAAATGGCCTACTAATAGTCATAATGACAACTTATTGTATTCCCGCACTAACTACAATAAG
This sequence comes from Cupressus sempervirens, assembly GCA_028749045.1. NCBI lineage: Eukaryota > Viridiplantae > Streptophyta > Pinopsida > Cupressales > Cupressaceae > Cupressus > Cupressus sempervirens. The sequence continues at coordinate 333,815,395 of CM053792.1, forward strand.
CATCAGTCATTTATGAAGGGAAAGAGCCATGAAGGATGGATTTTTATCTTTTGGGAAAATTTGTAGAATTATGATGACTATGCAATGCCTTTTCATTTTATCATTCAGGCTTCTTATTTTATATTTCATACTTGCAAAGAGGTTGTGTCGTCTGAAGATTTGGTTGTCAACTTGGGTGAAGACATGGGTGTTCGTGATCACATAGAACCAATTTGTGTGGAGAAGGGCATCCATAGTAGTGAGGCAGTGATGCTCTACTTGTAGAAAGGCGGCCTCTTATCGTATATGGAGGGAATGGGGAAGCCTGATGAGATTGTCTCGATGCATTTCTTCCAAACTTGGAAGGATAGAAAGGTGACTGTCAATGGTATGGAATTTGAAATCTCTAAGGAAACCATTGCAAGGACTGGAGATTTCACCATGGAAGGAAAGAAATGGCGAAGGCATGCTAAGGTTAATGAGGAGCCCAGTTTGTGGAAAATTTTCAAACTCAAGGAGGAACCAACGCAAATATGCAGAGAGATTTTCACAAGAAGCCCTCCCTAAGCCTTGGGACACCATCTACTATGCATTCATTGGAAGGTTCTATTTTTAAGGCTAGGAGAAAACATGAGGAGGGTAAAACTTTCTACCTTATCCACGAGGGGCTTATGACCAAGTTGTATATCCAACACCTAGCACAAAATCCACCTCTTTTGGTTAACTCTTTGGCCTCAGTGAACCCCAAAGTCTCCTTGGACCTTGGACTTGGGCCTAGCCATAAGAAGTTCAAGAAAACCCATGGCCCAAAAGTCAAAATGGACCCAGAAGCCAAAATCAGCCTCATCGAGTTGGACTCAGATACTAAGAAGGAGACACAAAGCACCAAGAGAACCAATAAGTACCTCCAATTAGATAAATTCAAGCCCTCCCTCTAAGAAAAAAAAAAGATTCCACATATGAGTCTTCTGATGGTGATGTCAAAGCCGCAAGAAAAAAGAGATTACCTCAATCTGCCCCTAGCCATCTCAACCCTTCTCATATCTTTGACACCCTGGAGGCTACTCCAGCTAGAAGTGGGGGGAAGACATCACTTCCCCTAGAAAAGAACTCAACAAAGACACTGGGAAGAAAGGGAAGCAGAGCCATAGTAAGGCCAAACTTGAAAGCCTGGAACATTCAATAATGGACCTAGTTGATAATCAAATTGGCATCTTCTAGTGATTTGAAATGTTGGTGGAGTTTTCCACCAAGGTCATGCACTCCGCAACCACAACCTAATACTTCATGTAAGTCAAGAAGGAGGAGAAGGATTTGGGCAAAGCTACTGAAACCACCCAATCCATCTATGGCTTTCTGGCGAAGGACTGGCTAAAGACCATCTTAGACAAACTGGTTAAGGGTGAGGGGGAGGATGCGGTCAGGGATGTTGTTGAGGAAAATGATGATAAGCAAGGGCAAGAAGAGAGCAATTAGCCCTAGTTCTAGTGTTTTGTATGTGTAGTTTTTTTATGCGTTGTATTTTGAACTTGATACCCCATGGGGTCTTAGCTTTTAAGATTATGTTGATTAAGAGCACCATTTTGTATAGGAGTTGCTGTTACATCTTAGAGTCTTTAATGGATATTAGTCTAAGGTACGATAGTACTATTAATCATGTTGTCGACAAATTTTGTTTTTTGAAGTTTAAAAATAGCATAAGATGGACAATTGGGAGGTTACCTCTGACTGATTGTTCTGCTGATTGTTCAGCCTATTTGTTACTTGGGGTCAACCCCCGTTCTTTTTTGGTTCCTGGGACATCAGTTAAACACGTAATAAGATCCTGGGACCACTAGAAGCAATACATATTTTGTGGTCTTCCGGGCACTCGAAGCGCTCAGATTCATTGCATACGGCCGCTTGGAATGTGATGGAACACTGACTGACCGTGACTGGTGAGAGATAACACAGCCATTAGAGAAAGTTTTATCAACTGCGATTTTGCGCGGCCATTAATTATGAAGGAACTTGACTTTTAGGGTACACCGGCAACAACCCTTAACATACAGCCTCCCCCGCATATTTTCTTCTCAGCCATTAATGGAAACTGTACAATGCCAGACGTGGATGGTGAAGATTCGATCCGGACGACTTGCTCTCGATTCTGTATTTGGAGAGCTTAAAATGGCTTTTCATCTGGCCAGGGGCCATCTTGCCGCACAACATTTCCGAAATAAAATTGCGGCAACTTCAGGCAAATCCGGAATTCTATTTTTCGAATTCTACCCTGCGAAAGAGACAGGAAGCTACCGAAAATAGCATCTTATCTCATCTTTGCTTGAGTACGTAAGGCTGCATTTGAAAGGTTTGAGGTCATTGCGAGAGCGCCTGTATTTTTGCAAGGTAATTGCTAAGATCAGCTTGTTTCGCAAATATTTGTACGATTTTGAAAGCTCTCTTCAAATATTTGTGTAATTTCTGCAAATATTTGCGTATTTTAAATGTTCTTCGAAAATATTTGTATAAGTTCAAAAGATCTTTGAAACTATTTGTATAATTGTAAAAGATCTCAAGAAGATACCGAAAATAGCATCTTATCTTATCTTTGATTGAATACGTAAGGCTGCATTTGAGAGGTTAGAGGTCATAGGCAGAGCTCGGCTCAGTCGCCGGCATCAACATTTTCTTGATTTTCCTGAATTTCAGTAAGGGAATCGTTATATTCTGTTTGTTTTGCAAATATTTGTGCGATTACTAAAGCTCTCTGTAAATATATTCGTAATTTCAAAAGCTCTTAGCAAATATTTGTGTAATTCAAGAATTTCATTGAAAAATATTAGCATAATTTTAAAGTTATTTGAAAGTGTATAATTTCTAAAAATCTTTGCAAATATTTGTTGTAATTTCACAGAAACACTTCACAAACAAAGCATTTAAGTCGTTGTTTTGCAAATATTTGTATAATTTGAAAAATTCTTTTGCAGGTATTTTAGGTTTACAATGGGCAGAGAAAGAATAGAACTAAAGAAAATAGAGAAAGCCGCAGCGAGGCATGTAAGTTTCTCGAAGCGGAGGAAGGGTTTGATAAAAAAGGCGAAGGAGCTCTCTATTCTCTGCGACGCGGAGATAGCGCTCATCGTTTTTTCTGCATCAGGGCAGCTCTTCGAGTACTCCAATACCAGGTACCATTTTCTCGTCCCTGATTTTATTTATTTAGGAAAAAATCTATAGTTTGTTATGAGATTATGCACGTCTTTAAAATGGAGGCAAGTATACAATCTTTATTAAAAACCTTATTAGAAATATAATTAATAAAAATGAAAATAGCGTAAATATAATGTCATTCTTAATAATTTTCAAAGTTCTATTAAAAAATAAAAATAATTAAGAACATGTGTGATTCTTTTCTAGATATGGATTTTTTATCTAGACTTTAATGTTTTAATTTTGGATCTATTTTATCATCCATATTATTTGCTTGAGGTATCTTATTGCATTATGATATCCTTTACCACAATGTTGAAGACATGTTACTATTACTCTAATCAATCATAAGCTATATTCCTTGAAAAATAAAATTACTATAATATGATTCAAAAATATTAAGAAACGTTGGAAGATTTTGAAATAACTAAAATTCAACAATATTAACACATTTTTAATTTCTTTTGTGATTTTCATATAAAATTGAAAGAATTTATGTTTGTGATTGATTTTTCCTTTTTCGATCATCTTATCTTCTTTTTTTTCTTTTTTTTTTTTCTATAAAAGCAGTATAGATCTCCCTAAGAATTTGATTTATTAAAACAAATTAGTGTACTTTAACAATGTTAGGATTGCCAATGAGGTCAATATGTTTGGCTATTTCTAAATTATCCCTTAATCCAACCTTAGCCCTATTAAACAATAGGAAAATATTATCTTTAGATTTTGACAAAGAAAGTCTTAAAAACGTTTACTAGAAAATCATTTTTGTTTTAATTTTTCACTATTTTCATATATGATTCTTTTAACTTTGAATATGAGTTATTAGAAGTGGAAGACATGTCATAGACATAGAAGAACTTTGATTCCTTTAGATTTTGATTTGTGAATTTATCCATGGTCATATAAACTTAGTAAGCTTGTAATTTATATATGTTTAAAAGAAATATTTTTCTTTACCAAATTTTTTTATTAATTTTACTACTACATACTGAAGAATTATTATTTTCACCTCAAACTTGATAAGCTAATGGGTTGCTTCACTTTCTTTAAAAAATAATTATTTGACTTTCTTTAATTTGATTCTGTATTGTATTATGGTTCCATTTGTACATTAAAAAAAAAGGTTCCTAGTCCTCTTACATTTGACTCCATCATTGTTTTTATTCTACTAGATGACTACTGTTATTTTACTATCTAAGAAATAATATTTATCAAAATATAAAATCTTGATGTTATAATTTATTGATAATGTTAATCTCTTATAGATATACTTAATTTTTATTCTATGATCTATATAATCTCCTAGATTATACCATAGTAAATCATAATGAAAAAAATATTATGGATCAAAAATAATTTACTATTCTCAACATTTTATGAGGAATTAATCTAGTCATTATGGATCCTCTTCAAACATTATTTTTTTATCTATTATGAATTAATCTATATAGAACTAAACATAATCATGACATGATCTCATAAATATTTTTAGAAGTGCTCTTTTTCAATATTTGTTGCTACAATACATAACTAAAATTACACTCCATAAGCATGTAAATATGGTTTTATCCAAATCATTTGGTTCTACTCTAACTTGATAGTAGCCACTAAATCCAACTAAAAAGGACAAATGTTTTGCATAAAATATGGTTGATGAAAATAACATTTAAGGTAGTAACCTTTAACTATCAATAGCTAAAATAGATATTATCTTTTTTAATCTTAATTTTGAAAATTTTACTAGTGGTAAAGTCAAATTATTAGCCAAATATTGGATACACAAATCTTACCCTCTAGAGTGTTTTCTCTTGATTTTGTTAGCTCTCTAAGGGTTGAATTTATCATACCTAAATTGGATTGTTTTATTTGATTGAGTATAAATATGATGTGCTTACATGGTAGTGTGAATTATTTTTATGTCACTATATTTCTAAGCAAAAGCTTCAAAAAATAAATGAGGCATCTCATAATTTTTTTAGATTCTAAATAATAGGTCAACTTTGTTCAAAGGTGTCTTAATTTAATTCATGATTAACTTGGAATGAGGACAAAATTGATGTAAGTATTTGGTATACAATAATATGCTTGCAACAAATACAATGTAGCTATTTCATGATAATAATAAACAAATTCTTCTAATGGTATAATTTTTACCAAAAGGGATATCAAAGATACTAAAGAGTATTGTTAATGAACTTAGGGTTGTTCTTATGTACTTATTTATATTGGGAATTATTATGAATATTTTCATCATTTATTTATAGTATTCTTATTGTTACTTAGTAAACTATTTTATTATAAGCATTTATAACCTATTTCCCTCGTACAATGATTCATTTATGTGAATCGACATATTAATGATTAAAAATATGTTTAAAATATATGTGAAGTAATATAAAACAATGGCATGGCCACAAGTGTAATTATGGGAACCATAGTACTGATGAGGGATAAATTTTATTAGTACCCATAGATTAGTGGTCCAAGAGAGGCATACCAAATAATAGTTATTGGCATTACAAGAAAACAAAGGACCAAAGAAGGAATTTATAAGTCAAGGAGTTGGCGTCAAAATTTGAGAGAGTATTGTTCCCATATCTATAGGCAAGATATGAAACATATTAAAAAATCTAGAATGCAAATTAGGTTCTTGTACTAAGTTGTCAATCAAAGTTTTAGAGTAGAGGTAGATTTAAAACTAGAAGGGGTAGGAATGAAAAAATTTTATAACAAGCCCCTTTGAAGGGAGAGTAACATATTGATCAAGAAGTAATTGATAGGCAAGATTGTTCCAGATAGGAATAAAAAATCTTTTGTAGATATAATTTCATGAAAAAATATAAGATCGAAATAAATGGAATCAACATTTGTTAAAGAATATTCCAAGAGATGAATGGAACTAGTGTTTCCAAAAACCTTTTCACTTTGAAGACAAGCACTACTATAGACAATATTTTCAAAGTAGGATTTTGAGGGTGCAACAATAGAAAAGAAACTTGAATACTAAGGCAACTCTGAATAGGAGGAGCCATGGAGATAGTCAATGGAAAGTAGCCCAAAAAAAAAAAAAGGTATTAAAAAAACCCTACTTCAGAATCTTATATTTGAATAGTAGAATCATAAAAAGTGAAGTGCCTCCATTAAATGTGATGGAGGATGGCCACCATTAGACCAAAATATAAAGATGGTGTGAAAGAAACTAGGGATCTCTTACTAGGACAAAATCTTTACCTAGTGGATTTTTTGCGGTAGAATTATGGTCAATGGATATAAAGAAGAAAGATGTACTTTTGGCACCCCACTTGATGGATGAATAGGGATTATTTATATAGGATTTAACTCCAATTTTAACTTGTTGAACAAAGCCATAGAGATTGTTACATTATGGATCATAATGTAATTCTTATCCATAGAGTATTGGAAGAACAGTGTGTTAAAAATTATAGGGGATAAAATTAGAAAATTTGTTAAGGAATATGAGCAATTGGATGATCAAAAATATGAGATGTGTGATAGGATATATATGGAGGTACTACGATTTCTATTAGTCCCCAAACCAATTAAACTACACTCATAATTTGATATTATGTATTAGTCAATTATAGGGGAAGATTGTCTAATCTTGTGATCTAAACATGGTTCAAAAGGATGCTCATCATTAGAATGCTACAAAAAAGAAAAAGAGAATTAAAATGATATTGAAAGCTCTCAAATAGGCCAATATAAAGAAGGAGAAGAATACAAGTTGGTAAAGAAGATTCTACTGATCAGAAGCCTAACCACAACTTTTTGCATAAGAAGTAAACGATTCAACACTATTCATAATTAATAAAGCTAATCAAGTTGATAATGAATCAATAACGTAAGATAATGGAGGAAACAAAAACATGGGTTGGGAGATCTCCATGGAAGAGTCAAAAGCCTTTACACTTGATTTTCTCTCTCATTTTTTCCTTTTTCCTCAAAATTTTAAATTTTCCTCAAATCACACATTATTTACCTCAAAATTAATCAATCTTTGTATATATTATACATGGGGTGACTTATACCTTGGGGAGTTAATCTTGGTAAATTTAGATGCTTAGTAAAGGGCATTTCTCTGTACTCACCTAGTATAGTTGACCCTTACAAAAATTAACCCCTAAATCCCTATTAAAGGAGGCTTCCTTTATTCAAAAATCACAATTACAATACACAAGAATGCATTTCCCTCTATAGATCTTTCTTCTTTCTTCATTGGAGATGTAAAAATTGGCCATAAAGGGAGGAGATCTACATTCATACATCTAAGATATCTTCTTCTATTCCTATTTAATATTTGTGGTGATTTATTAGCATTTACTATAGGTTTTATTGTCTTGCATGATTTCCTTTTGGGATTTTGTGTTGAGTGAAAGCTATTATATAAACATACTTGATCACATACTAAAGACAATTATATTTACATGGTATGATATGTTGCACTAAGGTTTAATCTCTATTTAATTATAGCATTTATTTTATTTCAATTCAAGGTTAATTCCTAAATAGGAGCTTGACCAAGGAAACCCTCCAACCTTCAAGAATTTCCCCTACTATTTGGTGTGCAAGTATAGATTCATAGAGTTTCAAATCTAGATTTGTAGATCTAAAACTAGAGTTACAAGTATAGTACCAAGACCTCTAGATTTGTTTATTATGGGTATAGGTTGCCTCAATATTGACCTATGCTAGTATAGGAAACTTCATGTTTTACCTATTCCTTTGACATTCAAATTTTCACAATAGAAATTTCAATCTATTAGGTTTTCATATTCTCATTAATTTCTAGTTTTAGTATAGTTTGACAAGGTTTCTACAAATATGAAGGTGCTTCATCTACTAACCCTCAATGTGATTCCATCTTCTTTCCCTTTCCTTCATATAACTTACTTTGATACACTATATCTACTATCTTGTTATTTATTATTGCATAAATATACATTTGAATTTCCTTTCATTTACATCACATTTTCGTCCCTGCATTCTTACATAGATAGAGAGGGCCTTAGAATAATACATATTATTGTCACTACATCTTGCATTAGCACCCCTTCCTCTAATTGAGTTGTGATAATTAGGTTTATTCCAAAGAGGTTATAATGTTTTCGGCCCCTTCTAATCTACGTTTCAAATGGTTGTCTACTATTGATCGTCATCATGTCTTATACATTTTGGTGTATCTAGGTTCTTACATTTTCATTCTAATTTTAGTGTTAGATCTACTTGTTTACATTATACACATCGAGTTAGATCTCTCTTGTATCACATATTTCATTATTGTGTGTATAGGTTCACCTTATACATTTTGGTGAACTCATTTCTTTTATGTGTTATACCTTTTGAGTGGACATTTGGATATTCTAGTTGTGATCTCTTTTGTGTCTTCATTGCAATTTAACTTTTTAATTGGATCCTCTTTGTATATTAGTCTTTGCACCTTCATATTTAGATCTACTTTGTATCCCCCTTGTTTGGTTACATTGTATAAGTATTAAAATCTTATTTGCATCTTCACATTGTTTTGTTACATTCCTATTTTTGAGCCCTAGTTGCATATTTTTAATCATGAAACTCTATAAAATAGAGTATTGTGTAATCACTAATATGATCACCTTTATTATTTCTTCTCTCCACTAAACCCATGAGGTACATTATAGTTTATTTCATTTCATTATGTTTATATATCTTTGTGATATTCTTGCATATAACATAATGAGGACAACTAATGCAATACTTCTCTACAAGGAATATTTCAAGATTATTATCAACATTTCATCTACCTTCTTGATGCATATTTGAACTAAATGCATGGAATATAGATATTACATAAGGGTATCTATAAATGAGATTGTTTTCAACCCTCTTAACTTTATCCTTCTTAGTTAAGATCAAACTCCTAATAATCATCAAAAAATTAATCATCTCCAAAATATTATCCATGATCCAAATTTTAGAAATTGTATAGATGATTTTTCTTCTAGATCTTTTGGTAACATTGCTTTTCCTTCACCTTTCAAGTATGGGAATACTATTATTTTGAAAGTTAATATTCCTTCTACTATTCCCCCTTATACCACACATGCTCATACAAGATGAATCATCTATTCCTTCTACAGTATAAACTACTTATAATGTAAGCTATTCTATCACCACTCAATAATGCTACAAAACTTTAGGACTAGATATTAATGAGAAAGGTATTACAATTTCTATTAATCCTTCTCAAAAATTTCATAAAGATGGTTTAAGTTTTGTTCCACTGGCTAACCCTTCTCAACTTTCTAAAGATCTTGTGATAGAAACGCATTGATCTTATCAGTCTCCAAGCAATTGCTAATTCCCTTGATGATTTCCCTCCACCCATAATTGATAATGCTCCTATATCCCTACTTCCTAAATTTCATCATGTTGATTATTGTCTTCCTTCTTCATCTAATTGACACTATCAACACTTTTCCTCAAGCATAGATAAGAGCACGATTTGTTGTCAATAGATTTAAATATTTAATTTGATTTTTTTCTATTATATATCTTTAAGGCCTTGAAATAGGAGTGTTATATTATATTAATTTATTTTTATATTTAATCTTATTATTTATCTATTCAATTTTCTTTCAGAAAAGGATTATTACATAAAAAAAGAAAGCATAGACAAGTGGGACCTAATGCAGGAGCATCTTGGGTGAAGGGAAATCTTGAATCACCCAAAAAAATATTTTTTATTCGTCTTTCAATAAGGGTTTTCTCAATGAAAAGTTACTATTTCTGGAGGCCTACTATTTTTATAAGTTGCTTATTGGAGCTCAAAATGTTATGTTTTCATCCCTCGAGGTTGTTGAAATGAAAATTTATAGAACAACCTATTTTGACACTTCCAAATTTTAATAAGGTATTTCAAGTTCATTGTGATGCCATTGGTAATGCAATTAGATTTATTTTGAGCCAAGAAGGTAAACTTATTGCCTACTTCAGAGAGAAGTTGATTGATGCAAAAGGCAATATATTATTAGGAGTTTCATGCTATAGTTTAGGCATTGAAGAATTGGAGATATTATATTTTCCTAAGGGTTTTGTTTTATATATTGATCATCAAGCTTTGCAATACTTGAATAGCCAAGGAAACTTGAATTAATGACATTTGAAATGAGTTAGGCTTTTGAAGATGTATACATTTTTGGAAGATAGGAGTGCAAATTCTAATAGGGTTATTTATGCTCTTAGCAGGAGATAGATTTGGCTCAAAGATATGCAGATTGAGGTTGTTGGGTTTAATAAACTCAAGATTTTGTATTGAAAATTTCTTGATTTTGGTAGAGCTTGGACATCTTTTACAAAACTTATTACTCTGATAGAACCACATGGTTGAATTTAATCATGTAGGATGATATGTTATTTAGAGGAATTCAATAGTGCATTCTAAGGAGTTCTATGAGGGAGAATCATATTAAAGGAAAGAATGGATACTTTGGACACGATAAAACAATTTTTATGGGTAATGAAAATTTTTACTGGGTACAATTACAACACGATGCTACAAAATTCATACAAATTTGTAGAGTATGTCAGATGGAAAAAGGAGTCAAGTAGGTTACATGATTATAGAAGCCATTACCTGTATGTGAGAAGCAATGAGAGGATATCAATATGGACTTTGTTGTTGGACATTTACCGAGGACTTAGTTTTCAAATATGATAAATTTCATTTTGCAGAAGAAGAATAATGGTGTTGTTCATGTAATAGAATTATTTTTGAGAGAAGTGGTAAGACTTCATGGTCTACTAAAGAGCGTAGTTTTATATTAAGACAAATTTAAAGTTTAGCTCATCACATCACCCACAAACTAATGGATAGACAAAAGTAGTGAATAGGAGTTTGTGAAATTGGTTGTGACGTTTGTTTGGAGATAAACCAAAAGGATGGGATTTGATTTTAACAAAGGAAAAAAATTCATATAATAATTTTGTTAATAGGAGAATTGGTAAATCACCATTTTAGATAGTATATGGAAGTTGTCCTAGAAGTGCTTCTAAATTGAGAAAATGGACTAAGGAAACACAAGTAGTGTCAAAGTTAAAGATTTAGTAGAACACTAAAATAAATTATGTGAGGAATTGAGGAATCATATTAATAAAGTTATACAAATTATAAGGGTAAGGACGATGAGAAAATGAGGCATTAGAAATTGCTGATAGGAGATGAAGTCATAGTTTGTTTGAGAAATGAGTGATATCTAGTTGGAACATATAATAAGTTAAAGATGAAGAATTTTGGACCATGCAAGATACTGAAGAAGCATGATTCAAGAATTATTTATGAAGTAGAGTTGCCTAGTGAATCTGAATATTTCATAACTATTTAATATTTTAGATCTGACAGAGTATCATGAAGGAGGTATTGAAGATAAGGTCACATAAGCACAATGGAGTATTCTAGCAATTACTCCAACTAAAAAGGAGATTCAAGGAATCTTGATAGTCATGTTGGTAGAAACATAAGGAACATGAGTTATAAAGAATATTCGATCAAATGAAAAGGATAACTTGTTTAAGATTCATCATTGTTGACAAGGGAGTAGGTTAATTCTCTTGGTTTTGCTCTAAACACATGTGATGTGATAAGGTCACATCTCAAATTACCCTGGTTGTCTAATGTAGGAGTATCTTGTGTGAAGGGAAATCTTATATCAACTAAATAAAATTTCTAATTTGTCCTTCAATAAGGGTTATCTTAGTGTAGAGTTACTATTTATGGATGATTTCTATTCTTACTAAGTTAGTCATTTGAGCTTAGAGTGTTTTGATTTCATCATTGGAAGTCCATTTTAGATATATCATCTTTCTAATAAAGTTTCATTGCAATGTCAAGTCTTTTTTTGAAGTTAATGAATTTTTTTGGTATTGGCAACAAGGTATAAAAAGCTTTCAATTTAGTTTTGAAGGCATTAGAGACTTCAAAAAGGGGTTAAATCTTGGATGATTAGAGCTTTTACACTTTATTTTTTGTATATTAGGTCATGGCATTTCCAAAAATGGGTCATAATAGTCAATCAGAGAAACCATCAATGAGTTATGGTCTTCGGAAGCCGCACCACCTGAAATGGGAAAAACTTAAATTTCTTCAAAATTTCTTTTACATTATAAAATTTGTGTGGCCTTCTCTATTGTAATAAATATAAAAAAAATTAGGCTTGCCTCAGGTTCTAAGGTTAAATTTCTAGAACATTCTTGGGTAGTGGAAAATTGCCTAAATAAATAAGGCATGTAGGGTTGCCCATGGCAATTCTAGGATGTTGGTGTTGGCTTTGGCTTACAGAATATGTTAAGAAAAACTACCAAGTGGCTTTGCATATTTTATTTTTAAAATTTGTGAATCTATACTTTTGGATATAATAAGAAGCCAACCTTTTGTTCTTCCAACTTGTTGTTATTTATCTATTTCTATTATGTATTTGTATTATTAAGGGGATTATCTTTTATTAGGATTATTATAAAAGTATCTTATATACTATAATAGCATTAATAAATAGTGAGAAAAAAAATTGAAAAGTGAGAAAAAAACTTTTGATAAAAGAGGTAAATAAAGTCATTTGATAATTTTATCCAAACAAATGATCGCATTTGGATGAATTTATTGTAGGTTTCCTTCCAAACAGTTGGAGAATAACTAGATTTGATATTCATAAAGAAGTGGACAAATATAATCAAAGACAAGGATGTTGGGATCCCTAAATTATACATTCCTAGCCCTCACACCCAAAAATATACACCATTAGACCAAAATAATTATGTAATACCTAATAGGAGAACAATAGCCAATGGGATCATAGTGACTCATGAAAGCATTCATACAGGTTATAAAACTAGAGAAGAAAACATGATAACTGAGCTACACTTTTGAAGTGTATTATTTGGTTAACAATTTTTCATTGTCCTCAAAAGTTTGGGTTTTTGGAAGAATGTATAAAATGGATAAAGGATAAAATTTCCTAGTTATTTTTCTTATAAGTTGTTAGTATCTTATTTTTGCATTTGGAAAGGAAATTTTAGGAATTTTGGATATTTTAATACAATAGTGGAGTTCATTTCTCTCCTCAATAGCCAAACTCTTTCTTGACACTTGGATTTTATCCTAGATTTTGCACCTTTAAGAAAATTGAACTAAAAATTTAGCTACTCTTATTTTGATAAATTATTAGTCAAGTAGTAGGATTTAGGATGATGCAAGCACAAGGGAAACTTTTGTTTGAACCTAATATGCATAAGCAATTATCTTAGAGTTAGATCCATCACGAATGTGGATGAATCATTTGTATGCATACTTCTTGTCAAGAAGGATGAAGCAATAAAAATTTTCTAAATACAACCTAAGGGTTTTGTATTGATTGTACAAAAGATTTTCCACAAATTAGAGAATAAATCCTTATGAAAGGGTGAATGAAACCCTAGATACAAATTTAATGCACAATATAGTTAGCACGTGCTAGTTTTTACAATCATAATTATTGAGATAACTTAACCTATTATTAGCTTAACTTGATTACATGAAACAATCCATACATTTAGCTAAGTGAATGAAGTAATCTTAGAACCTTGTTAATTGAATAAATAGATGTTGTGGTTATTATTCCAATAGGAAGTACATGCAAGTGAGGCAATAATAATGATAAAAAATTACTAAATATTTTTAAATAAATGTAAGATAAATAGATATGGATAAGGATTAAATCATGAACAAAAAATGAAACAAGAGTATGCCACTTATTGACATGTTATTTTGATAAACTATCACAACAAAATAAAATAAGTAGATCACTAATATTAATTTTCTTGTTACAATTTTATTAAATATATATTATTTGACATGTGTACTAATTAAAACTATTGTAAGTTCCTACTTAACTATTGGTGCATTGAGTTTTATAATATAAAGTTTTCTGATTTTTTGATGCTTTTGTAAATTCTCTTCTTATAATAATAAATATCAATTATATATTAAATGATAGTCTTTAACCCTAGAATTTGTGTACCTTTTGTATTTAGAAACTAACTAAAAAAATCAATATGTATATTTTTTCTAAAATATATAATTAATTTTTTAATTATTAATTTAACATTTCTTGTTTTCTAAAGCATGAAGAGAATCTTGAGGAAGTATTGTGAAATCTTTGCCAGAATTATACTTGAGGTAAATTTTCACTACATTTTTTTGGCATATTCATAAGAAATAATTTACTCTAATAGTGAATGCTTATTATCTTTACAAAGTATCATTAAAGTTATTGAGAAAAATCATTCGAAAAAATTCATATTCAATAAAAATAGAACACACAATCAAATAGTAAAATATAGAATCCATGCATATATCTATTAATATTTTCTTTAAGTGTAAGTTTCATTTATTTATTTCTACCCCTAAATAAACATGATATTGTGATGATACTATCATACGTTCTTGTTACTAGCTACAATATAGGGATCAAAATGACTCTAATTATGAACAAACCATGCTTCTATTTCAAGAAAATATTATCCCAATAATATTTGTTAGTAATATTTTCTTAAGTTATTGCATAAGATGATGATACCATTTTAAAAAAATTCTTAGAATTGGGTTGGTTATATTGGGGCTATTGATGTGTTCTTAGTCATTTTTATGTCTAGTTTTATATCTTTTTTCTATATTATTGTCTTGAAATTTAGTGTGTCAACTCTTACATGGAGCTTTTCTTTTGTAATTATCTTCTATATTTATTTTATTGAATGTTATCCTTGTTGAAAAAATGTAGCATCGAGAGGACATTATTATCCTTTGATTGAATAAGTTAATAATACAAAACTAATTGGTATTATGTTTGTAAAAAAAGGTATTTTAAAAGGGAAAGAATAAAAAACTCAATGAGTGGATGAAATTTATTCAATCATGCAACTATAAGACAAATGAAATAGTTGTCTTCATTATCATAGAATGCAAATCAAGACTTCTTGATCAATGCCAAACACATATATTGAAAAATGTATATGTAAGATGAAATATTACATATATAATACAAAACAAGATAATAAAAATCACACATATATATGTATATTGGGTAAGTGGACAAAGAAGAGGGACCAAAAAATTTACACATTCTTTTTTTCCCTCAAAAAATGCAATAAAGTGTGTGTGCAATGTAGTGCATGCATATTATGGCTTGGATTGATCAAGCCTTAGGTTTGGCAATTTAAAACATAGCATGTGTTCCCTATAATGTGTACACCCTCTGTAAAGTTCCTAAATAAATATAAATATGTGAAAAAACTTATAAATAGATAAGTAAAACACAATAGGATCTACCATATCCTTTTTAGCTCTAGGACGATACATAAAATGTAACATTTAAATATAAGCAATCCTTTCTTATACTTAAGTTGCATATTAAGAACCCATTACAACCCCTTAAGATACATTAGGGTCCCAATAAGACATATTAGAAAATATTAGTACATCTTATAACACATTAAAGGATGTAAACACATTACTATGTTCTAATGGGTCCTAATATGTCCTAATGGATTGTAATGGGGCCTAAGTGGTCCTAGGAACTCAAAAGACCCATTAAACCCCCTTTTGATCTATTAGGACTCATTAAAGCACATTGGGACACATGAGTTCCCCTTAAAACACATTAATTTTGTAGGACACACTTTAGGGTTCTAATGTGTCTTTATGAGCCCTCAAGTATCCTAAGGAGTTGTAATTGATCTTTTGTGATCAAACAACCTTTCCAATCTCATTAAAACCCCTTAAGACATATTAGAACCCATTAAGACATATTAAAACCCATTAGGGCACATTAAAACTCGTTAAGGCCTCTTATGTGTCCTAAGGAATACTAATTCATCATAAGGTGGCATAATGTTTCCTAAGTGGTCCTGGGACCCCTTAAGAATATGTATGACCCCTTATACAACATAAGGACACCAAAAAATATTAACTCCCATCAATACCCCTTAAAACACATTAAGATGCATAGGACACATTAAAGGATTTTAGTGGTCCCTAATGGTTTATAATGTATCATAAGGGGGCATAATGGGTCCTAAGAGGTACTAAGACACCTTAGAACCCATTGCATCCACTTAGGACACATTAGGACCTCTAAGAAACTCTTAGAACACATTAATCATTGTAGGCCACACTTTAGGAGCCTAATGTGTCCTAACAAGTCCTAATGTGTCTTAATGGGACATAAGTGTTCCTAAGACTTCTAAGGATCCATTAGGATAACTAAGGGCACATTAAGACCCTTTTGGACACAATAGAACCCATAGAACCCAATAATACCCTTAGAATAAATTAATAGGTGTAGGATGTACTAATTGGTTCTAATGTGTCTTAATGGTTCCTAATGTTTCCTAAAGAGTTTTAATGAGACATGTCATCTTAGGACCCTTTAGGACACATTATAATAGATTTGAACCCATTATGCACTGTAGAGTACATTAACCATCATAAGAAAAACTAATATCTCCTAAAGTGTTAATAATGAGACCTACATGGTCCTAGGATCCAATATGATGCCTTGTAATATATTAGGATTAGTTAGGACAGATTAGAAACCATTAATACATATGGATACATTAAGGGGTATATCACACACTAATGGGTTTGAATGTGCCCTAAAGGTTCCTATGGTATCCTAAGGGATTGTCTCAATGTGTTCTAAGGAATCCTAATAAGTCCTAGTGTGTTCTAAGGGATTTTAATGGGTCCTAAGTACTCCTAAAACCCACTAAGACACATTACAACCTGTTAGGATGCATTAGAACTCGCTAAGGCACATTAGGTTAAAAATAGGTCAAAAGAGTATATAAGGGATCCAAAAAAGTAGATAGATGTGATGAAAATATTAACTCCCTTGTGATAGGAAAATAAAGATGAAGAAGTGAGTGACAAGACCAAAAGGAAGATGAAGATATTATTGAGAAGAACCAAGAAGATGAACACAACTAACTAACGTGTCCATGAAAGATAAAGAAGACTCTATCAACACTCAAGTGTAAACTTAAGCTAGAATGAACCCTAGAGTGCAAGCTAGTATGCAAAGTGCATGTGAAAGGATTATATAAGTAGTATCTTTTCTATCATTTAGCCTTATTAGGGACATTGGAAAATTATACAATCATCACTAGTATAACTACGAGGATATGAATATGATCTATATTAGATAGGTATATGGGAATCTATCCTATCCATCAAAGATGAAAAGGTCAAGATGAGGGTGCATTTAGATTCCCCAGATTTAGTATAGCAAGATTATGCTTGCATCAAGACAAAATGTCGAGATGAACATAAAAATTCACTTTAAAAAAGAATACAAGGATGTAATGTTCAAGATCCTAAGTGTTAAGTGGGTCAAGCAAGATGCTCAAGACACCTAAGATCTAACAAAGTACACCTACAGATAGAAATTAAAGGGAAAATGCCCCATGCTCCCAATCCTATAGTTCATGACATCTGTGAGAGACTATTAGGGATGGAAAACTTGGTAATGCAATCATCACAAATAACACACAAAGATAATAAGCCAACAAGTCTCTATTAGTTTTCAGTTTAAGTGTGTCTTAAAGTCACATGATCATCTTCCATAGACTTAAGTCTGCTAGTGAGAAATGTTGCAACATCCTAAACTGGACAAGGGATCCAATAAGTGTTGAGAAACACTTGATGTCAAGGGGAAGTGTTGAAAAAAATTGTTTGAGAGTTGCCAAAGAAACCCTAAAACACTTAAGAGACCTTGATAAGCATGGACAATATGTGCCCCCTAGACATAGACAATAATGAGTTCTAAGGTAGAAAAGGTAAAGAAATGTGAGATGAATGGTTTGGAGTACAAAACAATATATTGATAGACATAGATGCAAAGGTCTCAAGTAGCACCTATTTCCATGTTTTCACCACTTAGAAGGGTTTTCTTTTTTCTTTTCTTTTTTAGGATCTTTAATGATTTTTTAATATTTTTGAGATATTTGATATTTTTGGTGATACATCAGAGCACCTATTACTATGTTTTCACTAAGATGATCATTTTTTAGGACCATTGAACTGCATTTTTGGATTTTTCCAGCATCATATATATATATATATATATATATATATATATATATATATATATATATATATATATATATATATATATATATTTCATAATCATTAAGTATGTACAAGCACTAAGCAATGGGATCACTAAGAATAGAATTTCTTCAAATGTAGTATATTGATGGGCTCAGGGAGCTATTGTACTTCAAGTGTAGAGAGTTGATAAGAACCAAAGCCAAAAGTAGTAGTAACAATGTAAGGACCCATCCACTTAGGTTCAAACTTTCCCTTCTATTATTTATTTTGTTGATTCTTCAGATTTTCTCCAAGGACAAGGTCACCAACTTGAAACTCCCTAGGATGGACTTTCTTATTGTAGCTAGTAAACATTCAAATTTGATATGCTCTCATGTGATCAAAAGCAACCTTGTGGTATTCATCCAAGAGATTAACCTCTTGTATTCTCATAGCTCTATAGTCCTCGTTAGTAATCAGCCCTTCCATGTAGACTTGCAAGGAAGGAATCTCAACCTCTAATGGTAAAACAACCTCAAAAGCATAGACTAGAGAAAAATTTGTAGCCCTAGTAGGCATGTGTATGCTAGTCCTATATGCCCATAGTGCAAGATTAATCTGTAGATGTCAATCACATCCAAACTTATGTATAGTTATA
Source organism: Cupressus sempervirens (assembly GCA_028749045.1). Classification (NCBI taxonomy): domain Eukaryota; kingdom Viridiplantae; phylum Streptophyta; class Pinopsida; order Cupressales; family Cupressaceae; genus Cupressus; species Cupressus sempervirens. Next base: position 333,834,336 of record CM053792.1, read on the forward strand.
TGTAAGATTTTGAGCAATGTCCAATTCAAAGCCTCAACTTGACCATTCCCTTGGGAGTACTATATAGAGGAACAATGTTGTTTAAGCTTAAATTTCTTGCAACGTTGTATGTGGTCCTTATTGTTAAATTATCCTCCATTTTTAATGACTATAGAGGAGGGAATGTCATAGGAAAAGATGATGTGATTTAGGATGAAGAGAGAAACATGTTTTCCTATAGCTATAGAAAAAGGCATAACTTCAACCCATTTAATGAAATCCTTAGGAGCTATAATATAAATTTATTTCCAGTAGAAGAACTAGGATGTATTTACCAACCACATCAAAGGCCCATTGTTGAAAAGGCCAATGTATGATACAAGGAATCAACTCAAATCTAGGAGCATGAATCAAATTACCATGGAGTTAATACTTTTTGTAGAAGTACGCATACTACATGACATTAGCTTGTATAGTAGGCCAATTGTAACCAACCCTAAGCATTTTTTGAGCTTGTGTGAAGCCATTAGAGTGAAACCTACGAATATTGTCATGGATTTTAGATAATGCTCTTTTGGACTGATCCTTCTCTAAGAACCTAAGTAGTATTTTGTCTAGACCCTTCCTATACAAGTTACTAGAGATAGTGGTATAGTAGGAGGTAATTTGAATGAGTTGGCAGTTTTCATTGTGGGTTAGACTTCCAAGAATAATTTGGTCACATAGGTAAGAATAGATGGTGGCATATAAAGATGGTTCACAACCAACAACAATAAAAATGACTCTATTGTTAGGGGAATCATAGACGGGATGACATAGCTCTTCCACTAGGAATTTAAACTAAGACTCATGTTCTTGCAATTGTAAGATAGATACCAAGGTAGCCATAGCATTAACAACCTTATTTTTAGCTAAAAGATTTTGTTGAAAGGTAACAAAGGTGAAATAGTTCCTCAAAGAAACAATCAACTTCTTGTAGGGAATCAACTTGTTATCCATAGTTTGATAGTCATTGTTCATTTGATTTATGAAAGGTTGTGAGTCTCCATAGATATGTAGCTCATTGATTCTCCATTTAATAGCCAATTTGATCATGTTTGTAAGAGGCTCATATTCTTCTATGTTATTTTTGCAAGGGAATAATAACTTTTAGGAATTAGAAATAGTGTATCCATGGGTTGTAACATACAAAATACTAGCTCCAACACCATTTTGAGTATGGGATCCATTGAAGAACATCTTCCAATTCCTTTGAGTGACATACATGATAGATGAATCTACAAAACCTATTCGCATAGCAGCACTATCTTGAAGTGGGAAATCGACAAGTTGCTATGTACTAGCTTGTCTATCTATGGCTTTATGTGCAAAGTATTCAATGTCAAATTTGGAAAGAATCATCATCCATTTAGAAATTTAACCAGTGAGTGCATCTTTACTTAGGGGGTACTTAATAGAGTTAATTTTGGCAACCAACTGTGTAGTATGAACTAGCATATAGTGTCGAATCTTTTTGGATGCAAACACTATATCGAGATAAGGCTTATCAATACTGTTGTAATTGACCTATTAAAAACTAGAGTTATGTTGATGTAATAACGAGCTTGCTTCTTTCCATGTTCATCGTGCTATGCTAGTAATGCCCTCTAAGCGAGTAGTTGTAGCTAAGATGTACAAAATTAAAGGCTTTTCCAAAATAGGAGGCATGAGTATAGGAGGCTAGGCCAAATATTTCATGATTTGATTAAGGTTTTTATCACATTCTCTATTCCACACACATGTAGACCCCTTATACAATATTTTGTTGAAGGGTTGTGATCTATCATCTTAGTTGAGAAATATACCTCCTTATAGATTGAAGACGTCCTTGAAGACTTCTTAATTGACTAATACTACAAGGAGGTAGCATTTTCATAATTCTTTGTACCTTTTTAGGATCAACCTTAATGCCCTTAGTAGATATGATGTATCCTAGCAATTTACCAAAGGTGATGCCTAAGGCACATTTCTTAGGAATGAGCCCAAGCTAAATTTGTTCCATGTGGTACAATATCAAACTCAAACCATCAAAATGATTATTCCTTTTCTTAGACTTAGCCAAAGTGTCATCTACAAGATATTCCATTTTTTTATGCATCATGTCATGGAAAATGTTTGTCATAGCCATTTGATATGTAGCACCAGTATTTTTTAGCCAAAATGGCATGACATTCTAGCAAAAGGTACCCCATGCATAGGTGAAAGAATTCTTCTCTTAGTCTTTAGGAGCTATCTTTGTTTGCTTATATTGCAAGAACTCATCCATTAAGGAGTACATCTCATAGACCGCAGTCATTCCCACTCTCCTGTCAATATTAGAGAGTAGAAAATCATCCTTAGGGAAAGCGTTATTTAGGTCTCGTAAGTCAGTGCATATACAAAGGATTTGTCATATTTTGAAATAGGTACAATACTTTAAATACATTTTGCATAGTCTATAGCTCTTAGGAATTTGACACTAAATAACTTCTATAATTTGGCTTCCACCAAGAGAGAAACATGCAGATGCATTTTACTGAATTTTTTCTTAAAGAGCTTGATACAAAGAGTTATAGAAAGGTAATGAATGATAAGGTCAGTGTTAAGATTGGTCATGTTTGCATAGGTCCAAGTGAGGTTTATCTTCTTTTCAATAAAGAACTGAGTGAGTTGTTCCTTTTCTTCACCTAATAAAGGTTGAACTAAGTGTATAATATTTTGATACTCTTATGTATCAAGATTAATAGGATGTATAGTCTCAATCAATACTGATGATCTATGTTTAAAATAGTTGGGTAGACTACCAAGTACCTCATCCTTACGTACCTCCAAGAGGTTTTCACCTTTGGATACATTTGGATTTTTACTATTTTTAGGCTCTAACGCTACCACAAAGTGGTTTTTGCCATCAGAGTGCCTCTTTTTCATATTGTTTTATTTATTTTGTGACTAATGTACTTGATTTTTTTTTGTCATGTTGATAGTTGGTTCACTGGTTGAATAGACTACAAGCTCAATGGAACTAAGGTAGCAAGAAATCTCAAAGTCATTTTGAAAGGATAGTATCTCAGGTGGTTGACTTTTTATAAACTAATCAATGAGATTGGGGTGCATGAGTGATAGCAAGGTGAAGGATTTTAGGATGTTAAAGCGAAGGGAATCATCTCCAATAACTAGAGAGTTATAATCTATAAGGAATTCTTCAAAAGTACCTACATGTAATGTATCTAAGGCCTTCCTAGCAATATGTTATATGTGAGTGAGATATCAAGAACTTGGAACACCACATCCTTCTCAGTAGGAGGTCAACTTGAATGGGTAGCACATTAGACCTTTGGAAGAGTGCTCAACTTTATCATAGGCCTTGATAGTAATCTTCCACCTAGGATTAACAGAAAACTCAGAGAGACCCAATTGTTGAACAACATTGAAGGAAATGATATTTATCTCTGCACCATTGTCTATCAGCATATGTCTGACTTGGGTACGATAGATTTAAACCTCAATATGGAGTGCAAGGTTATTTGGATGGCTAAGCACTTTTTTATCTTCTTCATAAAATGTTAGGTATTCTAGAGTAGAGATGTGGTTTACCATAGCTTGGAACTTATCTGCATCAATGTTAGTATGGACACTAGTTGTACGTATTACTTTCTCTAAGATCTCCTTATAAAAAGGGGATATTTCTATCAACTCAAAGATGGAAATTTTCATAAGGGTATGTTGTAATGGATCCACAAGGTCATAAGTGGACTAGAAGTAGTGGTGGTAGATTTTTTCCTGGACAAGGAAGACCCCACTTGTTTAGCATGAGTTTTGTTGGAAGTAATAGCAACTTTAAGGACAACCTTGGTTTGGCTCTTAGTAATGACATTTAATCTTTCACCACGAGAAGAAGAGGTGAGAGTAGTGACTCTCAAGACAACCTTAGGCCTTTCATCATCCATCTCATAGTTGGGCTCCTCATCATGAAAATGCTCTCATCAACAAGTTCAAGCATATGAATAACATTATCAGTGGTTGTGTAGGTATAATTGATCTTAGCATTGTGGTTTTTCTTTTTTCCATTTGATGTCTCCCCTTGTTCATACTTTATGAGAGGCTCATTGAAATCCTTATGATAAATTTTTTTAACTATCCTGTCCACACAAACCTTTCCTTCCTCAATAAGATCTCTTATATGTATTTAAGCTTGAGATAGTAATAAGTATTGTGACCTTTATTCCTATGATAGTTGTAGTAGTAATCCTCTCTCCACCAAGGAGGTATAAAAACAGTATCATAAAAATCTTGAATTTTTTGGCAGCGTAATGATCTTATTAGCAAGCAATGTTTTTAGGATTACCTCATAGGAATCAACCAAGGGAGTCTTATAGTGCTTATGCTTAGATGGTTGTGTAAACTTAGGCTTGTTGGAATCATTGGTCTTTTTGGCCTCTTATTGTTTAGTAGCTAGATTAGCATTAGCCAAGTTGAAGATGGGCTCTTTGGTGTTAGGGGCATCAACTACCCCATCATTAACAACATACTTGTTTTTATTCCAAGGTTTAGGAATATCTCCTTGTTCAAGACTATCTCCCCCTTCTTAAAAACAACATCCTCTATATGATACACACTCTCAATCATGCCATTAAAAGGGAGAAACACTTGTTTTCTAATATTATAATGTATCTTTGGTACAAGAGTGTTAAAAAAAGATGTCGATCTTGTCATTTTTAAGAATTGGTCGGGGGTAACTAGCATGCAATTTTCTCCATCTTTGCAAATAAGTGACAAAAGGTTCTTGTTTTTTATTGATGTTGCATAAATCCAACATAGTAATGGATGTTGTCTATTGTAAGAATAATGTTCTATGAAAATTTTCCCAAGGTCATCAAAGAATTTAAAAGGAGGGGTAATCTTTGTGAACCACTCCATGACTTGCGCATTCAAACTCCTTGGAAAAAGTCTCATGAGGTATGTGTCATCATGCATGAAATCCATACTAAGAGCATAGAATTACCTAATGTGATCATGTGGATCCCCATTTCCATTGAATTTATCATATTTAGAGATCTTGAAATCTTGTGGAAAAGGAATCATATAGAGACTTTTGTCAAAAGGGAGTGCACATATATATTCAATGAGTGAGGACTTAGGTTTTTCCTTTTCTCTTTCCATGCATGAAAATTCATTTTGTAAGTCTTCGAATTGTTTCCTCAAGATCTTATTTTTAGTAGGTTCTCTCTTTTGACCCATCCTTTCAACATCAATGTCATGGGGAAACTTCTATCCTCTAGAAGTCAAGTATGTAAAATGTTCATCCCCATTTTTCTCTAAAACCTTAACTAGCAGCCTTTGAAGGTAATTGTATTGTTGAAATCTTAGGAGGTTATCACTAATAATATTATTATCTACCTCACTCCCACATTGTAAAGGTTTTCCATGATGGAGCCTTTTAAGGTAAACATATTGTTGAAATCTTAGGAGGTTGTCACTAGTAATCTAATTATGTACCTCACTCCCATGTTGTAAAGGTTCTCCATGATGGGAATGTCTAGGTGGAGACATTGGCCTCAAGATGAGACCTTGGAATCCAAGGAGGGGTGTCATTGTCATTGTTCCCAACATTCACAAAAGGATTTCTATAAGTGACATTAGCATTTTGGTATCCAAAGGTATCAGAGTGATGATTTCCAAAGCCATGAGCATTATTTTCCTCAAATATATGAGCATTCATCCTAGTGGCTACTTGTCTTGCTTTCTCAAGTCTTTCTTGTTCTAGTCTTTCTTGTTCATCTCAATAGGATTTATTCTCTCTTTCTATTTGGTCATGTGTAATTGTAAAGAATCTATCTAAGTGTCAATTTCTCTCTTCTTGATTCATGGTGAAAGACACATTATTTTTAGCCCTAAAAGTATCAAGTGGTGTATCAAAGGAACTACCAAAATGGCTAAGAGGAAAGTACCAAGAAATTGATTTGTCTTCCTCTATTTTGTCAAAGATAGGTTTGGCCTTAAAATGTTTCTTATGTGTATGCCTTGTTTGAGAGTTTAGTTGTTCAAAGTTAAAAGAAAATTGACTTCCTTGACTAAGTTAGAGCCTAGTTTCAACTGGCATGTTAGGGGTATTTTTTAGATTAGAAGGATAACACAAAGCACTTGGAGTCCAAACTTAGAAAATCAAGATGTTCACTTGTCAAAGAAAGGTAGCAAATTAGAGTAACTTATCAATCAAAGTTTTTAAGTAGCACATGGCACTAGTGACTTGAGTCAAGAACTAGGCAAGAAGCCAAATAGCCATGTAAATAGAGAAAGTCAAAATGAAAAGTGAACAATCCCTCAAGTCAAGTATGTAACCAAGGAGCCAAGATGATCAAGTGTAGACTTTTCTAAATCAGCCAAGAATGTAGTCAAAGTCAAATTAAGCAAGCACAAGGATTAGGCGAAAGATCTTAGATAGTAGGACAACTAGGAATTTTGCACTACAATTTGCAAGAAGCAATATAATAGTTTTGGGCCATACAACAATTTCTGAATGATAGTATGATAAAGTCTAGTATAGCAATATGATAGAGTCTAGTATAGCAGTATGACCAAATTTGTATGACATAATGATACTTTATAGAACCTAGAAGTATCATATGATTTTTCTGAGATAGGTAGTATGACAATCGACTACCAGAGATAGTTTTCATAACTTTTATGCCTAAAAGACCTATTTTTCACAAAGGTTTCTATTCAATTTGTGTAATGTGACTATCATAGCAAAGTTTGTTTTAGTTTTTGACAAAAAGGTAGCAATTTTGAAAGTAATTATGATATAAACATGTCTTCAAGCAATTGGACAAGGGACAAAGCAACCTTACCAATACAAACACTTGGAAACTTTTGAAAGCAAAAAGCCTTATGAAACTATTGGTTGTGTATGTTAAAATGATTCCTATAGGTCTAACACATTTGAAGACAAATTGAAACAATATCTACCTAAAAGACATGTCTCATTACTCAATACCTTGGCCCATAACTTGATACTCCCTCATCTCACAAAAAGTGGTTGTCCATAATAGATATTGGCTTTGTCATAGATGGGTTACCCACATCTAAAGGAACATATATGGTGATTCAAATCATGGCGTGATCCAGGTAGTCCACTAGGAGCAACCCTTGCATCAAGATATGGAGCACAGAAATAGGGTGGCCTCTATTTCATATGGTGTCTAGTAATGGTTCAATTCATAACACTCCTCTTACACCCAATGTGGGACAAAGTCCTCATGACCACAAGAGTACCTTATGCATACCCACCTAGTGATTTCCTCATGGTCCCAATCCCACAAATAATCTCACCAAGTGAAGTTAAGTGTTATGCCTACCAAGGTTTTTGTCTTTTCCAAGAGGTTTTGATTATATTGGGTCAGAATAGCTAGGTTTTTCTTATTCCCACTTCCAGTAATTCCAATCTTTCGACCAATAGGAGGCCATCTAAAGGTAAAATCTCACTAGTGAGATTAAACAAAATGGATCCACACTATGGAGATTGTGATTTCTAATTCACCAAGTAGGTGAAGAGAATACTCTCATATTCTGCAATGCTTCCCCCAAACATGCCAAGTAGGTTAATTGAGGCCACTAAAGAGTGGAATATGCCACCCACTTTCTTGAACCAGTGATGAGTCAAGATTTCTAATTCACCAAGAAGGTGAAGAGCATACTCTCCTATCAACAATGGAACCTTACTAATGGGTTTTATGTGCCTATAAAAATAAATAGAACTAGTATATGTCATACTTGAAATGGATTGAAGACACTAAAAAAAAAAAATCATTTTTGCTTGGGTAGCCCTACAAAAAAGTTAGTAGCCCTTTTTTTCTATTTTTCTTAGAAAGACAAGTAAGCAAGATAGGCACCTACAAATTAGAAAGGGTTAAGGCATCAAAATAATCAATTAAATTTGAAAGAAACCCTATAAAATCATTTTTAAGACTAGTTGGAAAGCCAACGAGCCAAAATATGAAAGCCAAATTGAGAAAATAAAATAGACATAATGATATTATTGGGTGACCTAGTATCATACAATACTTCTCAATATGTTGGGGTGATACTTCTTCCCAACATGATACTTTGTACCAATATAGAAAGATACTTTTCAAACAACAATATGACAAAATACAGAGTACCAGTATGATAGTGAAATTGGTCATGTATTGTATCCCAGTCCAAAAACTATCGTAAAATCATAGAGAAAGTATTGTACAATAATTTTGCCTATAAAAATAGAATTCAACTTGCAAGTGTAAAAAGTGACAAAAATAAGAAAAAAAGGAGCTAAGCAATGATTTCCAACCCCACAGTGGGTGCCAAAAATGTATACCAAAAATAGGGTACACTTCTATAAACTAATGCTTGAGGGAAGCCATGGAAAAGGGAGTCTCAAGAAGTGGCTTATAGCTTCCTATCTATGACGTGCAAGAGTATTGAGATCATGGATCTCAAATGAACCTAGCTAAAGTAACCCTTGCAAGGTGCACCTAGTAACCCTTCCAAGGTGAACCATATAATGGAAGATTCAAAGAGTAAAGGAAAAAATGCCAAAATCCAAGAAACAATGAGGTGCAATGCAAACGCAAGTTGTTCTAAATGAAATGCAAGCTAATAAAGAGAGTTACAAGAGCCACCTAGTTAAGCTATGTGATCTAAGCTAGAGCATATAGGAAATCTAAGCTAATGCAAGTATGAAGATGCAAGAAAAATTAAGAATAAGCTAAGAGTACAATAATGCTATAAGAAAATTGATAGCATAACATTAGTATAAACTAGAATAGAATAGAGAGTGAGGAGAGAGCCTCCCTTTTAAAGAAAAATGGACAATAGAGATTAAGAGGCGAAATCAAGGGTGGAGAATGAGCCTTGAGTGATCCATGTGATTGGTTAGCTTAATACCTTAGTAATGAAGGATTGGACATCCTCCCACAATGATTCTATGGTTAGACAACATCATGTGTTTTACTTAAAATAGTATACTAACTTCATTTAATTTATCAGTTTGAGAGCATAAACTTGAAATGGTAACTAGAAAGTATATGCTCTAATTCTTCTTTAAGTCATTACAACTAAAGAAAAGGCAATTCTAAAAGAAACCTGTGCTAGAAAATGAAATGAAAACTTAACTTAAAGATTAAGATAATGTTACAAATTGTAAACCTATCTATGGACCTATGCTGCAGGAATAGTTCACTGATTCTTTTATAAATGGCTGCAGGAGAAACATAGTTCTACCTTACTTAGAAACAAGAAGGAAATGGAATCTATTATAATAGAATAGTTCACTCACCAAGTGGGCCCCCTTGGATGAGTTAACAAAAAACACAATCAAGTCAAGAGATATAAACTTGAACTGTGCATTCTATTCATTCATGGTGAAAGATTAGACTTGATTAAAACTAGTATCAAACTTTGCTACTATGAAAATAAACTCACTCTATTCTTCTTTTGACTGTGCTCAAAGCTATAATAGTCATTACTTTTAAAATGAAACTACAACTACTTCATAAATTTAAGATCACTTCATTAATGAGGATCAATTACAGACTCATAAAGTTTGAAATAGAAACAACATTAACAACAAATAAATCCTCCAAGAATATAGCAATTTGTGGAAGACACATTCATGCACTATAACAACAAAAAGCAATAAATGATTTCCCTCTCTTACAAAGGTCTAGCAATCCAATTGGCTTTGATTTCTTTAGTGCTAAAATATTGATCTTGGAATATCCGTGACAAATGCCTACAAAACAATCAATACACACACAACCTCTACATATATATATTTATTTTCATCATCAATATTAGAAAAAAAGGTGTAAAGTTCAAATTGCCACTCTTGCAAATCCTGTGGCTATAGAAGGAAAACTGCCCAAAACATAGCATAGATGGGGAAATATTTATTAGCATGTTATACTACTTCAATATACCATTTTTGTCCATGGATATATATATATATATAACCATAAGTTCATATGCTTGAAACCACAAAGTCATAATTGTTTGCAAGATAATTGTTTGAAAGTAAGATAAAAGGAACTTAGAAAGATGGCCTTTTGGAGGCCCATCATTCCCCCCAATTGATATATTGCTAGTACCTAGCAACCATGAATTTTCTGATTCTGGCTTGAACTCTCCAATCACTAGTTGTCCTCTCCCTTGGCTCATTCTTAACATTATCAATGTATCCATAATTTTCCCTAAGCTTTCTCCATCATCGAACTTCTATTGAAATATCATGATCCTCTACATTTTCATTCACTATTAGTAATGGTTGTAGGAGAATGGGAGGTTGATACCTTAATAGTATTGGCTCGAACTCCTTACCAAATCGTTATACCATAGAATTCTGATAGTAGCAAGAATTAAATTTTGAAGTGAGTGGGGTTCCCTTATCTTTAGGTCATGTGGCATCCGTGTCCACCTTTATCTTGAAGCAACAATTGTTGTTTCAACATCATAAGATGAATGCTCCCAATCTACAAAGGCTTGTTCTCTTATTGCGTATAATTTATTAGCTTCCAATCTAGAAATTTCCACTAAGAGTTTTGAACTTCTAGTCTCATGAGTAGAGGAATTGCCATTTTATTTTCCATGTACGGTGCAACTTGATGTTCCCTACTTATCTCATTCTGTATCTAAGACATTAATGCTCTCAATTTCACATCTCCTATATAAAGGAGTGAGTTCCACTCTATATCATTAGGCACTACCAAGTTATGCTGATATAATTCACACAAAAATTCTTCAAACACATTGGAACAAACTGGAATGCATCATAAAACTCACGAGGAGTTGAAATGGAGGGATTAAGTCCTTCCACAATTCTTGTCAATCTTGAAATTTACAAGTTTTTATTTGAGAAATAATGCATACACCAGTGATGGTAATTTGCATTCCATAAGTTTAGGAATCAACCCTATGACTTGTTCAATCCTCCTCTTTAAAATTTCATTTTTGTTTGAGCTTTGCTTCAATTGATGGCTTTGTTCATTAATAAAATGTTTCAATCTTTCTATTTCCAACTTCCATTATTCTCTTCCCCACAACATTTGATGAAATAAATTGATCCCAATAGATAGGGGTGTAGACAAATTAGGTGGTGCTAATGGTTCTTGATTGAGAATGTCTATCCATTCAAATTTTGGACAATGAACTTTGTTGGAACTTTGTGACATAACAAAATCTCCTTTTCTTACAAAAACTATTGTCACCACATTCTATTCCTTACTGGACTCAATTTCTACTTTAGCTAGTGTTTCTAGTCCATCCTAGTTAATCTTTTCTATCACTTCTTCAACAATTTCTTGTCTGAATTTTGGGTAGTCCTTAGAAGGAAGGTCTTTTGAATTCTCACAAGTGTCTTGCATAATAAAATTTTCTTCAAACTCCTTAGATGCTTTAGGATCTTCATAATCCTTATCACTATCAACAAGTACATAGTTAACACTAAGGTCAACTTTGGGTTACAGACTCTAATTCTTGCACTCATTATCACTAGCTATGTTTTGTTAAAATTTTCCCATCGAAGAGGAATCCTTCACAAGCTTAGAAGACTCTAGGTTAACTACTGGAAGAGAAGCTTCAATAACCCTATTTCCTTCATAAAGCCTTGCACTTTGTCTTGTAGGGGTGTAGACAAGCATGGAGAATTCTTTTTTTTCCTCTTTCTTGTAGTCATTTCTACTTTAGCTGCTTTAGGAGGTTTTTCTAAAGCTTACTCCACTTGTGAGTGCAGGGTTTCATTAATATTACTTTCACTATCAGGTTGTTGTTCTAAGTTTTTCTCTTTCCATTCCACAACTTTACCCCTGCCTTCCCTAATGGTGTCTTTTCAAAAAAATGGGATCTTGGGGGCAATAGAAGCTTCTCTATTTTTACTTTTCATCTTGCTCGTAATGGAGGCATCAAATTTGTAAATCCTCTTCCTAGTTGGTCTAGAATTGGAGGGAGAGGCTTCAAGAACATTTTCTATCCTTGGAATAACCTTGCAAAAACCAATGGATGTTCTTTCCCTTTGTCCAACACCCTGGCCTCTAGTGCTGACCAATCTATGTTCTACCTCATTTAATTGCAAAAAATCTTCCCATGTCCCAATTGATTGTTTTTTTAATTCCCTTTACATAATTAATTTGATCAAACAATGATTGAAGATAGACTGATCCTTTCTTGATTGTACTAAAGAAGCTTGCTTCTTTATAGTATTAAAAAGGAAATTGGGAAGATTTACCTATCTATAGCCATGCTACAGATGAGCCAAAATCTTAAAATAAAGGGCATGCAGGTACTTATAATGACCTTCACAAGTGAAGTACTAAATGATAAATATTGTTGGCTAGATAAACTCCAAGGGAAAAGATAATCTAACAGTACCTTGCTTCTTTTCTATGTCCATTGGAGGGTCAGGATGAAAATTGAATTGTCTCCTAGTTGTAAGTAAATCAAAATCCTTTACCCAATTTTTTCCTTTCTAGGGTAACCTGATGACTTTAGCCACCACATCTTCTATAAATTCAATTTTTAGCCCCTTGACCATTGCAAAGCCATCCTTCAAGGTTCTAAGAAATTGAAGAGCAACATCTTCATCAAACCCCTTAAGACTGAGGTGGTAATCTAACTATCCTTTCTCCTAAACATCTCACAACTGGTCGCTTCACCCAGCAAAACCCTATGATCAACCGGCTAATATCTCTGAAGATCTCCACCCATTTTTATGAACAACAAAATCATGGTGTTCTCAAAACTCAACAATGGTGAATTAACAAAATTTGCAATGTTACAACACCAAATGGTACAGATAGAAAAAAAATGGCATACAATTACTACATGCTTCTTGAAAGTAAAGATTTTTAATGAACAAAATCTCATGATATCTTTCATTGCATCAAGTCTCATAATATTTCACTCGTGTATAGGCCTACCACCCTGAACACATTGCTAATATATTATTAAAAGTTAAGCTTCAATTTTTAATGTCCTTAATTTCCATAATAAGGTAATCATGGAAGGACAGGTCATCAAACATATGACGACAATCATCTTAGAGGACAAAAACTTTAAAGTTTACATGTGATTTGAACATTTGAAAAATGAATATTCCCCGCCCCCCAACTAACTAAGGGCATGGGTCCCACCAGGCCAAGATATGCAAGAGTAATAAATTTAAACAACATGAATTTCTAATAAAGATTGAATAAAATAAAGTATATGCAAGGTTATGTGGAATGAACCTGGCGACTGTTGCATGAAAAGTGTTTTGAAAAAGATCACCTGAATTGATGGAGTGATGGGATGGAATGGAAAGATGGTGAAGACAGTGGGTGAGGTGGAGCGTATGGTGGAGAAATTAATTTCAAGAAGAAAGTGTTTATTATAAAAATCTTGAATGGAATCTAAAATTAGTAGAAGTCTAGGTAGAAGACCCAGACTCTTCAGCTGTAGAAATGAGTAGATCTTCCTTGTGTCGAAACTACTGCAAGAACTCCAAGTGTGACTAACCAGTTTGTTGTAAAGCTTGAGACAATTTCCTTTGACAAGTAACTTGAATCAAATGGGATCAATAGTAAACAACTGGACTGCTCCATTTGAAAATACAAGAACAATTTCATATGATCCAAACCAAGTAGTTTGAAACTTTCCTAGATTGTATTGATGCTTGGAATCATAAAGAAGTGTCCAATCTCCCACAAAAAACATTTTATCTTTGATAAACTTATCATACCATTTTTTTGTTGATGTTGGATGAGTTTTGTGTTATTTAACACCGATTTGTGTCATCCATCAATGCCATTTAAACTCAAAATTCAGTATTGTTGTGCAACAATAAGTTCCATACCAAGCTCCAACACAATCCTCAATGTCTTATACTCAAACATTATAGCTGACCTATCATAGACTAGCTGAAAAGGAGTGAAACATGTTGTAGATTTTTAGGTGGTTCTATAAGCCCAAAGAGCTTTAGGAAGGTGTGTGGCCCAATCCTTCCTATGGAGTGCTACTATTTTGGTGAGAATAGATTCAAGCTCCCTCTTAGTAACTTCTACATGGACATTACCTTGTGGATGGTAAGGTGATGGTTTACAATGTTGAATAGTATATTCCTCCATGACAATAGCTATCATATTAGATGCAAATTGAGCTCCTTGATCATATATTAACTGCCTAGGGACACCAAACTATGTAAAGATGAGTTCATACAAGAACTTGGAAACATTGTTATCCCTTGGATGTTTCATGGCTTTGGGCTCTACCCACTTAGTTACACAATCAGTGCAAACTAAAATATAGGATTTTCCTTGTGAATAGGGCTCAATAGGACCTACAAAGTCAGTCCCCCCATTTATCAAAGGGTGAAACAACAACCTAAGGCTGTGGGGGAATTTTATCGGATTTAGTGGGTCTCCCCATGTGTTGACACTTATCACATTTCTTTGTGTATCTAGCTGCCTCCTTGAGTAAACTTGGCCAATACTACCAAGTTGTCAATATTTTAAATGTTGTATGCTTCGCTATAAAATGACCTCCATGGGGCTCATCATGGCATGCCCTCAAAATATCATATGTTTCATCCTCCCTTATGCACCGACACATTACTTGATAAGGATCAGTATAAAACATAAATCAAAGAATAGTTAAAGCTCTTTTCAGCTACTAACTTCCTTTCTTTAGTAGAGAAGTGAACTGACATATTTCTTGTGGTTAGGTAATTCACAATATCTGCATACCATGGATTTTGTGCTGACAATAGAAAGAGATGTTTTTTTGGAAAACTGTGATCTATGGTTGCAAATCATTAGGGACATGGAACCAAGAGAGAAAGTCAACTACCACATTGGCCTTCTCGGGCTTATCTACTATTGTGATATCAAATTCCTACATAAGTAGCAACCAGCAAGCCAATCTTCCTAATATTGCATGCTTATTCATCAGATACTTTACAGAAAAGTGGGCAGTATGAAAAAATATTTCATATCTAGTAATATAGTGCCTAAACCTATTCAATGCATAGATAACTACATGTAGCTTTTTTTTAGTGACTGTGTAGTTAAACTATGCACCTTGCAAATTCTTACTGATGAAACAAATAGCATGTTCAACTGAGTCTACCTTCTGACCTAGCACTGCACCTATAGCATAGTCTGAGGCATCTGTATGAATGTGAAAAGATAGTCCCCAATTAGGCCCTCTCAAAAATAGTGTTGTGCTGAGAACTTCTTTAAGCTATAGGAAAGATGTAGCACACTCAGAGTCCCAGGATAATTTAGATTCCTTTTTTAACAAGTTATAAAGGGGTGCTACAAGTTTACTAAAAATCTTGATGAATCTTCTGTAATACTCGGCATGTCCAAGGAAACTATGCACATCCTTCTACTTCTATGGTGTAAGCAAGATACTAATAACCTCAATCTTTATTGGATCTTCTTGGATGCCTTGTGATGAAATGAAATAACCTAGTACTGCTCCTTCCATCATCATAAAACATTTTTCACTATTTAGGGAAGGTTATAGTCTTGGCATCTCTTGAGTACCTTCTCTAAGTTTGTTTTTGCTTTCTCAAAAGTAGTCCCATAAATAGTAAAAGCATCCATGTAGATCTTGGTACAGTTAGTAGATATATCAAAAAACATGCTTATGATAGCTTGTTGGGATGTGGTTGGGGCATTGCACAAGCCAAAAGGTAAAACTAAGTAGGCAAACATTCCCCATGGGCATGTGAAGATTGTTTTTTCTTGGTCATCTAGAGCTATTTGTATTTGATTGTAACCACTAAAACCATTCAAAAAATAAAAAATTTTCTTTCCCGCTAGCTTGTCAAGGACTTGATCTATAAATAGCAAGGGAAAATGGTCTTTTTTAGCGGCTAAATTGAGCTCCCTGTAATCTACAAAAATTCTTTGTTTTCCTCCTTTCTTTGGTACTATAACAAGGGGTAAGACCCATTGACTATCAAAGATAGGGTAGATAAGACCAATACATAATAGTTTTTGGATCTCAATTTTTAACTATATCCCTCAGAATAAGGTTAACTCTCCTCTGAGGCTATCAGAGAGGTTTGAAGTTAGGAATAATGTATATCTTATGAGTGCAGAGCATAGGATCTAATCCTTTCATGTTGATGTAGTCCCAAGAAAATTCTTTTTTATTTTCCTATAGTAGTTGCAACATAAATTTCTGATGGGAAGGTGTTAATTCATTGTTTACATTCAACTCTCTTCCTAGATCAACTTCATCTTAATAACTTTATCTATCATGAATAATTGGGCAACAGGAGAAGAATCCACTTCATGAGGTAATAATGAGTGAAGGAATTAGGAAGCTTCTAAATGCTAAGGGGTATGTGTAGGATCATGGTCAACCAAACTATGGCCTTAAGTGGCAGTGAAAAGCCAACAGATCAGGGCTATGTCAACTTGATACAGAATTTTAAAGTGGTTCTAGACTTTATGTCAAAAAGTTTGAAGAAAATAATCTATAGGAAATTAAATGTAGTTTCTAAAATACTAGGCCTTATTTGGAGAAAAAAATATTTGATTGGTCAAAAGTTTGGATTTTAATGCAGTACTATGAAAATTTTAGGGCCAAAATAAAAAGTAGGTGTATGTCTGACCACCTTAATCAAAATCAAATGATAATATTTTTTAATATAATTATAGATATAAAAATTAGACTCATGCTTGAATGTGACGCAAATTTTTGGGTTTTTTTTATTCGAAATAAATAATTAAATATGAATTCTCTACTAAAACATTTTCAGGAAAAAAACTCCCATGTCTGGCCATCTTAACTAGTTGAAAACATTACCAAATTATTATTTTTTCCTTATTCTAGGTGAAGCATAGAATGTGATGCAACTTTTGGATTTAAAAAATGTTATACCATTTGGAGGTTATAGCTATTTTTCAATCAATATGTCACTTAGCACTTTTCAATCATCTTCATTGAAAATTAACTAATAAATACTTATCAAACTCATAATTTGATAGGAATTATATTGATGGAATCCCGAGAGTGTTATAAAAAAACACATTTCATTTCATTCAATTTTCATGAAAATAACATTGTTAGATGGCTACTGGAAGTCTGAGTGTAAGTGAAACCCTTCCCAAACACATTTTTTGGGTTGACCAAATAGGCTTGGTAAATACCAAGCCTAATCAGATACCTAAAGTCAAATTAGGTATCTGATTATCCTCGATGTGAAATTGGGTATCCGATTACTACGAATTTTCAATTGGGAATTTTGGAGGGAAATTTGAGAGGAAAGCTTTAGAGGGAAACTATTGAGAGTTTTAGAGGGAAATTTATTTTTGAGAAGTGTGGGCATTAATATTATTATTACATATGATTATGATTATTATTATTAACTATTATTATTACATATGACTATAAATATTATTATTATAACTAAATATAATATAGTAATATATATGATTATTGTTGTTATATAACATAATAATATATTATTATTACATTAAAATATACAGTATTATATAATTATTAAATATAATATTGTCATGAAATGTATCGAGAGGGGTCATAGGTTAACCTACGACACCTCTTGACACATTAGAACCAACCAAATAGGGACATATGTTGTCATGAAATGCATTGATAGGGGTCATATGTTAACCTATGACCTCTTTCAATGCATTGGAACCAACCAAATGCATCCTTAGGGGCCCTAGGACCCCTAGGGACATACATTATTATGAAATGTGTCGATAGGGGTCATAGGTTAACCTATCACCCCTCTTGACACATTCAAACTAAACAAATGCGTCTGTAGGGGCCCTAATACTCCTAGGGACATATGTTGTCATGAAATGCATCAATAGAGGTCTTAGGGTAACCTATGACCCCTCTTGATGCCTTGTAACCAACCAAATGCGTCCCTAGGGGTCGTAGGGCTCCTAGGGACATATGTTGTCATGAAATATGTCACTATGGGTCATAGGTTAACCTATGACCCCTCTCAGTGCATTGGAACAAACCAAATGTGTCCCTAGGGGTCCTAGGGGCCTAGGTACATACGTTGTCATGAAATGCATCGATAGCCTATGACCCCTCTGGATGCATTGGAACCAACCAAATGCATCCCTTGGGGACCTAGGACTCCTAGGGACATACATTATCATGAAATGCATCGATAAATGCATTAAAACCAACCAAATGCATCCCTAGGGGACCTAGGACCACTAGGGACATACATTGTCATGAAATGCATTGAGAGGGGTCATAGGTTAACCTATGACCCATGTCGACACATTAGAACCAACCAAATGTGTCCGTAGGGGTCTTAGGGCCCCTAAAGACATACGTTGTCATGAAATGCATCGATAGGGGTCATAGGTTAACCTATGACACCTCTTGATGCATTTGAACCAACCAAATGTATCCCTAGGGGTCATAAGGCCCCTAGGTACATACGTTATCATAAAAAGTGTTGATAGGGCTCATAGGTAAATTTAGGACCCCTCTCGACGCATTGAAACCAACCAAACGTGTCCCTAGGAGGCCTAGGACCCCTAGGGACATACATTGTCATGAAATACATTGAGAGGGGTAATAGGTTAACCTATGACCCCTCTAAATGCATTAGAACCAACTAAATGCATCCCTTGCGATCCTAGGGCCCCTTGAGACATACGTTATCTTGAAATGCATTAGAACCAACCAAATGTGTCCCTAGGGGTCATAGGGCCCCTAGGGACATATGCCATTAAATCTGTTGATAGGGGTCACTGGTTAACCTATAACCCCTCTCAATGAATTGGAACCAACCAAATGCATCCCTAGGGGGACTAGCACCCCTAGGGACATACGTTGTCATGAAATGCATCGATAGGGGTCATAGGTTAACCTTTCACCACTCTTGATGCATTGGAACCAACTAATTGTGTCCCAAGGGGGCCTATGACCCCTAGCGACATACATTGTCATGAAATGAGTCGATAGAGGTCATAGGTTAACCTATGACACCTATCGATGCATTGGAACCAACCAAATGTGTCCCTAGGACCCCTAGGGACATACGTTGTCACAAAATGCATCGATTAATCTATGACCCCTCTCAATGCATTCAAACCAACCAAATGCATCCTTAGGGGTCGTAGGGGCCCTACATACATACGTTGTCATGAAATGCATCGATAGGGGTCATAGGTTAACCTATGACCCCTCTCAACACATTGAAACCAACCAAATGCATGCCTAGGGGTCCTAAGGCTCCTAGCGATATACATTGTCATGAAATATGTCAATAAGGGTCATAGGTTAACTTATGACCCCTCTCAATACATTGGAACAAAAGAAATGTGTCCCTAGGGGTCGTAGGGCCTTTAGGGACATACATTGTCATGAAATGCATCCCTCTTGATGTATTGGAACCAACCAAATGCATCCCTAGAGGCCCTAGGACCCATAGGGACATACGTTGTCATGAAATGAATCGATAGGGGTCATAGGTCTCGATGCATTAGAACCAACCAAATGCATCCCTAGGGGTCATAGGGCCCCTAGGGACATACATTGTCATGAAATGCATCAATAGGGCCCCTTTCAACGCATTAGAAACAACCATATGTATCCCTAGGGATCCTAGAGGACCAGGGACATATGTTGTCATGAAATGCGTCGATAGGGGTCATAGGTTAAACTATGACCCCTCTCAATGCATTGGAACCAACCAAATACGTCCTGAGGGGGCCTAGGACCCTTAGGGACATACGTTTCCATGAAATGCATCAAGAGGGGTCATAGGTAAGCCTATGACCCATCTCAATGCATTAGAACCAACCAAATACATCCCTAGGGGTCGTAGGGCCCCTAGAGACATACATTATCATGAAATGCATCAAACTTATGACCCCTATCGATGCATTGGAACCAACCAAATGTGTCCTTAGGGACCCTAGGACCCCTAGGGACATACATTATCTTGAAATACATTGATACAGGTTATAGGCTAACCTATGACCCCTCTGGACACATTGGAGCCAACCAAATGCATCCCTAGGGGTCATAGGGCCCCTAGCGACATACGTTGTCATAAAAAGCATCGATAGGGGTCATAGGTTAAATAGGTTAACCTATTACCTCTCTGGACATGTTAGAACCAAACAAATGTGTCCTTAGGGGTCGTAGGGCCCCTAGGGACATATGTTGTCATGAAATGCATCAATAGGAGTCACAGGTCAACCAAATGCATCCCTAGGGGTTGTAGGATACCTAGGGACGTACGTTGTCAGGAAATGCATCAAAAGGGGTCATAGGTTAACCTATGACCCCTCTCAATGCATTGGAACCAAGCAAATGTGTCCCTAGGGGTTGTAGGGCCCTAGGAACATATGTTGTCATTAAATGCATCGATAGGGGTCATACGTTAACCTATGACCCCTCTCGACACATTTGAACCAACCAAATGCATTCCTAGGGGCCCTAAAACCCCTACGCAGATGTGTTGCCATGAAATGCATCGATAGGGATCATAGGTTAACTTGTGAACCCTATTGATACATTGGAACTAACAAAATGCATCCCTAGGGGACCCAGGACCCCTAGGGACATACATTTCATGAAATGGGTCGATAGGGGTCATAGGTTAGCCTATGACCCCTATCGAGGTGTTGGAACCAACCAAATGTATCCCTAGGGTGCCTAGGATCCCTGCACCCTAGGGACATATGTTGTCATAAAATGCATTGATAGATGTCATATGTTAACCTATGACCCCTATCGATGCATTGGAACCAACCAAATGCATTCTTAGGGGCCCTAGGACCCCTAGGGACATATGTTGTCATGAAATGTATTGATAAGGGTCATAGGTTAACATATGACCCCTCTCGATGATTTGGAACCAATCAAATGCATCCCTGGGGGTCATAAGGCCCCTAGGGACATACGTTTTCATGAAATGCCTCAACTCCTTGATGCATTGGAACCAACCAAATGTATCCCTATGGGGTCTTGAACTTCTAGGGACATACATTGTCATTAAATGCATCAATAGCCTGGATCATAGGTTAACCTATTATCTCTCTCGACACATTGGAACTAACCAAATGCATCCCTAAGGGGCCTAGGACCCCTAGGGACATAGATTATCATAAAATGTGTTGATAGGGATCATAGGTTAACCTATGATCCCTCTCGATGCATTGGAACCAACCAAATCTGTCCCTAGGAGGCCTAGGACCCCTGCAGACATACATTGTTACAAAATATGTTGATAAGGGTCATAAGTTAACCTATGACCCCTCTCGAGACATTGGAACCAACCAAATGCCTCCCTAGGACCCCTAAGGACATACGTTGTCATGAAATGCTTCAAGAGGGGTCATAGGTTAACCTATGATCCCTTTGGATGCATTGGAACTAGCCAAATGCATCCCTAGGGGGTTTAGGACCCTTAAGGACATACATTGTTATGAAATGTGTCAAGAGGGGTCATACGTTAACCTATGACCCCTCTTGACACATTAGAACCAACCAAATGCATCCTTAGGGGGCCTAGGACCCCTAGGGATAGACATTATCATGAAATGCATCAATAGGTGTCATAGGTTAACCTATGACCCCTTTCGACACATTAGAACCAACCAAATGCGTCCTTAGGGGGCTTAGGACCCCTAGGGACATACGTTGTCATGAAATATGTCCAAAAGGATCATAGGTTAGCCTATGACCCCTCTCGACTCATTGGAACCAACCAAATGTATCTCTAGGAGGCCTAGAACCCCTCAGGACATACAGTTTCATGAAATGCATTGAGAGGGTTCATAGGTTAACCTATGACCCCTCTTGATGAATTTTATGAAAACATATGTCCATAAGGCCCTTAGTGACCCCTTTCAACATATTCCCAATGGGTCCTTAGGGGTCCTAGGGCCTTTAGGAACATACGTTATCATGAAATGTGTCGAGAGGGCTCATAGGTTAAGCTATGACCCCTCTTGATGCATTAGAACCAACGAAATGCATCCCTAGGGGTCTTAGGGCCCTACAGACATATGATATAATGAAATTCATTGAGACGAGTCATAGGTTAATCTATGACCCGTCTCGCCGCATTGGAACCAACCAAATGGATCATAGGTTATAATAATAATAACATATATTACGTTATTATATTTAATAATAATAGTAATAATAATAATATAATATAGTATAATAATCATATATAATAATAATCGTAAATAAATCATATATAATAATAATTCTATATATATTAATCATCATACTTTTAACCATACATAATAATAATCGTATATATATATATATATATATATATATATATATCATCATACATTGCCCATAATTCCCACCAAAATTTGGGCATCAATATCGAATATCTGATTTGAAATCAGATATCTAATATATTATTAGATATCTGATCTTAGATCGGATACCCTATTAAAATGGCATGATTGTCCCAACATATTCCTTGTCATTGTAGACCCGATAACATCACTTTTTGTGGGTCATTTTCATGGGTTTTGGAAAAGCTTAATTTTTGGGGCCCAAACAATTGAGAAAGGTTGGATAATATATCATTAGGTGTCCGATATTGTCATCTGAATGGGGAGCAGTAGTCGTCAAAAGGGTAAACGTAAAAGGAAGGTATCTAATGAAAATGTTGCGGCATATAGGGAAAGGGACAAGGTAAATCACCAAATGAAAAGACAAGGTATTTTAAATGTGAGTCAAGTTGATGTTGTATTGGTCAAAGGTGAAATCATAGAGTAAGATAATGAATATGTACAATGGGGGAATGAAAATGTATCAATTGATAAGGATAATGCTAAGATTGAAAATTTAGAGAATGAAAATTTGGAGGATGAAATGCTACCAGGTCATAATGTAAATTGCATGATTGACCATGCCGAACATGACAATGCACAGGAATGCTACATATCTCCTAATTATAATCGATATGAATGTTCTAGAACACCAAAATGGATAATTGAAATTGATGAAATGATTATTGCCAATTTGGAAGGGAAAAAATCAGAAAGAACCATTCGATTATGGGCTTCAAAACTATATAAGATGTTTTTCGATAACAAGATAGTGGTGGAGCAATGTTAGCTTTTATGGACTTATTAAAGATGCAAAAGATGAGACCTATGCTTTCCAAATTGAAGATTTCTGTCAATAGAAAATTAGAAAGAAATGCCATTATTGTGAAGAATATGTTCAGTTCTCTTAATAGCATTGGGAAAAATGGCAGGGAGAAGGATAAGAGAGTTGCTCAAAAGGTTATTACAACCTCTTCAGTAAGTCATCCTTTGAGAAATGGTAGATATATGAGACAAACATATATTGACTTGAACCTAAATCATACTACTTTGAGAAGACCACTTAGTAGATGAGAGAGAATTGATGATCCTCTTCAAAATGAAACATGGGCTTTTGGTGGGAGACTTCCACATTTTGCTAAGAAGCTATCCGACGATGTGAAGGAAGAAATTACATAGTTTTGGCACTCTTTCTTAAGAGTATCACCCAATGCTAAAGACATGTTAAAGTTGAGAATTGGCATTAGAGACCGCATGCCACATCCTAAACATTATTTGGAAGTAAGTCAAACTATGTTGTTAAAACATTTTAGAGAGAGTCATTCAAGTCTTCATATATCACAAAGGCCTTTTGAATCTTTGAAACCATTTTATTGTGTGCCACTTAAAATTTAAAATACATATTTTTGCAAATATTATGTCGAGTTTTCTATGCACCATGATCTATTACACTCCATCTATTCTACTTTTCATTGTAAAGAAATGTTAGAGAATTGTGGTGCTAGTGGCCTTCCAAAATCATCAAGAGACTTGCTAGATCAATGTTTATCTCATAGAGTTGATGGTTGTTTCTTTTATAGAAATGTTTGCTTAAATGAGAAGTGTTTAGAATGTGGTGGCTTATCCAAGTTTGACACATGTTTCCATTAGGGGTGTGAACAAGATCTTGGAAAGACAATAGTAAAAAAAAAAAAGGTATATGAAATGGTGAAATACACATTGAAGAGTGGGGGTGAGGGCTCTAGATGTGAATTGGTTGCAAAAGAAATTAGTGTGGCTAGTTTTATTTCAGATTTCAAGACAAATCTCTTCTACAACTATACAAGACATAGTCATAGGTGTGAGTGGTTGGATCAACAATTCAGAATGTGTAAGGAGACTTTTTCAATTGACACTATTATATCAGTTGTTGATTTTGTTGAGAACTGCACATTGCAACCTCAAAATGAGACACAATCTCAAGATTACAACTCCATTCAGATTGCTATTTTTGTCCACATAACATATAGACATGCCCCTAATAGTGCAGAAGATAATTAGAAGATTATTATAGAGTATCAATTTTATATAAGTGATGATAGATCTCACTCTCACGAGTTTGTGCAACATTGTTTCAAGAATTATGTTGATATCTTATAGGAGCATGCAATTGCTATGGATAGACATATCATTTGGTTAGATAATTGTACAGGTCAATTCAAGAATGCTCGCATGTTTTATTAGTTATGTAGGATGCACGGAGAGAGCAGAGTGCCTCATATTTGGAGTTTTTTGAGTTCGACCATGGGAAAGGAGAACATGATGGAGTAGGGGCATGTGTGAAGAGAGCTCTAGTTAAGGAGCAATTGAAGATTTTAGGAGCAGAGTTTCTTGATGCTTGTAGAATTGTTGATTGGTGTAGCTTAACATTATCACAAGGGGGGACTCTTGATTTAGTAGTAGGCAGGTTCTTTTGGTTGGTTGAGGAAGGGTCCATAGGTGATAGATCAGATTGTGCTATAGTGAGAGACTCATCAAAAATGCATTCATTTTGGAGCTTTGATTCTAGTACATGGACCATTTGGCCATGTTAGGTAGCTTGCTTTTGTCCTAGTTGTTTTCAGTGTGATTAGGATCATTATGAGTCAAGTGAGTGGGTGGACAAATGGGCTCCACATTATCTTACTCCATTTTCTATCATACCTTCTATCAGAAATGATGACATGGAAAGTTCACTTGAGCATAATCATCTATCAGATCTTCTTCAACAAGGACATGTCTTTGCATTGGTTGCACCATAAGGGAATGACGAGAAATTAGATTATTGGTTAGCACGTTGTGTAAGTGTTAAACAAAAGCTTGCACAACTGATCATAGATGATGATGGATTCACATATCCTACTAGTTCAGTAGTTGTTGTTGGAACATGAATATAGAAATATATGCTTAAAAGGAATGGAATTCCTACATTTGAAGACTATCAAAAGCACAAAATAACTCTCATATATTTGCATCTTATTATAGCAAAAAAATGTAAATTTTTTGAAGCATCAAGGAGGACCAAAAGTGAAAGAACTTTTTTACTATTACTAATACTGATCATGAAGCCCTATTGGATACCCTAAAATAAAGAGAGGACCCTACTGGAACACTCGACTAGGTATATTTACTTCTTATGTTATTTTCTTCATAATGATTCAGTGAACCAATGATTATCTTGTTTAATATAATAAGTTACTAATATTTTTTATAATATTGGAATTTAGGTACATCATGAAGAGTAGTCATGCATGAAGATAAAAAGTTAAATAAGGAGAAGAATGAAGAAAAATCTATTCTATTTTTGACACTTTTTTTTACAATACTTTTATTGACACTACAATTTTTGATACTACAATTTTTGGTAGTTGTGTATTGATGTAATAATGGTGAAACACTTGATATATTGTAAATGTAAACT
Organism: Cupressus sempervirens; assembly: GCA_028749045.1. Taxonomy (NCBI): domain Eukaryota; kingdom Viridiplantae; phylum Streptophyta; class Pinopsida; order Cupressales; family Cupressaceae; genus Cupressus; species Cupressus sempervirens. The sequence goes on from CM053792.1 coordinate 333,860,097, forward strand.
TTTTGATTTAATGTAAGAAACAAAGATGATTTTACTTAATGCAATTTATGTGGTGTGACCTAAAAAATGATGATTTTAATACATACTAACACCAAACTCGCATTGTGCCAAATTCAAAAAACTTGAGAGGTAAAACATATTGTTTTTTATTTTAATACTAACTCTAATGACACCCTTTTTCTGGCCACAGAGAGCCTCCATCGTCCACGGCCACCCCGTACCGAGAAGTCTCCAAGGTGCTTTAAGTGCATTTCAAGGTTGATCTTCTAAGGGTCGTAACTCAGAGCTCGTGAGGGCTATTGATGAAACATTAAATGCTACAAGATGGTCATTTCAAGGCCTAAAATAGTCTCCCTCATTTTGGAGAGATCATATTCTATTTGAATTTGACACAGCGATCTCGCTCGATGCCAAAACTTGTAGTGTGCCTCAATAAGTGCACTAAGCATAACTTTGAAACCGTTCATCTTGGCATTGAATTTTCAATGCCAATAGCTTTGAATGGGTGGGTGAACCCTAATAACACCCTTATTCTAGCCACAAAGAGCGTCCGTCATTCGCGGCCACCCTGTACCAAGGAGTCTCCAAGGTGCTCTAAGTGTGTTTCAAGGTCGATCTTTCGAGGGTCGTAACTTGGATCTCACGAGGGCTATCGATGAAACATCAAATGCTACATGGTGGTCATGTTGAGGCATAAAATAAACTATCTCATTTTTGAGAGATCACATTCCTTTTGGATTTGGCACAATGATCTCGCTCAATGCCAAAACTCACAGTGTGCCTCAATTCATAGGTGCACCACAACATAAGTTTGAAACTGTTGATCTTAGCATTGAACCTTTAGATCTAGATGGGTGGGTGAACCCTAGTGAGACCCTTGTTTTAGCTACAAAGATCCTCCATCATCTGCGGCCACCCCGTATCGAGGAGTCTCCAGGTGCTCTAAGTGCATTTTGAGGTTGATCTTCTGAGGGTTGTAACTTGGAGCTCATGAGGGCTATCAATGAAATGTTGAATTCTATAGGACGATCATGCCAAGGCCTCAAATAACCTATCTCATTTTTGAGAGATCACATTCTATTTGAATTTGACACATCAATCTCGCTCGATGCCAAAACTCATAGTGTGCCTCAGTTAATAGGTGCACCATAGCGTAACTTTGAAATTGCTAATCTTGGCATCAAATCGTTAGTGTCATTAGCTCCAGATGGGTTGGTGAACCCTAGTGACACCCTTTTTTAGATCATGGAGAGCCTCCATCGTCCGTGGCCACCTCGTACCGAGGAGTCTCCAAGGTGCTCTAAGTGCTTTTCAAGGTCGATCTTCTGAGGGTCATAACTCAGAGCTCATGTGGGCTATTGATAACCTTTTACCAAGTTTGATGAGCTCATCTAATTAATAATTTAAAGTTTTAGCAAAAATTTCTCAAAATTACAAAATTTGCAAAATTGCAAATTTTCAACTTTTGCAACTTTTTCTTGCAAAGTGATTGCAATAAGTTAGTTAGGGGTTTGAGCACAACCATACAAGGTTGGAAACACCTATATAAGGTGTGAAATGATAGAATGCATTAATGAAGCTAGTTTACATAATGACAAAATGCATTACTCGATGGTTGGATTAAGGAAATGAAGTACGGTTCAAAAGTTATAAATGATTGTGTTTGGGTCTATACAAAGGACAACAAGAAGGTATGTTTTGGATGATTTGGTTCCTAAGTTTCATTAAGTGGATTAGTATGGGTAATTTAATCAATGTGAGAAATGTGTAGATTTTATTCATATGGATATGGTATTGGGGAACCAAGTTAAAAAGGTTTGATCCAATCAAGTCTCTTAAGTTGGGATATTTTGAGGTTATGTTGAAATTGAAAAGTTGTAGTATCAGGATAGTAACAAAGTGAAGGGCTAGTTATCAAAGATTATGAGTATAGGAATGTGTTCATGGTTGGGAATAGAATCCATGGTTTAATAATGGAGTCCTTAAGTGTGTTGAGATTATATTTGAAGCCAAGAGTTAGTTTCAAGGTTGAAGGTGGAGTTTAAAATCAGATTTGAGGCTATGTGAACCTTGTGTAGGAGGTTAACAAGTGTGTTTATGTCATGATAGCACTTTAAATTAAACATTTCATCCAAAATTGATAATAAAGGTTGAAAAAATTTTATTCACAAATTATTGCATTTAAATTGAATATAACAAACATGATCAAAATTAATGATATTCCATAAACACGAACATTACACGTGATCTATGATAAATTGAACAATACTAGATACTAAATTAATATGTATATCATTGTGCACATAAATGACAAAAATATATATCAAAATACATGTATCCATAGACAAATTATACAAAAATATATTAAAGTTCATGTATCCATAGACAAATTACACAAATATATATCAAAATACATAGATCCGTCTACAAAATGTGGCTGATCATGCCATCAAAATGTGTATAATATCAATGTTTTTGTAATCAATGTGGCATATGCCATTCAAAATATCTCATGACACATCCTATGACAACTATATTATCCTAGGTTACTAGTAGATGATCAAACTACAACCTCTTCACTAAACTAGGTGGATTAGATGCCTCCTACATAAACAAAAAAGGAAAACCCAAAGTTAGACTACTAAATTTATATGAATTTTTGTATCTAACATTGAATTACTAAAATGCATAATGATATTTTTTTAATGAATATTTATACTATTAAACTTTCATCATAAATACCTCTCGCATCGACCTCTTGCACCGGTCAGGAGTCCTCTTGAATGCCCTCGACAATGCTTGTACCTCATTGATCGTGGCCTGTGTATGTTCAATACATTTTTTAGATGATTCTACAACTTAAAATATAACATTATAATTCATAGCATGCTAAATTTATAATATATATTCAATAATTCAAACTACAACTTACTAGTGTAGACTCCTCCTCAGGATATAGTGGCTTCATCATTAAAGATACAAAACTCTCCTGTCTAACCTCATGTGTACTAGGAGTTTCCTATGAGATACAAAATACTAGTTGTTAATATAACATAAATCAATTTTGAATTTATTTATGAAAATAAGGAAAATAAAAAATAAATGATACTTATACATACAATGGGGCTCTCAGTGCGAATGGAAATGCCTAAGCATCTACAACATAGAATTTGCATGGGCTCGTCCCCAGTAGCCATGCCCTATACAATAAAGAATGTAATTAAATTTTATTATCATAAACATTTTACAAGAATGCATCGATATTTAATCATATAAAAAGTACCTAATTACCTTTCCTTTGTCAATGGGTCCTAGCTCATCCCCCACTTTTTGTCCCCCAGTGATAGATGGTACCTGCAAGATTAAAGAAAGATTAGAAACCATATATGCTACAATATAAAATAGAAAAAACAATGAGAAGACAACATAATGTACCATAGATGTCTCAAGGCCAAATAAAATAGCCAAGAGTGTGACATCATCAACCTGTCTCAGCTCCTCCTTAGTCATCAACTAAACATGAATGAAGACCACATACATGTATAAGTCAGTATAGCTTAAAAGTGAAAATTACTCTATTATAAAGATAAACTTTAAATTGCATATATCATAACAAAAAAATGTATACACGTATCGACATAGAAGGATTCCATGCCTCTACATGCCCCTCCTCTCTTGCATCATGGTTTGTAGCCTCTACATGTACGTCTAGTGCATCCTCATCAAATACAAACTAATACTTAGAATGATCACCTATGGAACCTAGAAAAATATTCTTGCATGTTATGCAAGTATGGGGCACACAAAAATGTGATGAGCTCACCGATGAGGAACTCGCACCAACATCATCAACATGGGGAGGTAGCACTGACCTAACCGTGATATTAATAGGCTACACAATCTATGGATGACTCTAATAGTTTGAGAGCTAGCCTCTACAATAATATCAGGATGTTGCACTAGAGGAGGGGGGTGTTATCAGTACAGGGGACAAAAATGTTTGCTTTCTTCCGCTGGGAAGAGGGTCTATCCTGAGGAGCTCCTAATCCTACACCCATGTTGGGCTTCATGCTCCAATAGTTTACCTTGAGGCCCAACACAAATTTTGCATACAATTTTCTAAGGAAATAAAATGGCACCTTTAAATTGTTATATGGAGGGATGTCAAAAACCATCCACCAACAATCCCAAAAGTTTGCACATATGGCATTATTTGTGCACCATTTAATGGATAGTTTGGGCTTTTTGCGGTCAACTGGTAAATCGGTTTTTGGGTTCGCAAAAAAGGCAACCAAATCATCTTTACTTATATTGAGGGCTGTAACCTCATCATTTTCCAACCCATCATCAAACATCTCATGCATTTTATCATACCACAAAACAATGACATTGTGTTCCTTGGTAAGTGTTTCAATGTTATTCACTATGGTGTTTAACATGGATAACATAGGAGCCAATGCAAGTATAGTATTATATGTTGTTCACAAAGCCCTCAATTTAGTGAGATTTTCAAATATCAAATCTTTGATTCAAAGAGGGCTTTGAGGAGGTAAAGGATCATTTGGTGGACGATTTTGAGGGGGCACTAGATCATTTGGTGGGAGATTATGAGGAACAGTATTACTTGCCTCAATATCATCATTTTGGTCAGCCATACCTATTAATTTGCAAAACATAATTTATATTAAAAAAACCTAAATTTTAACAATTTCTATCAAAAAAAATTAAATTTTAACAAATTCAATTAAAACTAACAAATTTATAATAAAATTGATTGAAAACACGAAAAAAAACCTCAAGTCACTTACCTTATCGCGTATTCATTTTACAATCGAATATCTGAGCTACAAATGTGAATAACACTGTCAAAACAACAACCCTCGAGTTTTTTTTTTTAAATAATAGCACAGTTATTGAGTATTAAAATTAGATATCTTATAATATTGGGATCAGATATTAAATCGGATACCCGATAAGGCTTGGGGCCTAATTATTTAGCTTTGGTATGAGGATGGGTGGAAAAAAGACAGAGTGGATTTTGAAACATTTTAAAACATTTTCAAACTCTATTTTTTTCACATTGCCACTTTTTGGCACACCATGATCCTGCACATAACCTAAGGTGTGTTCAAAGGTGGTAATATTCTAGAATACATTCTACTTGAGGACACACTTGAGGCTCTACTCCATACTCATTCATGATAATGGATGAAATTATCTCACCTTCTTCTCAAGAGGCTACAAATGACTCTTGACCTATCATCATTAGTATTTGGATGGAATTAAATCATGATTACTTGGTCATCTAGCAACATGGCTGAGTAAGGGAGTATAAAGTCAAGTTCTGAGTATGGATACCATTAGATATTGTCATCTTCCTAGACCGACAAGCTATATAGGAAACTATAGTAGCTAACCATGGTTGGCCTAAAATTAAAAGATATCCACCCATGTTAGCCTTTGGGGAAAGGAAAACAAAGCCTACTTGATACTCCCAAGAGTTTAATGTGGCTATGGCATCTGCTATCATCCCATCTAGCTGTATAATGGAACTATCAGCAAGCTAAAGCAAGGTTGGTGTTTCTCTGAGACCAATGATATGTAATTGAGACAATACATCCTTTTCCATGACATTTATGGATGCTCCTAGGTCAACTAAAGAATTTTGAAATTGCATCCCATGAATGGTAATAATAACCACAGAACTCCCTGTGTTAGAATATTTGGGTATAGTTAATTTCTCCAACATTAAATCAAACAATTATCCTAATACATGAATAGTTTTTGGATCCTTCTTTCTTCTTGGCTACTTGATACATGCTTCTATGGTGGCTTTATTATAGATAGGGACTTCCTTAATAGCATTAATTAATGGTATTTTTACCATCATTTGCTTCAATTGATTAAGAAAATCAATTACCACTTCGTTTTCTACATTTTGGCCTTGTTCTACTAGCCTATGAGGAACTAAAAGCTCTTTGGCTCCAGGAGAGGTCTTCTAAACTGACACATCCACCTGTTTAGTTGGTAAATCTTCAACTCTAGTTATTATAGATTTTTAGGGTGAAGGAAGAGTAGTGCCTAACCTTAAGTGGATATCATTCAAGGAAATAGCATAACTCTCTTGTTCTGTTGGTTGTTTAGTATTGTTGGGATTAGGATTAGGTTGAACTAGTAGCTAAGTTTTCTTAGGGGGAGGATTATTGGTTGTAGGAGGACACATTAGAGCCTACTACTAAGGTGGTGGCGTTAAGGCTTGTTGCCTACATTGGGTATTCCAATTTTGGGGTTGTTGACAACCCTGTTGAGGTTGTTGCCAATTATTATGCCAACTAAAACTAGTATTCTGAGAATTTTTCCATTGATTGTTACTATTATAATTTTGAAGAGGATCTTGTGGCATACCTTGTCTTTGAGCCCATCTCCTTCAGTGAGCAACATAGAGCACCTCTCCATTTTCATCAATGGCGTTTAACTCAGTAGGCATTGGTTGTGTCTCTAGACTTGCAATTGACTTGCATCTATAGTTCCTTTTCTTCTCCCTACAATGTGGACAATATTCAACTCACATGGCATCAATTTCATCCTTATTCCTTCTCACTTGCATGGTATCTAGCTGAGTGTCTACATCATTAATGGTGTCTTTTTTGAAACTAATAGCAAATTGGATAGCTCCATCTTTGATACTACTGAACTGCCATTAGACTTATGTGGTAGGTCTCTAAGTCCCCTACCTTTCTTAATAGTGGTCTTGGAATAATTCAGACATATACTTGTATATCAGTCCAATTTTTCTAAGTGATATCTCCTCCCACCATGACATCTAGATCCTCAATACTTCCATCATTTACACCTCTCAAAAAAGAAATTTCTTTGATTCCTCATTTAGTAGGTGTTGTTTGTTACGCTACAGGTTGAACATGGTAAATGAGACATAGTCTTCCAAGGTTTCATATTCTTTTTGGGACATTTTGAAAATGTCATCCCTTTTTAAATCTTAACCCTTGCAATATTCTTTATACTTTATAAGAAACAGATTGCTCATTGCAGGACAATCTACTATAGCATTAGCACCCAACCCCATGAACCATCTTAGAGGAGCTTCCTTGAGGGTGGATGGAAACAACTTTAGCTTGTGAGCATTAGTTTTATATTCGTAACTTCTACAAAGGATATCAAACTCAAAGAGGAAGGTTTTAGGGTCTTTAATAATTATGCCATAGAAGTTGGGAAGTGTAGTAGAAGGCATGTTCTTCAATTTTTTATTACCTAGCTGAGGAGGGATAGGATTATCTTGGTATTCAGGTTTAGCAAAAAGATCATTCAAATGAAAAGATTCTTTAGAGGATGAGTGTATTCATTCTTGAGCATAAGCAAATGAATTTTCAAAAGGTTCTTCTTCTTTGTTCTCGCTATGAGGTTCTTCAAGCTCAGGATTAAAAATATCTTCCTAATTATTACGAGGAAGAGATTCTTGTCACAAAACTTTGCACCCTTGTCCAAAGTTTTTACCTAAGGACAACCTTATGAAACATAGAAACAACCTCCAAGCTATGGGACTTGAACTATGAGGTTGAGTCTCCAAAGAAGGTTGGCTTCCTTTACTATCAAGGTGCACCTAACTACTCTTAGAGAGAAAAAGGGAGAAGGAATGCATAGAAGCAAATCTAGCTACTCTAACCTAAAGGGGTGATGCACCAAAATAGAGTGTTTCAACCAATCTCTACCCATACATGCACTATTGAACCATCATGACACTGAAAGATATACACATTCAAACTTTCTTTAATCTAGCAATCACATGCAAACCAGAAAACCCAAATAAATGACACAAGGAAAGGGAAGATTCACTTATATACCATTCATAGGCCAAAAGAGATATAGTCATGCACGATTGCAAATATCCACAATACATCAATAGGAAGCAAGTAATTCTTGCACTTTACATCAATGTTTGGAAGAGATAGGGCAGAATGTCATACAATTCAGAGGCAAGGGGTATTTACACTAAAGTTACAGAGCAATATTAGAGAAAAAAAAAGAAGAGTCCCTTAACAAAATCTACAAAAACAACCTTTATAGCTTAGGCATAACTAAGATGTTCTCTGACTAAAGTTACTCCACAACCACTACCATTAAATCTTACAGAAACTAATCATGCAAATCTAGGGAAAATCTAACCTTGGCATAGACTCAAATACAATGAAATCCAAAATCTTGCTGAAATAGGGCCTCAAAAAGATAGAAACAGTGCCATTAAACCATTTTAACCAAGTAGATGGATAGGATCAAAGGTGGTGGATTGTTTCCTTCATTCACTAGGCGTAGTATTTATTCAAGAGTTGTTGGAATCGATCATGAAGATCAAATTGTGCAAGAAAACCTGATTTGCTTCATTTCTAGCTTATGAGTTAGCAAAGTCAGAAAGTCAAACAAGTTCTGTAACCAAAATGAGCCACATGTGTCAATGATTTTATTTCATTTTTCCACCCACAAAGTCTCCATGTAGTTGATCACCTTGGAACTAACTGAGTGACCTTTTAAGACCATGACCATGGCAGCCTCACAACTGTCAGCCTTAACTGTCAATGCCTTCCTATACTATTTCCTTAGCCAAGCCCTTAGGGGCACATGTCCTTCAAATACTTCTCCACAATTTTTAAATACCTTGCATCTTCATAGAGTGGGAAAGAATTGATCATTGATCTCTGTAAGAACAATGATCCTGAAAGATCTGTTATTATACTACCCTTGCCCTCCAAAATTTTTGGGCCCACAGACCACTTAGTAGCCACCTCAACAACCTTGTCCCCATCAGGCATCACCCTAAAACTTATAAAATATAACCAAACCCCACAAAGACAAATGGTAGCAAGGCACTTGCCCACATTCCTTAACATCCTTACATCTTCATAAAGCAAGGAAGCATTGATCGTTTATCTTGGGAGATCTGACAGTTGATGAGAATCAGCAACTTGTTGATGATCTGTGCTAGTACCTATCCAATGAAGTGTCTTCCATATGCCAACTTGACTAACAGTCCCTTTCCCTCTTTGCAGCCCACAAGAGAACACATTTGACCCAATCAATCCAAGTAGTGCAACGGTGCTTGCCCACAATGTCAAGAAGTCTGACAAAACATAGAATGTGGGAAAGCGCCTACCAATCAAATTGCTAGCTCACTGGTAGCTTCCCCCTCTACAGCCCACAAGAGGAAATGGACCCACCTGCCACATGGAAATGAGGCACTTGCTCGTACTATGTAAAGATAATGCACTTTGATGAAGCAGGAAAGCACTCACCATAGATCTATATAAGATCTGACGGCGAGAAAAGTTGCCGACCCATGGAAACAAACTTAGGAAAAAGGAAATACCATAAGTCTTTTCATTTTTTTATATTTTTTGTATTTCTATTGGTATTTAAATAATTAGAAGCAAGAAGTGACTATTTGTGGGCTCAGGCATTCAAATTCAAATTTTTGGCAAGAGGCAAAAAATGGCTAACATTTCTGGCTACTCAAAGGGGATGCCAGCCAGCTATGCGTATGATCAATGACCTTATGCATCCATTGGGCCATAGAGCCATAAAAAATGTGGATCAGTGTATAATGAAACCCTAACCTTTCATCTATGAGAGCAAAAATATCCAAGAAAACCTACCTTCTGCAACTAGAACCAGAGATCAAATCTCCTACAACCTTCAAAACTTGAAAAAACTAGCTATCTCACAGAGAGAACCTATGCCTCATGCACTTCTTGGAAAGCAAGAAACCAAAAGCTCTACTTATGTACATGAAACCTTAACCCTCATCAGAAGCATGATTTGAGATAGATCCCATTGACTGGGATAGGCAAAGTTTCACGATCAGGCCTACTTAATTGGAAAGCATTGGCCTACTTGCAACTGACAATTACATAGAGACCACTCCATAGTGTATCAAATTTTGAGTGCCTCCCTTATTTCTCCCTATCTACATCCAATTTCAATACTAGATCACCCTCCCTAGAGATTCTAAACCTGTCCTTCCTATCAAAACTCCTTTTTACCTATTGCTGATGCATTTCTAAGGTTTGCATGGCCTATTTTATTTTCTCTTCTAGCTCCATCAGCTCTATCATTCTCACTATCATGGCATCATCTTAAATTAGCTCCAGCTGATGAGCTAGTTCTAAGGATGGGAACTCTAATGAAATTGGAAGCCTTTCTTCTATGCCACATACCGACATAAATGGAAAATTTCCTATTGACCTCATAGGTGTTATCCTATCAGCCCACAGGTTTGTCTTCAACTTCTAATGCCAACACCTCTGGCTATCTTCTAGTGTCCTTTTCATAATCCTAATTAAGTTTTTATTGAATTACTCATTTAAACCATTACCTTAAGGATAGTAATTTGAGGATGTGCCTAAGTAGATATTATGGTCAACTACTCATACACAAATTTGAGCTCCTAAAAAAGATTCTGCATTATCTAAAATGATGGTTGAAGGGGCACCAAACTTTGTCACAATTTCATCAAGGAATTCAACAACTGAAGATTTGGTTGCCCAATTCAGTGCAATTGCCTCCGTCCATCTAGTGAAGTAATCAGTAGCAACTAGAATCCATTTATGACCTGAACTGGAAAAAGGATTGATAGGGCCTATGAAATCCAATCTCCATTGAGAAAAAGGTTGGTCCACCTAAATGGGGCAAAAAAGAAGATCTATGAGCTTTTTCTTACCAAAGAAGAAGGCACATTTTCACACTTCCTCACATACTTATGAAAATCATGAAATATAGATGGCCAGTAGTAATCAGCCCTCATGATCTTCATTGTAGTTGTCCTTGCTGAGAAGTGGCCACTATTACGACCATCATGAAGCTTTTTGAACATTCCTTCAGCTTGGTCTGTGTCAATGTATCTTAATAGGGCTCCATTAGAATATTTTCTAAAAAGGATACCATCAAATATGACATAAGGAATTGACTGCAACCTATACTATCTCCCTTTAGTTCTATCCAATCCCTAAGGATATTTGTTGCCTAGCAATAAATTCTTCATATCATCTATCCAATTGCTTGAGTCATCATTTCTTGTCTCTTGCTATTATGTTAGTATCATAGCGACTTCCTTACATGATTCTTGAGACTATATCATCTATTTACACAACCCCCTCCCTCTTACCAGCTTGGTGATTTGGATGTCAACATCACATTCCATTACTTTAGTAATCCAACCAGCTCTCTTCTTACTAAAATCTTTGCTCAAAGGAAATCCTTCACACTGGCATGGGGTACCAACAAATGAATCTTATTATGAGATAGAAGGTGTTTAAATTTCTTTAAAGCTCTGATAACTATAAGGACTTGCTTCTCTGCATAGCTATATTTGTCTTCATACTCTTTAAGCCCTTCACTAAAGAAGGCTATGGGTTGCTCTTCATCTTTATCATTTTTTTGAGTCAAGATAGAAGAAATGCTTGACTCACCACCTAGGGCATAAATGATGTAATACTTTTCAAAATTTGCATTAATGAGAGTAGGAGATTAGGCTATCACTGCTTTGATCTCTTCAAAAATCTCCGTCCCTTCCTTGGTCCATGAAAATACCATATTTTTCTTGAGCATAGTTGTAAGTGGTTTTACCATTGTAGAAAGATTAGGGATAAATCTTCTCACAAAATTTATCCTACCAAGGAAACTTTGTAGTCCTTTCCTATGTTTAGGAAGAGAGAGAGCAAGTATTTCTTTTGTTCTCTCAGGATCAATGGTTAAACCATCCTTAGATAAAATGTTTCCTAATAATTTTCCTTGATTGGTAGAAAAGACACACTTGCTTGGGTTAAGGGATGCCCCAAACTCTCTACACCTTATGAACACCTATTTGAGATGATCAAAATGATCTTGTACATTCTTTAAATACATTGTGATATCATCAAAGTAAACTAATACAAACTTTTCAATCATGTTTTTGAAGGCCATCTCCATTTCCTTCTGAAATGTAGCACCTGCATTGGTTAGTCCAAATGGAATCTTACAACAAGCATAAGTACCCCATTTGGTAGTGAATGCAGTCCTGTATCTATCAGACTCTTTGACCAGCACTTGATTGTATCCAGAGAATCCATCAAGAAATGGAAACCTCTCTAAACAACTAACCTTGGGTAAAATCTGTTCCATGGAAGGGAGAGGATGGTGATCTTTAAGGGAAGCTTGATTAAGGTCCCTAAAGTCCACGCACAATCTAATTTCTCCATTCTTCTTCCTAACAGGGACAAGGTTTGCTATCCATGACGAGTGCTTGATGGGGAAAATTATATTGTCCTCAATCAATTTGGATAGCTCTTTTCTCATTAAGGGTTCAATTTTAAGATTCACTGGCCTCTATTTTTGCCTTATTGGTTTTGACATTATCAATTAAATCTATGGTATGCTGAAACAAACTTGGGTCAAAAGCCTTTAAATCATCATATGTCTAGGAAAATACATCATTAAATTCTTGACATAGATTAATAAAACTTTCTTGCTCAATTTAAGAACATACCTTCCCCATGTTTAAAGATTTTCCATTAGCAACCTTGATTGGGATGTGATCATCTTTGTTAGCAGCTAGGTTCATGGCTCTACCTCTTGCTTGGTCATTAGGATTGAAAACACTCTCTAAGGTAATGAGACCTTTAGGTAATTTGTTGGAAGTGAGATTAATGATCTGATCACCATACTAATCATGTAGTCTCAACTAGTTTCTATTTGAAAACTCTATTTCATTATGCAAGGAGCTTACAATTTGTTTGTCAAATTCAAAAACTTGCCAATGGATGTTGTTGTCAAGGATGGTAGGCCTTACTACCATTTTTATATGTTGTGTCTTCTTCTCCTCAAGATTCCCTGGCACATCATAAGATGCACCTATTGTTACAAGTCTATCAGCATATCTATTTTTTTTTTTCTGGGAATACTTTGAATATTAAATGCATTGAAACCTTCAAGAAAATCCCATACCCTATGTTTATAAGACTTGAGCAAACTGTTCTTGGTGATATTCTTATTTCTCACTTGATTAACCACCAACTCACTATCTCCATATACACTTAAGGCTTGAATTCCCCTTTTCTGAGCAAGTAAGAGACCCTGAATCAAAGATTCATACTTGGCCACATTATTAGTGCAACTAAATTGGAGCCTAAAGGAGAAGTAATACCTTGCATGTGCAGGAGAAATCGACATCACACCCGCCCCTGATCCATTCTTATTTCTTGATCCATCAAAGTACATGCTCCATACCCCACTAACATCTACTTTAGTATTCATCAAACTGGGAGCTAGAGCATCTTTCTCTGATATACAATATGAATCAAGACCTATCTCAAGGGTTTATGACATAGGATCAAACTAGTATGCATTAGCCCATTCATCTCAGAGAAAATTAGGTATCTCTATTAGAGAAGTGGCAGGCTCATTCACTATCTCATTCTCATCCATTTCTAGGATAGCACAATTCATATTTATGAGATTAGGGGTGTAGGATTCAATGTGATGGAGGGCTAAAGGCTCTTCCTTGATTAAAGCTTTTTTCCCATATCTTGTTCTAAAAAACATATATGACCAATTAGAAGATATGTAACCACCTATTTAGGCAGTGAAGTCTCTTAACAGACAGATAGCAAAATGTGTCTTGACTTCAGCAACAAATATATCTTGAGTTACAATACAAATGGGGCATGCATGTAGGGCCATTTCCATATTCCTAAGGATCCCTATAGTCTTGAAAATGCTACCATTCAACTGTAATACATCCCTAACAATGGGCTCATATTTCATTTCCAAATCATCAACAACACACCTAGGCATCACTGAACTACTAGCCCCTAAATCAATCATGCAATTGCAGACTAGTTTACACCCTATAATTAGAGAAACATAAAATGGAGGGGGTCTAACCTTTTTACTTGTTTCTACCTCCTCTGATGGTTGTACTAGGCTTGTGGCACTTTCCATGCTGGGTGGTTGATCCTCTGGTTCGATACTTTCCAATTCTTGCTATAGCAACCTCTTTTGCATGGGTATAGTAGCAACAAAATCCCACATGGAAATATTCACATTCATCTTCTTCATTTTTTCTACCACACTAAATGGTGTATTAGGTACTTTGGTAGAAGCCTTGGGAGCTGCATTTGTAGGAGGTTGAGATGGAACAACCCGAGGATCACTTAGATCTTTTCTGATATTATTTTGCCTTTGCTGTTGAAAGTTATTTGATTGATCATATACTACTTGTACATGAGGTATTGCATTCAAAGTTGAGGCTTGATTGGGAGGAGGAGGGGGGGCATCTTCAATAGCTCTTCTTTTTCTCCTAGTGTTATGAGCAATGGAATCTTGGTTTACATTACAATATTCTTCCACCTGATGATTCATAAACAAAAAATCCCTTGATTGCTACAAATGGGCAACATTAGTAGACTAAGGGTCATTACATTATTGTGTAGCATATGGATCTTGTGTAGTTACTGCGAGGAATTCTTCTACCTTCTGGCACATAGAGGAACCATATGAATAATTACAAAAAGGACAAAAGTCTTGGTCTTGACCCAAGTTGTTTTGAGGGACTATTGCCCTACTTTGGTTTACATTTGAGGTTGAAGCATAACTATTCTATCTACTCTGATTAAAAGAGTTATTTCCATAATTGTGATTTGGAGGCCTACCATTTTGTGGAGTTTGATATTGCAATTGATGAACCTTATTACCTTGAGCTTGCTGCCTCTCCAATGTCACCAACTTGTTGCTCACTTTCTACATCACCAAGAAGCTATTCTCCAACTTCTTCTCTTGGCCATGCAATCTTTTATTTATGTTCAACATCATAGACCGCATCATCTCCTTAATTTGACTCATCCCATTTGAAGGCGTGGAAGCTTAAGAGACTAGAGCAAGGGGTTGTGGTGTGGATGTTGTGGGAATAGGGGTCATTTCTAGTTGGTGACTTGGGACATTAGGGAAGAAGGGCATAGGAGGCCTTGGGGCTAACTTTCCCCCTTGTATCAATATGTTTTTTTCCTTTATTGCTATGCCATAAGCATTAGGCAAAGTGGCTCCTCCCATAGTTTGAATTGTGGTGGCAATGTTGTTATTAAAAGCTCTAAGGTAATGCAAGAAGGCATTACCAAAGGTAGGCTTTACTAAAGTAGGTATTTTGTCCCATGCCTTTTGAAATCTATAGTTGAAATTGGTCATACATTCATGGGGGCCCCTTTTTATAGTAGTCAATTGTTATAAAAGTGACAAATGGTCACTTTTTTCCTCAAAGTGTTTACATAGTCCTGCTCCTAATCCATCCCAATCTATTATAGAATCATGAGCCAAACCTCTATACCATTGTAGTGCTTTTCCTTTCAAGGATGAGGCTAGAAGCCTAACTACAACATCATCTTCTGTAATACCATGTATATTGTAGACATTTTCAACTTCTTGACTGTGTTCTAAGGGAGAGATAGAAGTTTCACCAATAAAATATGGTATACTTTTGAGTGTAGCTACTGGTATGTCATGCCTTTGGGTCAATAAAAGAGGACTTCCACCATTAAAGGTGGCAAAAGCATGAGCTCTAGGTTGCACCATATAGACAAGTGATCTATTGATATGTGTTGATGGCAATCTAGGTTGAGATCTAACAACAGGAGGAGTAGAGATGGATCTTGCAGGTGTATTAGTTACTATTACACTCCTAGCTAGTGATAAAGATACTCTAGTCTTTCTTTTTTTAGGGTTTGAAAGTGAAATCTCTTAGGTTGAGATCTAATAGTAGGAGTAGAGATGGATCTTGTAGGTGTATTAGTTACTATTACACTCCTAACTGGTGATAAAGATACTCTAATCTTTCTTTTTCTAAGGTTTAAGAATGAAAGCTCCTTATATTGAAATTTACATCTAGAAGATGCCATTGTCTCAGCTTGGGGCATGAATAACTACGACTTTGGTCTGGAACCAGATGCATTTGAAACTTAGAGTTACTAAGTACCTGAAGAATGGAGCCTCTTGAAGGCTTAAATACTAAAGCTAGTACTATCTCTTCAGTATTAATCCTGAAATCTTCCTTTTGACACTAGTAGACTTGAAATTATTTGAATATTTGTCCCACCAGGCATGCCAAAAACTATTGTCACAAAAGTTTGCACCCTTTTCCAAAGTTTTTACCTATCGACAAACTTGTGAAACATGGAAACAACCTCCAAGTTGTGGGACTTGAACTGTGAGGTTGAGTCTCTAGAGAAGGCTAACTTCCTTTACTATCAGGGTGCACCTAACTACTCTTGGAGAGGAAAAGGGAGAAGGAATGCATAGAACCAAATCTACCTATACTAACCTAAAGGGGTGGTGCACCAAAATAGACTGTTTGAACCAATCTCTTCCCATACATGAACTATTGAACCATCATGACATCAAAATATATACACATTCAGACCTGCTTTAATCTAGCAATTGCATGCCAATCAGAAAACCCAAATAAATAACACAAGGAAAGGGAACATTCACTTATATACCATTCATAGGCCAAAAGAGATACAGTCATGCAAGATTGTAGATATCCACAATACATCAATGGGAGGCAAGTAATTCTTGCACTTTACAACAATGGTTGGAAGAGATAGGGTAGAATGTCATAAAATTTAGTGGCAAAATGAATTTACATTGAAGTTATAGAGCAATATGAGAGAAAAATAGAGAAGAGTCCCTTAACAAAGTCTATAAAAACTGCATTTATAGCTTAGGCATAATTGAGATGTTCTCTGATTGAAGTTACTCCAAAACCACTACCATTTAAGTCTTCCAAAGACTAATCATGAAAACAAAGTGCAAATCTAATCTTGGCACATACTCAACTACAATGAAATCCAAAATCTTGCCAAAATAGCGCCTCAAGAAGATAGAAACAATGCCATTAAACCATTTTGACCAAGTAGATAGATAGGATCAGAGGTGGTAGACTATTTCCTTCATTCACTGGGTCCAGCATTTATTCGAGAGTGGTTGGAATCGATCATGAAGATTAGATTATGCAAGAAAACTTAATTCCCTTCATTTCTAGCTTAAGAGTTAGCAAAGTTAGCAAGTCAAACAAGTTCTGTAATCAAAATGAGCCACATGTGCCAATGATTTAATTTCATTTTGCCACCTGCAAAGTCTCTACAAGGTTGATCACCTTGCAACTAACTAAGCCACCTTTTAATACTATGACCATGATGGCCTCACAACTATTAGCATTAACTATTAATGCCTTCCTATACTATTTCCTTAGTCAGGCCCATAGGGACACATGTCCTTTAGGTGCTTCCTCGTAATGTTTAAATACCTTGTGTCTTCATAGAGTGGGAAAGAACTAATCGTTGATCTCCATAAGATCAATGATAGTGAAATATCAGTTATTATACTGTGCCTGCCCTCCAAATTTTTCGGGCCCACAAACCACTCAATAGCCACCTCAGCAACCTAGCCCCCATTTGGCATCATCCTGCGGCTTATAAAATATAACTTGACCTCAAAAAGACACACGACATCAAGGTGCTTATCTGCATTCCTTAACATCCTTTCATCTTCATAAAGTGGGGAAGCGTTGATCATCAATCTTGGGAGATCTGACGGTCGATGAAAATCTACAGCTTGCTGACAATGTATGCAAGTACCTACCCAATGAAGTGTCTTTCATATGCCAACTCAACCAATAATCCATTTCCCTCTCTGTGGACCACAAGAGAACATATTTGACCCCACCGATCCATGTGGTGCAATGGCACTTGCCTACATTGTCAAGGAGTCTGACTAAATAGAGAATGTGGGAAATAGCCTGCCAATCAAATTGCCAACTCACCCAGTAGCTTCCCCCTTTGCGGCCCACAAGATGAAATGAACCCACCTGCCACATGGTAGTGAGGTGGTTGCCCACACTATGTAAAGATAATGCACTTTGATGAAGGGGGAAAGTTCTCTCCATAAATCCATGCAAGATCTGATGGTGAGAAAAGTTGTGAACCCATGGAAACAAACTTAAGAAAAAGGAAATACCATAAGTCTTTTCATTTGTTTATTTTTTTTGTATTTTCATTGGCATTTAAATAGTTAAAAGTGGGAAGTAACCGTTGGTGGGCTCAGGCATTCGAATTCAAATTTTTGGTGGGAGGCAAAAAATGGCTAACAAAAATCTCCCAAGGAAGGTCTGTTCTTCTATGCATGCAAAATAATGCAGAATTTAAACTAACATAATGACTTCAGGGTTGAACTAGATTGACACCATCCCTAGCAACAACACCAAAAATGACTGGTAAGCATAATACCTTAGTAATGAAGCATTGGACATCCTTCCAACCAATGATTCTATGGTCAAACATCATCATGTGTTTTACTTAAAATAGTATATTGATTTCATTTAATTTATCAATATGGGAGTGTAAACTTGAAATGATGACTACAAAGTATATGCTCTAATTCTTGTTTAAGTCATTACAACTAAGGCAAAGACAATGCTAAAGGAAAGCTATGCTAGAAACTAAAATGATAGCTTAAAGATTAAGATAATGTTGCAAATGATAAACCTATCTATGCACCTATGCTGCAAGAATAGTTCATTGATTTTGTTATTAATGGCTACATGAGAAACATAGTTTTTCCTTACTTAGAAACAACAGGGAAATGAAATCTATTCTAGCAAAAAAATTCACTCATCACTGTGCTCAAAACTACAATAGTCATTATTTTAAAAGGAAACTATAACTACTTCCTAAATCTAAGATCACTTCATTAATGAGAATCAATTATAGACTCATAAAGTTTGGAACAAAAACACCATTAACCATGATTAAATCCTCTGAGAATATAGCAAGTTGTGGAAGCTACCTCTGTGCACTACAACGACATAAAGTAATAAATGATTTGATCTACTTGCAAAGGTCCAACAATCTGGTAACCTTTGACTTTTTTAGTGCTAAAATGTTGATCTTGGAATATTCGTGACAAATACTTGAAAAATAATTAATCCAGACACAACCTCCACATACATATATTTATTTTCATCATCAATATCAGAGAAAAAGGTGTAAAGTTCAAATTACCACTCTTGCAAATCCTATGGCTATAGGAGGAAAACTACGCAAAACATAGCATAGATGGGGAAACATTTATTACCATGTAATACTATTTCATTATATCATTTATGTCCATGGATTCAAGAAAATACAACATCTTTAAAGTATCCATATTCCTACTTCATGTTTTCACACACACACACACACAAACACATAAAACATATACATAAAAAACCATAAGTTTGTATGCTTGAAACCATAAAGTCATAATTTCTTGCAAGATAACTATTTGAAAATAAGATTAAAAAACATGGAAATATTGGCTTTTCGAGGCCCATCACCATGTGCACAAGAATCTCAACTAATCAAGATAAATGGTGGTGTTTAAGAGGCAAATGATGTGTAGAAGAGAATGAAGATTCCACTCACCTTGAATCATGCAGGAGCCAATGGTTTCCAATTTTCTGTTAATGTCAAGTTGTTTAGTGTATATTGAGTTACTATAGCTCTAGTGCATGTCGAGTTATTGTAGCTCTCATGGATTTTGAGTATTTTAGCTCTAGTGGATGTCGAGTCACTATAGCTCTAGTGAGTGGATGTTGAGTTACTGTAGCTCATCATGGAAGTTGAGTTTCTATAGCTCTTAGTGGATGTTGAGTTATTATAGCTCCTAGTGGATGCTAAGTTACTGTACCAATCTTATGTTGATTTAGTGTTCCTTCATGTGCCGAGTGAACTTTTTGGTGCTATATGTTCTAGTGGATGTCGAGTGTTCCTGTATGTATCAACTACTAGTATTGGTTTTGGTTTTGAAAATGTTGAGTTGTTTGTGAGCCAACTTTTGGTATTTAATTTATATATGGGTATTTAATTTAGTGTTGTATCCAACTTGTGGCTCGACCTATATTTAATTTAGTTTGTAATGAGTTAGGCTGACTTGTGGCTTCATTGGGTATAAGTAAGGGTTTTTTTGGAGTCTTTACAAAGTTATCATTCTAGCTTGGAGAAGGGGATGAAGTGTAGATGCAAATTTTGAAAAGCTATGGTTGTGCCTTAGAAACCATAGAATTGCTTGGTGGACCTAAGGGTACAAGTGTGGATTCTTCTTGGTGTTCTTATCCAGTTGTGTATTTGGACTAGCTGGAATCAAGTTTGTAAGTAGATCTTGTTGCATCTTCCAAAATTGATTTTGTAATTGTTGTTGGTATTTGGTCCTAACTTGGAAGGCCTTATAGCAAGACATGTTACATATAATCAATTATATCTATGAATAAAGAGTTTTGATTTGGTATCAGATCTTGCATTATTATTGCTTTGTTGTTGTATTTTCATTCTGTGGTGAATTGCTAAGAGTTTGGACATCTCTTGTTGGATCTTGTAGAATTGATTTAGTAATTATTGTTGGTATTTAGTTTGTAAGGGATTTAATTTAGTTTGTAATCAGATGGGCTGACTTGTGGCTTCGTTGGGTATAAGTAAGGGGTTTTTTGGAGTCTTTAAAATGTTATCATTCTAGCTTGGAGAAGGGGATGAAGTGTAGATGAAAATTTTGAAGAGCTAGGGTTGCAATTTAGAAACTAGAGGATTGCTTGGTGGACCTGAAGGTACAAGTGTGGATTCTTCATGGTGTTCTTATCCAGTTATTTATCTGGACAAGCTGGAATCAAGTTGGTAAGTAGATCTTGTTGGATCTTGCAAAATTGATTTTGTAATTATTGTTGGTATTTGGCCCTAACCCGAAAGGCCTTATAGCCAGACATATTACATTTAATCAATTATATCTATGAATAAAGACTTTTGATTAGGTATTAGATCTTGCATTATTATTGCTTTGTTATGTTTTCATTGTGTGGTTGTTTGCTAAGGGTTTGGACATCTCCTTTGGGGATTCTCATGCCTTGCACTATGTCAGATGGTATCAAAGAAAAGGTTTTCCTGAGTGTCTGGATAGATCAACAAAGTTGTGGCAGTTTATACTAGGACTTGCAGAGAAGGTTGGTCTTATGTCTGATTAAACTTATAGATTGGTGGATCTATTGCTTAGGGTTTGCTAAAATTTTTGAAGATGTCTCCAAGAAGATTGAACCCTTGGGAAATCGATGAACTTAGTGATGACATGGAAGAAAAAAATCTTAGAGAAGATAAGAGCAGAGTTCAGATCTAAGATTGCATTGATGAAGAGTGACATGATCACTTAAATTGTAAGTGCTTTAGGTGGTGTACCTAGGCATCTGGGTACTAAAGGTAGTTATGAGGACATTGCTAAAGACTTTGAAGCTATTTGATCTAGTGGTGAGGATACAATTGAACATGTAGAGAGACCTATTGGAGTTAGGGTTGGTCAGTTTGCTAGACCTAGATCTCAGTTGAAGCTAAAGCATAAGATGAAGCTTTCTAATCTCTTAGGTACTTTGACTCCTAAAGGCTTGATTGATTATATTGGTAAATTGGAAGACTAATTTGAGCTTGAGGATATTGAGGATCCACTTAGAGTGTGGTTGGCACAAACTAAGTTGAAAGGACATGTTGCACTTTGGTAGAAAGAATTGCAAAGAGGAAAAGACAAGGAAGGTGAAATGAAGATCACTAAATGGAGATTGATGGTGATTAAGTTGAAGGCTAAATTTATTCCTATCAATTATGAACTCGAGTTGTTTAAAAGACTAAAAAATCTAAAACAAAAAGGATATGTATAGGAAAGATTATACCGAGGAGTTCTACATGTTGACTATTCGGTCTGCTCATAGAGAATTGTAAAATTTAGCTTAGTACATTAATAGTTTGAGATTCAATATTCAAGATGAGGTTGGTATGTTTAATATTTCTTCAATTGAGGATGCTTATCAGTATGCCCTGAAGGTAGAGGATAAGTTGAAAAGGAAAATTCAAGGTAATGATAGAGGGAAGGAGAAGCTGGATAGCTTGGCACAAGCTAAACCGAGTGCTGAAAGTGAACCAAAACCTATTGATCAAAAAAGGAGGATAGGTAGTGGTGAGCTCAAAGGTAATTGTTTTAGATGTGGTAAAGAAGGGCATGGATCTTTTACATGTCTGATAGGTGGGACAAGTACTATTGTGAATGAGGTTGTAGTTCAAGATAGTTAGCCTAAGCAAGGAGAAAGTTTGCTCGCTCAACAAGTACTAATTGGTGAGAGGATATTGGATCCTTGTTAGAGGACTAGTTTTTTTAGGACTCATTATAAGTTTGGTGGTAAAGTATGCAAGGTAATTGTGGATGGTGGTAGTACTGATAATCTTGTTACTAAGGAGATGGTTTGAAAACTGGGTTTGAAGAGAGTGAGACATCCTTATCCTTATAGGATCACTTGGTTGTAAGGTGAGCATGCTTTGAAAGCGACGGAGAAATGCCCTGTTGATTTCTAGATTGGTAGTATAAGGATCAAATGTTGTGTGATATTATGGACATGAATAGTTGTCATGTGTTGCTTGGTAGGCCTCGGTAGTATGATTTTAGGACTATGCATGTTTGTGTCAAGAATGTGTTTATTGCTGAGAAAGGTTGCAAAAAGTTTTCCCTAATTCCTTTGTTGAATGAAGAGTTTAGTAGGAGGAACCTGCATATTGGTAGCTGAGTTGAGTTGGTAGATTCTAAGAAGGTTGGAGATCAGTGTGGAAAGAAAACCTATAGCACACCTCAAATGGATGTGAAGAAGTAGAAGAAGAACAAATGAAAGAGTGTACAAGTTGAAGATTTGGAGGATATGTATGTGAAGAACCAGTTTGGGATTCATGCGTTGAATCCCAAAAGATGTTCTTCTAGTTACTAGAACATCTTTTCAAACCTGGGGTTTTTGAAGTAAGAGCATCCTAGGATTTCTTGCAATCTTGCATATTGGAGCTGAGTGCCAGTGGTTTCCAATTTCCAATGTTGAGTTGTTTAGCGTATGCCAACTTACTGTAGCTCTTGTGAATGATGAGTTACTATAGCTTTAGTGGATGTCGAGTTATTGTAGCTCTAGTGGATGTTGAGTTATTATAGCTCTAGTTGATGCCGAGTTACTATAGCTCTTAGTGGATACCAAGCTACTGTAGCTCCTAGTGGATTCCAAGTTATTATAGCTCTTAGTGGATGCCAAGCTAATGTAGCTCCTAGTGGATGCCAAGTTACTATAGCAATCTTATGTTGATTGAGTGTTCCTTCATGTTCTAAGTGAACCTATTAGTGCCCAGTTTTCTAGTGGATGCTAAATGTTCTTGTATGTATCGAGTGCTAATATTGGTTTTGGTTATGTTCATGTCGAGTTGTTTGTGAGCGAACATTTGGCATTTAATTTATGTCTAGGTATTTAATTTAGTGTCGTAGCCAACTTGTGGCTCAACCTATATTTAATGTAAGGGATTTAATTTAGTTTGCAATGTGTTGGGCCGACTTGTGGCTTAGTTGGGTATAAGTAAGACCTTTTGTGAAGTCTTTAAAAATATATCATTCCATCTTAGAGAAAGGGATGAAGTGTAGATGCAAATTTTGAAGAGCTAGGGCTACGGCTTAGAAATCATAGGATTGCTTGGTGGACCTAAGGCTACAAGTGTGGATTCTTCTTGGTGTTCTTATCTAGTTGTGTATTTGGACTAGGTGGAATTGAGTTTGTAAGTGGATCTTGTTGGATCTTGCAGAACTAATTTTGTAATTGTTGTTGGTATTTGGCTCTAACCTGAAAGGCCTTATAGCTAGGTATATTGCATGTAATCAATTCTATCTATGAATAAAGAGTTATGAGTTGGTATTAGATCTTGCATTATTGTTGCTTTATTGTTGTATTTCCATTGTGTGGTTGTCTACTAAGGGTTTGGACTTGTCCTTTGGAGATTCTACTACCTTACACTGCGTCATTGAAAAGTATGCCTATCATGTGAGACAATAATGCTTTTATTTTATTTTTAAAATGGGAATAATGTTTTTCATTTTCAAACTTAGGATTAGTGGGATTTTTTAGATTTTTACTTAATTAAAAGTAGGCAAGTTCTTTGAATTAAATAAAAGACTTAGGATAAGGCAACCAAATGATAGGTTATAATCGATTGATTAAAAAAATGATGATTTGATCAAAGATAAGTGATGAATAAATTTAAAAAAAATGTTAGAAAGGGGACTCATAGTCTAGATGACCATTTTTGGGTGATTACAGACCCTAATAGATCTTAGTGATCTATGGGGGAAATATGTACTATCTCAGTTCTTGAAAAACTTACCCTTGAATACTCATATACCTCTTTTCTCTCTTTTTGCAATCAAGGATTCATGATCATTTATCTTTCCTTCTTTTTCATTAATTTCTATTCATTCACTTACATATTCTCCAATATGTCTTATTCTTTTATTTGTACTCTTGGTTAGTACTCTTTTGTCTTTATATGCAATAGCTCTAAAACTAGTGTCAACTCTAGGCAAAGAATCTTTCAATCTTCTCGTTTAAAAATATTTTATTTTACCAATCAATGTTCCTCTATTAAAACTTTTAATAAGAGGAATAACTTAGTTCAATTGAATTAACCTTGTTCTCATAAGTTGGTATTAAGGATCAAAGAATCTTGTGAACAACTTGAACTTTTTATCCATGTAGTAACTATTGTAATTCATTGTGCATATGCTCTAACAATTCCATCTTCTTGCATTATTCCCCTTTTTAACTTAGTTTTCTGATTTCAAAACTTTTCTTTCTTTATAAATTCATTACCTTCCCATAAATTCTTTAACTTAATCCAAATGTCATGTGCAAGGTCAAGTTCCTTTACCTCGATGAATTCTGATTCAAATAGGGCACTAATGAGTGCTTCTCTTGTAATCATGCTCTACTAGAATATCTTCTTGTCCTAATCTATACATCAAGATTGATCTTTCTCAGTCTTTACAAAAAATTGATCCCTTGTGATAAACCAATAGTTGATTCCCATGCAGATCGGATGTCTTTGCATCTTTTTCTTCCAACTTTCATAGTTATCACACATTAGATTTAGTACTCTCTTTCCTTTAAGCCATAGATCCCCTCAAGTTGTTAAGATTCTTTCTGAAAGAGGACCTGATTCTTTGATGCCAATTAGTAAGAAGTAGAGTCCACACACAACAAAGGAGGGGGTGAAGGGGTTGGGATGAATTTTTTCTGACCAAATATAATTAAAACCAAACTTATAAATGTGATCTCTAGCAATTAAATTAATGATGCACAAGAAAAATAAACCGTGCACCATAACACAAGGATTTTTTGACTAAGGAAACCCTTGATCAAAGGGAAAAACCCTAGTGCAGATGACATAGAAAAGATAATGTACTAATATATAAATTCCTTATAAATAGATGTGACCCTATTAGGATTCAAATACAATACATTTAGTACAATAGTGCTTTTAGAGGATGGATACTTCTTAGGAGACCATGAATCCTTTTTAGAAGATTGTAAACGTATTAAAGGGTAGAAAGGAAATAAGTAGACCCACTGCCTAAATTCTCTAGCAAGTGTGAAAGACAATATTTGAAGATAACATATCCAAAATCATGAATTGACAAGTCTGCAACTTACTTGCCAAAATAGTTCCTTTGAAGCTCCCCTTAATCATCCAATATTAATATTAGTATACTTTGATTATCCATAATATGTATCCACATCAATTGATCTCATATATGGAATACCCAACTCGGGAAAACAACTTTCCATTATACCTCTTACAAATAATTAATTAGGTCAACCTATTAGAGCTTTCGTAATGTACATTTAATTACATAGGTTAATGTTAAGGCATATGTGTTTTCATAAGCATTATTAAAAATAATAGAACATTGTTCCCACAAGTTACAATAGAGATATTATATTTTACAATGATAAATAACACGCTTCCTCAACATAGTCGACTATCAATAAAATATATCACATGTTACAAAATAGCGACATTTACCTAATAACCCAAATTCTTCCTTTAGACATGGGAAAGGATACATAGTCTAATTAGAGTAAAATTTATAACATTAAAATGAAAAAAAAAGTGTCTCTTGAAAGTTGCAAATGCTTCAACTTACTATTATATGTGAGGAACACTAATAAAAACTTAGTAATGTCTAAGGTGGACATATATTAGGAAGATGTATACTTGGGAGTACTTTTATACAAAAGCAAGTTAATGTAAACATACTACAATGTTGAGATGTATTTATGTGTCAAATATTATACAAGGAACCATTTCAATAATTTTCAAACAAAATAATTTAAAGTAAATGCATCATTTGAGAAAAAATGAAGGTTTTAAATATACAATTTCTATCTTTTATTTTTATTCATGTAATTTTATAGTTTAGAATAATTAGAATAAATGATGCAATAAAAGTATACACTAAACTCATTATAATAATTTGTATCAAAAATAATATTCTATAATCATTTTCAAATTGAATTTTTTCTAAAAAAAGGCAAGGGCCTACTATGCAATGGTAAACTATGAGTCTCTCATCAAGTAGGTCTTGGGTTCAAGTCTATGATTAACACATAATTATAATTAACGCTAACAGTAATAATCAATAATAAATAATCTAGGCTTTGGTCAATTACTTTTCAAACATAATTATCATCATATTCTATTAATAGTATAAATTTAAATATTATATTTTACTAATAATTTGATTTTTATTCATTTTATTTAATTTAAATATATTTATAATTGATATTTAGTATAATTGATGATGTAACATTTTGCAAAGCTTAAAGGTATACTAGTATTGTTTATTTTACTAATCTTTTTCAAGGTACTTGCAGTATGATAATCAAGATTTTGGAACGATAAGACAAGAAATGGAAAGCGTCAACCATATTTTGAGGTATACCATATAAATCAATATTATTTGGAATTGTGAAGTTATTATTATTTATTTTAAATAATTGGTTCTTTTAACAAAGGATTTGTCTATTGTTTTTCATAGGCATATGGATGGAGAGGACCTTCAAGAGCTAACCATAAAAGAGTTGATGGAATTAGAACAAAAGTTGGAACTTGGGCTATATAGGATTCGATCAAAAAAGGTATCATTTTATTGTATTTTATTATAAGGAAAATTAGCTTGTTTCTTATAAATAATAAAGAATTTTTTAAAAGATAAATAATTTATTACTTTTTTAAAAATGGTTCACAATTTCTCTACTTGCTCACTTTCATGAGCTCTTCACTAACCACATAGTTAGTTCTTCTTAATGTCATAGATGCTCACATTCCTCACTCATTTTAAAATTCATAGAAGCTTCAATAGGGCTTGTATTGTGTCAATTCCTCAAGAAGATGTTGAATTAGGATACCACAACTTGCTTTGGCAAGGGTTTTCTACTTGTATCATCCAAAGGTCCTTGGTGTCAATGTACCACGCTGAATTTTACATCATTTAGACTAAAACTATCCCTTCCAATGCGATAGAAAATATGCCTACATCAAAAATGGTTAACATGATTGTTAAGAAGGCACTAAGTTTTGGTATCCATAGGTACAATGAGATAGAATGGCTCCTTAATTGCACTAGTCTCCCCCAAGTTTGATGATTCCACTACACGGTGCCCACACTTCTATCTTCCTATCATCTCTAACCATTGTAGTATGCTTGCATAATTTGTTCACAACTTTATTGGATTTTTGTAGGATCGTACCCTGATATGTCAATTTACACAAATTTGGCCAAAATGATGCAATTTCTACTAGTGTTTCTAAAATAAAAACTTGTTGATGGGGAAATGTTGATTTACCCATGTGTTAAGGATTTTTATAATGTAGTTTTATTATCATGAGGAAAAATGAATTGCATTAAAGAATAGGCTTTAGATTATTTAAGGAAACTTCCTATGTCATCTTTCTTTGATGGAATATGTGTTCCAATATTGTTTTTCATAGATTTGGAAAGCACTAATATAGAAGAAAGAAATGTTAGCTGAAGATGTGGATAGCTTACACACTAGTCTACACTATTGTTAGAGTAAAAGGTTAATTTAATTTCATTCATTAGATTACCTTTACCCCCTTCTTAAGATTCCCTTTGTGCACTTGCATTTCCATTTAATAATTAATTAGTAATTATTAAATGTCATTTACCTCTTAGAGTTTCGTTTTTAGATTTTCTATCTCCTTCATAGGGATTGATCGGTTGTAAATTATTCATTTTGTTTTGCATAAGTAAATACAATCTTCTTGTTTTTTGAGCAAACCCTTCTCTCTTTGTGTTTCTTACTTCCTCATAATAAGTTATTTGCATGCAAGATATCCAAGGATCTCTAGATTTGTTCAATATCAAATCCTACATGATATTAGAGATTTGCCTCTACCTACCTGTTCTTGTTTGGAGTACAGAAGGTACACAATTTTTTTCAGACAAATCTTAGGGATTTTTGTTATTTTCTGTAA
This sequence comes from Cupressus sempervirens, assembly GCA_028749045.1. Lineage (NCBI taxonomy): Eukaryota > Viridiplantae > Streptophyta > Pinopsida > Cupressales > Cupressaceae > Cupressus > Cupressus sempervirens. The sequence goes on from CM053792.1 coordinate 333,888,545, forward strand.
AAATATGGGGTCTCTAAAATTGGGGGCACTTTGAGCCCAAACAAACATTACAGTTGGATTCAGAAGATGTCAAAACCCACATTTCATATAAAGCACATCTTGCATTATGTGGAAAAAAATATTTTCCCAATAGGGTTGTATGACCCTGTGCACACTTCCTGAGGGGATATTTTCAAAAAAAAATCTGTGGGTTTTTTTTTGAAAAAAAAGGTTATCTATATTAAACTTTAATAAAGTTTTAAAAAACTTTATAAAGTTTTTTTTGAAGAAAAACTCAAGAGAATATGTACGTAGAAAAGTACTTGCAAATGCAGAGGGTGACATCATTCAAATGACTTTTAATTTGACATCCGTGCACCTATCAATAGATTTATTTGTTGGTTAAAATAGCAGCAGTTGGTTGTTGGGTTGTATGTTGAGCATACAGTGTCTTTTTTTGGAAACAAAATGTCGTCCAAAATTTGATTCCAAGACCCATGCATTAATGGAGGATATTTTGGTATTTGGTTTTGTTTGGTTACCTATTTTTCCCAGTGAAGTCAAATGAGTCTTCTTGCATTTCGGGAGACATAATTTTCTCTTTTTAGCTTTTTTTTTCAATCTAAAAGAAGTGTCAGAAAGCTCTTCTCGACCCCTATCTAAATTTTGTGTTATTTTCATTAGTATTTCTTAAAGGTGCATGTGATTCTCAAACTGAAGCTCTCTTTTTGTTTACACATTCCTTCTAGTAGTTGGGGTTCAATTTTGTGTATTGTCATTTGTTTTCTATTATTATTTATGTTATTTACATTAGTAAACCAGAATGTTTTCAAAAAAAATCCAACACCTTCTAAAATAATGGTCGAGACCTCTTCTTTTCTAGAATTTCTAACCCCTCATAACTATCACACATGGAAGTCCTTGGTGACATGACTTCTCTAATCAAAAGCATTGTGGTCTTGTTTAGATGCAATGTAGCCAATTTTACTGAGGCCATTTGAGGTCATCTAATACAAGAATAAAATGGATGAGGTAATGGGATCGATTTCTTTACAAGTATCTGATAGTCTAAAATTTCATCTTGATGTATACAATACCCCTCTAGCTATGTAGACAAGGTTTGATGACTTGTTTGGTACTATGAATGAGTTTAGGGCACCTCAGATTGAGGCACAAATTACCTCTCTTGTACCAAATTCTTTTCCTTCCATTGAGGACTTCTTGATGAAGTTAAAACAAACGAGATCTTAATGCAGGGTTATGGGAAAACCAAGATTGACACTGAGTGCATTTACTTGATTCTTTCTAAGCTTCATGGACACTTTTAGATTTTTTCTTCTACCCTTTATTCTACCAAGGATACCTTGGGTAATAGACTTACCATGCCATCTTTTGAGGTTCTTTGTGATCATTTAACTCAAGAGAAAGTTAAGCTCTCTCAATTTCATACTCTCACACGCTCACAAACTTATGCATTGGTAGCTCGGCCATCTACTAGGATGAAGGAGAAGAAGAATAAGTCACATCCTATAGAGCCTCAGATTAAATCTAGTGCTCACATCACATCAAGCCCACCTCATCCTAAGGGAGATAAATCAAAGCTAGAAAGATTGAATTGTGCTTATTATAATAAGCCCAATCATGATGAGGTACGTTGCTATGAGAAGAAGTTAGATGGCTATGCCAAACAGGTTTCAAATTTGACAACTCTCCTTCAAAAGAGAAACATTGTTATTCCTTCTACTTCCCATAGATCTTCTTCATTATCATCATTTCAGTTAGATGGTAAAGATGTAGGAAAGGGTCATGCACTGTGTGCAACTACCGCTCCACACTCTTCTAGATGGTTATTGGATTTAGGTTCTTCACACCATATGGCATCTTCTTAGTATTTGTTCTCTTCTTTTGAGGCTTCACATACTCCACACATTTTGATGGGGGAAAACATTGTTATGGCTGTATGTGGGAAAGGTAATATTGGCATTGATTATGGTACATTTCATGATGTACTTTGTGTTCCATCTTTGTCCTCTAATGTTCTCTCTATTTATCAGATTACTCATACTAGAATAGGGAAGATAGTTTAGTTTGCACAAGATTTGGTGCATATTAGAGATAGTGAGAAATGCAATATTGTTGCTAGAGGGATTTTTGATCATTCTTCCCACATATACTCCTCCTCTCATTTTGATCCACCATCTCCACTATCAAAGACTCGCTCTCCTTCTTTATAAGAGACTACTGAGGTGAAGTTGGGTCACTTGAACTTATGTGTTGTTAGTAAGACCATTGTTGTGACTTCTACACCTCCACCCTCTATTTAGGGTCCATCCATTGCACAAGATTACTCTTTACCATTTCCTATTATTATAGCTCTACTCATCAAGCCACCTACTATAGTTGTTGAGGATATATTAGAGGACACATATCTTCTCTAAGATGACAGATTTAGCTCACCAATTATCCCACCTCTATTGAAGATTAAATTGCAGATTATCATGCATTATCCTTCAAGCATCAACTAAGAGTTCCAACTTTACCTTACATTTAAGGGTTTCACCCTCCTTATCCACTACCTTTATTTCTTTCATATTGGAGCCACATTGGTATGTTCATTGATAGACGAGTTCTACCATTTTGGGGAGGCTATGGAGGAATCAATACACATTCTCCATTCTCCATTCTTCTTCGGTGCCAATGTCGAAGGTACAACACATGGACTCAAACTTTCTCTGATCAAACATTTTTTAAACAACTCTTGCACTTGTCTATTGAGTTCTTCATTGTCTGTAATTGTCAACCTATATGGTGGTTTATTCAGAAAACTAGCTCTAAGAATCAAATCCATATAATGACTTATACATCTTACTAGTGGTAAAGCATCATGTATGCCATCTACAAAAATCTATTTATACTCATTCAACAAGCTTACAATTTCTATTAGCACTTGGCTTACATTGTCTTCTTATGTTGTCACTCAGCTTCTATCAGTTGCTTGGTCATTACTATGCTCTGTCACCGAGCCATTACTAGCATAACTCAACCCTCTATGTATTATAAGAAAACAAACTTGGTTCTTTTTCATTTCCTTCTCAAATTGCTTTCAATTAACCAATCAAGCTCTAACAGTAGTATAGTTTATCTCATTGGGAGACTCAATCAAAGGTATCAATGTATCGATAACTTCATTCATCCAAATAGTATATTGATTCAATTTTCCATCATACATGACATGTTGATCATATTGCCAAGGTCTACCCAAAAAAAATGACAACAATCCATAGGCATAATATCACACAAAACTACATTAGAGTAATATCCAATCTTTAATTTCACAACACATTATTCACTTAACAATATCTTATCCTAATCCTTGATCCATGAAACATGATGGGGTTTAGGATGCTTCAGCCTCAGCGACTGAAAATTTGTAACCAACTCCTCAGATGCCAAATTTGTTGAACTTCCAGTGTCAATGTTCACTTTGCAACATTTCTCAGCTATCTTACAATAAGTCTTTAAAAGACTTCTTCTATGAACAAGTTCTTTATCCTCAATTTTCTCACTACACAGAGTTCTTCTCAACATCAAATTTTCTCCAACCTCAAGATCACTCTAAGGGTATAGTTGTTCACCTTGTAGCACAACATTCTTGCTACCACTTTCATTTTCACCAGAGTATCTACATTCAAAGGATCTATGCCCTTCTTTGCCACATCTGAAATAATTACTATGAAAACCTCCTCTAGAATAAGAATTACCTCTTCCTCGATAAGAACTAGTACCTCCTCAATAAGAATATCCACCTTTCAATTCAGTCTTGCCTTTGTCATCACTTTTCCAATAAGATTTGCACTTATCTTGCATAGAATTATCAAATTTGTCACTTTCTCCATAAGATCTACCTCTACCTCTCTAGAATCTACCAAATCTAACTCTTTGTTAATGCTTCTTTGTCAAGATCTCTTTAGCTTTCAAGGCATATTAACATGCTTATTCCATAATTTACAATTTTAAAAAAATTATGTCATCTTGAATCCCAAATCTCAATCCATTTGAATACCTTGCAATGTCGTGAACCTCATCATCAAAATGTCTAGATTTGATGTCTAGTCTATAGAATTCCTCATCAATATACTCTTTTATAGTCATGTCCTTTTGTCTTAATTTTTACATCTTTCTCAACAAGTTAACTTGGTAATCAATAGGAAGGAACTTATTCTTTACTTTATTCATCATTTTTAACCAGTTCTTGATCTTCTCTTTTTCTCTTCTCTATCTATCAGTTTGCAAATGCTCCCACCATAGTGAGGCATGACCTTTCAACCTAATGACTAAAATCTTTACCTTGCTATTATCAAGAGTGCCTTCAAACTCAAAAAAATCTCCATATCAGAGATCCAATACAACACAACATTAGTGTCTAATTTTCCATCATAAGGAACAACTTCCACAACAATCTTTGAATGTTCCCTAAACAATACTATCAACAATCCTTCTTCATCTTGACCTTCCTCAAGTTTTGGATTAGGGTTTGATGCCATTGTTTCATCATCAATCACATTATCCACGTGCACTCCTCTCCTCTAGGTTATCTCCATAGCATCTAACTTGGCTACAATTAGATCAACATGTCCATAGTAGTAGTATCAACATTTCCTTTGCCTCAAACCATCTTTACAAATAGGTTCTTGCAAGATTAAAACCCTCTAGAAGCTATAGGTCAAATCCAAAGATCTACTACCCTTAACCAAATTCAACTTGGGGTTTTTTGCATTCCAATATCCACAAGGAAGAACTTCAAGCCCTGATGCAACCCGATTCAAGGAGGGATCTAAATCGCTAGGGGTAGAGGTACACCTAACTATCCGACCACCTTGCCGAGTAACACAATAGAAGCAAACAACACAAAGAACAACACCAAGGAGAGAGAGATCAGAAAACCTTTTTATTGATTCATCCAATTATCAACATACATGTCTAGTTGTGAGTGTTAGCATGAATGGTGATGCTATGGGGGAGCATTGTAGAACATTGATATGATGTATTTATAACTATGTTTGTCATTAATGATAACATAGTAATAAGTTTGTAAAAGACTGACAAAGCAGTAGACTGTGATTTTTGTATTGAGAACATTATATTACTTGTCTAATGATGTGCAGTTACCAACACATACTACATTGTGTATTTGTTACAAGGGTAAGTGCACAAAACTTGAATCGATAGTGTATGGAAGATATGGTTGATCTACAGAGAACCATACGAAAATAGAGTATTAGGAAAGTAGTTCCTATTGTATGATTTCTATAGTTCAATACAATTGTAGTGAAGAGTTGCACAATCAACAGGAGATAGTATACTGATTGTTGAAGATGTTAGAGACTATGCATGTACAAATGTCACACATGTGAAAGTTTATGTATAACTATGAGCTAACAACATTAATTAAATGTGTATTTCATTTAATTAATGTGTGGAAAGCTGACACAAGGATTTATTATTAAGCATGGTATGAAGAAAATATGTTTTCCTTGTTTTACATATAGATGAATAGAGAAGACTTGTGAATTACTAAGTAGCAAAGTGATACAAAAGCAGAGTAATCTACCTATGCATGTAAGTGACCTGAAGGGTTATTGTCACTGAGTTCAGAGTTCCAGATCTCATTGCATGATTTGAAGGTGAAGGAGTCTGATGTATTGGAAAGAGGAAAAAGTAGA